>CM042163.1:81264802-81304802 GCA_023376005.1 Doryteuthis pealeii | reverse complement strand
TCACTGTCTTCTTCCGTTCTCACCTGTGATCAACAAGCTCTCTCTTGTACTGCTTCAAAAGCCTCTTATCATGACAGGTTCATGAATAACTTTCTTTTTTTTTTTTTGTTGTTGGCCACTTGTGACAAGAGGAAATTAAGACCATATGAGTGAGGCCTGCTAATTTGAGGATGAGTCGTTAATTAAGCAAACTGAATTTTCGGGATTTTTTTTTTTGTTTGAAATCCGAGGACATGAGAAGCATCCGTTCCTATCCTTCAGGTCAGTAGAATCAAAACTTTGATATGGAAAATAATCTGTTCTTTATTTGATTCTATAAATCCAATGGTGAAAATTGGAAAATACCTGGTTCCTCATCCTCATCCTCATCACGATCATCATCCTCATCATCAGGTTGTGCTAACAGCAGAGATTTCCATGACACATTCTCAACAACTGTCCCTATCGGCCATTGCCCCTGGGAGGTCTCCCCTCCTTCTTCCATTCTCACCTATGATCAACAAGCTCTCTTTATACTGCTTCAAAAGCCTCTCATGATGACATGAATACCTGTTAACTTACTTTTTTTTAATTAGCCCATAATTGTAACATGAGGAAATCAAGACCATGTGAGTGAGGCTTGCTAATTTGAAGACGAGTCATTAATTAAGCAAACTTAATTTTCCAAAGTTTTTTTTGTTTGAAATCCGAGGACATGAGAAGCATCCATCCATATTCTTGAGGTCAGTAGAATCAAAACTTTAATATGCAAAAATAATCTATTCTTTGTTTAATTCTACAAATCCAATGTTGAAAATTGGAAAATACCTGGTTATCTATCATTATCATCCTCATCTTCATCTTCATCACCATCATCATCATAATCATCCTCATCACCATTATAGAATAATCATAAAAAAAGAGTTGTTGGGGTGGCCTAATGTCGGTATTAGCCATGCAGCGAGGGAGTCTATCCCCTTTTCAATAGCGCTAGACCAAGGAGATTATTTTAGCATCTGAGGTGGAGTGCCACACCTACCATCAGCTCCTTACTTTACCGCACAGATCCCTGTGCTACTCATACGCTGAGTGGGCGAGGGTCGGTATTGAACTAGGAACCTTGTGGTTTCTAGCCGAACGCTCTACCGACTGAGCTAATCTGGCCCCTTTACATTCCAATTACAGTCGAATTGGTAAAACAAGGTAACAAGTAGCTGTAACTCAATACAGATCTAACCTTATTGCAATCCCACTACAGAACATCATAGAAACCAAGCAGCCGATCAGAACTCGAGGAATGGAATCACCCAAATACATGAATGGACTATACTTGATTTCCATAAGTACCAGCTGTCTTGGGCACTAGTTCAGTCATGTTTAGCCAGTTACTGTTGTCCAAACCAACAGTATACCGACTGAATGAATGACTTCAATAACTATCATAATCATTCTCATCATCCTCAGGTTGTGCTAACAGCAGGGATTCTCATGAAACATTCTCAACAACTGTCCCTATCGGTTATTCCCCCTGGGAGGTCTTCCTTCCTTCTCTTCTTCCTTTTCACCTATGATCAACAAGCTCTCTTATATTCTGATGAGAGGTTCATCAATAACTGTTAACTTTCTTTTTTTTTGGGGGGGGGGCCAATTATGACAAGTGAAAATTAAAACCATGTTAATGAGGCCTGTTGATTTGAGGGGGATTTTGTTAATTAAGCAAACTTAACTTTCCAGAGTCCCCCCCCCATTGAAATCTGGGAAATGTTCATCCCTAACAAATCTCATGTTACATTAAACGTGACACCAGAGAATAATACACTTCTTAAATGTGTAAGTCTTTCCCCAAAACCTTCTCTTACACATATGTACGTTAAGGGCATATTACAATGCAACAATAATTAAATGACGGTATTCAAATAAAACCATTTTCTTCCTTAACTCTTTGCCTACTGTTCACAGTGTTGAATTGTTTGATATAAGGCATGGGGCAAATGGTCACTCCTAAATATAGACTCGTTGACTACCACATGACCTGGGGTAGATTTCTATTGTCCAATCACTGGCACTGCTGCTGCTGCTTCTGCTGTATTAATAGAGGCACCATTCTGAGCTTATTTCATTGACATTTGGATTGTCTTGGACGTAGGACTTACAAAGAATACTCTAAAACCGGATTCTTATTGGCTTGCTTACTTACTTATTACATCTGGAACCTAGGATGCCGACCAGATACTTAACACACAGTGGCTCCCCTATCACTGCGGTCCAAGCATAAACCACTGATGGTTAGTTGATTGTTATTAAACAGAAGAACTTGGATTACAATAATAATAGGACTTTATTTGAATAGAATGAATTCTGAGGTGAATAGATAGTGAACTTTGAAATATTCCCTTATGCAGGTAAAAAATACCTAGAAAATTTGGTACAGACATAGTGTAACATGGCTGCTCTCATTTGCAATTGAGTGATAATGGGTTTATAAAAATAATCATTGTATTCTTATCTCTAGCTTTGTTCTACTGGAGAAGCTGGAATCTGGTTGTTGGGCTGATGTTGAGTTGGCTGGCAATTCTTTGATGTTTTGAGTCTGGAACCAACTTGGGATGCTGGAGGATATCTTGCTATGTGCTATTTATAGTTTTTAGTAATAACACAAGGTGAACTTATTTTTTTCTTACGAGATATTTTTATTTTTTTATTTTTTTATTTTTTCTTTTTTTCTTATGAGATATTTTTATTTTTTTATTTTTTTATTTTTTATTTTTTTCTTATGAGATATTTTTATTTCCCCCCAAAATCAAACTGTGCAGTCAATCCATTCAACAACCTTTTGTAGCATAGTGACCCTCATTTGAAATGGAGTGATGATTTGTCAATAAAAATAATTATTGTATTCTTATCTGTAGTTTTGTTCTACTTGGAGAAGCTGGAATCTGGTTGTTGGGCTGATGTTGAGTTAGCTGGCAATCTTTGATGTTTTGAGTCTGGAACCAACTTGGGATGATGGAGGATATCTTGCCTGGTGCCATTTATAATTTTTAGTAATAACACAAAGCAAAACTTATTTTTTTCTCGTGACACATTTCTATTTTCCCCTAAGTCAACCTGCTCTGAGTGAGAGACCTGTCTCACTTAGTCACTGCCTCATTCCAAACTGACCCCACACACTCACCTCTCACTCCTACTCTAATAAACTTTACCCCGTGACACCTCTTGACCAATACGAAAATGCAATGTCGCGTTGTGCTGACTCATCCTAAAAATTTTCCATGCTAAACTACAATCCTGGCTCTTTTCATTCTCTCTCTCCCCCCCCCAATTATGTTACAATAGGGGAAATTTGGTAGGCAAAGAGTTAAAACAGGAAACAACATTGGCCTTTAAAATCTTAACTTACTTGGAGCAAAGTAAAAGATTTGTCTTAGTTGATAAGAGAATCCAAACTTTATCTCCTGTTACTAAATGAAGCAGTTTTGGTTGTTTTTAAAGAGAAGATACCTGAAGAGGTATTGATTTGTCTCTCTTTCTCACAGGACTTGAAAGTACATGAATAAGATTCTTTGGTTAAATCTGTAAAGTTTTTAAATGCCGTCCTTGGCCCGTTAACACACACCTTATATATAAAAATTCTCAACAAAATCGAACTTAACGGACCTAAATTCCACCATCGTATAGGTTTATTTGTTTCTCTTTCTCACAGGACTTGAAAGTACATGAATAAGATTCTTTGGTTAAATCAAACTTAACGGACCTAAATTCCACCATCGTATGTGTTTATTTGTCTCTCTTTCTCACAGGACTTGAAAGTACATGACAGCTGGTTCATAAAAGAACAATATGACACTTCTTCATTTCTTTTTTTTTTCTTTTTTTCTTTTAGTTTATCAAAGAAAAGAGACAGGTTACTCATAAATAATCTTAATAGCTGAGTAAAGAAATGACATATTAGGAATAAATATTGCACTGTATAAATCTTTTCTCTGAATCATTTATACTAATAATCATTTACTAACCTATTCTGGCACAAGACCAGAAGTTTGGAGCACCCAGTGAGAATCAAACTCATTAGTTATGGGTTAGCTCAGTTGGTAAAGGAACATAACAAAACAACATAACTCTGCCAATTTTTGGAATTGGAAGCTCAAATTTTGGGGATTGTATAACTTTAACATTGTTCACACCTGGAAAAAAATTTAGAAAAATTGAAGTGGGTGGGTGACAATTTTACTTTTTTCTGGATGAGTTGACATGGAATTACCCCTCTGACTCAGAAGGGTAGAACCTATTGGGGTACCATTTATGGATTAAACACAAATAAATGAGTTTTTAAAAAAGAGAGTTTAAAAAAATTTGAATACTCATCAAGATGAATAAAACAAAACATCTTTGGCATGAAATAACCCAACAAGGGTTGACATGCCATAAAATCCAACCCATCAACCAACCAACCACCAACCAACCATAAATGGACACAACAAAAGTAAAACTTATATCCATGGTGTTGGACTTATTTGTGATATAGTTATTTACTAAGCTTCGCTTAGATGTGGCACAAGGCCGAATGTAAGAGGCACCCAGTGAGGCTCAAACTCACTAGTCATGGTTTGCCAGTCTACTTTGCTAACCATTACATGAGGTGCCCAACTTATTTGTGATATAAGGTGTGCTCCAATTCCCAAACTGAATTTATAGACTAGTCGAGGTCATGTAGTCTATTCCTTAGCCAATCACTAGCCACACTACATGGCTGATACACTACTTAAACACTGATTCTTTCACAGTATACTTGCGACCATTGACGAAGGAACTTGCAATACTCAGGATTCTTTACCCGAGAGGATTACCAAAGGATTTCTGCTGGACAAGCGCTCTTGCTTGAAGGCCAAAGGATGACCCATGAAAACTTAACACATGGAATCTACAAAAAGATAAATATAATAGATATTATACAATTGTAAAATAATTTAGTTAAAATTTTTTGATCATACAAGTACATAAATAAATAAACCCCCCGCCAAGTAAAGTAAAGTTGACGGAGCGTCCAATTGTCGGTATCAGCCAGACAGTGATGGAGTGTATCCCCTTTTTGCTAGTGCAAGACCAGGGAGATTGTTTTTATTCAGGTAGACCACCACTTTACCACACAGATTAGATTACTGTATTACTCATGTGCTAAGTTTGTATATTGAACTCAGAACCTTGAGGTTCCAAGGCGGATGCTTACTGACTTTGCTAAATTGCCCCATAAGTGGGGCCCATAAAAATAAACAAACAAAAAACACAGAAACCTTCAACCATTAGTTGCATCATTACAATCTTAATATCAGAAGGGGCTAAAGGTGCAAATCGGTCGGAAAATTAGGGTGACCCAGAAAAACCAGAACCCACAAATTTTGTAATAAAACTGTTAATTTTAACTAAGGGGGTTTAGAGTTAGGGTTAGGGTTTGGGTTTGGGTTGGGGTTTAGGGTTAGTTTAATGGGAAAATAAATAAATAATTTGGGTTCTGTTTTTTCTGGGACATCCTGTATACAGGTTGACCCAGAAAAAACAGAACCCACAAATTTTGTAATAAAACTGTAAATTTTAACTAGGAGGGTTTAGAGTTAGGGTTTAGGGTTAGGGTTAAGATTGGGGTTAGGGTTAGGGTTGGGGTTGGGGTTTAGGGTTAGTTTAATGGGAAAATAAATAAATAATTTGGGTTCTGTTTTTTTCTGTGTCACCCTGTAATATGTTTTAATTTTCCAACTGATTTGCAAGTTTAGCCCAGATAGGATGGGCCCAAATACACATATGCACAAGGGAGGGTGTTAAACGGTGCAATATACAAACACCTGTCATTATCACCTGTCATTTTCACCTGTTTAAGATGACAAGCAGACAGGTGCATTTTGCATTCAATTTGAATTATCATTTCTTCATTTTCTGAATTATGATTGTCCACAGAAAGCAATATTAATGCATGTATAGGGAAGGCATGTTTCGCCATAGACAGATTATCACTCATATGGAAATCCAATCTCACTGACAAGTTAAAATGACTATTCATCCAAAATGTATCAGTGCTATTGTATGGCTGCACTACTTGGACCCTAACAAAGTTCTGGGTTCAATACTGGCCCAGGGATCTGTGCGGTAAAGTGGGGAGCTGATGGTTGGTGTAGTGCTCCACCTCAGATGCAAAAATAATATCCCTGGTCTAGGGCAAGAGAAAAGGGGATAGACACCCTCGCTGTCTGGCTGATACCGACAATAGGCCGTTTGTTGACTTATAAATACAAAGCATTAATTAAATTAAAACAGGGAGCTGATGGTAGGTTTAGCGCTCCACCTCAGATGTAAAAATAATCTCCTAGTCAATTGCTAGAGAAAAGGGGATAGACTCCCTCACTGTTGGCTGATACTGACAATAGGCTGCTCTGTTGACTTAAAAATACAAAGCCTTAATAAAAAATTCAATACTTAACCAATGAGATTTTTTCATAAAATTATATATTTAAACTATAAAACAATAAGTTGAAGATACTATGAAACACTGTATGAAACACTTAAAGAAAAATTGTGATATTGCAAAAAGTATCTGGTACTTCCAAAGGAGGCGGCTTCATTCCTGAAATGAGGTAACCGAGAAACTACTGGTACTATTAGAATTTTTGTAATTTAACCATTGTAGTTCTTTTTGACAATCTATACATATATAAAGGGTAGTTGTATGTATGTGTATGTTAGAGTAAACATCGAAAATAAAACAATTAACAACAACATAAATATATATACACATTAGATATCACCAGGGTTTGGTTTTTGAGCAAAAATGATAGAGATTTGATTTATATTCGTGAAGATAATTAAAAATAAAATCTAAATGATAACAGCATGGATTTTTTTTTCATTTAATATTTTAGATAGTAGACATTAACATTTCTTTTCAGGGTAGCTGGATCAATGCAAGGTCTATTTTTTTTTACATAGGGATTTAAATGGGGCATCCCACGAGGATTCAACTCACAATTCAGTAATAATGGATCTGCGGGACTAACTTTAAAAAATCACCCTATACCCAGTCCACGCCGAGTAGCTGCTTCTAGTAACAAAATAAATAAAATTATTCAAATTAATTATCATTCTGATAACTCCATTGCAATCGATTAGATTTCTATATGCCACAGTTCAATTAGCTGCATATCTCTATGAAATTAGAAAATAACTTCATTAGCTAAGATAAAACTTAAAGTTAATAGAAACAATGACATTGTGATATGCATTTAAAAAACATTGAAATAGTTTATTATAGATTATTTCAATTTATTATCTAAATATATAAATTAATTATTTATATTATATCTACATGTAAGAGTCATCGGGGCGGCCTAAAGTCGGTATCAGCCAGTCAGCGAGGGAGTCTATCCCCTTTTCAATAGCGCTAGACCAAGGAGATTGTTTTTTGGCATCTGAGGTGGAGCGCCACACCTACCACCAGCTCCTTATTTTACCGCGCAGATCTCTGTGCTACTCATACGCTTATTTGGCGAGAACTGGTATCGAACTAGGAACCTTGTGGTTTCTAGCCGAACGTTCTACCGACTGAGCTAACCCGGCCCATATGCTTAAGTAATAGGTATCAGGTACTTTTTATAATATCACAATTTTTCCTTAAGGGACCCCTCCCCCTTTCAGCATACATATCTGGTACTTAAACTTTGACCCCCCCCCCCCGTTGAAACTGGAGCTGTATTTATATAGTGAATGAAGCAGTCTCTTATAATACAACCAGTCTTTATTGGTTTTCCATCATATTGATTGTAACACACCAGCTTTCTATAGACCTTTGTTGTATTCACAAATGATGTAAGATTTGAATTAGATGACTAGATGACAAGTCAATACACTGAATAACAATAGAATTTCCATGAAATACCTGTATGAAGTCAGTGTACAGTATCTCAATAATCAATTGTTAATTCAATGCTATTAGTTTGAAATATATGACAAGACGATAACATCAAATTCTATTTCTTGGAATTTTTGAGATGAAGATTGTTGTAAACAGGAACCTTCTTGATGTAATCGGGAGCCATCATGAAACTTTGAACCTAACCCTTTATTCAGTCAAGAATAAACTCATCTTTTTGGTATATTTTGCGTTTTTCTATTTATTCTATTCTTCTAGAAGAAGAAGAAGAAGAAGAAGAAGAAGAAGAAGAAATGGAAATGGAAATGAAGAAGAAGAGGAGGAAGAAGAAGAAGAAGAAGAAGAATGTAAAGAAGAAGAAGAAGAAGAAAGAAGAAGAATGCAAAGAAGAATGCAAAGAAAGAATGCAAAGAAGAATTGCAAAGAAGAAGAAGAAGAAGAAGAAGAAGAAGAAGAAGAAGAAATGAAGAAGAAGAAGAAGAAGAAGAAGAAGAAAGAAGAAGAAGAAGAAGAAGAAGAAGAAGAAGAAGAAAGAAGAAGAAGAAGAAGAAGAAGAAGAAGAAAGAAATGAGAAGAAGAAGAAGAAGAAGAAGAAGAAGAGAAAAGAATGAAGAAGAAGAAGAAGAAGAAATGAGAGAAGAAGAAAGAAGAAGAAGAAGAAGAAGAAGAAGAAGAAGAAGAAGAAAGAAGAAGAAGAAGAAGAAGAAGAAGAATGCAAAGAAGAAGAAAAAGAAATGGAAATGAAGAAGAAGAAGAAGAAGAAGAAGCAAAGAAGAAGAAGAAGAAGAAGAAGAAGAATGGAAATGAAGAAGAAGAGAAGAAGAAGAAGAAGAAGAAGAAGAAAGAAGAAAGAAATGAAGAAGAAGAAGAAGAAGAGAAGAAGAAGAAGAAGAAGAAGAAGAAGAAGAAGAAGAAGAAGAAGAAGAAGAAGAAGAAGAAGAAGAAGAGTATAATGGTGTTTGTAACTCAGTTATTAGAGTTTACAAAGAAATAATAGGAAGAAACACAAGTATTAAAGATAAGGAAAAAAGGTTTACTTGTTACATAATTGTAGAAGCATAAATTGTTGACAAACCCTGTTGCTGAATAAGGGGCCATTGGCTTTCAAATCAGCCAGTGGAAAAATACCAGGACTGTTGGTAATCCCATCTGACCCCTAGAGAACACATCACGAGGAACACGTGACTAGAGTTAAGTTTTAGTTTCAACCTGAGATCAACGCAGAGTAGACGTGCCACTGCAAGGTTGATTTTCCCACGCGGCAAATAAGAATGGGTTAAATGAATCTTGATCAAGAAAAAAAGTCTTGTGAGTTGATTAATTGCATGACTTAAACTAGCCCTTAAATGAAGCCCTTATTAAGAAGACAGCTAGACAACAGGATGACAATCATAGCCGAAGCAGTAAAGAAGAAATGAAGAACAAGTAAGACAACTCTCTCTCTCTCTCTCTCTCTCTCTCTCTCTCTCTCTGTCACCCGAGTTCTTCTCTTGATTATTTACCCAATGATAGGGTATATGATATTATACAACATACTAAGCAAAGATACAGGGTGAACAGAGTAATTAGCAATTTCTAGATTTAATTAACAAATCCTGTGAGATCTTATTCTTTCTCTCTTCAAAAGTTTCATCAAATATTAATAATAGAGAAAACAAAAACAATTCCATTCTCATTATCTAGGTACTATATGACAAATGGTTATCATTGTAGGAAATGGACACAGCAACATGATTTCAAATCCTGGATGAGGCTGTTTGCATTTCACCTAGTGCTATTACCCTTGGGAAAGATATGAATCTGACTATTCTCCCTCCAGCTATGGGTGAATAGTAGGGCAGGCTGGAAGCTTTAAGCTTGGTATCGCAACTAGTATTGGAGAAGGAATACTCTGAACTTAAACCTGTTAAATTCTGCTTAATAATTGACCTTGTGTCACATCCTGCTAATGTGGATAGGTTGGGTAGATACATAGATAGTTTAACTTAAAATTAAAGTATAATTTACTGCTTGAAAAAAAAAATATATATGTATATACAGAGAGAGAAATAGAGAGACAGAGAGAGATGGGGTGAGAGAGAGTTAGAGAGAGAAAGTTAAGGAGAGAGACAGAGAGAGAGAGACAGATGAATTAACATGGTATTTACCTCGTATCTCACGTGTACGGGTTAGGCACAAGGCCCTATTAATGTGGGACCACCCACAAACCGAAGCTCAGATGAATTAACATACACATTGCAGATATCTCTTACTACTGAATAGTGAATTTGATCCTCATTTGGCTATATCATACTGGTGACAATTTTTGTTTCTCCAAGGTCCAAACATTTATAATGGTGAGTGTCTGTCAAATTCAACTGATTGTTGTGGAAAAAAACATTACTTACTAGTAACTTTATTATAAATTAAGGGTAATAAGGGTATAAATATGTATGTATTTAATCAGGGCTGGTTTAGCTCAGTCGGTAGAGCATCGGACTAGGAACCACGAGGTTCCGGGTTCGATACCGGCCCTCGCCAACTCAGCGAATGATCTGTGCGGTAAAGTGAGGAGCTGATGGTAGGTGTGGCGCTCCACCTCAGATCCCAAAACAATCTACTTGGTCTAGCACTAGTGAAAAGGGGATAGACTCCCTCACTGTCTGGTTGATACTGTCATTAGGCCTTGTTCAGATTTTGAACTTGGGTCACCTTGCTCATTTCTAATGATTATAACCATTGCATAATGAGCACCTCCAGCATTATCTTACAATACAACAAGACTTTGTTGGGATTTTTTTCTTTTTTATCAAGAGAATGACAGATCAATAAATAAAGGCCATTGATATTTTGACAGAACTCAAGAACAGTTTGATAAATGCTTTCTTTTTTTTGCTTCTTTCATATTCTGAGATGTTGTTGACTTTGTTAATTCACGTCCACACAACATTGGAAAATCACGATTCTATTTTAGATATGAAATGAAGATTTCTGTTTGCAAACAAGACCCCCCTCCCCCAAAAAAGACAAGTCCCACCCCCCCCTCAAAAAAAAAAAAAAAAAATGAATGAATGAAGCTGAAAAAGAGATTTGCTTGCTGAATGCAAAAATGAAAATATTGTTCAAATAACTGACAACGTAATCCATTGGACATGACACATTCTTGAAGATTGGAATTTACACACAAAAATTAAGAATAAAGAAAATATAATATTTGCTCTTATGATTCAAAGAAGAAAGAATTTTCTATTCCATATGAGCTGGTTCGGTGCCGTCAGACTTTGGCTAATTTTCTTGGTTTATCCAGTTTTTGGTCACCACTTAGAAACTTTTAAGAATATGCAATATACTTTTTAAACTGCACAAACCAAGAAAATTATCCACAGAATGACTGCACTGAAACAGCTTACATGGAATAGAAGAAAAACAAACATTTTTATATTACATGAGAACTGGTGACAGGTCTGTAAATTGATATTAATGGACTCCCAGATTTTTATAAAAATATTCAAGTACTCCTCAATATTTAAAAAAATTAACATCAATGTATTTCCCAGATTTTTATAAAAACATTCAAGTACTCCTCAATATTTAAAAAAATTAACATCAATGTATTTCCCAGATTTTTATAAAACATTCAAGTACTCTTCAATATTTAAAAAAATTAACATCAATGTACTCCAAGATTTTTATAAAAACATTCAAGTACTCCTCAATATTTAAAAAAATTAACATGAATATATTCCTAGATTTTTATAAAAACATTCAAGTACTCTTCAATATTTAAAAAAATTAACATGAATATATTCCTAGATTTTTATAAAAACATTCAAGTACTCTTCAATATTTAAAAAAATTAACATGAATATATTCCTAGATTTTTATAAAAACATTCAAGTACTCCTAAATATTTAAAAAAATTAACATGAATATATTCCTAGATTTTTATAAAAACATTCAAGTACTCTTCAATATTTAAAAAAATTAACATGAATATATTCCTAGATTTTTATAAAAACATTCAAGTACTCCTCAATATTTAAAAAAATTAACATCAATGTACTCCAAGATTTTTATAAAAACATTCAAGTACTCCTCAATATTTAAAAAAATTAACATCAATGTACTCCAAGATTTTTATAAAAACATTCAAGTACTCCTAAATATTTAAAAAAATTAACATGAATATATTCCTAGATTTTTATAAAAACATTCAAGTACTCCTCAATATTTAAAAAAATTAACATGAATATATTCCTAGATTTTTATAAAAACATTCAAGTACTCTTCAATATTTAAAAAAAATTAACATGAATATATTCCTAGATTTTTATAAAAACATTCAAGTACTCCTAAATATTTAAAAAAATTAACATGAATATATTCCTAGATTTTTATAAAAACATTCAAGTACTCCTCAATATTTAAAAAATTAACATGAATATATTCCTAGATTTTTATAAAAACATTCAAGTACTCTTCAATATTAAAAAAATTAACATGAATATATTCCTAGATTTTTATAAAAACATTCAAGTATAAAAAATTAACATGAATATATTCCTAGATTTTATAAAAACATTCAAGTACTCTTCAATATTTAAAAAAATTAACATCAATGTACTCCAAGATTTTTATAAAAACATTCAAGTACTCCTAAATATTTAAAAAAATTAACATGAATATATTCCTAGATTTTTATAAAAACATTCAAGTACTCTTCAATATTTAAAAAAATTAACATCAATGTACTCCAAGATTTTTATAAAAACATTCAAGTACTCCTAAATATTTAAAAAAATTAACATGAATATATTCCTAGATTTTTATAAAACATTCAAGTACTCTTCAATATTTAAAAAAATTAACATGAATATATTCCTAGATTTTTATAAAAACATTCAAGTACTCTTCAATATTTAAAAAAATTAACATCAATGTACTCCAAGATTTTTATAAAACATTCAAGTACTCCTAAATATTTAAAAAAATTAACATGAATATATTCCTAGATTTTTATAAAAACATTCAAGTACTCTTCAATATTTAAAAAAATTAACATCAATGTACTCCAAGATTTTTATAAAAACATTCAAGTACTCCTAAATATTTAAAAAAATTAACATGAATATATTCCTAGATTTTTATAAAAACATTCAAGTACTCTTCAATATTTAAAAAATTAACATGAATATATTCCTAGATTTTTATAAAAACATTCAAGTACTCTTCAATATTTAAAAAATTAACATGAATATATTCCTAGATTTTTATAAAAACATTCAAGTACTCTTCAATATTTAAAAAAATTAACATCAATGTACTCCAAGATTTTTATAAAAACATTCAAGTACTCCTAAATATTTAAAAAAATTAACATGAATATATTCCTAGATTTTTATAAAAACATTCAAGTACTCTTCAATATTTAAAAAAATTAACATGAATATATTCCTAGATTTTTATAAAAACATTCAAGTACTCTTCAATATTTAAAAAATTAACATGAATGTACTCCAAGATTTTTATAAAAACATTCAAGTACTAAATATTTAAAAAATTAACATGAATATATTCCTAGATTTTTATAAAACATTCAAGTACTCTTCAATATTTCACATGAATATATTCCTAGATTTTTATAAAAACATTCAAGTACTCTTCAATATTTAAAAAAATTAACATGAATATATTCCTAGATTTTTATAAAAACATTCAGTACTCTTCAATATTTAAAAAAATCATATAGATTTTTATAAAACATTCAAGTAATATTTAAAAAAATTACATGAATATATTCCTAGATTTTTTATAAAACATTCAAGTACTCCTTATATTTAAAAAATTAACATGAATATATTCCTAGATTTTTATAAAAACATTCAAGTACTCTCAATATTTAAAAAAATTAACATGAATATATTCCTAGATTTTTATAAAAACATTCAAGTACTCTTCAATATTTAAAAAATTAACATCAATGTACTCCAAGATTTTTATAAAAACATTCAAGTACTCCTAAATATTTAAAAAAATTAACATGAATATATTCCTAGATTTTTATAAAAACATTCAAGTACTCTTCAATATTTAAAAAAATTAACATCAATGTACTCCAAGATTTTTATAAAAACATTCAAGTACTCCTAAATATTTAAAAAAATTAACATGAATATATTCCTAGATTTTTATAAAAACATTCAAGTACTCTTCAATATTTAAAAAAATTAACATCAATGTACTCCAAGATTTTTAAAAAACATTCAAGTACTCCTAAATATTTAAAAAAATTAACATGAATATATTCCTAGATTTTTTAAAAACATTCAAGTACTCTTCAATATTTAAAAAAATTAACATCAATGTACTCCAAGTTTTTATAAAAACATTCAAGTACTCTAAATATTTAAAAAATTAACATGAATATATTCCTAGATTTTTATAAAAACATTCAAGTACTCTTCAATATTTAAAAAAATTAACATGAATATATTCCTAGATTTTTATAAAAACATTCAAGTACTCTCAATATTTAAAAAAATTAACATGAATATATTCCTAGATTTTTATAAAAACATTCAAGTACTCTTCAATATTTAAAAAATTAACATGAATATATTCTAGATTTTTATAAAAACATTCAAGTACTCTTCAATATTTAAAAAAATTAACATGAATATATTCCTAGATTTTTTAAAAACATTCAAGTACTCTTCAATATTTAAAAAATTAACATGAATATATTCCTAGATTTTATAAAAACATTCAAGTACTCCTCAATATTTAAAAAAATTAACATGAATATATTCCTAGATTTTTATAAAAACATTCAAGTACTCCTCAATATTTAAAAAAATTAACATGAATATATTCCTAGATTTTTATAAAAACATTCAAGTACTCTTCAATATTTAAAAAAATTAACATCAATGTACTCCAAGATTTTTATAAAAACATTCAAGTACTCCTAAATATTTAAAAAAATTAACATGAATATATTCCTAGATTTTTATAAAAACATTCAAGTACTCTTCAATATTTAAAAAATTAACATGAATATATTCCTAGATTTTTATAAAAACATTCAAGTACTCTTCAATATTTAAAAAAATTAACATCAATGTACTCCAAGATTTTATAAAAACATTCAAGTACTCCTAAATATTTAAAAAATTAACATGAATATATTCCTAGATTTTTATAAAAACATTCAAGTACTCTTCAATATTTAAAAAATTAACATCAATGTACTCCAAGATTTTTATAAAAACATTCAAGTACTCCTCAATATTTAAAAAAATTAACATGAATATATTCCTAGATTTTTATAAAAACATTCAAGTACTCTTCAATATTTAAAAAAATTAACATCAATGTACTCCAAGATTTTTATAAAAACATTCAAGTACTCCTCAATATTTAAAAAAATTAACATGAATATATTCCTAGATTTTTATAAAAACATTCAAGTACTCTTCAATATTTAAAAAAATTAACATCAATGTACTCCAAGATTTTTATAAAAACATTCAAGTACTCCTAAATATTTAAAAAAATTAACATGAATATATTCCTAGATTTTTATAAAAACATTCAAGTACTCTTCAATATTTAAAAAAATTAACATCAATGTACTCCAAGATTTTTATAAAAACATTCAAGTACTCCTAAATATTTAAAAAAATTAACATGAATATATTCCTAGATTTTTATAAAAACATTCAAGTACTCTTCAATATTTAAAAAAATTAACATGAATATATTCCTAGATTTTTATAAAAACATTCAAGTACTCTTCAATATTTAAAAAAATTAACATGAATATATTCCTAGATTTTATAAAAACATTCAAGTACTCTTCAATATTTAAAAAAATTAACATCAATGTACTCCAAGATTTTTATAAAAACATTCAAGTACTCCTAAATATTTAAAAAAATTAACATGAATATATTCCTAGATTTTTATAAAAACATTCAAGTACTCTTCAATATTTAAAAAAAATTAACATGAATATATTCCTAGATTTTTATAAAACATTCAAGTACTCTTCAATATTTAAAAAAATTAACATCAATGTACTCCAAGATTTTTATAAAAACATTCAAGTACTAAATATTTAAAAAAATTAACATGAATATATTCCTAGATTTTTATAAAAACATTCAAGTACTCTTCAATATTTAAAAAAATTAACATGAATATATTCCTAGATTTTTATAAAAACATTCAAGTACTCTTCAATATTTAAAAAAATTAACATATTCCTAGATTTTTATAAAAACATTCAAGTACTCTCAATATTTAAAAAAATTAACATGAATATTCCTAGATTTTTATAAAAACATTCAAGTACTCCTCAATATTTAAAAAAATTAACATGAATATATTCCTAGATTTTTATAAAAACATTCAAGTACTCTTCAATATTTAAAAAATTAACATCAATGTACTCCAAGATTTTTATAAAAACATTCAAGTACTCCTAAATATTTAAAAAAATTAACATGAAATATTCCTAGATTTTTATAAAAACATTCAAGTACTCTTCAATATTTAAAAAATTAACATGAATATATTCCTAGATTTTTATAAAAAACATTCAAGTACTCTTCAATATTTAAAAAAATTAACATCAATGTACTCCAAGATTTTTATAAAAACATTCAAGTACTCCTAAATATTTAAAAAAATTAACATGAATATATTCCTAGATTTTTATAAAAACATTCAAGTACTCTTCAATATTTAAAAAAATTAACATCAATGTACTCCAAGATTTTTATAAAAACATTCAAGTACTCCTCAATATTTAAAAAAATTAACATGAATATATTCCTAGATTTTTATAAAAACATTCAAGTACTCTTCAATATTTAAAAAAATTAACATCAATGTACTCCAAGATTTTTATAAAAACATTCAAGTACTCCTCAATATTTAAAAAATTAACATGAATATATTCCTAGATTTTTATAAAAACATTCAAGTACTCTTCAATATTTTAAAAAATTAACATCAATGTACTCCAAGATTTTTATAAAAACATTCAAGTACTCCTCAATATTTAAAAAAATTAACATGAATATATTCCTAGATTTTTATAAAAACATTCAAGTACTCCTTAATATTTAAAAAAATTAACATCAATGTATTCCAAGATTTTCAAATTATAAGAACATGATTGGGTTAATAAAGAATGAAAGTGCAAATACTCAGTTTGTTCTTTTACCATTAAGATGATTTTTATTTTAAAAAACTGACTTCAAAAACATGTCTTGTAATGACTGGTTATAGCAGCAAAAGAGGAAGATTGAAGGAATCAATCTTTGAAATTTGGCGGCCAAACTAAGCCTAGTGATATTTGTTTTGATTGGTCACCAACAATGGCCTTTAACCAATCACACAAGGTCTCTTATCAGGTGATGGTTAAGGGGCGGTAACTGTATATGGTCATATTATTTCTTTTAGCCTAGAGATGATTGTCACTTAGAACTGTATTATCTCAACCGTTATATCCATAATGCTATGTCTAGTTAATATAGCAAAACACTTGTATGTAGTCATGATTAATGGAATGATAACAGTCTACCACCACGGACTGAATAATAAAAGTATTTACGTGTTTTGAAGGAGCTCTTATTTCTCCGTAGTTGTAGGCAAATAGTCGGACAAAGAAGACTAAAACACAATGGAAATTTAATACATGTATTGACAAATAATACAAGAACTTGTTGCAAATTTTATTGGTATTTGCTACAAGACTTATCTGAGTTAAGTAATGTTCTTGGAGTAGTGGTGATAACAGGGGTATTCTGTTCGTCTGTAGGAAGTGTTGATAAGATGCTTCTTCGGACATTTCTCGTTCTTCCTTGTAACTGGTTCAGTGATAAGTAATGGAGGATACTGTTTTAGAAGCTTCTCGCCCTGGTAACAGTTCTTTTAAATGACGGTGAATGGGCCCTTTTCAAGTAGACTATTTGGTCTTGGTGCCTTCTGTAGTGTGCTATTGTGACAGCCTGTGGTCTGCGGACACAATGCCTTCGAAAGTGTGCTGTGAAAATATGCCTCCATCCAGGTCAACGGTCCTTAGAAGTAAGCCCTGTTTTGGGGCTAAGTGATGAATGAAGTTTAGGGACCGCTATTTACGCAACTACCCTCAGTGCGTGCTCTGTGATAAGTTGGCTCTGTTTGGGCTAAGTGATGAGAGCGTTTGTTTTTACATCTCTCGTCCAGTAACTGCTATGCGATAAGTAAAGTTTTTGGTTTTGGCACCAACATACGATGTTGGCGATTCGCCCCCTTTCGGCAGGGGGAGATAATTAACTATAGAATTTCCAATAATAACGGGCTTGGTTCAAAGTTCCATGAAGGCTTCAGAGTTCAACAAAAAGGTTCCTAAGATTGAAGAGAAGGTTTCTGTGTTCGAGAAGGTTCTTGAGTTTGATAAGAAACAACTGAAGAAAGTTGGAGAGTACATCAGGTGTAACATTGTGTATATTAAAATAAAGATGAGGACGATAGTCTGAATAACATCATCATCATCATCATGTCACACAAGTAGCACGAATATCCATGACAATCTTTCACCAACCTTTCTTATCATTCATTGCCCCTGGGAGGTCTTCTGTGCAGCAACCAGCATCTTCACATAGTTGGTCAATGTAGGTTCTTGGTGGGCACCCACATTAGCATGTCCATGTGTTGGCTTCCACAGAAGAACATCACTTATGAGCTCGTCCATGCTTCTCCAACAGTGTCCTGCATGCCTAGTCTGTCTCACTCAGATGGTTTGTGAGATGGGGGGCAGGTGGCCATGCAGCTGCTTTCTTGTGGGGTGCTGTTTCCATGACTTATTCAAGACTGCACGCAGCATTCTTGTGCAGCTCCCATCTAGCTTATTCTCAAGGCGCTTCATTAGGGTCCCGGTGGTGCAGCCATACAGCAGTACTGATATAACCACAGCCTGGAAGAATTGTCACTTTAACTTGACAGTGAGATCGGATTTCCAAATGATTGATAATTTGTTTGTGGCCGACCATGCCTTTCCTATTTGTGTATTAACATCACTTTCTGTGGATGAGATATTACTACCTAGGTATGTGAATTGTTCTACTGGCTTTAGAGGCTTATCGTTGAGTGTAGAGATGTCTTCTTTTTTTGGACGAGTAATATCTCATCCAAATAATATAAATGATACAAATTATCAAGCCTTATATCAAAATTTTAGACAACCACAATATCAGTGTCTGAGGATAAAAACCAAAGAAATTGTAGAATTTGTCAATAACAACTTATCTCCCCCCCCACCCCACTACCCTGTTTTCCATTGACTGTTTTTAAAGTGACAAGATAAGTCTATTTTGGGATGACTACAAATGGTTAGGTTCTGGGAGAGGAGAGGTTTATTCATGCTGCTTTTTCTTCTTCTTCTTCTTCCAAGTGCATTTGTATAAAAGTCACATCAGTACTAATTCCCAACTCGTCTCTTGGCACCATCATGTTTTTAGCATTTGTTATTCAGGATATGAATCTATAGGATAAAGAGAATAGAGATACAAGTGAAAATATGGACCAACAGACAATTTGTATGGATGACAATTTGAGACACTTTACTTTCCTAATGTAGACATGATGTCGGAATACAAATGAAAAAATACTCTTAATAGTAAACACTGTTAAAAGAAACAAGAAAAACAAACAAACAAAAAAAGAAAAAACACCAAAAAAAGAAAAATGGTGGTATCAATTTAACTTTTTTTTTTAGGAATTTGTTTTGATACTTTTTTTTATCTTTTTTCTTTTTTCTTTTGCTCAGAAAGATTTTGCAATTTTTTAAATTTTTTTTTTTTTTTTTTTTTTTGGGGTGGGTGGAGTGTTGAGAGAAGAACTAAGAATGAGTTGTCATTTAGTGATACAATTGATTTGGCTTGCAAGGTTTCTTTCAAGTGGGCCAACAAAGAAGTCTTTGCCTGCAACAAGCAAATAAAACCAAAGCACAAATGCAAATATCTCTTTTGGGTGATTCGTTTTCATTCGCCACCCTCACTTTTTTTTTCTTTCAGTTTATCAATTCCTTCAATCTTTTCTTTCCCTCTGATGTTCTATTATTTTCTTTACATCTTTTTTCTTTTTCTCACATTTCGTCTTTTTCTTCCTCTTACTTATATGAATTCATTCTTTTTCTTTTCCACTTTTTGTACCATTTATTTTAATCTCAACACCTTCTTCTTTTCAGTCTTTTTAGCACACACATATTATTTTTTCCTCCTCTTCTTGCCTTTCCTCCTTTCTTCTTTCTTTCTTTCCTTCTTTCTTTCTTTCTCTTTCCTTCTTTCTTTCTTTCTTTTACAATTTTTAAAATCTCAACACCTTCTTTTTTCAGTCTTTTTTAGCACACACATCTTATTTTTTCCTCCTCTTCTTGCCTTTCCTCCTTTCTCTTTCTTCTTTCCTTCTTTCTTTCTTTCTCTTTTTCCTTCTTTCTTTCTTTCTTTTTACAATTTTTAAAATCTCAACACCTTCTTTTTTCAGTCTTTTTAGCACGCACATATTATTTTTTCCTCCTCTTCTTGCCTTTCCTCCTTTCTTCTTTCTTTCTTCCTTCTTCTTTCTTCTCTTTTCCTTCTTTCTTTCTTTCTTTTACAATTTTTAAAATCTCAACACCTTCTTTTTCAGTCTTTTTTAGCACACGCATCTTATTTTTTCCTCCTCTTCTTGCCTTTCCTCCTTTCTTCTTTCTTTCTTTCCTTCTTTCTTTCTTTCTCTTTTCCTTTTTCTTTCTTTCTTTTACAATTTTTAAAATCTCAACACCTTCTTTTTTCAGTCTTTTTAGCACACACATCTTATTTTTTCCTCCTCTTCTTGCCTTTCCTCCTTTCTTCTTTCTTTCCTTCTTTCTTTCTTCTCTTTTTCCTTCTTTCTTTCTTTCTTTTACAATATTAAAAATCTCAATAGTCTTTTTTAGTACACACATCTTATTTTTTCCTCCTCTTCTTGCCTTTCCTCCTTTCTTCTTTCTTTCTTTTTCTTCTTTCTTCTTTCTCTTTTTCCTTCTTTCTTTCTTTCTTTTACAATTTTTAAAATCTCAACACCTTCTTTTTTCAGTCTTTTTAGCACACACATCTTATTTTTTTTTCCTCCTCTTCTTTCCTCCTTTCTTCTTTCTTTCTTTCCTTCTTTCTTTCTTTCTCTTTTCCTTCTTTCTTTCTTTCTTTTACAATATTAAAAATCTCAATAGTCTTTTTTAGTACACACATCTTATTTTTTTCCTCCTCTTCATGCCTTTCCTTCATTCTTCTTTCTTTCTTTCTTTCCTTCTTTCTTTCTTTCCTTCTTTCCCTCGGTTCCATTTATTTTAATCTCACCACTTTATTCTTTCCAGCATTTTTAGCATATATATTTTGTTTTTTTCTCCTCTTCTTGTCTTTCCTTCTTTCTTTCTTTCCTTCTTTCTTTCTTTGTTTTTTTTGTTTCTTTGTTTCTTTTTGTTTCTTTTTTCTTTTGTTTTCTTCCTTTTTTTGCTTTTCAGTTTTTATTGAAATATTTTCTGCTATTTTTACAATCTCTTCTCCATTCATTTTTATTTTAAAGAACAAATGCAAATATCGCTTTTGGGTGATTCTTTTTCACCCCCCCCCCCATAAAAGATAATAATAATAAAATAAAGAAGAGCAATATTCATCATAAGAAAGTTTGTAATAAGAAAAAGAAGAAGAAAATAAGAAAAAGAAAAAGAAAAAAGAAAAAAAGAAAAAGAGAAGAAAAAAAAAAGAAGAAGAAAGAAAGATTAAGAGAGAGAATAATTGAAAGTTGGTCTAAAAAAGTTCAGAAAGTGAGACAGAAAATAGGAAGAACAATATTCATCATAAGAAAGTTTGGAAGAAGAAAAAGAAAAAAAGAAAGAAAAAGAAGAAAGAAAGAAAAAGAAAAAAATAGAAAAAATAAAGAAAGAAAAAAAGAAACAAAAAGAAAAAGGAAAGAAAAAAGAAAAAAAGAAAAGGAAAAAAAGAAAGAAATAGAAGAAAGAAACAAAATGAGAAAAAGAAACAAAAAGAAAAAGAAAGAAATAGAAAAAAAGAAATAATAAGAAAAAAGAAAGAAAGAAAGAATTGAAATAAGAAAGAAAGAAAGATTAAGAGAAAGAAAGATTAAGAGAAAGAATGATTAAGAGAAAGAATGATTAAAAGTTGGGGTAAGAAAATTCAGAAAATGAGAAAGAAAAGAAAGAAGAGCAAAGTTATTTTTTCTATGTTTGTTTGTTTATTTTTCAAATATCATTTCATCTCCTTTTTATTTATTTGTTTGTTTGTTTCTTTCTTTCTGTTTTCTTTTTTTTATTGCCTTAAAGTTTTTATTCTAATATTTTCTTTTTCTATTTGATTTCCAAAGTTTTTTTTACTATGTGTCGATTCATTCATTTCTTGTTTCATATATCTACTTTCACTTTCACTTTATATTCTGACATGTTTATTTTCATTTCTTTTACATTACACAAACATTCTTTTGATATTTGTTTCCTTTTAAATTTATTTTTTTCTGTCTGCATGTAAAATAACATGATGGGAAGACCCAAAATTTTAGTTATACATTATAATAGTGTAAAACTACTCAGAATTCTTAGGATGATGTGTGAAAGGCTACTTGTCCATTTCTGAAAATTGACTACAAAATCATGTTCTATATCAAACTTCAAGATAATGCGAGAAAAAAAATTGAAAATTTAACATGGGGTTAATTTTCTGGGAACAAAAAAAATATATGTGCAGCATGACATGATGATGATCATGATGATCATGATGATGAAATCAAATCTATAAAATCATCTTTCATGCTGTTTCTTTATTTGTTATTTGGTTCGTTGGGTTTTACGGCATGTCAACCCTTGTTGGGTTAGTTTATGCCAAAAACATTTTGTTTTATTCATTCTTGATGGGTATTTTTTTCTATTTAAGCCATAAACGGGACCCTTTCTTTCATTATAATAAAAATGGAATGGTCTATTATTTAACTCATAAGAAATAAGAATTTGGCCGATAAGCAGCACCAGATAATCAGGATTTACGTTTTTGCATTTCATCTTTGATGATTTGGACGGTCACATTTTTAACCAGATTGCAAGATGATAATGGGCATACAATTAAGGAACATGAGTATTAATATCATGATAAAGATAGTTGACAATGCTTCATCTAAAAATAGACCAGATAATCAGGATTTTACATTTTTACATTTCATCTTGGAGATTTGGACAGTCGCATTTTTTACCAGGGGGTGTTGCAAGATGATAACGGTTGTACTATTAAGGAACATGAGTATTAATATTAGAATAAAGGTAGTTGACAAAGTTTCTTCTAAAAATAGAAATAAACATGAGTTTATTTTTTATGTGTTTTTTTTTTTTTTGTTTTTTTTGCATATTCAGGTTTTACATCTTTTTTTTTTTTTTCTTTTTTTTTTGCCTTGGGAAAGCTTGGTTAAACACATCAGCTGCTCTACCAATTGAGCTCTGAGACAACATTAGTTTGCAGAAGATAACAATCAAATCTTTTGGCATTCAGCTCCTGAAACTAATTATGAAAATATTAAGAAGTTTAAAAATTGTTTGGCATGAGCTGAATTCAGATTTCTGGCTCAACTCATGTCTCAGATTACAAATCTTGATCCGCACCCCCATCTCTTTTATTCATATTTTAGTTACTTTTATGTTATTTGCAAATTTTTTTTATATCTAAGTATTCTTTGCTGTTAGACTGGGTAATTTGACAGATAGTTTAACCAATATGGTCTACGAAAACAGTAAAACAATAAAGGAAAAAAACTGAAGACAATGGAATGAATTAGAATGGTAAATATATGTATTGACGAACACAAATGGACAAGTTTACAAAATAATACAAATGAAAAAGTTCAAATTTCTTAACAGACCGTAAATAAGAGGGAAAAAAACAAGTCAGTTACCAACAACAGAAAAATGTATAAATGTGTACATATGCGTTAATGTATGGATGTGAATGGTAGTTGCAAAACAGTAAGAGATCAGGTTAGTTGGTTAGTTGGATTTTGTGACATGTCAACCCTTATTTGTCTATATTTTTTAGATGAGGCTTGATATGGAGAAGATCTAGAACAAACACGGAATGTTATAATGGATCAAATTTATTAGTCAATGTTCAAACATTTCGGTTTAGAAAGTGGTTTCTCTGACCACCTGTCTAGCCTAAGTAAGGGCTAAAGTTGAGTGTTACATGTTATAGACTACTCATACACCGGGGTTCTATCTTAAGCATCATGGGTTGCTCCTACACGGCCAACAGGTGGCTCTATTGGGAGGGTCTTACCCCTTTGCAGAGGTGTAGTCGGTGTATTCTAAAGCTCCAGCTGACAGAGCTCTTACTTTTGGTTTGTTTTATGGCATATCAACCTCAGTGGGTCATTTAATGCCAACAAAGTTTTGAAATAAATTCATACTTAATGGATAATACAATTTTTTTTATAAACACATTTTTTTTCTATTCAACCCATAGACGGGACCCTAACAGGTACTACCACTCCGGGTTAGAGTGGACCAGGGAGCAATGGTGATGAAGGGGGCTCCACATTCCCCAAACCTCAAAAACTGGAACCTCACCATCAGATAGAGTTTAACGTCATTCCCAGGACATGAAGACCCTCAGTCACCGCCTGGGAGCAATGGTGATGAAGGGGTGCTCCACATTCCCCAAACCTCCAAAACTGGAACCTTTAACCCATAGATGTGACCCTAACAGGTATTACCACTCCGGGTCAGAGTATACCTGGGAGCAATGGTAATGAAGAGGTGCTCCACATTACCCAAACCTCCAAAACTAGAACCTCACCATCAGATAGTTTAACGTCATTCCCAGGACATCTTACGTTTGGGATTAACATCATGTATTAGAACGAAGATTGAAATTTTTGCGAAAATATCTTTATTAAAAGATTCAAAGAAAATTCTGTTTAATCTCTTTACAAAGATTATTGTAAATACTGTCAAATCTCATTTGTCATAATTCCTCAAGGTCTCTTCTTCCAGAAAACAAAAAGAACAATAAAAAAAAAGGGGGCGGTAACAAAGAACAAAGAAGCCAAAAAGCCCAAAATCTCCTGACCTAGATTATTGATAATTACATTTGGCCGCAATTCTAGCATAAAAAGAATCTGTGTTCTGTTTGATTGATGATTTAAGATTAATAGAAAACATCATGGCCGACAATCACAGCAAGAAAAATAAGAATTTCAATTGAAGGAATTTTATAGTTAATTAGAAAGTTGGAGGCGAGTGGTCTAATGGTTAGAGTCGTAGGAAATAAACTCCTCGACCCGAGTTCAAATCCTGGACGAAGCTACAGTTCACATAGCTCTAATACCCTTGGGAAAGGTATGAGTCCAACTACTCTCCCTCCAGCTATGGGTCCTTTGGAGAGAAATTTGATCCATTGAAGCAGAAAGGGAAGAAGTAAAAGGGGGAGTGCTTCAATGGATCAAATTTCTCTCCAAGAAGGCTGACCCATTTTCTCCACTATTCTTGTTTCTCTCTCACTGTACTTATCCACCTTACACTGCATATCCTTTCTAACACTCTCCTCTCTTTTGATTTTTCTCTCCCTCCCTTCCAAAGATTTCCTTCTGACCATTCAAATTTCCTCACAAATGCAATCCCATCCACCTGACTTCATCCTCTCCTGTCGACTTTCTCTTCTATAAAACACATGTATAATGCTTTAATGATCAAATAAACGACTGATGAAACTGAGCTCAATGTTTGGCGAAATATATCTCCTACATACTCTTGTCTGAGTTTTGTTCCTGTGTTCCACATTTCTTTCTCTAATCTTTCATTCTGTCAGATTTACTCCAAAGCGGAAAAGTCACAGACTTTGCCTGCTGGACCACCGGTTTCGATTTCTGTCGGAGGGAAATCGTTAGTATACATCGCTGATGAGACTTAATAAAGTTGAAACAGACTGTACGATGTTCTAGCAGCGCATGATCGTTTGCAAAATTCACTTGTCATGGTTATTTTCTATAATTATCAAATTTTATACAATATCCGCATTGTAATTGCCTTCAAGCAAAAATATAAATAATAATATATATATATATATAATATATATATATATATATATATATAATATATATGAGGGGTTGTGTGTGTGTGGATATTGAGTTAATTTTATACTACACTAGAAGCAGCTACCTGGTATTGCCTGAGTAGAGGGGGTGGGATGTTACACAATGGGAATAACATGGAACCATGAAGGTGGTCTGAGTGATTAGTTACAGAAAAAGTTTGAGTGGTGGTGTGTGTGTATTGGAACAGAAAAATTTGAATGATGATGTCAGTATAGACGTGTGTGGCATGGTTTGATTGGATGTGGAATGGTATGTGGCGAAGGGGAGAAATAAGGAGTAAGAGGTGAGAATTTTGAGCCATCAAAGAGTTAAGACATGCCATGAGACTAGTCTCCCCTCGCGCGGTGATATGGGCATAATTATAAAATAAAAACTTGATCTAGTAACAAAAAAATGTCTTGTTGTTCATTTAATTAAACACAAGCAAAGCCCAACAAAAATAGAGGAACTGAAAAAGACTAGTCTCCCTCGCGCCGGTGATATGGGCTAATTATAAATAAAAACTTGATCTAGTAACAAAAAAATGTCTTGTTCATTTAATTAACACAAGCAAAGCCCAACAAAAGCCCTTAGAGGAACTGAAAAAGACTAGTCTCCCCTCGCGCGGTGATATGGGCATAATTATAAAATAAAAACTTGATCTAGTAACAAAAAAAATGTCTTGTTGTTCATTTAATTAAACACAAGCAAAGCCCAACAAAAGTCCTTAGAGGAACTGAAAAAGACTAGTCTCCCCTCGCGCGGTGATATGGGCATAATTATAAAATAAAAACTTGATCTAGTAACAAAAAAAATGTCTTGTTGTTCATTTAATTAAACACAAGCAAATCCCAACAAAAGTCCTTAGAGGAACTGAAAAAGAAGCAGCTAGAAGAACTCAACTAGACAGGAACATGGCAACAGGATGAGTAAAGATAACAAGTGATAAAGTAAGGCCAACTCTTAACCAAGTAAGTCTCTAATCTGTCTCTCTCTCTCTATTACTGAAGAACTCTCTTATCTGAGAACTCTCACTCTCTCACACACCAATTTTATGCCCAATGTCAATAAAAAAAAGTTAGTCTCGCAGATCAATTGTTTGTTTTTGTTTTCCATAAATGATTTGTTTCTTTTTTAATCCCGAATGACTTTCCTTTCTCTTACAATTCAAATTCTAATTTTCAAATATATTTAAGAAGATAAATAAAATGATAATTATTTTTGCTCAAAAAGCAAGCTCTGGAGATAGTGAATGTGTATATATATCTACTTTGTCATTAATTGTTTTATTTTCATAGTTTCTTCTGGATGTACACCCATACATACATACATGTAAATGCCCTTTATATTGTTATTTACTAAGCTTAGCTTAGATGCGGCACAATGCCAGATTATGAGGCACCCAGTGAGAATCGAACTTACTCACAATGGTCTGCAAACATAGCTTGCTAACCATTACACCACATGAGGTGCCTTTATTTACTAAGCTTAGCTTAGATGTGGCACAAGACCAGAAATATGGGGCACCCAGTCAGAATCGAACTCACTATCAACGGTCAGTGAGTTTAGCTCGCTAACCATTACACTACGGGAGGTGCCCAACTGCCCTTTATATATGTATATATAAACATTAAAACATATTACAATACATAATTCATTGCATTTTATTTTCTTATGAAACTATATCACTACTCAAGTCACAAATATCTTTGTTATTTATGTCACATTCTCCATGATTTTATTTTTTATTTAAACCTCAATTATTAATAAAATTGTTTTACATTATTAATACTGTTGGCCATATCTGCATACTAATAACATGCAACTGTATTTATATACAACAAATTAGCGGTTTATAGTGTGAAAGGGAAAGCTAATTTGCATATTGATATTAAAAATTTGATTTTAATAAATATGTGCTTAGTATTATTGATTTTGAATTGTTTGGTTTTATCTTAATGAATATAAGCGAAAATCTCAAGGATAAATCTTTTTAAAAAATCATTAACAAGATAAAATAACTGCAATTTTATTTTTCCCTTCCTATTTAAACTAAATAGTTAAATTAGGAAAATTTAGCAATGAAAGATGGGAGTGATGGAAGTGTAAGTTTCAGTTGTTCTATTTTTTTCATACCCCTCTCTGTTTCAAATCTTTTTATCTGCATTCTTATTTAGTTTCATTCACCTTTCTAATTAAATATAATATTTTATCACATTAAAATTTAAATACTTGCATATATTTGCTAGTTTAAAAAATGTAGCAAAAAAATTAGGGTGTTTTCTTGGTAGGCTGGAGGCTTGAATAGATTAATGGCTTTTCAGTTTATTTCAATTGGGAAAATTGATTTGATAAACGAGGAAATTGAGCTATGAGTAGAATGGATTAAATTTGTAAGTTAAGGTAGCATCTATACATTAAGACTCATCTTGCATCACCCTCTGGTTAAAAATGAGACCGTCCAAATCACCCAAGATGAAATGCAAAAATGTAAATCCTGATTATCTGGGGTTGCTTATCCATTGAATTCTTATTTTCTATGAGTGTTGTCACCTCAGCAAAATAATGGACCATTCCGTTTTTATTATAAAGAAAGAAAGGGAAGAAAAAGAACATGCTACACATAAAAAATATAATAAAAAGAAAGAAAGAAAGAAAGAAAGAGTGGAAGGGAAAGATATATAGAGAGGGTGAGTGTATGGAAGCGATAATAATAAGTTGTATCCATCAAACATAATGAAAAGATGAAAAGAAGGAAAGAAAGAAAAAAAAGAGTGAGAGAGAGTTAAATCAAGATTATTATACTTTTTACATATTGAACTATTTACAATAGCTCTTAAGTAAACATATCAAACATTGTAATAACTAAATTATCATCCACAGGTCCTACTAGTTGTATATATATATTTATACTTATTTTTTTTATCAAAGTGTGGCAATTTTATTTTTAAAAATTGTTTGGGGTGTACTTATTTATGGGTGATATTGTAGTGATATGTATAATAAAGGAAACTGAAAGTTTACACATCAAAAGCAAAAATAATGATGATGAAAATAGGCATTTGCGCATAGGATCAGTGCAAGTATAAAGTAAAAATAAAAATTATATTTTTTGAACCAATCAGAGGCCTTCGTGCCTAAACAAAAAGTTCTAAAATAGACCGAATTTGGAGCCTAGCTAGATATTATATAAAGGCTGATTTCGGTTAAGAGATCAGATCAAAAAACATTTGCCTGACAAATCAAGCCTTATCCTTTCTCTCTCTCTAAAATCTATTTCACCGCTGACTTTGAAGAATACACTTTCTACCTCTAAAAGGACTACAAGTAACCCTTTCTTTCTCTATTGCTGAACTTTCTTAATACTACATATTCTACTGAACTTTGTACAGGAACATTGAACTACTATTACTATTTGTAACTTTTATTGTCTTTAATACAAGGCTTATTCATTCTTTCTTTGAATATTTGTCTTTATTTGTTTTTTATTGCTTATTCAATTTTATGATGGTTTGGTTGTTACTATATATTTTTTTTTTTAAATGTTAAAAAATACATGAGAAAAATCCGTTTTATGGAGTTTCTAAAAATATGTCATACCTCTGTGAAGAAAACGCTCATATATTAAATGTCAAGTGGTGGCAACATGTTTCAAACAGAACCATCCTGAAGAGAACTGGACTCCCTGGCATGCACGAAATACTTGTTCAACGCAACCTGAGATAGACTGGCCACTTAAACAGACTTGGGGATGACAGACCACCAAAGCAGATTCTGTACTCTCCATTGAGAGAGGGATCACGTGGAATCAGTAGACCAAAGCTGAGGTACAAAGACAACATCAAGAGAACCTGAAGACTTTAACATCCCCATAGGCAGTTGGCTCCCAGCAGAACAATAAATTGAGGAAATGATTTGCGTGGTGTCATCATCAGATACGATGGCAGCAAGTAATAATAATAAATAATAATAATATAATAATAATAATATATATTATTTATTTGTATATTATTTATAAGATTTTTGGATGTTTGTTTTTTTTGGGGTTTTTTTGCCGGGATTCACTTGTAAAGATTATTTCTATAAGTATCGAATTTTATGCGATACATGCTTTGTAATTGCCTTCAAGCAAAAATATAAATAATAATTTATATTTATTTGTTTTTTATTGCTTATTCATCTTATGATGGTTTGGTTGTAAATATATATGAAATATATACTCACACACACTATCACCATATTGGCATTTCAGTCTCGGAAGACTATAATATAGTTTTTGTGCCCTGAAGTTACAGCGCCTCCTAGGCTGTACACGTCAATGTTCAAAAAAACATTCTCGACCACAGATGTCGCATGTGAAAGCTGTTCCTGAAGATGTTGATGTGCCGGTGCTTTGTTGTTGCTGCTTTCTTCTGGACCTTTTAGCTTCATGGTGTTGTGCCAGGGTGACTTCAGACATGAACAGTCCTCTAATACTTGTGTAAAGAAACCTTTCAGTTCAATATAGGGTCACATGCTATTTACGGATTTTGACGGTGTAAATGGAAAAAATGTCCGCACGAATCGAGATCGCAAAAGGGGTGCCTAAATGTCATATGGTCTATGTATTCTAATTAATTGCAAATAGGTAAATGGAAATATTCAATGATTATTATTTAATTGTTATCTCCCTTGAGAAATTATAATGAACACATGAAGGAAGGAATGTGCATTCTAATGCTGCACAATTATTATCAAAATGGCGGATGGAATTGAAAATTGCTTTATTCTTTAAATCAAAGTTTTAATGAATAAAAGCTAATTGGATTGTTGGGTTTGGGTTTGGTTCTTTTGGTTAGGTTGGTTAGATTTTACGGCATGTCAATCCGTGTTGGGTTATTTTATGCCGAAGATATTTTGTTTTATTCATTCTTGATGGGTATCAATTTTTTAGAATTTAAAATCAATTTTTTAAAGAAATTTTGGACTAAGTATCCAATAGGCACCCCAGCTGGGAGCCGCCTTGAAAGGAACACCTTTTTACTTTTCACCACAAACTTCCAGTTGTGGTACGAGAGGCGCATGGAAAATAAATTTTATGAATTGTGTGATACCATTTCCGAACAACATACTTTTATTTAAATAAACATAAAAAATATTTTGTAAATAAAAACTGTTTTCATTTAAATAAACATATCTGCATTTCTCTTCTGATTAAACAAAAAATATTTTAATATGAAAATATGTCTTTAATATAAAAACATGATTTTGTTTAAAGTTTTATAATGAAAAAGAATCCTATTGAATTAACAACAACAACAGGAAATAACTAATTTTTTTTTTATTAAAATCAAAACGTGCCTTTGGGTTGTAAACATACATGAACAAACTTTTAAAAAATCTTACAGTGAAATTCTAATGCAAAAAAAATCGTCTGTTGTTTGTCAAACACACAACCGGGAGTTTACAGTGAAAAGCAAAAGGTGTTCCTTTCAAAACAGATCCCAGCTGGGGTGCTTATTGGCTACTTGGTTTTAAATTTTTTTCAAATTCATTTTTTTCAATTTAACCCATAGATAGGACCCTAACAGGTATTATCACTCTGGGTAAGAGTGGACCTGGGAGTAATGGTGAAGAGGTACTCCCCACTCCCAACAGCTTCAGAACTGGAACGTTACCATTTAATGCAGTTTAACTTCATATTCAGGATACTAAGGGCCTCAGCCATCACCTTCTAACACATATATAATAAAAAGAATAGGAAGCGCATGGTGTAATGGTTAAAGTCATGGGAAATGGACTCGTCGCCCCAAGTTCAAATCCTGGATGTGGTAATTGCTTTCACTTTGCGCAAATACCCTTGGGAAAGGTATGATTTCAAAAAGATAATTTTTTTGAAAAATTATATATATATATATATATATATATATATATATATATATATGTGTGTGTGTGTGTAAGTTGAAAATGTAAATGAATCCAACGATATGTTGAAAGTAAAAATAAATAAAGGAAAGAAAATGTTGAATGGATAAAATAGATTTAATGAGTTATAACACATGTTTCGGCCAGGAGTTTGTTCATGTACACATGTATTCTATTTATTATTATTTTGAATATAAAATAAAATGATAATAATAGAAAATTATAACGCTTTAAACATACAAAGAATAACGGCCTTCATCAGAGTAAAGTGTTTGATAGTTGAAGTTAAAACGGTCAAATACATTCAACATTTTCTTTCCTTTATTTATTCTTCCTTTCAATATATATATATATATATATATATATATATATATATATATATATATATTAGATGTTAATCTAATTAAAATTGATATGTAATATATATATATATATATATATATATATATATATATCTTTGAAAGGAAGGAAAAACTGAACACTGTTATTCCATAATAAATTTATTTCAACCAAAATTGGGGCCTTTATAAATCTAAGTTGATTTAATAAAGCTCCCTAAAATCAAGTCCCATCAGATGGGAAATCAAAATAATTTGAATTGCATAACAGAAAAATTTACTCCTCCCAAAAAATGTTTTTTCCTTTACAAAATGTATACATTAGTAGACTGTCACCATGGCGACAGGAAGTCAAATGAGAAAAAAGAATATTTTTCAGGGCCGAGTTTTTTTAGGGGATAGTAGTCAGTCAAATTAACAACTATGAAAATTAAATAAGTCTGAAAAAGTATAGAGCAAGAATAAAACAAAAAAATATAAAATATTAAAAAAATATATATATATATATAAAAATATATATAGGAAAAAAAAAAAAAAAATTTTTGGTAGTTAGGATCTTTCCATGTGTGGTTTAACCAAGCTGATGTGGGTAGACCGTAAGGAGAGCTCAATGTGCCTAGTGCCAGTGAAGGAAAGGACAGAGCAAGATATTCAATAAATGAAGGAAAAAACTTTAAACTTGCTTCATTACAATAATTTATTTCAACCATATTACTACGGCATCTTCAGGTACTCACAAGAAGACGTAAGAGTCATGTTCTTGTGATTACCTGAAGATGCCGTAGTAATACAGTTGAAATAAATTATCGTCATGAAGCAAGTTTAAAGTTTTTTCCTTCATTCATTGTATATATATATATATATATATATATATATATATATATATATTGTGAATAAAAAGGCCTTAAATATGAAGGGTATCAAGATTATGTACCATTTCCACTCGTGGGTATCTGGGGCCCTCTGAGCTTCTTCAGACCACGTTTTTATTTTATCAAGACTGTGGTCTGAAGAAGCTCGGTGAGCCCCAGATACCCACGTGTGAAAATGGTCCATAACTACGATACTCCTGGTATTTAAGGTCTTTTAATTCACAAATAAATTAGCTCTGTTTATAAAAATTAAACATTGAGCTCTCAAACGGAACCTGAACTCTACAACAAACTACTGGTAGAGAATAGGACCAGCCTAGAATCACCTTATATATATATATATATATATATATAATATATATATATATATATATATAACATCTTAATCTTAAAAAATGATTTACTTTATTTGTAATTTGTCTGAATAATTCATTCTTCTTTTTCTTGGGTCACACTAACTTTTTATGCATTAAAAATTTCTTGTTTAAATTCAATAAATTTTATTCTTGAATGATTTATAGAAGTTTCATACAACATCATCAAAACATATTAACTGCTTCAATTTCATTTAATTAATGTGATCATTTTCATAATTACATTTTTCAATTATCATAAACTAATGTTTTTTAACAAGATAATTTAATTAAAATGACTGAAATCAATTCAATTACAGTTTTAATTAGTTTAAAAATTACTATTGATTAAAAGCTTCTCATTGGCCTATAAACCAAGGTTCAACTTCTTTAAGATTAATTTCTAACACATGCATTACTACCCACACACAATATATATATATATATATATATATATATATAATTTTCAAAGAAAGAAAAAATTTAACAAACCATCATTCCATAATAAATTTATTTCGACCAAAAGCTCAAAAGGCTTTTAGAAATTTTTACAAAATTTTTAACAAGCAATCTTTCTTTTTTTTTCTTTCTTTGAAAATTAAATATTGCTCTGTATATAATCTAATTTATTGATTATTATACATTGAGCTCTCTTTAGGGATTTATAAAAAGCCTTGTATGAATATATGTTTGCACCTAGAGGAGCATACAGTATGGCTATACAGTGAGATTTTGAGGATCCCAGGTGGAATCATCTCTTACTACCAGTCATTTGGATACCTTACATTTATATATATATATATATATATATATATATATATGTGTGTGTGTGTGTGTGTGTGTGTGTGTGTGTGTGTAGAAATGCATGTGAAATGTCGAAACACGGTGTCTGTGGATGACTTATTATATGCTCCCAAAACACAGTAGAGCTCTCTAGGGGCGACTTGAATTAATTTTAATCGCTAGCATAAAGCAATGATCGTCTTTTGTTTATAGACTGGATCTCTCTGGTGATCGTAAAAATATATAAGCAAATGTATGTATTTAGTAGTTTAAACACTGCCCCTTCATGGCTCATCGGTGTGACTAGACAAGGAAGGCTGCTTTAGGCTGGGTCCGAAACCCAACTGAATTGACATCAGTAAGACATCTTACCAACGTGCCATGTCAACGTGAGATGAATCAATTCTGGATCCAATGGATTCAAGTTGATCCTGCAAAAAGAAGAAAAGTACATACTTATTTATCATGTATAAACAAAAAAAAAGATAAGATGGAGAAAGGGAGAAGAGAAAGATGGAGAGGAAAAGGGTGTAGTAAGAGTGAAGAGGAGAAAGGGAATAAGAGAGAGGGGGAGAAAGGTGGCATAAGGGAGGAGAGAAAAAGGGTGTAGTAAGAGAGAAGAGGAGAAAGGGAATAAGAGAGAGAGGGGGGGAGTTGGAGAGAGGAGAGGAGAAAGCTTCTCTTCTTAAAGAAAATGGAGAAATAAGATTGAATAGGTTATTTTATTTTTGCAATTCTTTATTTTTAGTCAACAATTATTTTTAGCATATTTTATATTTCAGTCATTTTCTGGAAGACAGATGATGTATTTTACATTAAAAGTATATCTAATTGCAAACTTTTGACAGCATTATTGATCTCATTGGAAATCAACAGTCAAGAATAAACAAGTTTATTCTGAAGAAGAAGAAGAAGAAGAAGAATAAGGATAATAATAATAATAATAATAATAAGAAGAAGAAGAAGAAGAAGAAGAAGAAGAAGAAGAAGAAGAAGAAGGATGAGGAAGAAGTAGTATGAATAATGATAATAATAATAAGAAGAATGAGGAAGAAGAAGAAAAAAAGGAGAAGGATGAGGAAGAAGAATGAATACAGAAGAAGAAGAAGAAGAAGAAGAAGAAGAAGAAGAAGAATGAGGGAGAAGAAGATAAAAAAGAAGAATAAGGAAGAAGAAGAAAAAGAAAAAGGATGAGAAAGAAGAAGAAAAAAGAAGTATAAGGAAGAAGAAGAAAAAGGATGAGAAAGAAGAAGAATGAAGAATGAAGAATGAAGAAGGATGAGGAAGAGAAAAAAAGAAGGTTAAAATTAATATGGTAGACAATGATCCATAAAAAAAATTAAAAATAAATAAAAATGCTACAAAAAACAATAACAAATACTGCAAAGATTGATTGAGAAGAAAGTAAAAGAAGAGTTTATATTGCATAATTGGTAGAGCAGCTGATGTGCTTAACTACTATAAGATATATTAATATTGATAATATATAAGGTGTGCCAAAAAAGTATTGAGATTTTTTGTACTTTTTGACACACCTCATATTCTGAAAAAAAATTCATTCATTTTTTTTCAGAATACAAGGTGTGTCAAAAAAGTACCAAGTTCAAAGATATATTTACCAAAATAGAAATGAAGAATGAATGGAATGTTATTTTTTTTTCAGAATATAAGGTGTGTCAAAAAGTATCAAGTTTAAAGCTGTATTTACCAACATAGAAATGAAGAATGAATGGAATGTTTTTTTTTTTTCAGAATACAAGGTGTGTCAAAAAGTACAAAAAATCTTGATACCTTTTTACACACTTTGTGTGTATATATATATATACTTTAAATATACGCTCCTACATTTAGGGCGCTGGTGGTTGTCGTCAGTGATGTAATCCGTAGGGTTCATTGGGAAGTTTCGGGTCTTCTTTTATTAAAGAAATGGATACAATAGAAACCTACTCGAGTTTCACCATAAGGATCTTCAAGGTTAAATCCACTGAATTAATCGAGGTACCGATTAATTGCAGCCGCGTGTCATTGAATAAGATGTTACGTTATAACGTAACGTAACATATTCACCGGTAAACCACGTTTTATCTATATGAATATATATATATATGTAGATAGATAAAACTTGGTCTGAAGATTGCATAGGTGAGAAACTGTCAGTAACCAGGCGACGTTGACTTCATAACCCCACTACCTTAACTTATATATATATATAACCTATATATATATATATATATAACCTAATGACCTAATTTCTCCCCTACCATGCTTCTCCTCCTTTGCACTAAACCACCTTACTTATCATATGTCTTCCAACTAATTCCACATTTTTTATCTTATCCCCCTCCCCATCCATGAAAGATTCCTTCAGACTAATCAAATCTTCACAAATGCTACCCCATCTTCCTGACTTCATCACCAAATTCACCCCTTACCCATTCACTTTCTCTTCTATAAAATACATGTATGATGCACTAATGTTCAAATAAATGACTGATGAAGCTGTGCTCAATGCACAGCAAAATATATCTCCTACATCTACTTGTCTGTGTTGTTCCTTTGTCCACACTTTTCCCTCTATTCTTTTACCACATTCTGTCATATTTACTCCTATCCTCAGATATATATATATATATATATATATATATATATATATATACCCTAGGGAAAGGTATGAATCCATATATTCTCCCTCCAGTTATGGGTAAAATAGTAGGGCAGACTGGGCTCTTTAACCTTGGGTAGGTAACCAGTCTAGGAGAGGGAAAACTCTGAATTCAAAATTCCTGAAGTCAGTCGTTGATTGGGTTTGTGACATTCCTTGATGCACCAATTCTTTCCTATCGACTGTGCCAAAAGGTGCGGATGGTCCAACACAAGCCTTCACCCCTATAAACAAATCACTGTGTGGGTGTTCATTGTATGAACCCTCATGCATCGAAATCGATGAAAGAATCCATAATAATATATATAGAGATATTTACCAACCCCTCAGCACAAGTAGGATGTGACACAAGGTCAATTTCTTAAGCGGAGTTCAACAGGTTACCTAGCCATGTTTCAAGAGCCCAGTCTGCCTTGCTATTTACCCATAGCTGGAGGGAGAATTGGATTCATACCTTTCCCAAGGGTATTAGCGCCATGTGAAATCTAAACAGCTTCGTCCAGGAATTGAACTCGGGTCGACGAATCTATTTTCCACGACTCTAACCATTAGACCATGTGCCTCTTTCTCTCTCTCTCTCTCTCTCTCTATATATATATATATATATATATATGTTATAATTTAATTTGTGTTTAAGCTAATACTCTTAGAAGAGGCATGGATTCTTTTCTTCTTTCTTTATCTCTCATCATCTCAGGATAGACAATATGGCTTCCTGTACTCTTTAACCTTAGTATGAGAAAAAGAAATTTCAGAATTCAGACCAGCTGTACTCTGCTTGATAATTCACCCTGTTTCACATCCTGCTTCACATCCTGCTCATGGTGGAGAGGTTTGGCCAATACATACAAAATTGGGGGATTTGTTTACTCCCTAAATTTGGGTCGTGAACAAAAACCACGATTTGCAACACTGTGAAAATTTACAGCACCAATAAAGTAAACGTCAAAGTGTATTTCGTTGATGTAGATGTTGGGTAACAATAATTAACTTAGACAAATTGAGATATAAAAAAAAACAAAACAAAACACAAAATCCATAAGCCAAGCAACCAAAACACGTTAGTAGTGCTACAAGCTGGAAGCTAAGTTTGAATGTACACAAGTTAAAGAAAAAAAAGAAAAAAAGAAAGAAAAATAACAAAATTATGCTGGCAGATAGTAATAATACAAAGTAGCCAAAGGCATTTGCACAGACGATATAAGACATTTATATATATATATATATATATATATATATATATATATATATATATATATATATATATATATATATATATATATATATATATATATATATATATATATATATACATGTATATATATATATATATATATATATATATAGATAGATAGATAGATAGATAGTGTATCATTCTATGTACTAATTAAAATGTGGAATTTTCACATTTCAGCTAGATAATTATAAAAAGTAGTCATGATTATAATTAGATATACAAATAGAATAATTTGTTTTTCCATTTATCAAAAATACTTCAAAATATTTTGCAATTTTCTTTGTATTTTGGTAAAAGAATTTCATACATTTCTTTATTCCATATTGATTCAATACACAGGATGATAACAAAACAACTCCCTATTTTAAACTATTCATATTTCTTTTTTTTATATGCAGTTACAATTTTTCTCAATTCTTTAATGTATGTTCCTTAATTTATGCAAGATGGTGCTCCTCCACATTTTGCTATTGTTGTTCATGAATGGCTGAATTATCATTTTCCTGGGAGATGGATGGGTAGACGTGGTCTGCATGTGAGGCCATCCAGAAGCCCTGATTTCATTTCGGTTAGCTCAGTCGGTAGAGCGTTCAGCCACAAACCACAAGGTTCTTGGTTCAATACCGACCTTCACCAATTCAGGGTATGAGTAGCACAGCGATCTGTGCTGTAAAGTGAAGAGCTGATGGTAAGTGTGGCGCTCCACCCCAGATGCTAAAATAATCTCCTTGGTCTAGCGCAAGTGAAAAGGAGATAGACTCCCTCGGTGTCTAGCTGATACCAACATTAGACCGCCCTGACGACTTTACTCTTACTTTTTATTTATATATATATATATATATATATATATATATATATATATATATATATATATATGGTTTATAAAAAGGCTTAAAAATTGGCCATTTTGTGGTTATAGATTTATTTCTACCCAAAGGTATCTGTGTATATTTATGAGTTTCATCAGTTCATTAACTTTATTGAACATTTTTTTTTCAATAAAGTTTGCGATCTGATGAAACTCATTGGTATACACAGATACCTGTGGGTAGAAATAGATCTATAACAACAAAATGCCAGATTTTTAAGCCTTTTTCTTTCCCAATTATATTGCTCTGTTCAATAATATTGAACATAGAGCTCTTAATTTGGACCTGAACAACTCTAACATTCCGTTGTTGGAAGAAAGGTTCAACTTAGAATCATCTTAATACCAACTTACCTGGTAACACATCTATGTATATATATATATATATGTGTGTGTGTGGTGTGTGTGTGTGTGTGTGTGTGAGTGTGTGTGTGTAAAGGAATGACATACCGGTAAAATTATTGGGTTGGTCTCAATATTTGGTTGGTATAAGTCTTACTCGGATAAGTCAGCGTTATAACAAATATAAAGTGCTCAATACCTAAGTAGAGCGGATTTATTATTAGAGTGTATAAAGAAATAACCTACTCTTGTTTCATCATAAGGATCTTCAGGGTTAAATCCACTGAATTAATCAGGATATTGATTAACTACAGTTAATTGCGGGAGTTCATATTGTAATTATGAACAGTTTCCCAGTTAATGAATGCTGTTGCGTCATTTTGAAAAGTTGAATGACAAATGCGATGCTGATATGTCATAACTGTAGTTGTTGATATGGAATTATTTTAAAATATTATTTTTTAAATATCTTTTTCAAAAAATCAAACTTAAACATTATTGACTCTTGTGTTTAAAGTCTCACATTTCTTGTATCTTCCAGAGGGGTAGACACAGAGGAACACAAGACAATAAAAAAAATATCTGTTTTGAACTGTCTTAAGAATAATAAAGAATTTATCATTCGGCATCTGA
>CM042163.1:81244802-81262302 GCA_023376005.1 Doryteuthis pealeii | reverse complement strand
GTGAGCAGCTTAAAGTAGGCAAACAGTTGAACATACACAAATCAAAATGAAAAAAAATAAAACACAAATTCTTAAGCCCAGGGTGCAAAATCTCCTTGTGGTCCAACAAGCTGGAAACTAAAGCTAAAATCCCACAAAAATTAAATTTAAAGATAAAATTAAAATTGAAAAATAAGCCAAATACCAAAATTTGCTAATAGTTCTTTAAGCTGGGGATTAAGGTCAAATGTATATAAATAAAAATTTATGAAAAGAATAAGAAAACCCAAATTCCTTAACCCAGAGACCAAAGTCTACTAATGGTCTGACAAGCTGGAAACTTAGTTTAAAATCACAGAAAATTGAAATTAAAAATATAAGGAATCCCTGAGCCCAAAGTCTGAAATCTGAGACTAGTGTTACCAGCTGAATGCTGATTTTAAATGCTCACTAATTAGATTAAAGAAATAAGAAAAACTTAAATTCCTAATCTTAAAAACTAAATTTGTCAGTAATTCCACAAGCCAGAAATTGAGTTTAAAGGTGCACAAAATTAAAATGAAAACAAAAAAAAAAAAAAAATTCAAATTCCTCATCTCAAATAGCAAAATCTGCTAGTGGCTCTTTAAGCTAAGATCTGAGTTTAAATGTACACAAATTAAAATTAGAAAAAAGAAATAAAGATAATGAAACACAAATTCCGGAGCTCAAAGACCAAAATCTACAAGTGGTTCTTCAAGCTGGGAGTTGAGTTTAAATGTACACAGATTCAAATAAAAAAAGATAAGATATACTGAAGCTCTGCAGATATACTGGACTTCGGAAGAGGGGTAAGAGACCAAGTTACCTTTAAGCACCCCAGGGGCAACCTGGATTCAGAAGGACATATTTCGCTTTGCATCATCAACATCCAGTTGTTTGTTAGGGTTAGGGTTAGGGTTAGGGTTAGCAGTTAGTTTTATAATTTAAAAAAATGCGTCTAAAAATCGTCTGGTAACAAACAACCGGATGTTGACGGTGCAAAGCGAAACATGTCCCTCTGAATCCACTGAATTAACTGGTCGGTTTAGTGGCAGTTACACTTCTCACTTGTGCAAAGGAATTGGGCAGTAGTTTAACCAATCAGAAGTGAAAGAACATAAAACAATGAAAAATAATAGAGAGAAAACTTAAGACAGTAAATACAATGTAAAGGTTTGGTATTATTAACAACCTAGCAGGACCTGTGAATATACCATAGTATGATAATTTAATTATTACAACGTTATCAGAAAAATTATAGTTAAATTATCTGCCCCTAGCACCAGAGGGCGAATCGCCAAAATATGATATTGGCACCTAAATTACGCAAATAGCATTCTGAGAGAACAGAAATCTCTTCATTGTTGATGTTTTGGACGCAGAGATGAAAATTATAATGAAAATACAGTTGTAAAAAAAAATCAATATTTGATTAATACACAAACAATAAAATTTTGACAATGTATTGGCATTTATATGGTTTATTTCAGAACCATTTCAATTTTAAAGACTGCAAAATAAATCTCTTTCACTCAAAAACAAATTATAGAAAAAAAAAAAATAAACAATAGTTTAATTCAAAAAAATAATCCCATGAATATTTTTTCTTTTGTAATTTATTTAGTCACGCTTTATTTATATTAAGGCAGGTGCAGACCATGCATAAACGGGCAATAAAGAATCATTAAAGACTGGAGGAAAAAAAGTTTTATTCAATTTTTTCCAGACAAATGGAAATAATCAAAATGAGGCTGACAATAGTATTAGATTGTTTGTTCAACATAAAATTTCTAAATTTGTTTTAGGCTTGATATTTATACTGTTTTTCTTTCTTTTCTCTTTTTTTTAAATGATGAGCTTTATTCAATTTCTGCTTGAGAAAAATAATAATCAAAATGAGGCTAGCAAATAGCAATATTCAAAATGAGGCTGGCAAATACTAATATCTTAAAAGAGACTGGCAAATAGTAATGATAAAAAATAGCAATAATCAAAATGAGGCTGGGAAATAGTTGTGATCAAAAATAGCAATAGTCAAATTGAGGCTGGCAAATAGTAATACTCAAAATGAGACTAGCAATAATATTAGGTTGTTTGTTGAACATAAAATTTCTAATTTTGTTTCATGTTTGAAATTAACAGTTTTTTTTAAACTTCTTTTTAAGTGATAATCTTTATTCATATTTTACTATACAAATAGCAATAATCAAAATAAAGCTGCCAAAGTAATATTAAAAAAGAGGCTGGCAAATAGTAATAATAAAATAAAGAAATAATGAAAATGAGGCTGGTTATAAAAAATAGAAGTAATGAAAATGAGGCTGGTTATAAAAAATAGAAGTAATGAAAATGATCAAAAATAGCAATACTCAAAAGGAGGCTAGTAAATAGCAATATTCAAAATGAGGCTGAAAAATAGCAAAATTCAAAAAGAGGCTGAAAAATAGCAAAATTCAAAATGAGGCTGAAAAATAGCAAAATTCAAAATGAGGCTGAAAAATAAAATTCAAAATGAAATATCAAAATTCAAAATGAGGCTGGCAATGATATTAAGTTATTAGTTCAACATTGATTATCGATCATATGGATATCCAATCTCACAGACAAGTTAAAGAGACAGTTCTTCCAGGCCGTTGTTGTGTCAGTACTGCTGTATGGCTGCACCACCTGGACCCTAACAAAGCGACTAGAGAATAAACTAGATGGGAGCTGCACAAGAATGCTGCAGGTGATCATGAACAAGACGTGGAAACAGCACCCTACGAGAAAACTGCTGTACGGCCACCTACCACATATCACCCAAACCATCCGAGTAAGACGGACAAGACATGCGGGACACTGCTGGAGAAGCAAGGACAAACTCATAAGCGACGTCCTCCTGTGGAAGCCAGCACATGGGCACGCCAGTGTGGGCCAACCAGCAAAGACATACATTGATCAGCTCTGTGCGGATACAGGATGCTGCATAGAGGACCTCCCGAAAATGATGAGCGATAGGGACGGATGGAGAGAGATTGTCATGGATATCCGCGCTGAAAGCGCAACATGATGATGATAAGTTCAACATAAAAGTTCTATAATTTTGATGTTTCAGACTGTTGTCCTTATCTTTATTGAGGTAAATATAAACACAATGATGATGAAAATAGTTGGGGTAAGTAATAGTGTTCATTACAACGTATTTTGAAATTTTATTTTAGAATATGTAATTTTTCTTCTATGCTTCAATAAACCCAGCGTAATAATAATTGAGAGTTACCTACCCTATCTTATGATTACCTCCCCTTCAGTGAACTCTCTAGTGAATACTAGACTATATAAACTCTCAATAAGTGTACCAATTATTCTAAGTAGAATAAAGATTTCCAAAGTCTATCAATGTTATCATTTGTCATTACACCCAGTTTATTTTACTTTTTCTATATCTATCATTTGATAATATTTCGGTTTGTTTTGTTTTACGGCATATCAACCTCAGTGGGTCATTTAATGCTGATAAAGATTTGAAATAAATCAATTCTTAATAGATAATACAATTTTTTTATAAATACATTTTTCTATTTAACCCATAGATGGGACCCTAACAGGTACTACCACTCCGGGTCAGAGTGGACCAGGGAGCAATGGTAATGAAGGGGTGCTCCACATTCCCCAAACCTCCAAAACTGGAACCTCACCATCAGATAGAGTTTAACGTCATTCCCAAGACATGTAGACCCTCAGCCACTGCCTTCTAGCACCCATATGATAAAAAGGGGTTGGGCTTGATAATATTTACTATAGATTTAGCCAATATATTAATCACATTTCTGATAACGTTATTAAAGCTCTGAAACAATGATTCACCTCATCTGAAGATGGCTTTAGTCAAAAGTAAATAGGTGTAAGGGCTAAAAGTCTCCTGTGCCCAGCGGACAGGAAGTAGGGAGATTAACATACTTTATCAGGTGTAAGAACTTTCTCTTAACTGGTTTTGGTCCTGACCAGTAAGCCTCGTAGAATCAGGCTCTTGCCACTCAGTCAACTGTGACTGAAGAAAACGCCTCAGTGAGGGAGCATAGCCAGCTACACCACCTGAGCACCCCCTCAGCGAGTGAGATAAAAACTGTAAGTACTTCCTTTAAATACTTGTTATATTGTTGTGTCTAGTTGTGTTTTACATGTTAATAAACTTAGTTAAGGTTACATGTGCTTTTCCCTTGTTATTTTGATTTGTGTATCTGTATATTATTCCTCATAGCCTGTACTATTCCTACATAGGGAACACCTGAACATAGAGTGGTCTGAACTTTGTGTTTATACTTACCACAATAAAGATGAGGACAATAGTCCAAAACATCAAAATTAATCATATCAAGCCTTATCTAAAAAAACTACAGACAAATGATAAAATTTCTAATTTTGTTTTATACTTGATATTTCTACCTATTTATTTTCTCTGAATGTTTGAGATGAGGTTTGATGATTAGTATTATCTGCATTATTTGAACTATTGTCCTCATCTTCATTGTTATCTGTACTCCGGTCTTCTTCAGGTATTTCTTGTCAGACTCGGGAACCTAATCAGACTCAGGAACCTTCTTTTCGGACTCAAGAACCTTCTTTTTGAACTCGGGAACTTTCTTGTCGTAATCGTATGCCATCACGGAACTTCAAACTTAACCCTTTATTTAGTCCGGGTGTATCCTGTTCTCATTCCGCTAACCATAACTGGGGTAGGGGTTGTGTTAATTATTTTTCTATGTTACTGCCTCAGAATTGAACCCGGAATCCATAGATAACTGTCACTTAAAACTGTCTTAACCTAACTACCTTATCCACTAGGCCATGTGTCCATTTGAGTTCAAAAAGAAGGTTCCCGAGTCTGAGTAGGTTACCGAGTCTGACAAGAAATACCTGAAGAAGGACGGAGGGCATATCGGCTGAAACATTGTACAAATAACAATGAAGATGGGGACAATAGTCCGAATAATGCAGATAATTCTATTTCTTTTCGTTTTAATAAAGTGATAAACTTTATTCAATTTTTACCAGATGAATATTAATAATCAAAATGAGGGTTGAATCCTACTTAACGGACATAAATTCCACCAATGTACGTCACCTCGCTGAAAGAAAAAAAATACTAAAAATACTAAAATTTCATTAAATTCGGTTAATTCCTTGATTTTTAGTATTTATTTTCTTTCATGACATATACGATGGTGGAATTTATGTCCGTTAAGTAGGATTTAACCAAAATGAGGCTGGCCATTTTGTTTTATGATTGATACTTATAGTGAAAGAACATACCTCCAAATTCAAAGCGGCTGCAAATGTGTCTTGCATACAAAATGAATGAAGGGCTCAGAAAAAAAGAAAATATAGCTGCCTTATCACTGTAATTTAAGGAAACATGACCTTGAAGCCAGCACAATTAGCAAGATTGTATTCGCACATATGCAGATTATTTTGAGAGCTGTACATAAAAACACCAAACACAACAGTGTTATTGAGTTTATGTTGGAGACTGCTGCGTTATTGTTGCAAGCGACACACTTTGTTGCCAGACTTCTTGAGTTGTGAAAGCAATTACAGGATCAGTTTACAAATATCAATATTTTTACTTTTCTTTCAGAAGTGAAGATCCTTTTCCTGTTACCAATTATTTACTAATTTTTGCTATCATACATTTACTGTAATACTGTTGCATATCTCTTTCCTTACATACTTGTCTTCTTCTTCTGGCATCTTTGATATCTTAAGTTCTTCTAGCATCTCTTCTAACATCTCTTCTAGCGTCTGGACTTGATCTTGGTGGTCGGTCACACTTAACTCATTTCTTCTTCTAGATCAGTCTTGTTACCAAGACATTCACCAACCACAAAACCATGTTATTTTTGTAAGCTTTTATTTACTTAACTAAACATTTCATGCGTATGCAGGTGAGTTCCAGTTAAGGCAGTACATCTTCTCTGCCTGATGTCCAACTGAAACTGAGGACCCAACCAGGTCCCACGTGACTTCACATATTTTGCAGGCTTTCTGTAATATTCCATGGAAAGTCCCGCCTGTGATATGAAAAGGGCCATCCCTTTAGAAATACATAAATTATGTATACTTATATACTATACTTATATATTAATTATAATACCGCATAAATTATGTAACAATACTAATAATAATATTCGGGACAATGGAAGTCTTTTTTTTTTCATCTCCCTTTCCTCATCTTTCTTACTTTCACCATCGTAAGATTTAGCAAGGTGTTAACTGGTAGCTGATACCTGTTTCTTATAATGCATTATCCCATTCCATCAAATATTCATTTATAATATCAATACTTTCCAAAATTAGTATTATCTGCATTATTCGGACTATTGTCCTCATCTTCATTGTTATCTGTACAACGTTTTGGCCGATATGCCCTCCTTTCGGACTAGGGAACCTTCTCAGACTCGGGAACCTTCTTTTCAAACTCAGGAACATAGAAATGAATACAATATGGGAACCCATAATTAAAAAGGCTAGATAAAAAAAAAGTATGAGTCTAGGTAAAAAATCATACATAAGTGAATAGGTAGATATTCTAGCCAAAAACAAGACATTAGGTTTATAAGTTCCCAAAATTCACACCAGATTGTCCAATTGGACACATGGCCTAGGGGATAAGGTAGTTAGGTTAAGACAGTTCTAAGTGACAGTTATCTCTAGATTGCAGGTTCAGTCCTGGTCAAGGGCAGCAGTAACATAGAATAATAATTAACACAGCTTAACGCCTCTACCCCAGCTATGGTTAGCGAATGAAAACAGGATACTCCTGTGGATTGAATAAAGGGTTAGGTTCAAAGTTCTGTGATGGCTCCTGATTACGACAAAAAAGTTCCCGAGTCCGAAAAGAAGGTTCTTGAGTCCAAGAAGGTTCCTGAGTCCGACAAGAAATACCTGAAGAAGGCTAGTGGGCATATCAACCGAAATGTTGTACAGATAACAATGAAGATGAGGACAATAGTCCGAATAATGCAGATAATACTAATTTTGGAAAGTATTGATATTATAAATGAATAATTGATGGAATGGGATAATGCATTATGAGAAACAGGTATCAGTTACCAGTTAACACCTTGCTAAATCTTACGATGGTGAAAGTAAGAAAGATGAGGAAAGGGAGATGAAAAAAAAAAGACTTCCATTGTCCCGAATATTATTATTAGTATTGTTACATAATACTAATCATCAAGCCTCATCTCAAACATTCAGAGAAATACTTTCCAAAATATTAGATAATGTTGATTTAGCATTGATGAAAACTTGTTGATTACAATTCATATTTTTCCCTATAAAATTTGGTATGTGATTTCCAATCAATTTTTAAAAAACCTTACACAAATTACATGTTAGAGAAACTGGACGGTAATTACTTTTTAAATGTATCAAACCTTTTTTTTATGTAATTGTATTACGATTGCTGTTTTCCAAATATAAGGAATCATTTCATATTCTAAATGTTTCTGAAACAATTTGAGGATTTTGAGATTATTATGATTTTAAAAAATATATACAAACTTTCGGAAAGCAGCTTGTAGCAAATTTCAATATATTGATTGGATGTCAAACTGATTAGCTAGAAAACAAACAAACAAACAAAAAACAAACAAATAACTAAAAAAAACTTGATAAATATGAGGGGTGCTCCAAAAGTAATGCCTCCAATTTATTTTCTCAGAAACTGCAATAGAAACAGGGAATAAAATAGTACTATTATTATTATTATTATTATTTACTCCTTTTGAGTTTTCACATCAGCATTAGCTGACGGTCTTTCACTGGAATCTGAGTGACAGCAAGTCTCCTCAGGTCTCCAGTACTCTTCTGAGTATTTTAGCCGATTTCAGCAGTGTAGTAGTCTAGATGGTCTCAATCCTTCCTCTGATTTCCAATTATTATTATTATTATTATTATCATTATTATTATTATTTTCACTCCTTTTGAGTTTTTCACATCACTGTTAGCTGATGGTATTTCATTAGAGGCTCAGTGACAACAAGTCTCCCTAGGTCTCCTGGACTCTTCTGAGTATTCTAGTCGATTGCAGCAGTGCAGTAGTCTGGATGGTCTCAATTCTTCCTCTGATTTCCAGGTCCTTCAATCTTTTTTACAAGTTTATTTGGACCGTTCCAAGTGCACCCACAACAATTGGTATCACTTTCACCCTCATATTCCAGCTTTTTCAGTTCTCTGGCAAGGTCCAGGTATTTATCCATCTTTTCATTTTCCTTCAGCTTCACCCTGTGATCTGCTGGAATCGCAATGTCCACCAGTTGACACATTCTCTTTTTTTTTGTTAATCAACACTAGGTCTGGTCTCCTGGCTGGGATAGGGTGATCCGTCTTTATCTCAGAGTCCCAGAGAAATTTTATGCATTTCATTCTCAAGAAGAGATTCTGGTTTATGCATATATCATTTTATTGTATGGTCAAAATTTAATTTTTTGCATAATTCCATGTGGATCACCTTCCCAACCCAATCGTGCCTAGCTTTGTATTCCCTTTGTGCTAGTTTTCTCATTATTATTATTATTATTATTATTATTATTATTATTATTAAAATAGAAGAGTTACTTGAAACTATATAATTGCTTGAAAATTATTAGTATTAGATATAAATACTTGAAAATCTCTCTCTCTCTCTCTCTCTCTCTCTCTCTCTCTCTCTCTCTCTCTCTCTCTCTTTCTTTGTCTCTGTCTGTCTGTCTTTCTATCTTTCTCTCTCTCACTATATATATGTGTGTGTGTGCTTTTGTTTAAACAAAAGACTGGTATACACACACACACACACACACACACACACACACACATACATATATATATATATATATATATATATGTTGAAAAGAGAAATAAAGGAAAGAAAGTATAGAATGGATAAAATAGGATATTTTAATTAATTTAACTTACATGTGTTTTGGTCAGGAGTTTATCCATGTGTACATTATTCAATCTATTATTATTTTTAAATAACAAAATGAAATGAAATAATAATAATAGAAAAAATGTAGAAATGTTCCGCACACAAAGAAATTTCGACCTTCCTCAGAGTAAATCCTTAAATAATAATAGATAGAATAATGCACACATGGATAAACTCCTGACCGAAACATGTGTAAGTTAAACTAATTAAAATATCCTATTTTATCCATTCAATACTTTCTTTCCTTTATTTCTCTTTTCAACATACCGTCAGATTCACTTCCATTTTCATTTTACACACATATATATATATATATATATATAGTGTCCAATTGCCACTTTAACCTATGAATCAACTTCTTTGCACCATTTCTAATGGTAGATGATAGGGAATACTGTGTTCTTTAGCCTCAATAGAAGAAGGAAAATTATGATATATGACCTTTATAAGAAAAAAAATTGAAGCCCCCTGAAACACTTTGCATAAAACTGTGTAATGATCTTGTAAGGAAATATCAATAATGATTAAAGGAAAAAGGATACACTATTGATTATTGAGAAAAGAGCATCAATAATTTTGTCCTGTGTTTGTTTGATGTTTTGGAGGAATTATTATTTGACATTAAAATAAAATTTGTTGTGGCCATAACTGTACATTCTTTCCATTATTTCATTCATCATTTGTAAAAAAAAAATGTACATAAAGTTTCGATGAAAATTACAGCTTTATTCATAATTATAATAGGAGGGAAGAAATAATTCTGTATATGTTTGGCCGCCTTGTCAGCTGGGGCATTAGAATGTACCGACTGCACCTCTGCAGAGGGGTAAGATTCCCCCAAATGGGGCCACCTGTTGGCCATGGGTGGCGACCCGTGATGCTTAAGGACGGAGTCTTGGTGGATGAGCAGTCCATGACCTGCAACACTCCATTTAGAACCTTATTTAGGCTAGACGGGCTGTTGGAGAGATCGCCTCCGGTCAATCGGCTAGTCACGTCAAGCCCTGGCACCTATATGATTGCCACAGCCCTATTGCCCTTATGGCAACCCCCCAATCCTTCTTATCATATGGGTGCTAGAAGGCGGTGGCTGAGGATCTGGGAATGACATTAAACTCTATCTGATGGTGAGGTTCCAGTTTTGGAGTTTGGGGAATGTGGAGCACCTCTTCATCACCATTGCTCTCTGGTCCACTCTGACCCGGAGTGGTAGTACCTGTTAGGGTCCCATCTCTGGGTTGAATAGAAAAACATGAGTTTATAAACAAAATTGTATTATGCATTAAGAATTAGTTTATTTCACAACTTTGTCGGCATTAAATAACCCACCGAGGTTGATGTGCCGTAAAACAAAACAAACCAAACCAAACCTAAAAATGAATCCACGCTTCATATCTATTTATGTAATTCTATTTATGGCATGAGAGATGCAGCAATTTTATTTTTAGTATAGTAGAGGTTGGTAATAAATAATACCTAATGATAACCGTTTTGATTGTATAAAATCAATAAAAATTCCTGGTATGGAGGCACTTGTTGTGTAATGGTTATTGTCGTAGTAAATAGACACGGCGATACGAGTTCAAATCCTCAAAGAGACTAGTAGAATTTCATATAGTGCTAATACCCCTGGGAAAGGTATGCATCCCTCTAGCTATGGGTAAATAGTAGAGTAGACTGAGCTCTTTGGTCTTGGTATGGCAACCGGTCTAGAAGAAGGAAAACTCTGAATTCAAAGCTTTAAAATAGACAGTTGTGTTTTTTTTAGCTTCAGATTTGGAACTCCACCATTATACCAGGACACAAAGGACCCTCAGTTACAACTTTCTAGCACATATATGATAAAAAGGGTTGGGTTGGGGGTAAAAATGGCTGCTATATGCACTGTCAGTCACGACAATCCAACACAGAAGAGGAATACATGATCATTTTAGAATTCTATTTTTTATCTGTCAGATTTTCAATGCAAAAATAGCTGCTATATGCATTGTCAGTAATGACAGACCAATACAGAACAAGAATCTATAATAATTTTAAAATTCTGCTTTCTCTCGGCCAAGCATTCAATGCAAAAATATCAATCATCAGTCATGACAGTTCAATACAGAAAGATAATATGTAATTATTTTTTCGATCCTATTTTTCTTAGGTTAGGCATTCAAAACAAAAATGGCTGTTGTATACACTGTCAGTCATGACAGAATTTAATACAGAAAGATATGTAATAACTTTCTGTATTTTTTTTTTCCCGTTTTATTTTCCCTACACCAGGCATCCAAATATGCTGCTTTGTTAAGACCCATCCTACCTTTCTTTTTTCATACATCTGGGCTTTTCCATATTTCCATAAAAGAAAATAGTGCAAGTAAAACACTAAGGAAAATCTATGGACAAGCAAAGGGTTATTATTATCCTTGGTAAACAGACATACCACGCAAAATTATAGCTTTTGTTGTCGTTATTGATTTGTGTATTATCGGCAATCGATTGATACTTAAATAGTCTTCTTGCCTGGAGCAATAAGCCAGACGATAATGATTTGCGGAGATCTTTTTTGAAAGCCAAAATGCACAGAAAAAAAACAGATACAAAATCATAGAAGCCCTTTAGAATTCCTGTGTATTAATTAAAGAGCAATCTCATATCCCCCTCATCTCCCCTCATCTCTTGTGAGTGTCCTTGTTGCCTTGCAGGATGGATTCTCCAAGTGCCAAAGACTAAACAGGTAAATCTCAATAGAAAAAATCTGTGGGACCCTCACGAAACTCCATGATTATACTGGCACCATCTGTAATCTAATCATGGTTAAGATGTCATGACCCTGCCATTTTTTTGGTCAAAGCGAGCAACCCGAGAGGAGAGGTGAGGTTCTCAGTCAACCAATATGTTGTTTTTTTGCTCTCTTTCTCAAAGGGATGGAACTGAGAGGAGGGTTATGCCGCTCAGGCAAAATACGCACACACACATACACACACATGATGGCAGCAAACTCGTGTTCAAGTATTGCCATTGCTTGATAAAAAAAAATAAAATAGATAAATAAATAAGTTCAAAAGTTCAAAGAATACAACAGTGAGCTTCAACAAGTTAAACGGTGAGCTGCTCGGAAGTGGCTCTTTAGCCCTGCCAAAGTCTTACACATCTTCCCACGTTATTCTTGCAAGTTATTCCAGGGAGCACAGGGTATTTTATTGGTCCATCCCGCCGATGCACAGTTTGGTGACTGATCAGGCCAGCCTTGTTCAGACATAGCTTTCCACACTTGTCACACAGTAGACCGATTTGAAAATTCTTTGATTATTGTTTGTTTAGTGTTTATTTATTTACGATTTAAAATTCAAATTTATTTATTTACAATTTAACTTCTATACACGCATACACATTCATATATTTTCTCTTAAGAAATGGCAGGTACTGTAAGCAAACTGAGTCCTTTGTTTATCAAAAAATTACTTCATTTGGCATTATATGACTTGAAAATACAGGGTATTTTTAATTATTCATTTTTTGGGGTGGGGGGCTGGAATGGATTAATGGCATTTCAGTTTATTTCAATGAGAAAAATTGTTTTGATATTGATATATCCGGGTAAGGGATATATTAGTAGAAGTAGTAGTGTGGTATACTTGAGCAAATAAGCAGTAAGCTGGTGCAATGTCATCATAGTAGTAGTAGTGGGTGTAGTAGTAGTAGGTGTAATAGTAGGCAATTGTACCTCTACATTGTTCGGTATTTATAGCTGACATCAGCCAATCATATTACAGTGAGGGGAACCCAGGTATATGCATATTCATTACATCAGATATATGAAGAAATTGAGTTACGTGTGGAACAAATTAAACTCATAAATTAAGGTACCATTGCTGGCTGGCTGGCTGGCTGGTTGGTTGGTTGGTTGGTTGGTTGGATTTTATGGCATGTCAGCCCTTTTTGGGTTATTTTATGCTGAAAACATTTTGTTTTATTCATTCTTGGTGGTATTCATTTTTTTTTTTTCAATTCCTTGACTCATCTTTTAAAACTCATTTTATGATCAATTTAATCAATAGATGGAACACTAACCCCCTCCCCCTCCGAGTGGACCTGGGAGTAATTAACTGTAAAAAAAAACAACCAACCTACCAATACTCATATATATATATATATATATATATATATATTATATATATTTACCAACCCCTCTACACGAGTAGGATGCGACACAAGGTCAATTTCTTCAGCTGAGTTTAACAGGTTTAAATTCAGAGTTTTCCTTCTCCTAGACAGGTTGCCTTACCAAGGTTGAAAAGCCCAGTCTGCCCTACTATTTACCCATAGCTGGATGGAATATAGTTGGATTCATACCTTTCCCAAGGGTATTAGCACTATATGAAATGCAAGCAGTTTCTTCTAGGATTTGAACATGGGTCGACGAGTCCATTTCCTACAACTCTAACCATTATGCCACACACCTCCAATACTCATAAAAATAAATTAGAATAATACTTTCCTGCAGCCATCCTCACTGGGAGGCCAATATTGAGTCACATCTAGCCCATAGCGAATGGGTTGGGTAATTAGCAACTTTCCTGCAACCATTATTTCACTGTCTAATGCAATTTATATAAAGAGTCTAGACATTTAACTATAAAATCTACCTGCATTGCATAGAAAGACTAATTTCAGTCAATGATATTTACTAGCAGGACCTGTGGATATACCACATTATGATAATTTAATTATTATAACATTTGATATATCTACTTAAGAGCTATTGCTAAATAGTTCAATATGTAAAAAGTATAATAATCTTGATTTAATTCTTTACTAGCAGGACCTGTGGATATACCAAAGTATGATAATTTAATCATTACAATATTTGATACATCTACTTAAGAGCTATTGCTAAATAGTTCAATATGTAAAATGTATAATAATCTTGATTTAACTCTCTTTATTAACAGGACTTGTAGATATACTACAGTATGATAATTTAATTAATACAATATTTGGTGTATCTACTTAAGAGCTATTGCTAAATAGTTCAATATATAAAAAGTATAATAATATTGATTTAACTCTCTCTCTCTCACTCTTTTTTCTTTCTTTCTTTCTTTCTTTCTTTCTTTTCATCTTTTCATTATGTTAGATTGACATTTTTTGTCATCTTCACAACCTCGCCAAAGGTATCTGAAGCTGCTGAATTGTGCGTCATGTTATCAAAATATTGCAAAACTTTTGACTCACCCTAGTATAGATATAATAAGGTATATAATATAAGTATACGATTAAGTATATAAATCATTTTTAACTTATAGTAGTCGTCGGGGCGGCCCAAAGTCGGTATCAGCCAATCAGAGAGGGAGTCTATCCCCTTTTCACTAGCGCTAGAATGAGGAGATTATCTTAGCATCTGAGGTGGAGCGCCACACCTACCATCAGCTCCTTACTTTACCGCACAGATCCTTGTGCTACTCATACGCTGAGTTGGCGAGGGCCTGTATCAAATTAGGAACCTTGTGGTTTCTAGTCGAACATTCTACCGACTGAGCTAACCCGGCCCATTTACAATCATATTCCAGATACTGATATTCCGAACAGCATTTTGTATGATTGTAAAATTTCAAGATTTCTTTTTAGCGAATGTCACAAAGAATTAATTTCTTTCAAGAAATAAAAGTGTCTGTATTGCCAGATGGAAATAATGAATGGAAATGAAAAAAAACAAAAATGTATTATTAATTGTTATAAAAGAACAGTGAGAATAAGTAAAAGCATTTATTCCCATCTGTAAAAACAAGGCCTACTTTTTTAAAAATTTGGACAAAATGGCCGACTATTGTCTGCCTGCAACTGATACAAGTAAATAGGGGAAACGGAAACAAAACCCAAAGAATAAGAACAATACTTTCTTTTCATGAAATTAAAAAGAAATGTTTTTAAAATTAAGTTAAAAAAATTAATCTAAAAAACATTTCATTTCAATTTTATATTTTAATTTTTTTTTGTTTTTTTCAAACATTTTCTGACAAGAAAGGTCAATTTTTTGGTTTCATATTTCAATCATTATAAATATCAAGAAATTTTCCCCCAAAATATTTTAGCTGTCTGAAAATATTGACTGAGTGTTTGTTAGACAGTTGCCAATAATACTGAGATAAGTTATTAACATACCAGAATTCATTAGAAAAATTAAATCCCCTCATGAAGCAAAAAAAGACCTTGTGTTAATCTAGCCAGGTGGAGTTAAGTTTTTAAATGCCATCCTTGGCCAGTTGAAAAGGGCTTAGAGTAAGTAAGTCCTGAGTTATGGAATCCTTTGGTAAGTGAATAAGTCCTATCCTGTGTATTGTTAAAGGTCCTTAGGTAAGTGAATAAGTCCTATCCTGCGTATAAGTCCTGAGTTATGGAATCCTTAGGTAAGTAAATAAGTCCTATCCTATATATTGTTAAAGATCCAGTGATTTAATCCTATGTCCTTCGTCCATGAAAGTCAAGTAGTTATGAGCAGTACTGCCAGGTTAAGTATTGTATAAGCAGCAGAGTACTGCCAGTGATTGGCCAAGAGAGATCACATGGTTCTCGCCGAGTCTATAAGTATGAGTGGGCTTTCAACACATATATACAAAAAAGTTAACAGGTTAACAGGTGGGAAGTCAGGGAGATTTTTTTTTTAAATACCAGAATTCATAAGAATGCATGAATGGCATAATAGCTTTTTTTGAAGGAAAAGAACAATCTCCCTGGTCTAGCTTTAGTGAAAAGGAGATAGGCTCCCTCGCTTATTAACAAACCAGAATTTGTAAAAAAATCTAAAAAGTTCCCTCATAAAAAAAAGACTTGTGTTAATCCATCTTTCTTTTTTTTTTCATAAGGGGCATGAATGGCATTATGGCTATTTTTGTAGCAAAATAATAATCTCCCTGGTCTAGCACTAGGGGGAAAAAGGATATATATATATATACCAACCCCTCTGCACGAGCAGGATGTGACACAAGATCAATTTCTTAACACAAGTCTTTTTTTATGTAGGAACTTTTTAAATATTTTACTAGCAAAAAGGGGAGAGACTCCCTCACTGTTTAGCTGATATTGACAATAGGCCATTCTGCAGGCTTTTACTACTTATATCCTTTTTATAATGGAGGCAAGTGGTCTAATGGTCAGAGTCGTAGAAAATGGACTCGTCAAGCCAAGTTCAATTCCTGGACGAAGCTGTTTGCACTTCACATGGCGTTAATACCCTTGGGAAAGGTATGAATCCAATTCTCCCTCCAGCTATGAGTAAATAGTAGGGCAGTCTGGGCTCTTAACCATGGCCAGGTAACCAGTCTAGGAGAAGGAAAACTCTGAATTCAAACCTGTTGAACTCCGCTTAAGAAATTGACCTTGTGTCACATCCTGCTCGCGCGGAGGGGTTGGTGTGTGTGTGTGTATATATATATATATATATATATATTATATATATATATATATATGTGACGGAGAACGAGAAAGGAAAGGGAGCAAGACATTGTCTTGCCTGCCGGGATCAAACGGTTTGACTGACGTGCCCAGATGATGCCCATAAAATAACAAGTGAGTCGAGCGCTGGGCAGTCAGCAGTCAGCAGTCAGCAGCAGCAGAAGCAGTCGACGACGAAGCGCTTTTCAGTAAGGAAATGTGATTTTGAACTGCTAAAGATTATTTCGACTACGACGACAGATTTTTTTTTAGCTGCTAGACGAAGAATGTGTTGACCAACAGAGGGTCTGACTTGTGAGAAGACTGAGAACTCGCTTGTTTTTGGTTCCCTCTTGGCGGGAGCTTGTTGATTCGAAGGTCTATTTCGCCTCATATATTCCCCCCCCCTTCTATAATATATATCCTTTTTTCCCCCCTAGAATTCTTAGAATTTGGAATGCTGAAAGACATAAGCAACAAAGAATAAATATTATCAATCAATACTCATGTTCCTTATCTATATGACACTAATGATCTTGCAACACCCTCTGGTTAAAAATGAGACCATCCAAATCATCCAAGATGAAATGCAAAAATATAAATCCTGATGTTGCTCATCCACCGAATTCTTATTTCTCATGAGTTTCATCACCTCAGTTAAATAATGGACAATCTCGTTTTTATTATAAAGAAAGAAAGGGATGAAAAAGGACAAGCTACACAGAAAAATATAATAAGAAAGAAAAAAAAGAAAGAAAGAGAGTAGGGGGAAAATAGGGAGAGGGAGTGAGTGTGCGGAAGCAATAATGCTAATCTGTTTCAATTGAATATAATGAAGAGTGGAAAAGAAGTAAAGAAAGAAAAAAAAAGTGAAAGATTATTATACTTTTTACATATTGAACTATTTTCAATAGCACTTAAGTAAACATATCAAATGTTGTAAGAATTAAATGATCATACTGTGGTATATCCACAGGTCCTGCTACTTATTATTATTACTCTTTTTCTTCGCTTTCTTCTTCACTTTCTTCTTCATCTTATTACTATGATCTTCTTCGTCTTCTTCTTCTTCCTCTTCTTTATTATTGTTATTATTATTATTATTATTATTATTATTATAACCTCTTC
>CM042163.1:81107302-81239802 GCA_023376005.1 Doryteuthis pealeii | reverse complement strand
CCTGGGATCTTATTATGGCATTTAGGAATGCCATTTTGGTTATGAAGCCATTTAGCCTGAAGTCTGCTTGCCACACCCTACAATCCACCTCACCCAACACCAATTTATTGACTAACTAGTAGTAGTAGTAGTAGTAGTAGTATTAGTCAATGTTGTTTGAGGTTATAAGATGTAACATGTTCATTGTTCTCTGCATGCAATCACAACTAATAAAAAAAGATACTAATAAAAAGAATGTGTAAAGAAGAAAAAAAAATCCCCCCCAAAAAACGGCACTTTATTTCTTAGAATTACAATTTTCTCAGGCTTTCGATTTTCTTGGCAATGTTCACGAGGGTTAGCTGAAAAGTTCATAGGCTGACCAAGATACTCTTATAGAATGTGATTAAATGCGGTCTATTTTTCAACATGGTTGCAGTCTGTACACTTTTTCCATCGGTGTTGCAGTGCTTGGTTGCAATGCTTCGTTATCGTGTGGGTTAGCTGAAAAGTTCATAGGCTGACCAAGATACTCTCATAGAATGTAATCAAATAAGGTTTATTTTTCAACATGGTTGGAGTCCATACACTTTTTCCATCAATGTTGCAGTGCTTGGATCCCATTGGTCAAAAAAGTCATCAGAGATAGATAAATGTGTAGATATTAACAAAAGGCAATAGACATGAACAAACTGGAGATAGATAGATAGATAGATAGATAGATAGATATATAGATAGATAGATAGATAGATAGATGTTAACAGACTGAGATAGATATGAACAAACTGTAGTAGATAGATAGATAGATAGATATATTGATAGATAGATAAATAGATATTAACAGACTGAGATAGATATTAACAAACTGTAGATAGATAGATAAATAGATTGATAGATAGATAAATAGATATTAACAGACTGAGATAGATGTGAACAAGCTGTAGATAGATAAATAGATAGATATTAACAGACTGAGATAGATATGAACAAACTGTAGATAGATAGATAGACAGATAGATAAATATTAACAGACTGAGATAGATATGAACAAACTGAGATAGATAGATAGATAGATAGATATTAACAGACTGAGATAGATATGAACAAGCTGTAGTAGATAGATAGATGGATAGATAGATTTGACAAGATATAAGGCTGAGATAGACATGAACAAACTGACAGATATGAGGGTTAGCTGAAAAGTTCATAGACTGACCAAGATACTCCCAGAGAATGTGATCAAACGAGGTCTATTTTTCAACATGCCCCCCCTTACAATCCACACACTTCTTCCATTGATGTTGCAGTGCTTAGATCCCATTGGTCAAAAATTCATCAGAGATAGATAGGTGTTTATATATTAAGAGACTGAGATAGATATGAAGAGACTGATATTTTTATAGCCTGACAAAGGTACTCTCATGAAATGTGACCATCGGTGTTAGATAGATAGATGCATAGATAGATAGATAGCTATTAACAGACTAAAATAAATAAGAACAAACTGAGGTAGATAGATAGATAGATAGATAGATATTAACAGACTGAGATAGATATGAATAAACTGGACCAGATAGATAGATAGATAGATAGATTTGACAAATATTAAGAGACTGAGATAGATATGAACCAACTGACATAGATAGATATGAGGGTTGGTTGAAAAGTTCATAGGCTGACCAAGATACTCTCATAGAATGTGACCAAATGAGGTCCATATACTTCTTACATCAGTGTTGCAGTGCTTGGATCCCATAGATAGATATATGTATACATATTAACAGACTGTGATAGATATGAACAAACTGGAATAGATAGATAGATTTTTAAAAATCTTTTATTTCCCAAGCCCCAACATTCCAAAGCACATGAAGAAGGATTAAGAGTGACATCATTTTTTTAGCATCCGGCAATGTGGAGTGCATTTGCCCAATTCACTAACTTTCAAAACTTTCCCACAGACTTTTGCTATCACAGGATACTCTCAACCAATGAGACCATCATATCCAGATCAATCAGGTTTCAGAATCTGTCTGTCAAATCCAGCATTATTTTCCATTACTCTTCAGAATTACACATTAAGTTTTAAATATTTTTACACTGTATTACAAAATGAATAGGCTTCAAACACGTGTCTGTGGATGACCCTATATATGCTCCCCATCCCCTAGAGTTGAGCACTCTGGGGGGGATCTCACTGACGGCCGCCAACTCTAGCGTAAACGCAACGCTCTTCTAAGGAATGGAGCCCTCTGTGACGGCCTTTACACACAAAGCGATGTGTGTATAAAAACAGTTAAAATCCCCTTCCCATTCTGTAAGTGAAGACAGCCTAATGGTTAAGGTGCCGGACTGACACCCAACCGATCGGATTTCAATACCGGCTGTAGGTAGCTTGCAAAATGTCTAGCCACACTGAGGAGACTTGATAAGTTGAAACATGTGTCTGTGGATGACCCTATATATATATATATATATATATATATATATATATATATATGAGGGTGCGCTAAAAAGTTAATTGTCTGAAAAGTTCATATGACGATGTTATATGTGCTGCTGCTGCTGAATTTTTTTTACCAAAAAAGCAAGATTATTTATGACTGTTTAATTTGCATTGCTTTATTTATTGAATATTTTAAAAGTTTTGCAGGTGGGTAGCTATCTTTTTTTTGTGTGTGTGCATTTGGTATTTTCTTTTTGTCAATCAACATCTTTTTTTAAATTATTTAAATCAGCCACGCTCATTAAAAGTTAATAGTTTTGAGCAGTTTAATGCACTAATATCATTTTTTTCAAAAATATTTGACTAAATCAACTAATTGGCTGTCTAGTAAAAATGTCATCAAAATCTCAAGAAAATTTTGCATTTAGTTGAAGAAAATAAAAATAATCAAAATAATGACAATTGTTTTAAAACATTCCAATAGTGTAAAGAAAAAGAAAAAGACAAACAAAAGCAGACGTTTAAGAGATTGGATGTTGGTTGGTTGGTTGGTTGGTTGTTTTAATGGCATATCAACCCGTTGTGTATCTATATATACAATTTTGTAGTAATTGGTTTTAACAATGTGTTAGCATCATTGGGCATATCAACCCATCTGGGGTTATGTCCTGCCTAGCGGTTAGGAAGTAATATATGTTGTGTATCTATATTTACACTTTTGTAGCAATTGGTTTTAACAATGTGTTAGCATCATTGGGGATCATATTGTATGGTATTGATTAGGTTCATGTCTATATTTGATGATATAATTTTATTTCTCTCAAAAAGGATAGAATGTCTTCTATGTTGACTTTTTCAAATAAATTTTTCATATTGTTTGCATTAAAATAACAGTTTCTGATGTGAACAAGAAACCTGCATTCTGTGAATAAGTGTTTAACTGTCAAAGGTGTTTGACATGTTTCAAACTGAGGTTGTTGTTCTTGTTTGAGTATATAGGAGTGCATTAGTCTTGTGTGACCAATGCATAATTGGGACACAATGACTTTGGAGTAGAGCTATTTAATAAGCTTTTATTTATTTGGCATGAGGCCAGAAAATATAGAGCACCCAGTGAAAAGTTCATAGGCTGACCAAGATATTCTGGTGAAATGTGACTAAATGAGGTTTATTTTTCAACATTGTCTGACTTATGGTCCACACAGTTCTTTGATCAGTGTTGCAGTGCTTGGATCCCTTTGGTAAAAAAAAGTCATCAACAACACATGTGACATCATCATATGAACTTTTAGGAGGATGAACTTTTCAGCTAATCCTTGTACAAGGCGAGAAAATATTAAACACTCAACTTTTCACTAACCTAGCTCTCTAGCCATTATAGCACATGAAGAGCCCTTTTAATCATAGGGCACCCAGTGAGAATCAAACTCATCAATTATATCTGTGAGATTAGCTTGTTAGCTATTTCACCATTTACTAAGCTTTGCACAAAGCTAAAAGTATGAGACACCCAGTGAGAATCGATCTCACTAACAATTGTCTGCTCGCCTATCTCTCTAACCATTATACTACATGAAGTCTAGTTTGGCACAAGGACAGAAATACGAGGCACCCAGTGAGAATCTTACTCACAAACAACTTTTCACTAGACTAGCTCTCTAACCATTATATTACATGAAGTCTAGTTTGGCACAAGGACAGAAATCTTACTCACTAACAACTGTCTACTATCCAAGCTCTGTAACCATTACATTACATGAAGTGCCCTTTTAATCATAGGACACCCAGTGAGAATCTTACTCACTAACAACTGTCTGCTAACCTAGTTCTCTAACCATTATACTACATAAAGTCTAGTTTGATACAAGGACAGAAATATGAGGCACACAGTGAGAATCGAACTCACTAACAACTGTCTGCTAGCCTAGCTCTCTAACCAATATAGTACATGAAGTGTTCTTTTAATCATAGGGCAACCAGTGAGGATCAAGCTCATTAATTAGATCTGTGAGATTAGTTTGTTAACCATTGCACCATTTACTAAGCTAAGCTTAACACAAAGCCAAAAGTATGAGGCACCCAGTGAGAATTAGACTCACCAACTATTCTGCTCGCCTAGCTCTCTAACCATAATGCTACGTGAGTTGCCCAAATAAATCATAGTGTATGCACTTCAGAAAAAATGCACCATTTACTAAGCGTAGCACAAAGCCAAAAGTTTGAGGCACCCAGTGAGAATCGAACTCACTAAAAACTTTTCGCTAGCCTAGGTCTCTAACCATTATACTACATGAAGTGTTCTTTTAATCATGGGGCAGCCAGTGAGGATCAAGCTCATTACTTAGATCTATGAGATTAGCTTGTCAACCATCACAACATTTTCTAAACATAGCACAAAGCCCAAAGTACAAGGCACCCGGTGAGAATCGACCTCACTAGCATACCATTATACCACTTGATGTGCCCAAGGACAACTATCAAGTTGACTAAATTCAAAAGATTTGTGTAAGATGATGGCCGATAGCATTTTAAAGATTTTTTTTGTACATAGTTAATAACTGTCTTTGGGCGTCTTTCAACTACCCTTCACCCCAATTCCCTGTGAGATTAGTTTGTTAAACATTGCACAATTCACTGAGCTTAGCACAAAGCCAAAAGTATGAGGCACCCAGTGAGAATTAAACTCACCTACTACTCTGCTCGCCTAGCTCTCTAACCATTAGAGCTACATGAGGTGCTCAAATGGTAAACACTTCAGAAAAAATATACCTATTTCTAAATTGGACTTTTCTTGTCTTTTTTTATTCTTTGTATTTTTAAAGATGTTATTTCATTCAATTGTTCTTTTTCTACTATGAAATTGATGGCACAATTATAATATCATCACTATAGCAGTGAAATGCAGCCCCCGCCCGGTTTCGACCGGGGGTCCGGTGAGCTTCGGCCACTGGACCGGTTCTGTTATAATAATAGCGTCGATCCCAGGGAGCCATCCCCCCAGGCAACACCTGCCCCCTCGATTTAAAGGGGCAGGGCTGGGTTTATTGCCCAGTGCCTGAGGCGCCCCCCTTGAGGGGGAATGCCGACGGGATCGACGCAATTTTTCACCTGCCACTCCATGAGCTTCGGCTTGTGGGTGATCCCACGTTAATAGGGACTTTGTGCCTGACCCGTACAAGTGGGGTACGCGGAAAATACACTATAGCAGTGAAATAATTCTCTCTTGTGTTATTACTGGAAGCACAACATTCAAATGCAGAAAGGAATAAGCAGAATGATATTAAAGATTCCAAAGTATAATATATACAATATTCCTGCATTGTGTATGGTAATGTTTCACTGTCAGTCTTTCTTATACATATATATATATATATATATTTGGGAGAATATGTGCTTAAATGAAGTCGAACCTAATTTTTGAAAGTTGATTAATTAATAATTAATTAATTAGGCGGGATTACCTATTTAAATGTAAGGCTAAACAAATCGAGAGCCTTATATTTAAATAGGTAATCCCGCCTAATTAATTAATTATTAATTAATTAACTTTCAAAAATTAGGTTCGACTTCATTTAAGCACATATTCTCCCAAATATTGTCGGCTGAAAATAGCCATATCACAAACATCGTCTGTTTGTTTACTTCTCATATATATATATATATATATATATATATATATATATATATATATAGAGAGAGAGAGAGAGAGAGAGAGAGAGTGAATAGAGAACAAATGAGAAAAGTATTGGCATAAAAACTTCACGTTTATATAAACGCTAAAAAACTACTGGTTTTTAAAATCTCAACCATTTGACTCATCTGAAGATTGCATAAGCATGAAACTTAAAGTTATGAGTTTAAATCATCCATAATACCATTACTATTGATTATATATATATATATATATATATATATATATATATACCATTGAAAGGAGGGAAAAACTCATCCATTTGTCTGGTCTCCTAATTTCAAAAAAATAAAAAATAAAAATTTTGAATTAGTTATATTTGAATTAAATTTGACTAAATAGATGTTAATACTACCACCCCCTTCATTCGATATATACATAATTGTGTATGGTAATGTTTCACTCTCAATGTTTCTTATACATACGTATATATATATATATATATATATATATATATATATATTTTATTTATTTAAGAATGGAAATGAGTAACCTACTCGAGTTTCATTGATAGATTCTTCAGGGTTACTTTTAAATTAATCGAGTTTACGATTAATCTTTGGTGTTATAAACATGCCCGTTGGAATGGGACTTAAATTTAGTAGAGGAACCTCTACTAAATTTAAGTCCCATTCCAACGGGCATGTTTATAACACCAAAGATTAATCGTAAACTCGATTAATTTAAAAGTAACCCTGAAGAATCTATCGATGAAACTCGAGTAGGTTACTCATTTCCATTCTTAAATAAATAAATTTATGCTCTACATTGTATTGAGCACTTTGTATTTGTTTTTTCTCAACCTTAACCTCTGGATATTGTGCGCTTCCAACGATCGTTCTTATACCCACCGGTAAGTTAATACTTATACATATACAAATATATATATATATATATATATATATATATAATATAATAAAATGAATATATAAAGGTTTTACATATCTATTTATTTGATGACAAAGTAACAGTAACAACCATTTTGGTTTCATGCATGCGTAATTGCAAACAATCTTCAGGTGACGTTGTTTCAAATGCAAGGAAAATCGAAAATTACAAAAAGATCAATAGACATAGGATGTGTATGATTGGATGAAATGTTATATGAATATGTATGTGTGTTTATGGACCGTGCAAAGTTTATGTATACGGGACAATAATACTGTATTTTGGCACACCGTTCCAGTAAAAGCTTTCAGCACTTCAAAGTGCCATCATCAGGGGTGATGTGTTTGTGTTCCAGTTTTTTTTTCTTTTTCTTCCCTCCTAGTTACTCTCACAACTACTAACTTGAAAAAAAAATAGATTCCTCTAATAATATTATCCGGTTATTACTGACAATAAGCCACTCCACTGACAATATTTCTTCTATGAAAATGAGAGAAACACAAATAGAAAAAAGAAACCATGAAATAATGTGAGAGAGAAGGAAAAACACAAAAATACAAACAAAATAAATATTGGAATTTGAATAAAAGAAAGAAAGAAGAAAAAGAAAGAAAAAAACATAAATATTATAAGAAGAGAAGAAAAAAAGAAAGATAGAAATAAATGAATAAATAAAAATGACATAAATACGAAGAATAAGAGAGAGAACACAAAATAAAAAATAGAAAGAATGAATTATGAGAGAGAAAAAGGGAGAAAGAGGGTTTAAATCTAAGAAAAGAAAGAAGTAATTCAAGAAAGAAAGAAAGAAAGAAAAAATGGAGAAGAAGAGGAATATTAAAAAAAAGAAAATGATTAAAAAAAGAAAGAAGGAATGAAAGAAAGAAAGAAAGAAAGAAAGAAAGAAAGAAAGAAGGAGAGGAATATAAATATTCAAAGAAAAAGAAAAAGTTTAAAAACAAGAAAGAAGAAAGAAGTGTAGGGAAATAGAAGAAAGAAGAAGAAGGAAATAGAAAGAAAGAAAGAAGAAGTGTAGGGAAATAGAAAGAAAGAAAGAAAGAAAGAAGTGTAGGGAAATAGAAAGAAAGAAAGAAGAAAGAAGTGTAGGGAAATAGAAAGAAAGAAAGAAAGAAGAAAGAAAGAAAGAAAGAAAGAAGAAAGAAAGAAAGAATGTAGGGAAGAAAAGAAAGAAAAAGAGTGTAGGGAAATAGAAAGAAAGAAAGAAAGAAAGAAAGAAAGAAAGAAGTGTAGGGAAATAGAAAGAAAGAAGAAAGAAAGAAGAAAGAAGTGTAGGGAAATAGAAAGAAAGAAAGAAAGAAAGAAAGAAGTGTAGGGAAATAGAAAGAAAGAAAGAAAGAAAGAAAGTGTAGGGAAAAGAAGAAAGAAAGAAAGAAAGAAAGAAAGAAGTGTAGGGAATAGAAAGAAAGAAAGAAGAAAGAAGTGTAGGGAATAGAAAGAGGGAAATAGAAAGAAAGAAAGAAAGAAGTGTAGGGAAATAGAAAGAAAGAAAGAAAGAAAGAAGTGTAGGGAAATAGAAAGAAAGAAGAAAGAAAGAAAGAAAGAAAGAAAGAAGTGTAGGGAAATAGAAAGAAAGAAAGAAAGAAAGAAGTGTAGGGAAATAGAAAGAAAGAAAGAAAGAAAGAAAGAAGTGTAGGGAAATAGAAAGAAAGAAAGAAAGAAGAAAGAAAGAAAGAAAGTGTAGGGAATAGAAAGAAAGAAAGAAAGAAAGAAAGAAAGAAAGAAAGAAGTAGTGTAGGGAAATAGAAAGAAAGAAGAAAGAAGAAAGAAAGAAAGAAAGAAGAAGTGTAGGGAAATAGAAAGAAAGAAAGAAAGAAGAAAGAAAGAAGTGTAGGGAAATAGAAAGAAAGAAAGAAAGAAAGAAGTGTAGGGAATAGAAAGAAAGAAAAAGAAAGAAAGAAGTGTAGGGAAATAGAAAGAAAGAAAAAGAAAGAAAGAAAGAATGTAGGGAAATAGAAGAAAGAAAGAAAGAAAGAAAGAAGTGTAGGGAAATAGAAAGAAAGAAAGAAAGAAAGAAAGTGTAGGGAAATAGAAAGAAGAAAGAAAGAAAGAAAGAAGTGTAGGGAAATAGAAAGAAAGAAAGAAAGAAAGAAAGAAAGAAAGAAGAAAGTGGCAAAATTTAATCATTTTCATTTTAGATTTCTTCAGATTTTGTAATATCCAATGATATCTCTTAAGATTTTTATGTTTACAATATGTGAACATCCACAGTGCTAGAAATATGTCTCTTAATTTGGGTTTTTGTTTAAGGATTTCCCAGGAATTCCTAATTACCAAAGTTATTGGTCGGAGATTATTGTTGAATGTTATTACAAGAGAAATATGGTTTGGTTTCTCTTTTTTTTCTGATTTTAGGGATTCATTTCCTGGGATGATGATATCTGATTCAATTGTGTAAGTAGCCAGAAACTATATATATATATATATATATATATATATATATAAAACAGATAAGCCTTGTATTTCATATATATATAATATAATATATATTTTACATATATATATATATATATATATATATATATATATATATATATATGGCAAATAAAAGATGAAGTCCATAAATCTCTCATAATAAAATGGATATTCATATAGAGGAGCTAATAACAATTGTAGATTATGTCTGGAAGAAAAATGATGTATTCTGGAATACAATGAACATAATAAATAACTTAACAAAAAAAAATGTGAATTGATTTCTAAGTATAGGCATATTAACAAATTTCTTCTATGCCACTTACCACCAGTTTAACCACAAGATGTATTTTTCCAATATTCCTATGTATTTTGGACTGTTCAGATCACAAAAAAATCAATCGATAATTTTTGGGAGAGTGTGTGTGTGTCACTTACACACACATCATGTGTAATTCCTCATATCTTAAATCATGGTTACCATGGTTACCTTGCAACTTGTTCTCTTTCCATCTGATAATTGTGTGCTCTACATGAAACACTGAGTACTCAATGAAAAAATAGTTTTCATATGTTAGGTTTTAAACCCAAGTAAGTTTTCCTTACTATTTACCCATAGCTGGAGGGAGAATAATTGGATTCATAGCTTTCCCAAGCGTATTAGCGTTATGTGAAATGCAGATAGCCACGTCCAGGATGTGAACTCGTCTTGTCATGTCCATTTCCTAGGATGATAACCATTACACCACGTGCCTCCACACTTATAATCTGTTATATGGCAATCAGTTTTGTACAGCAAGCCGGGCAGTGGATTCTGACTCCCCTATTTTTGGTACTTTCGACTCCAACTCTGACTCCGACTCTGATCCTCTTTATATTTAAGTTATTATGGCTGACAAATAAATATAAAACTATGAATTTTTATAATCTATCTATAAGCAGTGGACACTGTATAACTCTACAGACTAAACTAGGGCTATATAAAGTGTAAATTCAACTGGAATCAGTGTCGGTATAGTTTTACTGACTCCAACTCTGGCCCCAGTGACCCCAACTCCAACTCTGACTCCACAACTATGGCTCCAATTACACAGCCCTGATAGTAAGTGTAGAATTCAAAAGCTAACCAGTAATTCTTTAGAAGAAGAGTCATGGAAAATATCCAGTAAAATGATTGACAGGTAGTCACCTTTGACTGACCTTTTAGTCAATCTGTTAGTGATAATGAGTTACAGATTGAGAGTTAGCAAAATAAAGACTCCCCAGCAAAATATTTCTCCTTATATATGTTGGATACTTTTTAGAACTTGGGTTTTGAAATAAAGGTGTCTAAAAATGTATCAAGTCTTGTATTCATTTGTAAGAACAAAACAATGGACACAGAGATGAAGAAAGATCAAAGAAGGCCCAAGAAACGCCCAAGACCAACCTAAGGAGTCCCAGACCAGAAGTGAGGAATCAGCCCAGAATAGCAGAATAGCTGATAGTAATACAGTTTGTTTCTTTTTGTTTATTTTATTTTATGGCATATCAACCTCGGTGGGTCATTCAATGCCGACAAAGTTTTGAACTAAATTCATTCTGATGAATACTCAATTTTTTTATAAAGACATTTTTCTATTTAACCCATAGATGGGACCCTAACAGGTACTACCATCCAGGTTAGAGTGGACCTGGGAGTAATGGTGATGAAGAGGTACTCCACATTCCCCGAGCTCTAGAACTTGAACTTCATCAGATAGTTGATATTAGTAGAGACGAAATAGAAGCTAAGTATTATAAAATACTTATCTTATCTGAGCTGATAAATATGTTTTTGCTGATTGGCCAAACCTGGTGTGTCCATGTGTATGATTCCATGTAGTGTGTGTGTGTGTGTGTGTGTGTTGTGTATATATATATACATTAGTAGTACTAGCAAATATATGCAACCTCCGGGTGCAAGTATCTTAGTTAAATTTTATAATAAATATGATATTAAATTAGAAAGGCTAATGAAACTGAATAAGAATGTAGATAAAAAGATTTTAACAGAGGGGTATGATTGAAATAGAACAACTTTGAAACTAACTCTTCATCATTTTCCGTTACTCCGTCTTTCATTGGTAAATGTTCTAATTAAACTGTTTAGTTAAAATAGGAAGTAAAGAATAAAATTACAGATATTTCTTCTTGTTAATGGATTTCTTTAGATTTATTGAAGATATTTTTGCTCATATTCAATATAAAACAAACAATTAGAATCAATAATACTAAGCATATATTTATCAAATCATTTTTTTAGATCAATATGCAAATTAGCTTCCCGTTATACTGTAAACCTCTATTTTGTTGTATATATAAATACAATTGCATGTTATTAGTATGTAGATATGGTCAACAGTGTAAGTAATGTAAAACAATTTTATTAATAATTGAGGTTTAAATAAAAATAAAATCATGGAGAATATGATGTAAATAACTAAAGGAATTGTGACTTGTATAGTAATATAGTTTCGGTTACAGACAGACAAACCCACAATCTCCATTATAATAAGATATGGTTATCACTAGCTCATTTGGTGAGTTAGTCGGGGATTAAGTTTTTTTTCATTATTATTAGTGGAGTGCACAGTATCAGTGATAGAGCTGTTAGTATATATATAATATATATATATATATATATATATATATATATATATATATTATTTCTGTGACCATGGGTTTCATGCAATGGCGCATTTGTCAGAGTCTGGCTAACAAATGCATTACTGCATGAAACCATAGAAATTCCCATGTAATATATATATATATACATAAACATATATATACATACACATATATATACATATATATATATATATATGTGTGTGTGTGTGTGTGTGTGTGTGTGTGTGTGTAAGTTGTTTTGTTTTTTACTAAATTTTTTCTACATATACTCTTGGGAAAGAGTTTAGGGCTTAGTAAGAAACAAACCAAAAATAAATATGAAATATGAACAAGGAAGCAATGTTCTAAGCTGAGAGGTCACACAAGATGAAAAAAAAAAAAAATAAATGAAAATCTGCAGTAGAGTAAAATTTTAATACCAAAAATGAATTTTGAAAGATTCAAATAAAAAAAAATAAAAGTTAAATCCTAAAACAATGCAACCAAATATGGAATTGGTCTTGCTTTTACCTTTGTTTCATGAATTTTTAGAGAAAAATCAATGAATTCTTCAAAAGCTAAATTTTCTACACTCTTCACATCTTAAGTTGCTCAAAGGCTTTTTGGTTCCATGCGGACCATGAAAAAAAATATCAGAGGGCGGCTTACAAGGAACATACAATGCAGTAAAAAATTATTATCATATTCAAATCTTGAATAGATTCATTTGCTAGAAGTAATGAAATCAAAGACTGAGAATGTAGGGTGCTTGATTAGAAAAATATTTTAGTTTTATTATATACTAGCAGGACCAGTGGATATAACACAGTATGATAATTTATTATCATACTGTGGTATATTTTAAATTTTAAATCTTAAATTTCTTCTATTTCATGCTTATCTTCCTGTGTTTTGAAAAAAATGTATTTACATTTATTCAAATATATATATATATATATATATATATATATATATATATATATATATTTCAAATCCTGGAGAGGCATTTCAAATAATGCTAATACCCTTGGGACAAGTATTAATCCAACTACTCTCCTTCCAGCAATGGGTAAATGTTTGTATTTCACAAGGCACTAATACCCTTGAGAAAGGTATGAATCCAATTCTTCCTCCAGCTATGAGTAAATACCAGGGCAGACTGGGCTCTTTAACCTTAGTTAGGTAACCTGTCTAGGAGAAGGAAAACTCTGAATTCGAACCTGTTGACCTTGAGTCGCATCCTGTTCGTATGGGGTTGGTAAATATATATTTGGTTAATATTTGTAACGACCGTTGATGTTGCAATTAACTCAATAATCTATTCTCTGGTAAGTCATCTTCTTTATCATATATATATATATATATATATATATATATATATATACAAGGTGTATCAAAAAAGTATCAAGATTTTTTGTACTTTTTGACACACCTTGTATTCTGAAAAAAAATAACATTCCATTCTTATTTTTATCTTGGTAAATACAGCTTTAAACTTGGTACTTTTTTGACACACCTTTTATTCTTAAAAAAAAATAATGAATGGAATGTTATTTTTTTTTCAGAATACAAAGTGTGTCAACAAGTACAAAAAATCTCAATACTTTTTTGACACACCTTATATTATATATATATATATATATATATATATATATTATATATATATATGTGTGTGTAAAAATGGAAAAGGAATTGAATCCGACAATATGAGGAAAAATGAGTAAAGAAAAGAAATGTAAATGGATAAAATGAATTTAATCGATATCACATTAATCGATATCACTTACACATGTGTTTCGGTCAGTTTATATGTGTGAAAATATTTCGCACACATACAAGAATCGACCTTCATCAGAGTGAACATTTTATTTTTAAAAATAAATGTTCACTCTGATGAAGGTCGTTTCTTCTATGTGTGCGAAATATTTTCACACACATAAACTGACCGAAACACATGTGTAAGTGATATCGATTAATGTGATATCGATTAAATTCATTTTATCCATTTACATTTCTTTTTTACTCATATTTCCTCATATATATATATATATATATATATTATATATATATTATGTGTGTGTGTGTTTTGACACACTTATATATATATATATATATATTATATATATATATATATATATAAAATAATAAATAGAATGTTATTTTTTTTTTCAGAAATACAAGGTGTGTCAAAAAGTAAAAAAATCAATACTTTTTTGACACACCTTATATATATTATATGATAAAGAAGAGGACTTACCAGAGAATAGAATATCGAGTACAAAAAATCTGTATACATTTTTGACACACCTTGTATATATATATAAATATAGATATATATTTGTATACACTGATGGAAAATAAAATTGCAATGCCCTGAATGAGGATACCAATTTTAACTTAGATACAGAATGTGCATGTAAATGGGCACGAGATAATTTGATAAAATATGTGCCAGGGAATAATGTATCAAAAGATGGTATTTACCATTAGTACCATCTCAAAGAGAGTACAGGCCTCTATTGACAGCCAGGAAAGATATAAGGTTTATTAATATAAGGTTTGATTACTGATACACCCTTTATTTTGGAACCTGTGCACTCATTGAACTTTATATGGGATTATTATTGGCTCTAATCCACTTATATTACCTGTACATATTATCTTAGGTAAAATGAAACATATGTTCAGGGTGTTGCAATTTTATCTTCTGTTAGTATACATATATATATATATATATATATTATATATATATATATATATATATATTTATAATGTATTAATTTGAAAGCAATTACAATGCAAGTAAAAAATAAACAAAAAGATGTTATTTTTTGTGTCCTATCGATTTCAAAGTAAAACTTTATCTTCAGAGACGATTTTCGGAAAAAAATTTTTTTTTTTCCGAAAATCGTCTCTGAAGATAAAGTTTTACTTTGAAATCGATAGGACACAAAAAATAACATCTTTTTGTTTTTATTTTTTACTTGCATTGTAATTGCTTTCAAATTAATACATTATAACATACTTAACAATGCTTCAAGCAAATTACCAATTACTTTTATATATATATATATATATATATATATATATATATATGAGAGGAATCAAAACTTGGTAGTAAGGGATGATTCTATATGTGATTTCTAAGATACACTGTATTATTATTGTACGGTCCAGTATGTATAAATACAGTGAATCTTTAAATCACTAAAGAGAGCTCAATGTATGATAAACTTTTTAGATTATATACAGAGCAATATTCATCTTAGAAAGAAAGGAAAAGCTCAACACTGTAATTCCATAATAAATTTGTTTTGACCAAAATTGGGGCTATATAAATCTAAGTTGATTTAATATAGCTCCCAGAATCCAGTCTCATCAGATGGAAGATCAGGTTATTTTTGGATTGCATAACTGAAAAATGTTACTTCTCAAAAAAAAAAAATAAATAAATAAAAAAAAAAAAAAATGTATTTTTTACATTGTAAGACTGTCACCATGGTGACAGGAAGTCAAATGAGAATATATATATATATATATATATATATATATATATATATATATATATGTATATATATATATATATCTTTGAAAGGAAGGAAAAACTCAACACCATTATTCCATAATAAATTTATTTCGACCAAAATTGGGGCCTTTATAAATCCAAGTTGATTTAACAAAGTTCCCCAAAATCCAGTCTCATCAGATGGATAATCATCAATAATTTGAATTGCATAACAGAAAAATTCTTCCAATGTAGAATCTTCTTCCTCCTCAAAAAATTTTTTTTACAAAATGTATACATTAAAAGACTGTCACTATGGTGACAGAAAGTCATTTCAAATGAGAAATTATATATACTTATTATATAATAAGTCATCCACAGACACAGTGTTAAGGTGTTTCATGCCTCTTCAGTGCGATTAGACACAACTACCTATGACCAGGATCAAAATCCAACTGACTTTTTGTCCGCCCGATTTCTTAACCTCTCAGCCATTTGACAGCTGCAATAAAGGGGTGGTGTTTAAACTATTTAAATACATTCGTTTGTTTATATATTTTACGATCATCAGAGAGATCCAGTCTGTAAAAAGACAATCATTGCTTTATATATGCTGGCAGTGAAAGTTAATTTAAGTCACCCCTACATATATATATATATATGAAAGTAAACAAACAATGTGTTTGAAATGGTCTTAGCTGACAATTTTTGGGAGAATATGTGCTTAATTGAAATCATACCTAATTTTGAAAATTAATTAGTTGATAATTAATGAATTAGGCGGACATATCTGTTCAAATGTAAGGCTAAACAAATCGAGAAAAGTCAATCTCTGTATGTACATTTCGGCCTATTATGCCTCATCAGCAGAGTTATAGACAGGCAAACTGCTCTGTATATATATATATATATATATATATATATACTGGAAGGAAATAAAATTCCAACACCTTATATATATATATATATATATATATATATATATATCAAAAGACCAGATGGATCAATGATGGGAATGATTCTATTCAGAACCTTTTTCTTCTATACATATGCATATATATAGAAGTATAAATATATACATATATATATGAGAAGAAAATATTTAAAAAATATAACAAACACAGGATGTTATGATTAGGGGAAACAATTTTATGTGTCAATACTTAAGCATTTCGTTGTATTGTACCATCTTCAGGACACTGTTAAGTAATGTTTATGTGAGGGAAAAAATGAAAGATGTTAAGTGTATAGTGAATGTGTGAATATGATGTTATTAACCGTTAATTTTTATATATCAACATCATATTCACACATTCACTATACACTTAACATCTTTCATTTTGTCCCTCACATAAACATTACTTAACAGTGTCCTGAAGATGGTACAATATACCGAAATGCTTAAGTACTGACACATAAAATTGTTTCCCCTAATCATAACATCCTGTGTTTGTTATGTTTTTTAAATATTTTCTTCTCATATTGTCGGATTAATTTCCTGACCGTCTTTCCATATATATATATATATATATATATATATATATTAAATTTTTATTTGAAGGCACTTACAACGCATGTATCGCATAAAATTCGATACTTTTTCTTATAGAAAATGAACTTGACAAGTGTAATCCCAGTAAAGGATGGCTCGATGTGTAGAATACCGTACAGACTGTTTCGACTTTATTAAGTCTCATCAGCGGTATATACTAACGATTTCCCTCCGACAGAAATCGAAACCGGGACTTCAGCAGACGCAGTGAAACACTAGTGAAACACTTTTATCGCCTCGGCCACAGTACACAGCTGACCATCCTAGCGAAATTAAGCTTGTCAAGCGATGCTACACGCCTCTACCATAATAGGTAAGGGGGCGCTATTGAGAGAATAACAACAAACAGATCGAATGCCCTTCGGCGAAGTGAATAAGGTTTTTGGATGTTTGTTTATTTAGAACGTTGCTGAATAAAGTATATATTAAATTTTTATTTGAAGGCACTTACAACGCATGTATCGCATAAAATTCGATACTTTTTCTTATAGAAAATGAACTTGACAATATATATATTGATCTTGACAATATATATATTGATCTTGTCTCAGCCTGCATCCAACATAGTTATTTGTCAGCACTTCCTGCATCCCTCTGAGCTAAGAAATGGCTTCGGGTTTCATCCTTTATACATATGGTTAGAATGTAATTTGACTAATGAGCAATTATTTCGGCTTTTCCAGGCTAGTAAGATATATATATATATATATATATATATATACTTTGGTGTGGTACCAAGTTTCTTGGTACAAGGTGATTCTAGGTGGGTCCTAATTCTCTACCCGTAGTTTGTTGTAGAGTTCAGGTTCCGTATGAGAGCTCAATGTTTAATTATTGTAAACAGAGCAAAGTTATTTGGGAATAAAAAGGCCTTAAATACCATGGGTATCGTGATTATGGACCATTTCCACTCGAGAGCATGCTCAAGAGCTTCTTCAGATCACTGATATATTTTATTTAGACAGGCACATGGCCAAACTCTTTTTATATTCATACATTTCCCCCCTCATTTAGGGGTGGTCATATTGCATTCTTTCTATTCAAGTGTCTTTTTTATTGGTGGAATTTTTTTTTTTTTTTTTTTTTTTTTTTTTTCCTTTGGTTGGTTGTGTTTTATTCCTTTGCCTGCTAGTCTCTTTGGTAAATTCCTAATTTTATTTTGACTGACCAACAGGATTTTAATTTATGGTCGAGATGTCGTTTCGCTCTAATTGGGTCAAGTGGAAAGCAGGGAAGGTATGTCTTTTTCCTCAGCGGGTGGGGGTATCTGAGTTTATTTTATTAAGTTTATTAGCCTTTCATCTTTCTAGTGTGTATCATTTCTTAAAGCAAGTTTTTTTGTATTTTGCTATTTATATTCTTACACTTATATTTATGCGTTCTTTACTTATATTTTGTATTTTATGTTCATATATGAACCTCTTTCATTCTGTTATTTCGATTTTCCTCTTTATATATATATATATATACACATGTATATATATATATTATATAGATTGCTATATTTATAAGTGAATAATGCTCAATATCATGGATAGAGGTTTTATATCTAGGTTAGGGTAGCAAGGACACGAAGTCAACAGTGCTTAGATACCAGGTTAGTTGGTGTTAGGAATGATTCTAAGCAAAACCTTTTTTTTATATCAGAATCTTAAAATTGATATAGAACATATTGAGAGCTCAATGTACAATATTTCAGGGATTATATATAGAGGAAGCCTGCTAGTGTAATGGTCAGCCTGACAGGTAGGGTTCGAATCATGCATAAAGCATTGCCCTGTCTATAGCTCTGCTGATGAGGCCTAATAGGCTGAAATGTACATACAGAGATCGACTTTTTCTCGATTTGTTTACGCTTTACATTTAAACCGATATGCACACCTAATTCATTTAATTTTAATTAATTAATTAACAAATTAGGTATGACTTTAATTAAGCACATAATCTCTCCAAAAATTGTCGGCCTTCGCCATTTCAAACACATTGTTTGTTCACTTCATATAGAGTAATGTATTTAGTAAAGAAGAGGCTGAACTACCAGTCATATTAGCAGTATCCCATGATGCATTGGGATGTATTTAGTGAGAGTTTTGCATTAACTGGAAGGTTTTTCTTGATATGTTTGAAACTTGATTGCAGTCTGAGCTGCAAAGTTTGAATATGGTTGACTGTAGATGTCATTTTTTGACAGCTTCCGTTCCGAAAGAGGATTGTTATTTCATGTCTCTTCTTGTTATCTGATTTCAATTTACAAGAGTAACAATGGTTGAGCTTTCTCTAGTAACACAGTTCTTTCACAAAACACCTAAAAATCCACAATGTCTTTTTTCGATACCTATACTCGCACGTATTCATACTTACACCATAAAGGGAAATATTTGACATCATATTTCAAACCGTCCACCTTTCCAGCGTCCTTTCTTCAAATTTCAAATTTTGAACAGACTGATAAACAAGGACTATTGCTTGTTTTTCTCGTTATTCTGTGATAAAAATCTTTAATCACCTTTCCTTATACCGATAAATGCCCTGAAGAAGATCTAATTGATAGATCAAAACACTGCAGCATTAGCTAATAAACTTACCACTAAACTTATTTAATCCTGTGTTTTTTCAATTTTCTTAATATACTACATATATATATATATATATATATATATATATAGTCCAACAGGCGAAAATTAAATACTTTATAAAAAAGAGGGTCTGCAAAATGAATTTTTTTTTTTTGTTTAAATTTTATTATTATTATTTTACATTTGCAACACGTGTTTCCAATCTTCTGATATCTTCTTCAGGCATTAATTAACCATATTCTGTGGAATATTCAGAATAAGGTTAATTATTGAATGAAGAAGATATCAAAAGATCTGAAACACGTGTTGCAAATGTAAAATAATTTTTAACAAAATTATTCTTTTAAAACATAGTCCATTTTGCGGACCTTCTTTTTATGATATATATTTAGGAGGGATATAATTGCAAAATTCACCGTATTCGGCGCTCAGCTAAATCTCACTTTGTTTACAAAGTTTGAGAACTCTAGGTGAAGTTCATTTCCACTTAGAAATGTAGCGATTAAATAGCCTGCTATACTTGGTGATTGACTGTGGATGTGTGGGTAAGAGATTTGGTGAGTGTAAGTTCGTTCGGGTCTCGAACCCAGCCAGAGGCAGCTGCTAAAAATCATATAACTATACTGATGAGAGGTGATACCTCGAAACACGTGTCTATAGTTTACTATATATATATATATATATATAATATATATATATATATATATATATGAAAGTAAATAAACAATCTGTTTGAGATGGCGATGGCCGAGAAATGTACATACAGAAATTGACTTTTTCTTGATTTGTTTACACTTTATATTTGAACAGATATGCTCACCTAATTCATTAATTATCAACCAATTAATTTTCAAAAATTAGGTATGACTTCAATTAAGCACATATTCTCCCCCCACCCCCCCAAAAAAATATATGTATGATTGATTTAGGTATTGCAGTCTAAGTAAAATCTTATTATGATTCATAAACTCTTGATTACGATAAAAAAATACCATACATTTTCCTAACCTCCCACCAGTCAGAATTGACACACAGTCTTTTTAACATGGGAAGCTACTTACAAACCGAAACTCATGCGGTAACGTGTACAAAAATGCACAGTTCCTGTTGTTATTCTCCTTATATTATATATGTATATATATGCATATAAGTAAATATATACATATATATATATATAAGTATGAATGTAAACTTTATTTATATGTACATTTGATTTCTCTATTTTGGTTGCATACTATCACAGAAATATTTTATATTATTCACCTACCTCTCTTTCTTTCTTTCTCTGTCTGTCCGTCTATCTGTCTGTCTGTCACTACTTTCTCTCTCTCTCTCTCTCTATATATATATAATATATATATATATATATATATATATATAATATATATATATATATATATATATATATTTAAAAATCTGTTTTGGGATGAAACAAAGAAATCACAGTGCTCAACCACAAATTTGTAGGAGCTTTATTTATTTGTTGAATTTTTTAAATATAAAAGTTTTTCATGGGTAGTTGCTTATGAAAAACTTTTATATTTAAAAGATTCAACAAATAAATATATATATATATATATATATATATATATATATATAAGAAAAAGGTGTACATTGAACACTGAAACTGTGGTCGAGAGAAAAACTTTTTTCTACAACTCTAAATGCTTTATATCTTATGAAATATATTGAGCCCTTCTGAATTAACTATTAATGCTACTACAATAAAAACTTGTATATATATATATATATATATATATATATATATATACAAGGTATGTCAAAAAATTATCAAGATTTTTTATACTTTTTGACACACCTTGTAATCAGAAAAAAATAACGTTCCATTCATTCATTTTCTTTCAGAATAGAAGGTGTGTGAAAAAAGTACCAAGTTTAAGACTGTATTTACCAAGATTGAAATGAAGAATGAATGAAACTTTTGTTTTTCAGAATACAAGGTGTGTCAAAAAGTCTTTGGGGCAGCCTAATGTCAGTATCAGCCAGATCGAGGGAGTCTATCCCCTTTTCACTAGCACTAGACCAAGGAGATTATTTTAGCATCTGATGTGGAGCACCACACCTATCATCAGCTCCTCACTTTACCACACAGATCCCTGTGCTACTCATACGCTGAGTTGGCGAAGTGGCCGATTTAGCTCAGTCAGTAGAGTGTTCACCTAGGAATCACATGGTTCTTGGTTCAATAATACATATGTATATATATATAAACAAATTTTTGGTACAGCTAAATTTGTATATAATTTTAAAAAGTATCATACTTTTTTTTTTGAACAAATTAAAAAGTAAAGAATGTGAAAGAAGGAGAAACTTAAGGGCCCTTTCGACTGGTGCTTTTTCAAAAGTAACAACCAGTAAATCGTTTAAAAGTCAAACTGTATATATATTGGGTAAAAGAGGGGGATAAGACCCTGTAAATGTTGGAGCAACATGAAGGAAAAAGAAAAAAGAAATGTATATATTTTACCCTCACGTTACCCCCACTTCAGCTACCACGTCCCCAGCAAAAATTACCAGGGAGTGTTTAGAAGTCTTTGTCTATACAAGGTCGGGCTATGAAAGAAAATGGTGACTGCCTCAAGAACATTAAGGTGGTGGTTTGTCCTGACCTTGTATAAAACAGAAAATTGATGATCACTATAGTTAATTTTACAACTATTTATACTACACAGGTGATCACCAATGGCAGAGTCTTGTGCCCGTGAGAGCCCGGATGTGGTTTGAGGAATGCTTCTTATTCCACTTGGGATGTGTTGGTTTATATATATATATATATATATATTTATATATATATATAATGTATATATATATATATATATATATATGCAATATGAACAATACTATATATATATATACTATATATAGGTTACATTTTTATTATTATTGGAGAAATGATTATAGCGGGCTCAATTACTTCTGTAAGAGCTGTATTTATTTATTTATTCATATTAACTAATACAAATGAAAATGACTTTTCATTTGTATTAGTTAATATGAATAAATAAATATATACTATATATATATATATATATATATATATATATATGCAATATGAACAATACTATGTCTGCAGTCATCTTTATATGTATCTGAAATAAAGATTTGTAACAATGCTTTTGATAATGATCTGAGATGGAACACCACACTTACCATCTGCTCCCCACTTTACTGCACAGATACCTGTACTATTCATATGCTGAGTTGGCGAAGGGGCCGATTTAGCTCAGTCAGTAGAGTGTTCAGCTAGGAATCACAAGGTTCTTGGTTCGATACCGGTCCTCGCCAACTCAGCGTATGAGTAGCACAGGGATCTGTGTGGTAAAGTAAGGAGCTGATGGTAGGTGTGGCGCTCCACCTCAGATGCTAAAAAACAATCTCCTTGGTCTGGCACTATTGAAAAGAGGATAGACTCCTTCGCTGACTGGCTGATACTGACTTTAGGCCACCCCGTCGACTTTACTTTACTTATATATATATATATATATATATATATATATATATATATATATATACTAGCTAAAGTACCCGGTCCATGACCGGACTAAAATGAAATTTGGATCACCAGGGAGTGAGAGAAAAAGTGGAAGACAGTAGTTAGAGAGGGGGTAAGAGGAAAATAATTCTTGAAACTAAAATCATTGAGAATTTGTATATTTCAGGATTTGTATTTTCTGTTTTATAGTTTTAAATTATTTCATATTATTATACAACAAATTGAAAGTATTCGTTTGTATATTTGTTTGTTATTGTTTTAAATTTTTTGTACATGACAACAATTCACATTTAGTTCTTAATTGCATGTTGAGTTTAAAAAGAAGCTGAGAATCGAAAATTTAAATTCTTCTTATTGCAATATCTATTTTTGCTAAAACCTAAGATAGTATTATAGGGACCACCAATTGATCAGTTTAGGCCATCTTGAATAAAACGGAAATATTTTGTTATTATTTATAATTAATTGATTTTTCATAGAATTTAAAAAACTCTTATCGTAACTTGTTTTTAGCTACGTTAATTTTCAGTTGATTTAACAGTGCAAAAATGAAAACGTTGTTTTTCAATCATAATTTTCATTATTTCCGTAAGCTGAAAAAAAGTAAAAAAAATCATCAGGAGTTTATTTAATGTTTTTTCTTTCAAATGGAAAAAATTTTTCAAGAAAATATTAATTTTTCTGCAAGATTCATAGTGTTAAATATAGGGGGGGGGGGTAAATTTCACAGGGTAAAATTGGTGGTACCTAGTATTTTAAAAACATTGTTTAAAAACGTTTTGGTGGACCTGATTATCTGGACTCCCCCCCCCCATCTATTTTTTTTCCTTCAGTTGATTATTATCGATTACACACCAATCTATCAGATTGAAAAAAAAATTCTTAAAAGTTCTTTATTATTTGAGTATTCACGGGTGCTCATTTCCTCGTATAAGTTTATAGTAAATTGATCCCCCATATTATTTATTTATTTTCCCATTAAACTACCCCCCCTAACCCTAACCCCTAACCCCCCCCTAGTTAAAATTAAGTTTTATTACAAAATTTGTATTAATTACAAAACATCAATTTTCATAAAAGTTCAAATGTCACCTATGAAATCTCTATTTAAACATGCCAATTTTTCAGAACTGAAAAGTTGCACTATAAACTCAGCGATGTTTATTGACTTCACAATAAAGAGTAAAATCATAAAACTTAAAATTTGTAAGGCAAATTCTGAGGGATATTTTAAATTGTATTTTGAATAATAATTTAAATGTTGGTTGTTAGTTGTTTTGTTTTATCAACTTTTCGGGTAATTTACTAACGAATCATGTCATTTTGATAAACAAAGCGCTTACAATTTTTCGTACTTACATATAAAAATTTTTTGAAATGTTCCAATAACTGGATATTGTCGGATAAACTTGAAATAAATTTTGTCTTACAAATAATTGACTACTTATTTCCAGTCGGGCCTTCGAGTAAAGATAAAACACCGGATTTTGTCCGTATTAGTAACCTTGGTTTTTTTCTTTTTTTATCGTGGTTTGAGAAAATAATTAGTTAACGAACCAAAAGAAAAACAGTTTCTAAGGAAATTCGTCAATCTTATTGTTATTTTTAACCCTTTAAAACTCTAACAATAAAGATTAATAAATAAATTAAAGAATTAAAAGTCATTTTATTCGAATGAAAATCTTAGTTTAATTTATACAAATATGTAACCGTACTTACGACGTAAACTGATTTTCATGATACTGTTATTTACGATTAAAATATTATTTTAATAATGTAACCGTAAAGCGTACATTTTGATTTTCTACAATTTTTAAGCATTACAAAAATTAAAATTAAAATGAGTGTACTGTACAATTTAAGAATATGGACAAACTCGCTGTAAAAAATAATTTAATCTATAAAAACACATACAAATTACATATTCAGAAAGACTAAGAGATTCCGAGCTTTATTCGTATTATCGCCTATACGTAGTATTTTTTTTTTTTTTTAACTCGCTGTAAAAAAAAAATTAATCTATAAAAACACATACAAATTACATATTCAGAAAGACTATTTCATCTTATTACTAAAGATATAAATATTTTAAAGATTAAAATCCTAAATAGGTAAGAGATTCCGATCTAACTGTTATAGACTGCACTGCTTGTATCGCAATAATCATAGGCAGCGTGGCTATCCGAAGCCATTTTTTAATTTTTTAACTCGCTGTAAAAAATGATTCAATTAATAAAAACTCACAAAACTTACATATTTTGAAAGAGTATTTTCTTATCTTTCTAACGATATAAAAATTATTAAAGACTGGACCATAAATAGGCCATAAATTCGGAGCTGAACGGCTTAGACTGCAAAATTAATTCATTAAAATCAAAACTTCGCTGCTGTTATCGCTTTAACAATAAGCAGGCAGAGACAATATTTTATTATCAGGAGGGGCTGATATATGGACAGTTCCGCAAATTGGGTGATTTTGGATTAATTAATCAATTAATTCCCTTAATCAGTAAAAATCAATAACCAAATTTGGAATTTTTCTTAGTTAGAACGATATCAATGTGTATGCAAGATTTTGAATCTGAGTGACCTCCCGTTTTTTTGTTATACGTCGACACGTACATACCAAAATCTCTGTTTTATATATTAGATAGATATATATATATGTAAAAATGGAAAAGGAATTGAATCCGACAATATGAGGAAAAATGAGTAAAGAAAAGAAAAGTAAATGGATAAAATGAATTTAATCGATCACTTACACATGTGTTTCGGTCAGTTTATGTGTGTGAAAATATTTCGCACACATACAAGAATCGACCTTCATCAGTTAAAAATAAATGTTCACTCTGATGAAGGTCGATTCCTGTATGTGTGCAAAATATTTTCACCGACCGAAACACATGTGTAAGTGATCGATTAAATTCATTTTATTCATTTACTTTTCTTTTCTTTACTCATTTTTCCTCATATATATATATATATATATATATATATATATATATATATATGTATCTGAAATTAGCTTTGGAATAAAGATCTGTAACAATGCTTTTGATAAACCCTAATATTTGATAAGCTATTATTAATAACTGCATTGACTTGCCTCCTTTCAGTTCTTCACAGTGTGCAGCTCATCACAGAATGGAGGGGAAAACAAAACAACAAAACCACAGAAAATGATTCTTGGCAGTTGAATTGGAAAGGTTTCAATTTTTGTTTGTGTTCTCATATATTATTAATTACTTCAAAGAATAACCTTTCTCTTTTTGCATTGGTATTGCAATGTCTATTCTTCCTCCAAGTCTAACTTAAATAAAGGAATGGAACCACAAGAACTCTTTGTTTTACAATCTCTTTTCAACAACATATAATAGTCATGAAATCCTTACATATTATTAGTAAATCTATTTTATCCATTCAACATTTTCTTACCTTTATTTATTTTTCCTTTCAACATATATATATATATATATATATATATATATATATATATATATATATATACTAGCAACAGAAAACACCCTCCAGGCATCGTAAAAATTAATTTTTGAAAGACATTGCCTGAGAGGGTGGGAGTTAAAAATTCAATGTCAGAGGGTTTGTATCATAAGTAAGCAAAATCCTCATATTTATTAAAGGAGTAAAAAACAAATAAAACAATTTGAAATGAAAACTGAGCCCCATCCCTCTGAAATAAAATGTTGTGTGCATGTAATAATCAGACAATTATTTTGAATATTTTCCCCATCAACTTTACACAAAATCGTAGGTATTTATTTATTTGTAAACTTGCTTACTCAAATTTTGGGAGTATATCGCATAAGTATATGGTGACGTAATCTGTAACGTAGAGCTATAACGTAGTTTTTGTTAAAGACAGAAATACAGACAATCTCCATGATTAATAGATATATATATATATGTGTGTGTGTGTGTGTGTGTGTGTATGTGTTTGTGTTTGTGTGTGTGTTGTTAGAGAGCCCATGTATGCTTTTTAAAGAGATATATGTGCATTACAGTCAGTCAGATGTCTACATTGTGGATGTACAGGTGATAATGATGATCCCAAAAGGGACGGTTTAGCTTAGTCAGTAGAGCGATCGGCTAGGAATCACAAGGTTCCTGGTTCAATAATGGCCCTCACCAACTCAGTGTATTGATCACTTTTCAACAGCATATAAAAGTTATGAAATCCTTACACATTACTGAAACGTGGTGAACCAAAAAAAAAAAGCTAATTTTATGTAGATAATTATAGGAATTGTACTTTCTGTTTCAATCTAGTGATTAGTATAGGCGTTATATTTTCAGTGTGGAGGGTCAGAATCTCACACCCATTGAAGATGGTAAGCGCATTATGAATATATAGCTAAAGGCCAGTTCAGCGGAGTCAGTGGAGGATCCGCCTAGGAACCACCGGATTCCTTTTTCACATATGAATGTTAACCATGTTTGTATGACATTTAGATAAAAACAATGGATAGGCAATGGAGATTCAAAGGGATAAGGGAGAGAATGGGAAGATACAGGCAAAGGATGAGTGAAAAGACATGAGGTTAGGGATAATTTTAGTGATCAACATGCAGGGTCCAGCTAGTAATAAATAAGACGTAGGAACAGTTTAGCTCAAAAGATAGATATAAGTATAATAGTAAAAAAGTAAAGTAAAGTCGTCAGGGCGGCCTAATGATGGTATCAGCCTGACAATGAGGGAGTCTATCTCCATTTCACTAGCGCTAGACCAAGGATATTATTTTTAGCATCGGAGGTGGAGCGCCACACCTACCATCAGTTTCTTACTTTACCGCACAGATCCCTGTGCTACTCACAACTTGGATATTACCAACAATTGAGAGTTGTTTATTTGTGACATATATATGTGTGTGTGTGTGTGTATATATATATATATATTTCTTCCTATATATATAAGTAAAAGTAAAGTCGTCGGGGCGGCCTAATGTCGGTATCAGCCATGCAGCGAGGGAGTCTATCCCCTTTTCACTAGTGCTAGACCAAGGAGATTATTTTTAGCATCTGAGGTGGAGCGCCACACCTACCATCAGCTCCTTACTTTACCGCACAGATCCCTGTGCTACTCATACGTTGAGTTGGTGAGGGCCGGTATCAAACTAGGAACCTTGTGATTTCTAGCCGAACGCTCTACCGACTGAGCTAACCCAACCTGTCATAAGCATAATAGGTATAGATATAGATATATTTACCAACCCCTCCTCACAAGCAGGATGTGACACAGGGTCATTTTTAAGTGGAGTTTAACAGGTTTGAATTCAGAGTTTTCCTTCTCCTAGACTGGTTACCTAGCCATGGTTAAAGAGCCCAGTCTGCCCTGCTATTTAAGCATAGCTGGATGCAGAATTGGATTCATACCTTACCATGTGAAATGCAAACAGCTTCGCCCAGGAGTTGAACTCGGTCGACAAGTCCATTTCCTAGATATCGATATTAGATATAGGCACAAAAATAAATGGCTGCTTAATTGTTAACTATGTATTTTTATTCCCTCTATATGCAAATTCTACTGTGCTATTGTATATATTATATGTTTGTCCAAATAACTTTCTGGCAGAGTTTCTCTCAAGATCCTTTTCTCTGAAATTAAAAAAATTAAACTTGTGCCATAGACTATTCTCAGCTTAGTAGATATCAATAATATATTCTATTCTATTCCTACTAAAGTGAGTTTGATTCTAACTGGGTGCTCCACAAGTTTGGCCTTGTGCCATACTAGGCAAAATATCAAGATTATCTTAAATATTATAGCAATGATTTCCTGACCAGTCTCAAAATCTATTCCTATTAAAGTGAGTTTGATCCCGAGTGCCACAAAATTTTGTCCTTGTGCCATACTAAGTTTAGATTAGTAAATATATATCTTTCTTCTCTATTCCTATTAAAGTGAGTTTGATCCTAACTGGGTGCTCCACAATTTTGTCCTTGTGCCTTACTAAGCTAAGCTTAGTAAATATCAATAGTATCTTTCTATTTTATTCCTAATGGAATGAGTTTGATCCTGAGTGCCATACAATTTTGTCCTTGTGCCATACTAAGTTTAGATTAGTAAAAACATATCTTCCTACTCTATTCCTATTAAAGTGAGTTTGATCCTAATTGGGTGCTCCACAATTTTGTCCTTGTGCCATACTAAGTTTAGATTAGTAAATATATATCTTCCTACTCTATTCCTATTAAACTGAGTTTGATCCTAACTGGGTGCTCCACAATTTTGTCCTTGTGCCATACTAAGTTTAGATTAGTAAATACATATCTTCCTACTCTATTCCTATTAAAGTGAGTTTGATACTAACTGGGTGCTCCACAATTTTGTCCTTGTGCCATACTAAGCTAAGCTTAGTAAATATCAATAGTATCTTTCTATTTTATTCCTAATGGAATGAGTTTGATCCTAACTGAGTGCCATACAATTTTGTCCTTGTGCCATACTAAGTTTAGATTAGTAAATACATATCTTCCTACTCTATTCCTATTAAAGTGAGTTTGATCCTAACTGGGTGCTCCACAGTTTTGTCCTTGTGCCATACTAAGCTAAGCTTAGTAAATATCAATAGTATCTTTCTATTTTATTCCTAATGGAATGAGTTTGAATCTAACTGGGTGCTCCACAATGTTGTCCTTGTGTCATACTATGCTAAGCTTAGTGAATATCAATTAAATTCTAAAGTGGTTGCCCATCTAAACTAAATGTGTTAAAAAATGAGTTTAAAAAATAAAATTTGAACCCCCAACAAGAATGAATAAAACAAAATGTCTTTTGGCATAAAAATTACCCAAGGGGACGACATACCATAAAATCCAACCAAGCAGCCATCTAAGCAGGCTTATCACAGCTTAAGTTTGGTGATTATGTTTTCAATGGGGCTTAACTCTAAGTAAAAATTGCATTTAGTCAGAGGCACATGGTGTAATGGTTACTGTCATTGCAAATGGACACGGCGAGATGAGTTCAAATCCTGGACGAGGCTGTTTTCATTTCGCATAGCACTAATTCTCTTGGGAAAGGTAGAAAATCCAGATATCCTCCCCCCAGCTATGGGTAAGAAGCAGAGCAGACTGGGCTCTTTAACCTTGGTATGTGTTGTAACATAACAAAGGCTACTAATGTTATATACTGGTCTTTTCACTAAGCCAAATCAGCATATAACGTTATATACCTTTCTTACTTCTTACTCTGTCGTCTATTCTTCTGGCCGGCTTTGCTTCTGATCGTCTATCATCTATCTTGGTCTGGTATATCTTCTAAGGTCTCGTCTGGTCTTCTATTGAGGATTCCGGGTCTGGTTTCTGTTGGGGATCATTCCTTATCAGAAGCCCTGTGTCATTGTTAGTTTTTAGTAATAAACACAAGACTTCGATTTATGTTGATGTTACTTTATTCCAAATCCCCACCCAGACAATCTGCGCAGATGAGGCTTACATGTTGCTAGCTCGGCTTCTAAGTTCTAACTGACTCTTACTTAGTATCCTTAAACCGGAAGAGGGCCTTCTATGGGGTTCCGGTTCTCACGATTCTCCCCAGAACGCAAGGTGAGATCGAGGTCAAGCGCTGTCACTCACCCTCAAGGCCATCAGCTATACTAATCGCCATTATGATTTCTACAATACCTTATAAATGTATTAGGGATCCAATAATTATGTAACATTAAATGAGAAATAACCAAACAGAGGTTGGAAATGGAATGGAATCTTTATAACATTAACAAAATACAATACTCGCCAGCAGCATGAAGAAGGTAAACCACTGCTAGGTAAATCAACTCAACCGAAAACCCCTAGATTAGTCAAGACAAGATGGCGGCCAGACAAATAGACAAAGAAATAGAACCAGCAGAAGCAGCTGTGTAAAAAGTAAGAACTATTTGTTGAATTTTGTGATATATATATTTACCAATCCCTCCACACGAGCAGGATGTGACACAATGTCAATTTCTTAAGCGGAGTTCAACAGGTTTGAATTCAGAGTTTTCCTTCTCCTAGACTGGTTACCTAGCCAGGATTAAAGAGCCCAGTTTGCCCTGCTATTTACCCATAGCTGGAGGGAGAATTGGATTCATACCTTTCCCAAGGGTATTAGCGCTATGTGAAATTTAAGCAGCTTCGTCCAGGAATTGAACTCGGGTCGACAAGTCCATTTCCTATGTCTTTAACCATTAGACCACGCGCACCCATTTTGTGATATAAGGTGTGTGCTAGACCCCCGCTTATACTTATAGACTGGCCATGGTCACGTGATTGACTCTTCTAACCAATCACTGGCAGTATTACTGGCCTGATAAGATACTTCACACATCAAATACACTCTTTGACGACGGATGCATATAGGATTGCCGGGATCTTTACCACTACTCAGGAAGGACTTATACGATTACCAGTAACTCAGGACACTTTAGTAACCAAAGGATTCACAGTGTCGACCGACTCTTTATCAAAAATTCCACCAGATAAGCACTTCTGCTATAAGGCCAAGCAACGGCCCTTAAAAACTTAACACTATTATCTCCTATCTCTGATCTATCTCTCAGTCTCTCTCTCTATTATACACCAATGAGATGACTCTCTCTACCAATTATATACCCAATGTTTATAATAGCAATAGCATAATCTTTACAGATCACTGCCGTCCCTCACAATCCTATAACCCCACCACCAGAACCTTTCCTCTCATGAGCCCTCAAATGACTCATTAAGCCCACTGCAGATCCACAAAGTTTGGTGCAAATATGACATAGGAAGGATGTCCTTCCTGTTGTCAGATGGATCAGATGATAAAATTCTATGCTTATGCACCACCATATGTCTCTTAAGACCAGAAACTTACAGACTTTGTTACAGATTGCACAAGACACATTAAGGGCTATATAACATACAGAATAATTTCAATGAGGAATCAAACTGTGAATTTGGTGGTTCCATCAGCTGTTTTAACCAAACAGCTATTGTCAGAGAATTCCTGAAGTGTGGATTGAAAATTGTAGTCACTGTTTATAGAATAATTTCAATGAGGAATCAAACTGTGAATTTGGTGGTTCCATCAGCTGTTTTAACCAAACAGCTATTGTCAGAGAATTCCTGAAGTGTGGATTGAAAATTGTAGTCACTGTTTATAGAATAATTTAATGAGGAATCAAACTGTGAATTTGGTGGTTCCATCAGCTGTTTTAACCAAACAGCTATTGCCAGAGAATTCCTGAAGTGTGGATTGAAAATTCTTATCAAGTCAAAACAATAGAAGTGTGTAAGATTTAATTTAAAAATACAGAAAGATAAAACTCAGTAGATAAAGAAATTAAGACTTAAGACTCTTTTTGATTCTTTAATTAAAACGAAGCAAGAAGCATGAACTAACGCTTCAGGAATTTTTACAAGGAAAATGGATAAAAAGCAAAAAAATAAAAATAAAAAAGTGTAACAAATCGTCTTTGTTTTATTTCATTTTATTTCATCTTATTCTATTTTATTTTTTGGTCACAAAAGAAATCATTGAATCTGGATTTTTGCACGAATGTAGAGGCAAGATTTTACATGTGTGTGTGTGTGTGTGTGTGTGTGTGTGTGTGTGTGTGTGTTTGTGTGTGTGTATGTGTTTATGTATGTGTATGTATGTGTATGTCTGCATATGCATTTAAGTGCACATACATTTAAACTGTTATCCTTTATATAGCACTAGCAGTGGCTACCTGGCGTCGCCTGGGTAGAGGGGGGGATTTTTTTCAAGTTAGTCCTGCAGTTCCATTATTAATGAATCATGAGTTGAATCCTGCCCCATTTAAATCCCTATGTAAAAAATAGACCTTGCATTCATCCAGCTACTCTGAAAAGAAATCTTAATGTCTTCTATCTAAAATATTAAATGAAAAAAAATCCATGCTGTTATCATTTAAATTTTATTTTTTAATTATCTTTACGAATATAATCAAATCTCCATTATTTTTGCTCAAAAACCAAGCCCTGGTGATATTTAATGTGTATATATATTTACTTTGTCTCCAGAGATACATATACACACAAACTGTCCTTTATATATGTATAGAGTTGTCATTAAAGCCTAGAATACACTTATTGCATCCGTGGCAGAAAGATAAAACCCTACCAAAAAGGGATGTTCGGGATATGAAACTAAATTGCATCTGGTGGTGAGGCTCCAGTGCTGGAGCTTTGAGAAGTGTAGAGTCAAATTTTCATTGTCTTTACTTCCTGGTTCACTTAGACCTGATGTAGTCATATCTGTAGTAAACAGATTAGGCAGATTAGACTTTTTAGCCTTGGCAAGACAACTCATTTAAGAGAAGGAAAACTCTGAATTCCTAAGTGAAATGCAAGCAGGCATTTTCAGAATTTGAACATGGCTCATCAAAATAAAAAAAAAAGTATATATATATATATATATATATATATATATATATATATATATATATATTTAGTCATCTACAGACATGTGATTCGACTTATCAAGTCTTTTCAGTGTGGCTAGACATTTTGTGAGTTACCTACAGCTGGGATGGAACTCCAATCAATTCAGGAGCAGTTGGACAGCTTAACTGCTTGGCCATTGTCACCCACAGAATGCGAAAGGGATTTTAACTGTTTTAATACACACTTCTGTATGTATGTAAAGGCTGCCATTGAGTGTTCCATCCCTTTTATAGGAGAACGTTGCATTTATATATATATATATATATATATATATATATATATATGAATAGATGAATACCTTAATTTAGATATAGGTTTATATTTATTTGGTCATATTTTGCCTCAGTCTGATTTTTAATAATGAAGATTAGAAATCAGACAGAAAGAGGAAAAAAATGTTGAAAAATCTAAATTCATATTTGAACTAAGGTATTCATTTATTGATTCCTTTATAATACTTCATATATATAAAAATATATATGCAACTCTTTATATGTTCTCAATTTTGGTTGAATCCTATCAAGGAAACACTTGATACCATCCACCTATATATATAAGTGGAAGTAGACAATTATTATTATTATTATTGTTGAGTTCTTCACACCAACGTTAGCTGGTGGTATTTCACTGGAATCTGAGTGACAGCAAGTCTCCTCAGGTCTCCAGGACTCTTCTGAGTATTCTGGTAGATTGCAGCAGTGCAGTATTCTGGATGGTCTCAATTCTTTTGCTGATTTCCAGATTTTCCAGTCTTTTTTCCAAGCATTTTGTGACTATTCCAAGTGCACTGACTACAATTGGTATCACTTTGACTTCCATATTCCATATCTTTTTCAATTCTTTGGCAAGGTCCAAATATTTGTCTATCTTTTTGTTTTCCTTCATCTTCACCCTATGATCTGCTGGAACTGCAAAATCCACCAGTTGACAAGTTCTTTCTTTATTATTATTTACACCTTTTGAGTTTTCACATCAGCGTTAGCTGATGGTCTTTCACTGGAGTCTGAGTGACAGCATGTCTCCTCAGGTCTCCAGGACTCTTTTGAGTATTCTGGCAGATTACAGCAGTGCAGTATTCTGGATGGTCTCAATTCTTCCTCTGATTTCCAAACTTTTCAAACTCTTTTCTAATCCTTTTGGGACTGTTCCAAGTACACCAACTACAATTGGTATCACTTTAACTTTCATATTCCATAACTTTTTCAGTTCTCTGGCAAGGTCCAGGTATTTGTCCATTTTTTCATTTTCCTTCAGCTTTACCCTGTGATCTGCTGGAACTGTAAAATCCACCAGTTGACAAGTTCTTTTTTTTTTGTTAATCAACACTAGGTCTGGTCTTCTTGCTGAGATAAGGTGATCCGTTTTTATTTCAAAGTCCCAGAGAATTTTATGTGTTTCGTTCTCAAGAACAGATTCTGGTTTATGCATATACCATTTTGTTGTATGGTCAAAATTTAATTTTTTGCATAATTCCCAGTGGATCACCTTCCCAACCCAGTTGTGTCTAGTTTTGTACTCCCGTTGTGCTAGTTTGCTACATTCGCATAGTACATGGTTTACAGTTTACCGCATAATCTACATTTACTATTTTGTTGGGTCTTATCAATTTTTGATTTGATATAGTTTGTCCTTATGCCATTATTATGTGCAGCAATTATTAAAGATTCAGTTTCTCTTTTAAGGTTTCCTTTTCTTAACCACGTCCAAGTTTTTTCATGGGCAACCTCTTCAATTTGTCGTTTGAAGCATCCATATAATTGTTTTTCTTCCCATTTTTGTTTTCTAGACTTTGTTGTTTTTCTGATTGTCCATCTGTCGCTTCTACTATTGTTGGCTGCCATATTATCATATTCATTATTATTATTATTATTATTATTATTATTATTATCATTATTATTATTATTAAGTCGTGCTATTAATATTTTAAGAAAGATTTTACCCAATCTGTGCTACTCTTGGGCTGAGTTGGTGGGAAACCAGAATCCAAGGCTATACCAAGTAAATGCCTGGAAACCATGTAACTGGAATGTTTGACTACTGATCTACAGTTAGTGAGAACAACTTGGATATTATCAACAATTGAGAGTTGTTTATTTGTGACATATATGTGTGTGTATATATATATATATATTTCTTCCTATATATATAAGTAAAAGTAAAGTCATCAGGGTGGCCTAATGTCGGTATCAGCCATGCAGCGAGGGAGTCTATCCCCTTTTCACTAGTGCTAGACCAAGGAGATTATTTTTAGCATCTGAGGTGGAGCGCCACACCTACCATCAGCTCCTTACTTTACCGCACAGATCCCTGTGCTACTCATATGCTGAGTTGGCGAGGGCGGGTATCGAACTAGGAACCTTGTGGTTTATAGCTGAACGCTCTACCGACTGAACTAACCCGGCCCTTCATATATATATATATATATATATATATTATATATATATATATAATCAATGGTAATATTATGGGTTTACACTCATAACTTGAAGTTTCATGGTAATCCAATCATCAGATGAGTTCAATGGTTGAGATCTTAAAAACCAGTCGTGAAATGGTTGAGATTTTAAAAACCAGTAATTTTTTAGCGTTTATATAAACGTGAAGCTTTTTCACGCCATGGGAAATATAAAGCTAAAAATTGTTTTTTTTTAACCTGTGGCTTGTTTATATAAACGCTAAAAAATTACTGGTTTTTAAAATCTCAACCATTTCACGACTGGTTTTTAAGATCTCAACCATTGGACTCATCTGAGTATTGCATAACCATGAAACTTCAAGTTATGAGTGTAAATCCATAATATTACCATTGATTATAAATCTGCTCTGCTTTATTAGCATTGAGCACCTTTTCATGCCAATACTTTTCTCATTTTTTCATTCTCTATTCATTATATATATATATATATATATATATATATTTGTGACATTATTTTTTTGGGGGGTGAGGAAATATTCCCTTGACATTTATCCGTTAGTATTGTAATGGATAAGAGTGTTCAATTGTTTTTGTAGAAGAAAGTTCACCTTTCTGATATTTACAGATTTTAGTTGAGGGCAGCAGAGAAAGTTACAAATAATAATGCTGTGCAAAAGTAGCAGGATAACCTTTATCAAAATGCCTCGAGGCAAGAGGTATCAAGTTCAAATCTCGTGATAGAAGTTGAGTGTTTAAAGTCATTAAAGGATATATCACGCATGCAGATAAAAGTTCAATTTCTATTCTGGCTTTTCACTTGTACAAAGCAATTGAGCAATAGTTTAAGGTGAATAACTGAGCGGTGAGAATTGAGCAGTAGTTTAAGATCAGTAGCTGAAGTGGTCTCTATTAGAATAGGCTCAGTCCTAATTAGTGATCATCCTCCACATTAATACAATTTTTGTGTGACATTGTTTATATTGTGTAATGTGTGAAAATAAACCGTTTGTCTTCTACTTCTTCTTCCTTATTCCATTCTTCTTCTTCTTCTTCTTCTTCTTCTTCTTCTTCTTCTTCTTCTTCTTCTTCTTCTTCTTCTTCTTCTTCTTCTTCTTCTTCTTCTTCTTCTTCTTTTCTTCTTCTTCTTCTTCTTCTTCTTCTTCTTCTTCTTCTTCTTCCTTATTCCATTCACCTTCTTTTTCTTTTTCATCTTTTTTCTTCCTTATTCCATTCTTCTTCTCCTCCTTCTTCTTCTTCTCCTCCTCCTTCATCGTCTTCTTCTCCTTCTTCTTCTTCTCTTTCTCCTCCTCCTTCTTTTCTCTTCTCCTCCTCTTCCTCCTCCTCCCTTCTTCTTTTTCTTCTTCTTCTTCTTCTTCTTCTAAACACATCTGTATACAGATGATATCTTAAAAAATCTAAATCAGTCAATTCTTTATGGATTCTGGATGCCATGTGGAAGACTTCTCAGAAGCAATGACCAATAGGAATAGGTGGAGAGAAAGAGTCATAAGAAACTGTGCTGCTAGTGTGACATGATGATGATGAAGATATATATATATATATATATATGTTTGCATCAGCATGAACATACATTGTGGTTATACAGGAGATAATTATGATCCCAAATAGAATCATCCCCTATATACCAGTCAGTTGGATTCTTTTACCTTTATACATGTATATATATATAAGTAAATTAAAGTCGTCGGGGCGGCCTAAAGGCGGTATCAGCCAGTCAGCGAGGGAGTCTATCCCCTTTTCAATAGCGCTAGACCAAGGAGATTGTTTTAGCATCTGAGGTGGAGCGCCACACCTACCATTAGCTCCTTACTTTACCGCACAGGTCCCTGTGCTACTCATACGCTGAGTTGGCGAGGACCGGTATCGAACTAGGAACCTTGTGGTTTCTAGCCGAACGCTCTACCGACTGAGCTAATCCAGCCCCTTTGGTGTTTGTGGAAAAAGGTGATTTATCGGTGAAACAGGTCATAATGGTTAGTTGATGCAAGATTCACAATGATAAGGCAGCGATATAACAAATATAAAGTGCTCAATACGTACACAGTAATAACCTACTTGTGTTTCACCATAAGGATCTTCAGGGTTAAATCCACTGGATTAATCCTGAAGATTGCACGTGCAATCAACTGCAATTAATCAATATCTTGATTAATCCAGTGGATTTAACCCTGAAGATCCTTATGGTGAAACTCGAGTAGGTGTGTACCATTATCATAATATATATATATATATATATATATATATATATATATAGCTTTCAGTCAAGTTATGGTAAAAGTACAGTTTCTTATCTGATCACTAAAGATATGAAACATACACCCTGCTCCATAAAAATCTGTGTGACGGTTTTTGAACACCAAGTATTCTCAACAACCCATAGCTTTGTACCATACTAAAATAAGCTTGGTACATGTTAACATACATTCATCTATAGATTTAGAATTTTGCCTTTTACTGAAGAAATTTACACGAGGAATTAGCAATGTCTGACTCAGTTGTTGAACATAGCAATTTGGATTGTAATTAAATTTTGTTATCTTTCATCGTTAAGTAATAAAAATGTTATGCACTTCTGATTCTAAAATTAATATGAGATTAGGCAACAAGAAGTGGCATTTATAAGAACTGAGAAAATGGGTTGGCAATTTCAGTCCAAGTGAATTCTTTATACTTTGGAGGCGCTTGTGGAGTAATGGTTATTGGTGTAGGAATTCGACACGGCAATCTGAGTTCAAATCCTGGATGAGGCTGTTTGTATTTTACATAACTCTAATACCCTTGGGAAAGATGTGCATTCAACTATTCTCCTATCAGCTATGGGTAGACTGGGCTCTTCAACGTTGGTATGGCAACTGGTCTACTTGGTAGGGCAATTATTGGGTGTGGGGGAAACTCAGAATTCAAACCTGTTAAACTAAGAAATTGACCATGTGTCACATCATGCTCCTGTGGAGGAGTTGGAATATATATATATATATATATATATATATATATATATATATATATATATATATATTTCCTCTACCTCTGATGGGTCTGCTGATAGCCCAGTACTTGGGGGATTTGACTGATGAGAAATCGGTCAGGGTTCAATCCCTGCTAAGTTTAACTATACAGATGAGATGTGATACATCAAAAACTGTCTATGAATTACTATATATATATATATATATATATATATATATATATATATATATATATATATATTCAGTACATCATGTTAGTGTGAGTAGCCTAGTGGTAATGGTGTTGGCTAGACAAACCTAGAAAACAGCATCTATAAATATAAATTGATATTTATAAATTCAAATAAAATTAAAGTTTTATTTATTGTTCATTTCTGTCTTGCATTTTTGTCAGCTAAATGGGAGCTACACAATGGATTCTGGATACCACAAGGAAGATCTGCCAGGAGTGATAACCTATAGGGATGGTTGGTGAGAAAGAGTAATGCGAATCTATGCTGACAGTGTGACATGATGATGATTAGGAGGAGGGGGAGGATGATGATGATGATGATGATGATGATGATGATGATGATGATGAATTTGTTATGTAATGAGACCAAACATCGATTAAACAAAATGGCAGATATGCAAGCCAAAACTACCTGATTGACAGGTTACACTGTACACAGGGATATTCTTATTTAAAAGTAATTTAAAAACATTAAATCAGAATTTTAAGTGTAAGGTCCTGATTTATCTCATTGACCAATAGGTACCACCAAAATATTGACCATGCTGAAGGAAGAAACGTAAATATTTTTGAACTTTTTCATTTAAAATCTTGCAAAAAGGAAATAACAAATATAAAAAGTTGCTTCAAAGAAAAATAGTTAATTCAAAGATCAAATTATCCGACTGAGTAAAAATTACTCACTGTTATCTTGAAAAATAAGTAAAACAGTCGGGTTTTTTACAACAGGGTCAATTTCTTTATTGATATTTTTTTAACAGAATTCTGTATTCATGGTTCTTTTACTAAAAAGCTCTCGCATCAAAACTTATAAAAATCTTCTTATATAATTATGCAGACTCTTATCTTTATAGAAAAAAATAAAAATCGTTTTTTGTTGGTTCATTTTTTTATATTTTATCAAATAAAATAGGGGGTGGGTAGACCTCATAAAAAAATATTTCCCCTAATATATTTTAGGAAAAACTATTTCAGACATATTTTTATCAAAAGGTAAGCAATTCAGGAAACTTTTGTGAAAATCGGACCATTAATTGATTTTTCATAGAATTTTTAAAAAGCCTCTAGTCATAACTTGTTTTTGGCTACGTTTAATTTCAATTGATTTAATGGTGCAAAAATATAAACATTGTTTTTCCTTCATAATTTTCATTATTTCAGTAACCTGAAAAAAAATTTAAAAAATCATCAGGTATTTGTTTAATGTTCCTTCTTTCGAATGGACAAAAAATTTTTCAAGATAATTTTAATCTTATGCAAATTTCATTGTGTTAGATATGGGGGGGTTAAATTTCACAGGGAAAATTGGTGGTACCTATTGACCAAAGTTGAAAAAGCCTGAGTTGGATTATTCATGTATGTTATCTTGCAGTTTTTAGTTAAGAGTAACAGACTGGGGTAGTGGCAGAGCAGAGGAAGAGGAGACCACAGACCCAGGATAGGCACAGATCAAGCAATGTCCTGAAGGTAAAACTGGGGATCAAGTTCAAGCTCAGAAGAAGGCAGTTTACTCCAAAGAATGAATCTAAGATTAATATGTTCCGCTGTTATTTTCAGGGGAATTTTGATTCTTCCATTTGAAAATGTCATTCAACTTCATCATCTCTTTTGTGTCATCATCCGCACTTGACACTTCAAGCACATTCACTGTGACACAGTAAACTTTCATTAGATACAAGTTGACATACATGACTCAAGCACATATCTATCTATCTATCTATTTATCTATCTATCTACTTATCTATCTATCTATCTATTTCAGTGTATTGTGAGTTGTTTATTTGTGACATATATATGTGTGTGTGTATATATATATTTTCCTTTATATATATATATATATATATATATATATATATATATATATATATATATTTGTGACATTGTTTTTTGGGGGAGGAAATATTCCCTTGACATTTATCCATTACTATTGTAATCTATCTATTTATCTATCTATCCATTTGTGTTTGTCCTTATCTATCTATCTATCTATCTATCTATCTATCTAGCTCAGTGTGTCCATATCTATCTATCTATCTATCTATCTATCTATCCAAATCTCTCTTCTTCTTTCTTTCTTTCTTTCTTTCCCTTCCCTTGACATTTATCTGTTACTATTGTAATCTATCTATTTATCTATCTATCCATTTGTGTTTGTCCTTATCTATCTATCTATCTATCTATCTATCTATCTATCTCAGTGTATCCATATCTATCTATCTATCTATCTATCTATCCATTTCTATCTGTTTTATCTATCTATCTATCTATCTATCTCAGTGTGTCCATATGTATCTACCTATTTCTGTCTGTTCTTATCTATCTATCTCAGTGTGTCCATATCTATCTATCTATCTATCTATCTATCTATCCAAATCTCTCTTCTTCTTTCTTTCTTTCTTTCTTCTTTCTTCTTTCGGTAGAGTCCACATGGCATAATAATGACAGGACATGGTAAGTCAGTTTGTACATTGACTTTCAGTCATCCATAGCAATTTACTTACTGATGAGATGAATTCAAATTCTATCAAAAGGTAATAATTTTAGTAAAGATGTGAAGCCACTTCTCGCCCTCTACAGCAACCAGTCTAGGAGAAGGACATTCGTATGTTCCTTTAGAGGTGCACACGGTGTAATGTTTGTATTATTTGTATTATTTGGACTATTGTCCTCGTCTTTATTGTTATCTGTACAACGTTTACAGATAACAATAAAGATGAGGACAATAGTCCAAATAATACAAATAATACAAATTATCAAACCTCATATAAAAAATTCAGAGAAATAGTGTAATGTTTATTTTTGAGCTGAGTTCAAATTCTGTCTGAAGCTAATGATCTTGGTCAAGATGTGAATACACTTATTCCTCCTCCAGGGCTATGAGTAAAATAATAGGGTTGAATGAGCTCTCTAGCCATGGTGGTAGGCAACCAGTCTAGGAGAAGGATATTCATATGTTCCTTTAGAGGTGCAGACAGTGTAATGATTCTCAATGAACTGAATTCAAATTCTGTTCGAAGCTAATGATCTTGGTAAAGATATGAATCTACTTCAATCCCTCTACAGCAACCAGTCTAGGAGAAGGACATTCATGTTCCTTAAGAGGTGCAGACAGTGTAATGGTTATCAAGAACTGAGTTTGAATTCTGTTGGAAGCTGATGGTCTTGGTAATGATGTGAATATACTTATTCCTCCTCCAAGGCTATATGTAAAATAATAGGGTTGAATGAGCTCTCTAGCCATAGTGGTAGGCAACCACTCTAGGAGAAGGACATTCATATATTCCTTTAGAGGTGCAGACATTGTAATGGTTATAATGAACTGAGTTCAAATTCTGTCTGAAGCTAATGATCTTGGTAAAGATGTGAATACACTTATTCCTCCTCCAGGGCTATGTGTAAAATAAAGTAAAGTAAAGTCGTTGGGGCGGCCTAAAGTCGGTATCAGCCAATCAGCGAGGGAGTCTATCCCTTTTTCAATAGCGCTAGACCAAGGTGCATCTGAGGTGGAGCACCACACCTACCATCAGCTCCTTACTTTACCGCACAGATCCCTATGCTACTCATACACTGAGTTGGCGAGGACCGGAATCGAACTAGAAACCATGTTGTTTCTAGCCAAATGCTCTACCGACTGAGAATAGGGTTGAATGTGCTCTCTAACCATGATGGTAGGCAACCAGTCTAGGAGAAGGACATTCATGTTCCTTAAGAGGTGCATACAGTGTAATGTTTATCAAGAACTGAGTTTAAATTCTGTTGAAAGCTGATGATCTTGGTAAAGATATGAATCTACTTCTATCCCTCTACAGCAACCAGTCTAAGAGAAGGACACTCATGTTCAGACAGTGTAATGGTTATCAAGAACTGAGTTTAAATTCTGTTGAAAGCTGATGGTCTTGGTAAAGATATGAATCTACTTCTATCCCTCTACAGCAACCAGTCTAGGAGAAGGACACTCATGTTCAGACAGTGTAATGGTTATCAAGAACTGAGTTTAAATTCTGTTGAAAGCTGATGGTCTTGGTAAAGATATGAATCTACTTCTATCCCTCTACAGCAACCAGTCTAGGAGAAGGACACTCATGTTCAGACAGTGTAATGGTTATCAAGAACTGAGTTTAAATTCTGTTGAAAGCTGATGGTCTTGGTAAAGATATGAATCTACTTCTATCCCTCTACAGCAACCAGTCTAGGAGAAGGACACTCATGTTCAGACAGTGTAATGGTTATCAAGAACTGAGTTTAAATTCTGTTGAAAGCTGATGGTCTTGGTAAAGATATGAATCTACTTCTATCCCTCTACAGCAACCAGTCTAGGAGAAGGACACTCATGTTCAGACAGTGTAATGGTTATCAAGAACTGAGTTTAAAATTCTGTTGAAAGCTGATGGTCTTGGTAAAGATATGAATCTACTTCTATCCCTCTACAGCAACCAGTCTAGGAGAAGGACACTCATGTTCAGACAGTGTAATGGTTATCAAGAACTGAGTTTAAATTCTGTTGAAAGCTGATGGTCTTGGTAAAGATATGAATCTACTTCTATCCCTCTACAGCAACCAGTCTAGGAGAAGGACACTCATGTTCAGACAGTGTAATGGTTATCAAGAACTGAGTTTAAATTCTGTTGAAAGCTGATGGTCTTGGTAAAGATATGAATCTACTTCTATCCCTCTACAGCAACCAGTCTAGGAGAAGGACACTCATGTTCAGACAGTGTAATGGTTATCAAGAACTGAGTTTAAATTCTGTTGAAAGCTGATGGTCTTGGTAAAGATATGAATCTACTTCTATCCCTCTACAGCAACCAGTCTAGGAGAAGGACACTCATGTTCAGACAGTGTAATGGTTATCAAGAACTGAGTTTAAATTCTGTTGAAAGCTGATGGTCTTGGTAAAGATATGAATCTACTTCTATCCCTCTACAGCAACCAGTCTAGGAGAAGGACACTCATGTTCAGACAGTGTAATGGTTATCAAGAACTGAGTTTAAATTCTGTTGAAAGCTGATGGTCTTGGTTAATATGTGGATCCACTTCCATTCCTCCAATTAAGCTAGTAGATACTAAAATTAGTTTGAAAAGAAGATTTGATTTAATATTGTAATTAGTAATCTAAAAAGACGTACAATCTATAATTACTGCAGCCATTTGGCTGTAGTTAGATGATTATGTTCTCTGCATTTCAGTATTGAATGTTATAAAAACTAATATGAATTATCTTAATTACTCGTGCTCTTGTGATGTTAAAATTCATAATTGAAATAATTGAGTTGCTAAAGATGGAGAAAGTAGGAAAAAGAACAGCTATTTCTGTACTTTATAACAATCATTCGATCAAAAGAATTATAATGGTAATGAAAGATTAAAGACAAGGATGTTAGTACAAAAGAATGATAATGATGTTGCATTTCCTTTCAAAAGGATGAAGCCAAAGAAAAGAAAAGAAAAGCAACAAAAAAAAGAGCAGAGCATTGGTAAAGTTTACATAAAAGCAGCATTGTTCTCCCTTTGTGCTTGAAATCATTCAAATGACGATGGATTAGTAAAAAACTAAATAAATAAAAATCATATTAAAATGGTTACAACAAAAATTGATTTACTGAAAGAGAAATTTGATACTTTGTTTTATTTGATATTGCCAATGACAAAAAATAATAGATACCTTCTCCTAGACTGGTTACCTTACCAAAGCTAAAGAGGTGGGTGGGTCCTCGAGGTATAATGGCTAACATGATGGACTACAACATCATAGTGAGTTCAAAATCTGACCTCTCGCCCCACTTTTCCCTCCTTCATCATGTACCATTCGATCATCCAATCAAAAACGCCAAGTCCATGCCAAATCATCACTTAAACTTTTCCGTTCTAATGAGTTCCTGACTAAATCTTTCCATACTAATCAGGCCGCCCACACAGTTCCATGTCACACCCATTATGTAGCATAAAATCTACAAGATCAGATGCTACTTTTCTGGACAATGAATTTACTGAAAGAGAAATAACCAAGAGAAGAATTAGATGCTTTGTTTTATTTGTACTTCTAGATATTGCCAATGACAAAAAAATCATAGATACCTTCTCCTAGACTGGTTACCTTACTAAAGCTACAACATCATAGTGAATTCAAAATCCAGTCATGCTATTAGGTTCTTGTCATATAGTACCTAAATAATGAGAATGGAATCATTTATTTTCCTTATAAATGTCTGAAGAAAACCTCGGAAAAAAGAAACAAGAGAATCTCACAGGACTTATTAATTCAACCTAGCAATTGCTAATTACTTTGATCACCTTGTATTTTTACTGAGTAAACCTTTTTTCCCTACCCTTGTCTAATTAATCTGTTCCCTTGTATTTTACTTAATATTTTTTCCTATCCTTGTCTTCTTCTTATTTCTCTGTCAACTCTGATACTTGAATTACAACAGTTCCCTAGACGATGCAGCAGTGATTTGGCTTGTGCAGGTGTATTTACTAGAAGTGCTAGATCATCTACGTAGTCTGCATCTGTAATAGTTTCTGTGTGATATCGCTGGGTGAAGCCTTTTTCTTTTATGGGATCTAATGTTTGAAGCATTATTTTTTTCACTCAGATAGAAAACTCATATAACACTATGTAACACAGATTTTGTTCCTGGGTAGTATGCATTATTTCTTAAATTGCTCATGTTGTAAAAGTATTTAAAAATATCCATTATTCCCTGGATGACACTATATAAGACAATTATGGCCCTTAAAAACTTAACATTATTAGTGTCATTTCTCAATTACCTGTGCTGTATAAGTAAAGTAAGTAAAGTTGACGGGGCAGCCTAAAGTCGGTATCAGCCAGTCAGCGAGGGAGTCTATCTCCTTTTCAATAGCGCTAGACCAAGGCGATTGTTTTAGCATCTGAGGTGGAGCGCCACACCTACCTTCAGCTCCTTACTTTACCGCACAGATCCCTGTGCTACTCATACGCTGAGTTGGCGAGGACCGGTATCAAACTAGGAACCGTGTGGTTTCTAGCCGAACGCTCTACCGACTGAGCTAAAGGCATTATTCTGTTCAAACTTTGCTTTTGTGCTCTGGGAAGTGAAATATAGCAATTAATCTATTTTCTATTTAAAAACAGACAAATTTGTGCATTTTCATTTACATAAGGTTTGAATAAAACAACATATGAATCAAAATTTATATGCATTTATACCAAAGTCATAAGGGCAAAATTTAGTTCAGTTGGCTTGGAATCACAGGGTTTTTCAGGTTCATTACTGGCCCTCGCCAACTCAGCGTATGAGTAGCACAGGGATCTGTGCAGTAAAGTGGGGTGCTGATGGTAGGTGTAGCATTCCACCTCAGACACAAAAACAATCTCCCTGGTCTGGCGCTAGTGAAAATGAGATAGACTCCCTCGTTGTCTGGCTGATACCGACAATAGGCTACTCCATCGACTTTATACTAAAATCATATCGAAATTTTCATGTTCATGAATTGTTTTTCAAACTCTACAACTGTAATGAGAATCTCTTTTACATATCGGCTTACCCAGGTTGCAAATGTAAAGAAAAGGGGTTATACTCCCTCGCTATCCAGCTGATGCTGACAATAGGCCACTCTGCCAACTTTACTTTTATTTAAGAAACTTAAATTAGTTTTAACACAAGGTCGCGCTATTGAGTACCTAGCGGAAATCGAACTCACAAGAGAGTAGCAATGGTCTGTGAGGCTAACTTTCCAGTCATTATGCCCCAACTCATGGGCCATCCTAAATGTGTCAACCTTGTATCAAGAGTCTCATGTCACAGTTGTACACTTGGTCAGATATTTACATATTCTGGGGATAGGTGTCAGTAGTAAATATGGAACATACTCACTTTTTTTTTTCTGTCTATTTAGAAATGTTCACAGTTAATTAAGCGGTCATTTTCTCACCATCGTATTTTTTGTTTGATTTGTAATTCTTATTTTTTTAAAAAAGAAAAAAAGTCTTCCTTTTGAGTATTTGCTTCGGTCAAAGTAAAAAGCTGTCAAAAAATAAACAATAGACTGAATGATCCTTTCCTTTTAGAAGTCTGTCACAGACGACATCAATCCATTCATATTATCTGCGTTATTCGGACTATTGTCCTCATCTTCATATCTGTACAATGTTTCGGCCAATATGCCCTCTGGCCTTCTTCAGATATTTCTTGTTGGACTCTGGACACTTCATGGAATCAGAAACCTTCACGAACTCAGGAACCTTCTTTTCGGAGTCAGGAGCTTTCTTGTCGTAAACGGGAGCCATCATGTCATAATCAGGATAGCAATGAAGATGAGGACAATAGTCTGAATAACACAGATAATTCTAATCATCAAGCCTCATCTCAAACATTCAAAGAAATAGTATCACTCCATTCCTTCAACAATTGTGGACCCTCTGGTGGCTAGTTAGTCCAATTCTAGACTTGCAGATGCGGTCAAACACATTGCAAGAGAAATTCCCATCTGCATTTGGTGGATCATGATGATGAAGATATTGCCACTCTGCAGCACTTTTAATCTCGATATTGAGCTGCTCAGTTCCTGTGCGGCACATGTCTCACCAACCCTGTCTGTTAAAGGCCAGATCTTCCAGGCTTGATCTAAAGGGGCAGGGTTGGGTTTATTACTCAGTGCTTGAGGTGCCCTCCTTGAGGGGAATGCTGACAGGATCAACACATTTTTTGCACCCACCACCCATGAGTCTAAGCTTGTGGGTGGTCCCACATTAATAGGGCCTTGTGCCTAACTCGTACACGTGGGGTACATGGTAAATATCCCAGTATGTAGATATGATCAACAGTATTAATAATGTGAAGCAATTTTATTAATAATTGAGGTTTAAATAAAAAATAAAATCATGGAGAATATGATGTAAATAACTAAGGGAATTGTGACTTGAGTAGTTATATAGTTTCGGTTACAGACAGTCAAATACACTGTAGAATAATCATACTAAGTTCCAATTACCATCGAATTGATAAGACAAGGCAACAAGTACCTGTAATTGAATACAGATCTAATCATATTAAGGTCAGTCAGTCAGTCAGTATACTATTGGTTTGGACAACAGCAACTGGTTAAGCCCAACTGAACTAGGCCCAAGACAGCTGGTACTTATGGAACTCAATGCTAGTCCATTCATGTATTTGGGTGATTCCATTCCTTGAGTCCTGATTGGCTGCTTGGTTTCTACGATGTTATGAGGCTTCATGAATACTCTGGAATTCTGCAGTAGGATTGCAACAAGGTTAGATCCATTATCAGTTACGGCTACTTGTTACCTTATCTTACCAATTCGACGGTAATTGGAACATAGTATGAATATTCTACTCATACAATCTCCATTTTCTACACTGAAAATACAAATTTGTTTGAATCAATACAACTGCATGTTTTAACATGAAAATATCATAAAATGTGTTCTTAATTGTAATTGTACATTATTTAAAATGAACTTAATTGTTATAAAGAACACATTTTATGATATTTTCATGTTAAAACATGCAGTTGCATTGATTATGGGGAAATGAAAATGGCCGACCAAAACAGACGGCCTCCTCAAAGTGAAAGAAACAAGGGGAGGTTACTTTCATTTATTTAGCGAATGTTCAGATTACCATATAGTTTTGGTTACAGACAGACAAACACACAATCTCCATTATAATAAGATTTCATTGTTTTATGTTCTTTGGTCGCCATTTAGTTAAAACTGCTGTTACTGATTCGTTCACACAAGTGAGAAGGCAGAGTTAGAAAAAGTAAAAATTTTGTGACTTGGTGAATCGAACGTCACTAATAATGCACAGTTGAAAAATATCATTTGTTGCAGGAAAGTTGATCTATTTGTGCAATTGTAAGATTGACTATTGATTGTTTAGGCAAAAACTTCATCGCGTTTACCAATGGTGCCGCCTTTACAACTGCAAAATCTGAGTGCTCGTTGATATACGAGTGAAAACAGATCAGTTTCTCTATTTTTTGTTTGAAATTCTATAGTAAGTTCTGATTTCATTTCCTATCTCATCTCTCATTCATGTCACCTCCTCATTTTATGTCATCTCTCCTTCTCCTTCTCTTTCTCTATCTCTTTCTTTTTTTTTCTTTCTTTCTTTCTTTCTTTCTTTCTCTTTCTTTCTTTCTTTCTTTCTTCTTGTCTCTTCTCTCTCTCTCTCTCTCTCTCTCTCTCTCTCTCTTTTTTTTCTAACTTGTTTTCTTTTTTCTTAAACATCTCCCTCTCTTTCTCTTCTCTATATCTCTTTCTTTCTTTCTTTTTTCTTCTCTCTCTCTCTCTCTCTCTCTCTCTCTCTCTCTCTCTCTCTCTCTCTCTCTCTCTCTCTTTTTTTTTCTAGCTTGTTTGCTTCCCAGTTTTCTTTCTTAAAACTTTTTTTCTCAGTTTTCTTTCAATCCCTCCCCCTCATTTCATAAACCTCTTTTTTCTTTCTCTCTTTCTTTTCTTTCTTTTTCTCCTTCTCTCTCTCTCTCTCTCTCTCTCTCTCTCTCTCTCTCTCTCTCTCTCTCTCTCTCTTTTTAAACTTATTTTATTTCTAGTTTTCTTTATGTAACTTGTTTCTCTCTTTCTGTTTCTGTTTCTCTTTTCTTCTTATTTAATTTTTTCTTGTAACGTCTTTCTCTAAGTTTTTCTTTAACTTCTGTCTATCTGTCTTTCTCTCTCTCTCATATACAAAGTGTGTCAAAAAAATATTGAGATTTTTTGTACTTTTTGACACACCTTGTATTCTGAAAAAAAATGTTCTATTCATTAGTTTTTTTTTTTCAGAATACAAGGTGCGCCAAAAAAATACCAAGCTGTATATACCAAGATAGAAATGAAGAATGAATGGAACATTATTTTTTTCAGAATAGAAGGTGTGTCAACAAGTACAAAAAATCTTGATACTTTTTTGACACAGCTTGTAAATATATATATATATATATATATATATATATATATATATATATATATATGTAAAAGGAATGACTTACCGGTAAAAATATTGTGGAACGTTACATCATTTTATCTCATTTTTTCTCAATTTTTGCATGCAAGTCGCACGCAAGTCGCAAATCGCACGCAAGGATTGAAAAAAAATAATGTAGCGTTCAACCGTTATTACACAGCCATTATAATAGAAAAGTTGCAGAAACACACACAACCTATCAAATATCGGACATATTCTGCCAAAATAATAATTCAATGTCTGAAGAAGACAACAGATCAGAAACACGTGTCGCATATGTAAGATAAAAAGAATTTTTTTAAATTTACTGAGAACATAATAAATTTTGCAGACCCTCTTTTTAATAAATATGTATATATATATATATATATATATATATATATATATATATATATAGTCATCCACACACACCGTGTTTTGTAGTATTACATCTCCTCAGTGTGGCTAGTCGTTAGCAGGATACCTCCAGCCATGATCAAAACCTGATCGATTTATTATCGGTCAGAGTTCTTAACAACTGGGCCATCTGCACACCTAATAACTGGAGCAAGAATTTAACTGATAAATACATACATATGTTTATATGTAAAGGCCGTCAGAAAAAGCTCCATCTTTTATAGGAGAACATTGCCTTTAATATATATATATATATATGTCGATCACATAGCCAGACATCAGATTCAATGTTTGTGGCTACTTCATTACAGCAGATCCAGGGGGTTTATATGTTTGTGTATGCATATCTATATATACATATACTCATTAGACTAATAGATACTATAAAATTAGTCATATATCATATATATATATATATATATATATATATATATATATATATATACGACTAATAGAGATACTATAAAATTAGTCATATATCATATAACCACTATATTCCAACACATGTATGTTCAGTGTAATTTCACTGGAACTACATTGTTGTAAGATAAAAAATGGCACTTCAGGGCTTCCATAATGAATATATGTATCCCATGATGCATCACATGCCAGAATGGGTATCAAATCAGCCTGACAAAGAAAAAAGCAGCATTTCAGTGTCTGTTCACATATACTAGTTACCTAACCAAGGTTAAAGATCCCAGTCTCCCCTACAATTTACCCATAGCTGGAGGGAGAGTACTTTCATTATCGCTATAACAAATATATATATCCCATGATGCATGTAGGTCATCATGTGACAAAGAAAAAGAAAAAGCAGTATTTCAGTGTCTGTTCACAAAGTCGAGTTAATGGAGGTGTCGATTGATGATTCTTTGTGAAGGACTAAGTTCTGCCAACAATGTACAAGCGCTTGTGTTTGGCTGTTGTTCAACCATTTCAAGCAAGGTCTCATCTTCCACAACAGAAGGTCTCTTTGACCTTTCTCTTCAAGGTTGGTGTCATCTTCCTTGAAATGTATGAACCAGTTTTTGTGTCATACATTCGTTGACAGGTCGTGGGCCTACCTACATAATTAATTTATTTTAGCACTGCTGTTGCACTCAGTCATCTTTTCCCACAATCAACATAAAATGGCTCTAACAGCAATTTCTTTCACCACTCATTATCAAGGGTGTAAAATAAAAAATTAAAAAAATTAACTTAATATATATATATATATATATATATATATATATATTATATAATATATTTGGGAATAAAATGCCTTAAAATACCATGGATCGTGTTATAGACCATTTCCACTCGCAAGTGGAAATGGATCCATACCAGATAACATGGTATTTAAGGCCTTTAATTCACAAAAAACTTTGCTCTGTTTACAATAATTAAACATTGAGCTCTCATACTACTACTACAACAAAAACTACTTAGATAGTTTACCAAGAAACTTGGTACCGCACCAAAGTAATATATATATATATATATATAAATATATATATATATATATTTGGGAGATTATGTGCTAATTAAAATACATAATTTGAGAATTAATTAGTTATAATTAAATGAATTAGGCTGCATATCGGTTTAAATGTAAGGCATAACAAATCATATTACTTTGCTGTTTCGATGGTGCACGTTTCTCTTATTAGACCATCTTCAGTTCTTACTCAAATGGAAATTCTCAAAATTTTGAAATTTCCATCATTGGATAAGAACTATATTCAAGTCCTGAAGATGGTCTAATAAGAACCAAACGTTGCACCATCGACAATAAACAGCAAGTTTCCACAACATCCTGTTTGTCTACTTTTCTCACATACTGTCGGATTAACCTCCTCACATTTCTACCATATATATATATATATATATATATATATATATATTTAACCTCTCTTTACAAGCAGGATGGGACACAAGGTATAAAATAAAGAATAAGAAAATTTCACACGTCACGTGATCAAAAAGGGGCTTTTGAGGCAGGAGATCTCGCTCAGACAAGGGAGACTGCTCATTACCTTTAATACCAATGTAACATGGTTCACCAATCGTGATAATCTTTGGTAGCTGCTGTTGGTGTAATAGTGTTATGACTGAATTAATCAATTCACAATTGAAAATTCAGAAAAGGTTTATTACTTTTTCTACAGGAATATAAATAATAGAGTCAACATGCAGTTCTCCAACAGTATGACTTGCTACTCAATTTGTAGTGGTTTGACTATGAATACTACCATGTAAACTTGTGTATTTGTATCTTTATGTGTGTTCTGTTAAAATATCTTCCCTTACAACACCTTGTGCCAGGCAAAAATGAATCTTGATAAATGCCAAAACCATTTTTAGTTAAAATGAGAAAAGCAAAAATCAATAAAACTATTTTAAGAATTAAGACACAAAACATATTATTATCTACTGATAAGAAAAAACAATATCAGTTTCAGTTTCTCTCTCTCTCTCTCTCTCTCTCTCTCTCTCTCTCTCTCTCTCTCTCTCTCTCTCTCTCTCTCTCTCTCTCTCTCTCATTATCTATATTCTCTCAATCATTCTCATTTTCTCTCATTTTCTCACCATTTCTTTCTAATATTCTCTTTCTCCTCTCTCAGTTACTCTCTCTCTCTCTCTCTCTCTCTCTCCCCTCTCTCTCATTATTGCATTTTCTCACACTCATTTTCTCAACCATTCTTTCTTATTCTCTCCCTTTCCCTCCACCTCTCATTCTCTCTCACTCTCTCTCTCATCCTCCCACCCTCTTTCTCTCTCATCTCTCCCTTCTCTCTCATCCTTCCATTCTCTTTCTCTCTCATCCTCCCATTCTCTTTCTCTATCATTCTCCCACTCTCTCTCTCTATCATTCTCTCTTATCCTCCCACTCTCTTTCTCTCTCATACTCTCACTCTCTTTCTCTCTCATCCTCCCATTCTCTCTCTATCATCCTCCCACTCTCTTTCTCTATCATTCTCTCTCATCCTCCCACTCTCTTTCTCTATCATCTCTCATCCTCCCACTCTCTTTCTCTATCATTCTCTCTCATCCCCACTCTCTTCTCTCTCATCCTCCCACTCTCTTTCTCTCTCATTCCCTCAACTTTCTCTCATTCTCTAACTCATTTTTCTCTCTTTCTCATTTTCTTACTCATTTCTCTACTCAGTTTCTCTCATCCTCATTCACCCACTCACATTCTCTCTCTCTCTCTCTCTCTCTCTCTCTCTCTCTCTCTCTCTCTCTCTCAACTCATTCATTCATTCATTATCCCACTCTCATTCTCTACCCCCCCCTCCTCTCTTTGGGGCACGCACAGTTTTCTTTGTTGTTTTTGACATTCAAATATAGGACACTTGTGCAAACGTTAGAAAGTCTGGTCAGAGAAACCGATACATCTGTACCCAGAATTCATCTGCACTGAAACAGGAAGTTAATAGAGGAACAGGAGGAAGCTGTTTCATACGAACTTTCACAGGTACAAAGCTGTTTTAGTCTATAATTATTTATTTTCCATTGTTAAGCAAACATTGCAAATAAGTGTTAACATCAAAAAGCAAAATAAATTCATAGCAGGTGAAAATTAAGCACTAAATATAAGAAAGGAAAACAAAAACAAAACACTATCCTCTCAGCTGGGGCTGTAGAGTACCCCGACTGAACCTCTACAGAAGGGTAAGATCTCCCCAATGGGGCTACTACCTGTTGGCTGTGTGTAACAACCTGTGATGCTTGAGGATGGTGTTGGAATATTTGGATATATATATATATTTACCAACCCCCCGCACAAGCAGGATGCAACACAAGGTCAATTTATTAAGCAGAGTTTAACAGGTTTGAATTCAAAGTTTTCCTTCTCCTAGACTGGTTACTTAGGCATCATTAAAGAGTGCAGTCAGCCGCTATCTAGCCATAGCTGGAGAGAGAATTGGATTCATACCTTTCCCAAGGGTATTAGTGCCATGTGAAATACAAAAAGCTTTGTCAAGGAATTGAATTTGGATCGACGGGTCATTTCCTACGATTCTAACCATGAGACCATGTACCTCCATGAATATTTGGATTATAAGGTGTCCTACAATACACCACCTAAATTTGTAGACTGGGCGAGGTCACATGGTCTATTCCTCCACCAATACACAGTCATAATACGTGGCTAGTTGACTACTTAATCACTGATACTAACACGTACATTTGCAATCATTGACGAAGAAACTTACAACCAAATTATTCTTTACCAAGGATTTCCACTGGACAAGTGCTCTTGCTTGAAGCCTAAAGGATGGCTGTTAAAAATGTAACAGATGGGATCCTGGTGGCTGCACAGTTTATGACATAAAACACACAACTTTTGCCCTCAGAGAGGCCCCTCCGATCAAGGGCTAGTGGCGGAACTTGCACAAAGGTGTCAAAATTAGGGTGACCCAGAAAAAACAGAACCCATATTATTTATTTATTTTCCCATTAAACTAACATTAAACCCCTGGGTCACTCTAATTTTGACACCTATCTGCAAGTTCAGCCAGGCTAGTTTAGCTCAGTTGTTAGTGAATCCACTCACAACCACAAGGTTTTGGGTTTGATAGTGGCACTTGCTAACTCAACACATGTGTAGCACGACTTGGATCAGTGTGGTAAAGTGGGGAGCTGATAGTAGGTGTGGTGCTCCATCCCAGCAAGAAGCCACTGCAGACTTTCTTTTTTTTACTAGTGAAAAAAATAAAGCCAATAAAATTATTGGGTTCATTTTTCATATTGACACCAAACTTGTGGGAAATAAGTGGGTGGGGACTGAGTACTGTTGATACAATCCTTATTTTGGGGACCTGTGCATATATTGATCTGTATATATGATATTTTTCCATTTGCTAAAGGTGATGGCGTAGTGTCAAAATTTTTTTTTAAAAATCTGCATCTGCGCAAGTGCCTGAGCAGGCCGATTTTTGAATGGCAATCTCTGGTGCAGTGACTGCACAAAGTGATGCTTACTAAGGCTGATGTTGTCTCTCCTCCCTTGGCATATCAACCTTTGTAGGTTATTTAATTCCAAAGTCATCCTTATAGAACAACAGTTGGCTGGAGAAGAGAAGAGAAGAGAGAGAGGAGGAGAGAGGAGGAGAGAGAGGGAGAGGAAGGAGGGAGAAGAGGGAGAGGAGAGAGGCGGAGAAGCTCTCAAAGTATTTTGACTAACAAGAAGAGATACCCTTTGGTTTGAATTCAGAGTTTTCCTTCTCCTCAACCGGTTGCCATACCAAGATTAAACTGCCCAGTCTGTCCTACTATTTACCATAGCTGGAGCGAGAATAGTTGAATGAGTAGGGCCAGGTTAGCTCAGTCAGTAGAGTGTTCAGCTAGAAACCACAAGGTTTCTAGTTCAATATTGGCCCTCGCCAACTCAGCATATGAGTAGCACTGGGATGTGCGTTTAAAGTGAGGAGCAGATGGTAGGAGTGGCGCTCCACCTCAGATGCAAAAACAATTTACTTGGTCTAGCACTACTGAAAAGGGAATAGACTCCCTCACTGTCTGGCTGATACTGACATTAGGCTTAGGTAGACTTTAGTGCTATGAAATGCAAACAGCTGTGTCGAGGATTTGAACTCATTTTGTTGTGTCCATTTCCTAAGACGACTTGCCTCTAAATCTGAGAGAATAGTGAAGAAATTTCCCTAAAATAAAAAATGTTGGTAGCCCCCCCATCTCTAAATTGAAAGCTTTTATTTAAGCAAAGAATGAAGAGATAGACTCTTGATGTTATTGATTCTTTTCAAAGAGCCACAAAGCTCGTGTCTGCTGTAAAACGATTATTTAGTGCATTGAATGAATCAAAACAAAATCAATAGAGAAAACTATCTTAAACTTTTGCTTCAAACCAAAATCTAATAATAAAGGATCATTCAGTTCTACTGTTGCACTGGTGGGGGGGGTTAGAATACACCAATTGCATCCCTTGTGGTGGGTTAAGACTCCACCCAGCCACAGCCAAAACGAGTAATCATAAACGACTTTGATGGTGAAGCTTCAATTCTGGAGCTCCGAGTCATTCCTTCATAGGCATTACTCCCAGGTCAACCTAATTGGCAGTACTCTCAGGTCAATAATAAAGGATCATTCAGTTCTACTGTTGCACTGGTGGGGGGGTTAGAATACACCAATTGCATCCCTTGTGGTGGGTTAAGACTCCACCCAGCCACAGCCAAAACGAGTAATCATAAACGACTTTGATGGTGAAGCTTCAATTCTGGAGCTCCGAGTCATTCCTTCATAGGCATTACTCCCAGGTCAACCTAATTGGCAGTACTCTCAGGTCAATAATAAAGGATCATTCAGTTCTACTGTTGCACTGGTGGGGGGGTTAGAATACACCAATTGCATCCCTTGTGGTGGGTTAAGACTCCACCCAGCCACAGCCAAAACGAGTAATCATAAACGACTTTGATGGTGAAGCTTCAATTCTGGAGCTCTGAGTCATTCCTTCATAGGCATTACTCCCAGGTCAACCTAATTGGCAGTACTCTCAGGTCAATAATAAAGGATCATTCAGTTCTATTGTTGCACTGGTGGAGGTTAGAATACACCAATTGCATATTGGGTAATACTCCACCAACTACAACCAAAAGGAGTCTAATAAACTACTTCTGATGGTGAAGCTTCAGTTCTGGAGCTCCAAGTCATTCCTTCATAGGCATTACTCCCATGTCGACTTCATTGGCATTAGTCTCAGGTCGATAATAAAGTTCTACTGTTGCCCTGATGGGGGTTAGAATACACCAATTGCATATTGGGGGGAGACTACACCTACTGACAGCCAAAAGGAGTCTCCTGAACTACTTCTGATGGTGAAGCTTCAGTTCTGAAGCTCTGAAGATTTTGGACTCATTTCTTCATAGGCATTACTCCCAGGTCGACTATAAAGAATGACTGCACCCTTGCAGTGGGGTAAGACCACATCCAGCTACAACCAAAAGGAGTCTTTTTGGTATTACACTGAACTACTTCTAGTAGTGAGGCTCCAGTTCTGGAGCTCTGAGGATCGTAGAGTCATTCCTTCATAGGCATTACTCCCAGGTCGACTATAAAGAATGACCGCACCCTTGCAGTGGGGTAAGACCACATCCAGCTACAACCAAAAGGAGTCTTTTTGGTATTACACTGAACTACTTCTAGTAGTGAGGCTCCAGTTCTGGAGCTCTGAGGATTGTAGAGTCATTCCTTCATTGGCATTACTCCCAGGTCGACTATAAAGAATGACTGCACCCTTGCAGTGGGGTAAGACCACATCCAGCTACAACCAAAAGGAGTCTTTTTGGTATTACACTGAACTACTTCTAGTAGTGAGGCTCCAGTTCTGGAGCTCTGAGGATTGTAGAGTCATTCCTTCATTGGCATTACTCCCAGGTCGACTATAAAGAATGACCGCACCCTTGCAGTGGGGTAAGACCACATCCAGCTACAACCAAAAGGAGTCTTTTTGGTATTACACTGAACTACTTCTAGTAGTGAGGCTCCAGTTCTGGAGCTCTGAGGATTGTAGAGTCATTCCTTCATAGGCATTACTCCCAGGTCGATAATAAAGGATCATTCATTTCTGTTGTTGTTCTCGTGGGGTTTAAAATACACTGATCTCACCCAACCACAGCCAAAAGGAATCTCCTGGGTATAACATTGAATTACTTCTGGTGGTGAGGCTTCAGTTCTGGAGCTCTGAGGATTTTGGAGTGCTTCTTTCATTGGCATTACTCCTAAGTTGAATCTAGAAACTATTTACCCTGCTGTTCACTATGGGTAGGATGTGACACAAGGTTACAAGTATGGGACATCCAGTGAGGATTAAACTTACTATTCAGTAGTAATGAATCTGTGAGACTAGCTTGCTAACCACTACACCACAATAAAATGCCCAGAGTGGTAGTACCTGTTAGGGTCACATTTATGAGCTAAATAGATCAATTTGAAAAATTATTAGTATTAAATAAGAATACCTGAAACTATATAAAGGTTTGAAACTAGTTTGTATGCATTTATCCAACACCTCTGCCATGAGCAGGATGTGACACAAGGTCAATTTTTAAGTGAAGTACAACTGGTTTGAATTTAAAGTTTTTTTTTTATCTTAGACTAGTTGAGTTACTGAGGCCCAAGAGCCCAGTATGCCCTACTATTTACCCATACATTTTAAAATGATTTTTATTCATTTTCAAATTATTGTTATACATTTTCATTTTATTGTTATACATTTTCAAATGTTTTTTTATACATTTTCATATTATGTTATACATTTTAAAATGGTTTTTATAATTTTCAAATTATTGTTATACATTTTCATTTTATTGTAATAAATTTTCAAATGATTTTATACATTTTCAAATTATCATCATACATTTTTCAAATGGTTTTTATACATTTTATAATGATTTCTATACATTTTTATATCATTGTTATACATTTTCAAATGATTTTTATATATTTTCAAATCAGTGTAATACATTTTCATTTGATATTCAAATCATTGTTATACCAAACTTCTTCAAATAAGATCTTTCTACAAGACTCTTACCCTTTTCAACTGCCAAGATAGATTATCTGCTGTGAGAAAATGGTTAAGAGTAAAGAGCAAAGAAAGAGTTTAACCACCAAATGTAAATGGTGGTAACTCTTTAATTTAAGACTGAGTGAAAGGACGCACCCAGTCATTCTAACACTGAAGGTATCGTCTGTTTTCTGGCATATTTCGTGTTTTCAAATGTCAGACTACTCAGTTGCCTGTATGGCAAACATTAAAACAAACATGTTTACACTTAAGGAATTTGACCTGGTGTCTTTTTACCCAGCCCCACCGCCGCCGTTGCACTCTTTAAATTTTCGGATGTGCCTGTCTTTAAAAGCGCCACACAAATTAGCAAGTTGTTTTTTTGTTCTTTATCAACACTGATTATTATCACGTCAGCCATTTTGAATTGAAAGCAAAAGATTCCCCTGCAGGTTGGCTTTGTTTATCAGAATTGATACAATATGACCTTAAGGCACCCCTTTTGCGATCTCGATTCGTAGGGACATTTTTTCCATTTACACCATCAAAATCCGGTTAATTGTTTACAGACGATTTTTAGAGTTTTTTTTTTTAAATTATAAAACTAACCCCTAACCCTAACCCTAACCTCTAAAAGTTAGTCTCGCAGATCCATTATTACTTATCGCGAGTGAGATCCTCGTTGATTGCCCCAATGGAAATATATAACAATATAGTAAGAAATTTCCATTCAATGATTTACAATTTAAAATATATATATATATAAATGATGCAATTAATTCAATCAATCAATATTATATTTCAAAGCGAAAAAAAAAAATTAAAAACAAAAACATAAAAAAAAACATAAACAAAAAAACATGCAAATGACTTTCCATTCTGTTACTTTTCAAATTTGAATATTTAAATATCTTCCTAAATATAATTCAAAACTTCATTATTTTTGCTCAAAAACCAAGCCTGGTGATATTTAATGTGTATATATATATTTACTTTGTCGTTAATTGTTTTATTTTCGAATTTTCCTCCGGACATACAAATACACACAACTGCCCTTTATATATGTATAGATAAACTTTACAAAGACAATGACATAATTCAAGAATATGAACCAAAGAAAAATAAATAAAAAAATGAAATAGATATATGAAAATAAGAAGTAGGGAAATGAACATGACAAACTGAGTTCAAATCCGGGATGAAGCTGTTTAAATTTCACATAGCGCTAAATTGGGAGAGGTAGGAATTATATTATTCTCCCTAAATAAAAAGGCAGACTGGGCTCTTTAATCTTGGTATGGCAACCAGTCTAGGAGAAGGAAAAACTCTGAATTCAAACCTCTTAAATCTCCACTTGGGGTGGTCACTACTAGAATAGGCTTAGTCCTACTTAGTGATCTATTGAAAGGTATGAATCCAACTATTCTCCCTCTAGCTATGGGTAAATAGTAGGACAGACTGGGCTCTTTAACCTTGGTTAGGCAACCAGTCTAGGAGAAGGAAAACTCTGAATTCAAACCTGGTTACTACTAGAATAGGCTCAGGCCTCTTTAGTGATCTATTGAAAGGTATGCATCCAAGTATTCTCCCTCTAGCTATGGGTAAATAGTAGGACAGACTGGGCTCTTTAACCTTGGTATGGCAACCAGTCTAGGAGAAGGAAAAACTCTGAATTCAAACCTCTTAAATCTAAGCTTGGGGTGGTCACTACTAGAATAGGCTTAGTTCTACTTAGTGATCTATTGAAAGGTTTGAATACAACTATTCTCCCTCTAGCTATGGGTAAATAGTATGACAGACTGGGCTCTTTAACCTTGGTATGGTAACTAGTCTAGGAGAAGGAAAACTTTGAATTCAAACTTGTTAAAATTAATGCTTAAGAAATTGACCCTGTGTCAGATCCTGCTCGTGTGGAGGGGTTGGTAAATATGTATGTGAAAATAAGAAAACATAATTTTGCAATTAGTCACTGTTTCATAACAGAAGGAAAAGCATAAAACTTTACAAACTTTGGTTCTATCATTTCAGTGGCAAGGCATTTCTTTTTTATTAATTGTGGGAAGTTCAGCAGAGATTCTCTGTTGCATCTTGTGTAGGCGAGGAGAGGAATGGGGGCACAACAAAAATCATTTTTTATTATTTTAAAAAGTATGTCTTACATTTTCCTTTCCTTTGTTCGGCTGGTTTGATACCTTTTCTGGCACATGATGCATCATGGGATATATCCATTACAGCAACCATGATGTGTCATTCATTTTATCACAACATGGTGGTTCTTGTGAAAGAAAGAAACAAGTACACAAAAAATATAAATATGAACATACAATGAATGTGATTATCTAAAGTTTTGGCATAAAATAACCCTAGATGGGTTGAAATGCTGTTAAAATCACTCAATATAATTCAATAATATAAATATTGATTTATTACAAATGGATGATGACTACAATAATTACTATATGAAATATATAACATATATATATATATAACTTGATCCGGTCAAATACAGTGTCTGTCAATGACATATATATATATATATATATATATATATATATATATATATATATATATATGTGTGTGTGTGTGTGTGTGTGTGTGTGTGTTATGTATAAACTTTGTTCTTGTGAACGTTGTTTTTTATTGTTATTTTGAAGCATTTTTCAAGGTATAGGGAATTCTCTATGGTCAATTTCTTAAGCCTTAATTTCAACAAGTTTGAATTCAGAGTTTTCCTTACCAAAGTTAAAGAGCCCAGTCTGCCCTACTATTTACCCATAGCTAGAGGGAGAATAGTTGGATTCATACCTTTCAATACATCACTAAGTAGGCCTGAGCCTATTCTAGTAGTAACCAGGTTTGAATTCCCTACCTGGAGAAAAATGAAATACTGTATATGAGAGAAAAATGTGTGTGTGTGTGTGTGTGTGTGTGTGTGTGTGTGTGTGTGTGTGTGTGTGTTGTTTATTTTCAAAATATTTAGTAATAGTAATAGTATTACACACAGCCACCCATAAATGAGTAATATTTTGGTATATTCCTTCTCATCTTTTCAGTCTACAAGATCAATATATGTATATAAATACAATAGACCTTCCTAACTGAATACCCCCTCCCCACTCCAAAAAAAAAGGAAGAATGTAATAAACCCTTCAAAATGAATAAAACTTTCACCAGAAAAAGCAAACAACTACAACTAATAATCCTCCTAAACTCATTTTTTAAAATTCAACCTATAGATGGGACCCTAACGGGTAATACCACTCCAGGTCAGAGTGGACCTGGGAGTAATGGTAAGGAAGAGGTACACTACATTCCACAGAGCTCCAGAATTTGAAATTCAACAGCAGAAAGTTTAACATCATACCCAGGATATTAAGACCCTCAGCCACTGCCTTCTAGCATATATATGATAAGTAGGGTTGGGGGTTTGCCATAAGGGCAATAGGATTGGGACAATCATATAGGTACTAGGGTTTGACATGACCAGCCGATTGATCAGAGGAGCCTCTCTGATCACTTCTAGCCTTAGTAAGAGCTAAATTGGAGTGTTGCATGTTATTGACTGCTCATCCACCAGGATTCCATTCTTAAGCATCAGAGGTCGCCACCCATAGCCAACTGGTGACCCCTATTGGGGGGGGGTCGTACTCCACTACAGAGGTACAGTCGGTGTTTTCTAAAGCCCCAGCTGACAGGGCTATCAATCTTTGTAAAGACAGAAATATCCAAGTAGTGATGTATTTTTCAGTAGTTGTGGGAAATTCCGCCAAGCTATTGAATATGAATAATATTAAACAGGTCTATTTGACCTATAGATGGGACTCTAACAGGTACTACCTCTCTGGGTCAGAGTGTACCTGGTAGTAATGACAATGAAGGAGTACTTTCCCCAGATCTCCAGAATTGGAATCTCTCCATCAGATGTAGTATAGTGTCATACCAAGGACATGAGCTTTTCTAGCAAGCTGTCTCATCTTTTGTTGGTGATGAGAGGAATGGGGGACACAAAAAATTATCTTATTCTTAAAACGAATGTATATCATGTATCAGTGAATTTAGATTTCCCTATAATCGATAAGTTTATCACTGATAAGATAAAATGAAGATTCTTCCAAGTAGTAACCATATCAGTGCTACTGTATGGATGCACCACTTGAACTTTAACAAAACACTTAGAGAAAAATCTAGATGGGAACTACACGACGATGCTACATTCTGTCTTGAACATCTTGGAGGCAGCAAACCACAGAAAAGTTTGAAAAGAAGGTTCCTGAGTCCAAGAAAGCTCCCATGTTCGACAAGAAATACCTGAAGAAGGCTGGAGGGCACAACTGAAACGTTGTACAGATAACAATGAAGATGACAATAGTCTGAATAATCCAAATAATACTAATTTGATACAACTTAGTATTATCTGCGTTATTCGGACTATTGTCCTCATTTTCATTGTTATCTGTACAACGTTTTGGACGATATGCCTTCAGGCCTTCTTCAAGTATTTCTTGCCTGGCTCGGGAACCTTCTCGGACTCGGAAACCTTCTTTTTGAACTTGGGAACTTTCTTGTCGTAGTTGGGAGCCATCACAGAACTTTGAACCTAACCCTATATTCAGTCTACGGGGGTATCCTGTTCTCATTCCACTAACCATAGCTGGGGCAGGAGCTGTGTTAATTATTTTTCTATCTTAACCTAACTACCTTATCCACTAGGCCATGTGTCCAGTTGGACAAGAAATACCTGAAGAAGGCCGGAGGGCACATCGGCCAAAACATTGTACAGATAACAATTAAGATGAGGACAATAGTCCGAATAACGCAGATAATACTAATCATCAAGCCTCATCTCAAACATTCAGAGAAATTGATACAACTTGTTGTCTATTCATAGTGGTATTATCTATTCTTTATTTTCATCAATAACAAACATTCATTTCTTATTCTTTATTTTACAATTTTGATTATGAGTGGTGTAAAAAAAACTGCAATTAGAGTCATTTTATGTTAATTGTGGGAAAAGAAGAAGGACTGGGTGCAAGGGTAGTGATAAAAGAAATTAATTATCCTGAAGGCCAAGAAATTATCAACAAATGTGTGACTCAAAATTCGATACAACTTGTTTTCCATTTATTCCTTTATTGTTAATTCTTTATTTTCACATATAAACATATAAACATATATGGAGGCATGTGGTGGAATGGTTTGAGTCATAGGAAACGGACTCATCAACTTGAGTTCAAATCCTGAACAAGGCTGTATTGCATTTCACTTAACAATAATACCCTTGAGAAAAGTACCCTCCCTCCAGCTATGGGTAAATAGTAGGGGAGAATGGTATCTTTAACCATGGCTAGGTGACCAGTCTTGGAGAATGGAAACTCTGAATTCAAATCCTGTTAAACTCTGCTTAAGATATTGACCTTGTGTTGCATCCTGCTTGTGCTGAGAGTTTGGTATATATACATATACATACATACATATATATATATATATATAAGGGGCTGGGTTAGCTCAGTCGGTAGAGCGTTCGGCTAGAAACCACAAGGTTCCTAGTTCGATACCCGCCCTCGCCAACTCAGCGTATGAGTAGCACATGGATCTGTGCGGTAAAGTAAGGAGCAGATGGTAGGTGTGGCGCTAGTAAAAAGGGGATAGACTCCCGCACTACATGGCTGATACTGACATTAGGCCACCCTGACGACTTTACTTACTTACTTTATATATATATATATATATATATATATATATATATATATATATATATATTTAGGCATTAATTTTTTTAATTTTTTATTTTACACCTTTGATAAAGAGTTCAAATCATGGATGAGGCTGTTATGCATTTTACTAAGCGCTAATACTCCTGTGAAAGGTATGCATCCAACTACCCTTCCTCCAGCTATGGGTAAAAAGTAGGGCAGACTAGACTCTTTAACTTTGGTTAGGTAACCAGTCTAGGAGAATGAAAACTCTGAATTCAAAACCTGTTAAACTCCACTTAAGAAATTAACCTAGTGTCGCATCCTGCTCGTGTGGAGGGGTTGGCAAATATATGTATTACATATTATTTATATATATATATATATATATATAAGCATTAATTCTTCAATATATGTATTACATATGAACATTAATTTTCTTGTTCTTTATTTTATACCTTGTGTCCCAACCTGCTTGTAAAGAGAGGTTAGTATATATATATATATATATATATATATATATATATATATAAGTATTAATTCTTCAATTTTTTATTTTACACCCTTGATAATGAGTGGTGAAAGAAATTGCTGTTAGAGCCATTTTATGTTAATTGTGGGAAAAGATGACTGAGTGCGACGGCAGTGCTAAAATAAATTAATTATGTAGGTAGGCCCACGACCTGTCAACGAATGTACGACACAAAAACTGGTTCATACGTTTCAAGGAAGATGACACCAACCTTGAAGAGAAAGGTCAAAGAGACCTTCTGTTGTGGAAGATGAGACCTTGCTTGAAATGGTTGAACAACAGCCAAACACAAGCGCTTGTACATTGTTGGCAGAACTTAGTCCTTCACAAAGAATCATCAATCGACACCTCCATTAACTCGACTTTGTGAACAGACACTGAAATACTGCTTTTTCTTTTTCTTTGTCACATGATGACCTACATGCATCATGGGATATATATATTTGTTATAGCGATAATACCCTTGTGAAAAGTACTCTCCCTCCAGCTATGGGTAAATTGTAGTGGAGACTGGGATCTTTAACCTTGGTTAGGTAACTAGTATATGTGAACAGGCACTGAAATACTGCTTTTTTCTTTGTCAGGCTGATTTGATACCCATTCAGGCATGTGATGCATCATGGGATACATATATTCATTATGGAAGCCCTGAAGTGCCATTCTTTATCTTACAGCAATGTAGTTCCAGTGAAATTACTACTTAACATACATGTGTTGGTATATAGTGGTTATATGATATATGACTAATTTTATAGTATCTATTAGTGTGTGTGTGTGTGTGTGTGTGTGTGTGTATGGGGGTGTCTATCTGTCTGTGTGCGTGTGTGTGTGTGTGTGTCTGTCTGTGTTTGTGTATGTGTGTGTGTATGTGCATGTGTGTGTGTGTCTGTATATGTGTGTGTGTGTCTGTGCTTGTGTATGTGTGTGTCTGTGTATTTGTGTGTCTGTGTTTGTGTATGTGTGTGTATGTGTGTCTGTCTGTCTTGGTGTATGTGTGTGTGTGTGTGTGTTGGTCTTTCCCATGTATATCCTTTATGTTGCCTATGTATGTGCGTGTGGTTTTCATAATGAAAATACGTTATTTAAAAAAATCTATTGCCTCTCAGACTTGCAGCCGGTTGGCACTGTATCAGTTTACCCACTAAAAATGTCAAGCAACGTATTTATTGTGAATTTTCAAATATTTTGGTTGAAAAAAAATGAATTTTAACAAATTCTTTTAGACAGTTTGCCAAATTCAGCTCCACACGCACGTATTAATTTGACAGACTCTTCAAAACCCAAAAAGTTTTTCTATTTCCACCCCGCCCTGTCGGCTGGGGCATTAGAATGCACCAACTGCACCTCTGCAGAGGGGTAAGACTCCACCAATAGGGCTACCTGTTGGCGGTGAGTGGTGACCAGTGATGCTTAAGGATGGAATCCAGGTGGCTGAGCAGTCCATGACTTGCAATAATCCACTTTGGCACTTTCTTGGGTGGTCGGAGAGGCCCCCTCCGATCAATCGGCTGGTCACATAAAGCCCTAGCACCTATATGATTGCCCCAACCCTATTGCCCTTATGGCAAGCCCCAATCCCTTTTTATCATATGGGTGCTAGAAGGTGGTGGCTGAAGGTCTACATGTCCTGGGAATGACATTAAACTCTATCTGATGGTGAGGTTCCAGTTTTGGAGGTTTGGGAAATGTGGAGCCCCCCTTCATCCCCATTGCTCCTTGGTCCACTCTGACCCGGAGTGGTAGTAACTGTTAGGGTCTCATCTATGGTTAAATAGAAAAATGTATTTATAAAAAGAATTGAGTATCCATTAAGAATGACTTTATTTCAAAACTTTATCGGCATTAAATGACTCACTGAGGTTGATATGCCAATAAAACAAAACAAACCAAACCTATTTCCACCACAAATCTTTATTTTTCAACATAATCTCCTTCTATATCAATAACCATAACCCAACATTTGAACTATTGAAATAGTATATGGTTATCACTAGCTCACTTGGTGAGTTAGTGGTGGACCAAGTTTTTTAGGGGAGTGCTCAATATCAGTGATAGAGCTATTGTAAAAATATAAGAGCTATTGTATATATATAATAATAGATATACATCAGTATATATCCATTGCTTGGATTTTTTGTGACCCAAGGTTTCATGCTTTTTATACATTCATCAGTGTGACTAAAAATTCCATGCAATGAATGTATATATGTACTAATATATATTTATTTTTACATATATATATATATATATATATATATATATATATATATATATATAGATAGAAAGAGAGAGAGAGAGAGAGAGAGAGAGAGAGAAACAGAGATAGATAGATAGATAGATGGATGTATATGGACAGACTGAAATAGATAGATAGGTAGATAGATAGATAGATAAATAGATAGATAGATAGATATGAACAGACTGAGATACATAGATAGATAGACAGATAGATAGATAGATAGATATGGGATGACTGAGATAGATAGATAGATAGATAGATAGATATGAATTGACTGAGATAGATTGATAGATAGATAGATAGATAGATAGATGAATAGGAACAGACTAAGATAGATAGATAGATAGATAGATTGATAGAGATGGAATGACTGAGATATATAGATAGATAGATAGATAGATAGATATAAACAGACTAGGATAGATAGATAGATAGATAGATAGATATGAATTGACTGAGATAGATAGATAGATGGATGGATATGAACAGACTGATAGATAAATAGGTAGATAGATAAATAGATAGATATGGAACGACTGAGATAGATAGATAGTTAGATTGATAGATAGATGGATATGATCAGACTGAGATGCATAGATAGATATGAACAGACTGAGATAGATAGATAGATAGATATGGATAGATAGATAGATAGATATGGAACGACTGAGATAGATAGATAGATAGATAGATAGATAGATATGGAATGACTGAGATAGATAGATATGTAGATAGATAGATGGATATGAACAGACTGAGATACATAGATTGATATGAACAGACTAAGATAGATAGATAGATAGATAAATATGGATAGATAGATAGATAGATAGATATGGAATGACTGAGATATAGATGGCTAGATATGGATAGAATGACACAGAAAGATAGAAAGAGAAGAAGAGAGAGAGAGAGAGCTGAGAGTTACCAAGGAATTTTGATTAAAAAAAATCAAATAGACAAATAGATAGTATGTCGACTGGTTGTTAAGTGAGCAGGGAATATCGTATTTCATGAGTTTCTAGGTTGTTCTGAAGTCTTTGTGGACTTTTCCTCTGTGAACTGAAGACAGCCATTGCCATTATCGGCAACAATGGCATCACAAGAACTGGAACAAAAAGAAGAAATCTTCACTGCACTTTAATTGCATTCTCACGAACAGAAAATGAATGCCTTTGTTTTTTGACTCTTCTTTTTTTGCACAATTCCCAGGAGAGAGAGGGGGGAAAAGGGGGGAGAGAGAAAGGGAGAAAGAGATAGAAGAGAGAGAGAGAGGAAGAGAGAGAGAAAAGAGAGAAGGAGAAAAAGAGAGAGAAAGAAAGAGAGGAGAGGGAGAGAGAAGAGAGAGGGCAAAAAAGAGGGGGGAGAAAGAGAGAGAGGGCAAAAAAGAGAGAGAGGGGGAGAGATAGAGAAAGAGAGAGAGGGGGAGAAAAAGAAAGAGAAAGAGAAAGAAAGAAAGAGAGCAAGGGAGAAAAAGAGAAAGAAAGAAAGAGAGAAAGAGAGAGAGGGAGAAAAAGAGAGAGAAGGGGAGAGAGAGGGAGAAAAAGAGAGAGAGGGGGAGAAAAAGAGAGAGAAATGTAGAGAGTGAGTGAGAGAGAGAGAGTGAGAAAAAGAGAGAGAAAAGTAGAGAGTGAGTGAGTAAGGGAGAGAGACAGAGACAGAGACAGAGAGACAGAGAGAAAAGAGACAGAGTGACATAGAGAGAAAAAAAATACCACCCAAAATTCCATGTCACATAAAATTACTATTTTGAGCCCAGAAAGTCAAATCTTAAAATGGCACAGAATTCAAATAGGAAGGGACATTTAAGCCTTTCTTTCTTTTTTCTTTCTTTTTCGGATTTTATGGCATGTCAACCCTTGTTAAGTTATTTTATGCCAAAGACATTTCATTCCACTCATTCTTGATGGGTACTGAAAATTCTTTTTTTGAACTCAGTTTATTTAGAAAAAATATTTTTGGTAACTCATTTCTTTTATTTAACCCTTAGATGGGAGCCTAACCGGTACTACCACTCCAGGTCAGGGTGGACCTGGAAGTAATGGCAATGAATGGGTAATCCACACTCCCCAGAGCTCCAGAATTGGAACTTCAACATTTAAGTCTTAAAACAAAGTTTTAAAAATATATGTCAGTCATGTTCCATGTATATCTTTTGTCAATAAATGTAGCGAATTTTTTGAGATGTTGGCAACAAGGCGAAAACAATTTAAACGGAAGGGGATGGGTGTTAAGAAATGTGACGGTTGGAATTCAAAAGACTTTTATTAAAGGAATTTTTTATATATGGCGCGAAATGCCCACGTTGGTGAATATTGTAACGTCTTTCGTTTTTTGCAGTATTAAGGTTTTTGTTTTGTAAACTCATTTTGACTTTCCTCTCCGACCCAAACAACTACGGGAGTGAATGAGCTCTGATGATGATTTTTGTAAAATCGAAATATTGATCAATATCAGCTAAGATTATATTATAAATTGTTTTCTTCTTTAACAGCATTGTGTGATGTTTTCATTCCACCTTTTCTTACATATATATATATATATATATACATATGGGTGTGTGTGTGTGTGTGTCAATGTGTCTCTGTGTGTGTGTTTGTGTATACAAGGGTGAGTTGAAAAGTTCAAATGATGACATGATATCTTCTGTTGATGATTTTTTTGACCAATGGGATCCAAACACAGCAACATCAATGGAATAAGTGTGTGTGGACTGCAAGGGAGATTATGTTGAAAAATAAACTTTATTTGGTCATATTCCATGAGAGTATCTTGGTCAGTCTCAGAACTTTTTAGCTGACCTTCATATTATATATATATATATATATATATATATATATATATATAAAGGAAAAGTTGACTTACCAGTGAATTTGGTCACGATGGTTAGTAAGTGTGGAATTCAGAGGAGTAAGTCAGCGATATAACAAATACAAAGTGCTCAATACTAAGTAGAGCACACACATGTGAAATCGACTGCTATTAATCGGTGTCTTGATTAATTCAGTAGATTTAACCCTGAAGATCCTTATGGTGAAGCTTGAGTAGGTTATCTCTTGTACCCATTTTATAATATATATATATATATATATATATATATATATTGCACATATATATATATCATTGCACGATGATATCAAGCTCTGATTGTATTATCAGGAAGAAATGCATTGATAATCCAATTGATTTAATTTTATCTATTAAATTGTAAAGGTTCTCAAATCCCAATCTGAGCAGAATAATTCATTGATTCTTTTTATATATGTAGATCTGCACTCTCATGAGATATTTGATAAAATTGTATAAATACATGTATAAAATACTATATACATATAATATATATATATATATGTATAATATATATATGTGTATAAAAACTATCTACATATAATAAAAGATGATATTTATTTTAACAGTGTCAGCACATATTAAATTAAGCCATTCTATCACATGTACAGATGCGGATGAAAATAACTCTTACTGAAAAGAATGTCTAAATATCTATTTATTCAAAAAAATTTGTCTTAAGGAAATAAATCATATATATATATATATATATTATATATATATATCTACTAACCTCTGCTCATAAGTTGGTTGTGACACAAGGTCCATTAAGCAAGTTTAATAGGTTTGAATTCAGAGTTTTCCTTTTTCATAGACTGGTTGCCTTTTCTCATTGCATTTCTTCTTCTTTGGATGTTTTTCCATAAATATCTACAATTTCTATATTTTTATACACCAAAAACTTTGTTATAAAAAAAATTATTCTTACTATAAAAAGGGATCTGTGTGGTAAACTGGAAATTTTTTTACTATAAAAATGCATTGGAACGATTTTTACAATAAAAATGGATTGGAAATGATTTTTAGTATAAAAATACATTGGAAATGATTTTTAGTATAAAAATGGATTGGAAATGATTTTTAGTATAAAAATGCATTGGAAATGATTTTTACTATAAAAATACATTGGAAATGATTTTTACTATAAAAATGCATTGGAAAAAATTTTTGCTATATAAATTAATTGACAATGATTTTTACTATAAAAATGAATTGCAAATGATTTTTACTGTAAAGTGCATTTTTCCATAAAATTTTATTGTCATTTATGTACGTTTCCATCCTATCATTTCATAAATTAAGTTTTTACTATTGTTGACTTTCTAATCTTTAATCTTTTTTTCTTAAATAAGAAAATGTTAAATTTTTTTATGATTTTTTAATGATTTAGATATATATATCTGCACTCTCACGAGATATTTGATAAAATTGTATAAATATGTGTATAAAATACTATATACATATAATATATATATGTGTGTATGATATATATATATATATATATATATATGTGTGTGTGTGTGTGTGTATACAAAATATATACATATAATAAAAGATGATATTTATTTTAACAGTGTCAGCACATATTAAATTGACCCATTCTATCACATGTACAGTTGTGCCTGAAAATAACCCTTACTGAATATTTTTTTCAAACATAACACAATCCTAGAACTAAGGAATATTTTAGTATGATTTTGTGTCATTAAACTAAAGAGGAAAAAAGCCTTTAGAAAACAATCATTGATTCATTCAGCTTTAGTAAAATAACAGATATATATATATATATATATATATAATATAATTCCACTATTCTCTTTAGATGTACGATCTTTGGTATGGAGTCTTTCCTTATAAAAGGGCAATTAAGATCCTGTGGTCAGCGTGTTTCCATGAAAGATGGCTACTTACCAACAGAGCTTTTCTTTTGCCAGATGTCTGGGGCATCCTTACATTGTATGAGCTGACCCCAACTACAATTTAAAGGTAAGATCAAGGACAACCTCAGGCACTTGTAGAAGGATTTAAAGAAATGGGAAACCTTGGCATAAGAGAAGAGGGGGGTAGAAAAGCATGGCAAACATGCAGTATTCTTCAAGAATAAATAGTTTTGAAGGAAAACAATATCAGAATGAGGATGACCAAGTCAAGGCAAGAAAATTAGGATTGGACAAGGAAGAATCATGTTTGTAGAAAGGGCAATTTGACTTGGCACCAGAGTTACAGGCAGATAACGAGGAGATGTGTGCAATCATTATTTTCTTTGTTATTCACCTCTTATATATCCATTCTTATAGATATAAATGTATATATTATATATATATATATATATATGTGGAAATATACGGGCTGGGTTAGCTCAGTCGGTAGAGCGTTCGGCTAGAAACCAGAAGGTTCCTAGTTCGATACCGGTCCTCGCCGACTCAGCGTATGAGTAGCACAGGGATCTGTGCGGTAAAGTAAGGAGCTGATGGTAGGTGTGGCACTCCACCTCAGATGCTAAAAACAATCTCCTTGGTCTAGCACTATTGAAAAGGGGATAGACTCCCTCGCTGACTGGCTGATACCGACTTTAGGCTGCCCCGTCGAATTTACTTTTTTATATATATACTCACACACACACACACACACACACACATATATATATAATATATGGTATTTGTGGAAAAAAGTGACTTACCGGTGAAAATGGTTACTGTGGTTAGTTGATTCAAGTTTCACAATGATAAGGCAGCGATATAACAAATATAAAGTGCTCAATACGTTAGTAGAGCAAATTTATTTAACATAAAGGTACACAGTATTGATATTAGATCAACCGTTTATCGCAAGAAAACACACACGTGTAATTGACTGCCATTAATCAATATCTTGATTAATCCAGTAGATTTAACCCCGAAGATCCTTATGGTGAAACTCAAGTAGGTTAATACCGTGTACCTTTATATTAATATATATATATATATATATGAAGAAAAAGTGGAAATAAATCCAATGATATGTAATATTGTAAAAATTGAAAAAGCACAAGTTTCATTAACGAATGATGTTTAATAAGCTTATGCTGCAGTGTTTTGGTCTGTTTTAACAAACCTTCATCAGGGCTTTCGTTGGTTTAAGGAAAAAATAAATTATTAATGAAAACAAAAAGTCTGTGAGCTTCTGCTTTTGGTGTGTGTAGCTGCTTTTATTGATCTTCAAATGTGAGGAAAAAAAGACATATTTAAAAATGCTAACATCGGCGTCTTAATTTTAAACTATGTGACATAATTTTTCCCAAAAATTCTTGGAAACTAATTTTAATGAATGGAAATCTACACACACACGCACACACACACACACATATATATATATATATATATATATATATATATATATATAAATGCTAATTAAGTATAAATCACATTTTTTAAATTTATAAGAGCTCCCACTATATTTCCACTATATCCTATGTGTGATATATAGATGCTAATAATTTGTCAACATTATATATTTTATGACAAAGTTTTTGTTTTTCCGTGAATTTCTTCATATATATGAATTTTTCCAAGCATGTATTATTCATTGACTAAAAGCCCCTTCCCCCAAAGTGTAGATTATGAGTTATCCCCCTTGGACTGTTTCAGTTGAAGGAACTCTTTTGCTAAAGAGTTTCTTCAACTAAAACTCCTAATCTACACAAACAAACCAACAATTTTCTAATTCTAATTTTCTTTCAATATTTGTGAATGTATCCTCGCATCATTTGTGGTCGTTATAGTCTTTTTAGGGGAGTAAACCCTGAAAACAAATCTGGAGCCAGAGTCCCTAAGTCCTTCTTAACTTTCCTTTGGACCACAGTGGCAGTGCGGATACGGGAGGATTTGCTGCTGGGTCAACAGCTCCATATCAACCCACTCACTCGAGAAAAAATCTGGACACTTAACCATCGTCATTAGTAAATAGAAGGATGCCAACATATAGTCTTTATATGACTAGAATTGGCTACCCAGCATTGCCCGGGTAGGGAGGATATAATAAAATGTTAGTCTCACAGATCCATTGATTATTTTGGTCTTACGTAATCGATTTGTTTTAATCATGAACACCACATTGACCTTCCCTTCTTTACTATTCAAATCTTTAATTTTTAAATATCTTCCCAGATATAAATAAAATCTTCATTATTTTTGCACAAAAAGCAAGATCTGGTGATAGTGAATGTGAATATATATTTACTTTTCATTAATTGTTTTATTTTTGTACTTTCTTCTGTACATAATCATACACACACACATACATACACACTATTGCTCTTCATATATGTATAGATATAGTATTAAGGTGTATATAGAAATAACCTAATCAAGATTCACCATAAAGGATCTTCAGGGTTAATTGCAATGAATAAATTTGCAGAAGTGAATAATGCAATTATATATTATTATTTCTATATACACCTATATACACTATATACAAGGGCCAGGTTAGCTCAGTCAGTAGAGTGTTCGGCTAGAAACCACAAGGTTCCTAGTTCAATATTGGCCCTCGCTAAATCAGCGTATGAGTAGCACAGGGATCTGTCGGTAAAGTCAGGAGCTGATGGTAGGTGTGGTGCTCCACCTCAGATGCAAAAACAATCTCCTTGGTCTAGTGCTAGTGAAAAAGGGATAGACTCCCTCGCTGATTGGCTGATACCGACTTTAGGCCACCCCGACAACTTTACTTTACTTACTTTATAATATTAATATTAATTCTGCTCTACTAATGTATTGAGCACTTTATATTCGTTATAACACTGACTTATTCAGTTAATACTTGTATCGACCATCAATATTGTGATTAACTCAATATTTTATTCCTCACATAAGTCATCTTCTTTATCATATATATATATATATATATATAACAGATTATTTTCTTGTTCTGAAAGCAATTGTAGGAGTATGAAGCACAATGTGGAATCCTGGTATGTATTTTTCTTTTTTGCTGGCCAACAAAACAAATATGCTCTTCTTGGCAAATATGAACAGCCCTGACTTTTATATTTTTCCTCAACAGTCATACATAATAAATGATTATTGTTATGCATTTTAGTGCGTACTTTTTTTGTATACTTTTTTGTGTACTTTACTTGCTTAAGTCAGTGTACTCAATGACCACAGAAACACAGCGAAAAGATTTACTTTTCATACCGAACTTGAATGATCTATTGAATTGGGTCAATGGAGCGGGGGGTAAAATATATGGAATCAGTTAACCCTTTAAATAAATGTTTTTCCATATTTTAATACTGCACATAATTAATAGGCTACCTAGCAGTTATACAACAATACATGTGTTAGTATATTGTGGTTATATGATTCATAACTAATTCTATGGTATTTCTCTGAATTTCTTAGATGAGGCTTGATAATTAGTATTATTAGGATTATTCTGACTATTGAACACATGGCATAGTGGATATAGGTGTTGAGTTAATACAGTTCTAAATGACAGTTATCTCTAGGCTGAATTTAAATTTTGATTTTACATGTCTAATAAAGTAAACATTAAAATGCAATGTAGTGTATAAACAAAATACAATAGAGAAATGGACAAACGGCTGCATCCTACCACTCTTGAAAAAAGGTGACCTTGGATTCACTATATCTATTAATAATGGAGATTCGCTTCCGGTTTTTGTCTGTAACAAAAACTATATCACTGCTTACATCACAATACCTAAAATCATCATAACATAGAATAAATACACTCAAAATTTGAGCATGCAATGTTAGAAAGTCCTCATTGGTTTTTTAAACAAGTTTTAATAAATACATGACTGGTATTATCTATCTATATATAGTTTGTTTTATTTTAATATATATTTAAAGTTATCAGAACTAAGTTTCCATTTCAATTTCTATTTTTTACTCCTTTAATAAATTTGATGATTTTACTTTACTTATGATACAAATTCTCTGATATTAAATTTTCAACTCCCATCCCCTCAGGCAATATTTATTTTACGTCGCCAGAGGGCGTTTTTTAATTTTGCTAGTTTGTATAATATACATATATCAAAAATAAGGATTTTGGAGGGGCTTCAAATTAGACGATCTTTAAAACTAAATTCTCAAACATTGGTGCAAATTAGAAACCTACTTTTTGGAGTCAGTACTTACAATCATACCAATACCCAACTTTCCCCGGTTGAATCATTTTGATATACAAAAAAAAAGTTGAAAATCAACCTACTCTAATGTATATATCATCATCAAGCCATGCCTACAGCATGGATTCTCTTGACTCTCTTTCGAAATTGGTCCCTATTGGTCATCACTTATGACAAGTCCTATTGATGGTATAGTTGTATGTAAAAACATAACAGGCATAAAATAACCCAACAAGGATTGACATGCCATAAAATCCAACCAACAATAACTATCCTTATACACAAGGCTTAAACATTACACATATGAATTATTTCTGCAAATATTCCTTCTCCTTAAGATTCCATCCTTAATCATCATGGGTTGTCACCCACATCAAACAGGTAGGTCGATGGGGTGGGGAGTCTTACCCCTCTGCTGAGGTGCAGTTGGTGTATTCTAAAGTCTTGTCCTGACACAACTTACACCTAAGGATTAAACATTACACCAACGAATTATGTTTCTGTGCAGTTAAAAATGGAATAAAGTGTATCAGATCTTTAATCATTTGTTTTATACCCTGGACCAAGTAATTAATAGGCACCCCAAATCATCAACTTAATGAAAGGTTCATATTTTAACTCATCACCGTAAGTTTTGCTTTCAAATATTTGAAAATAAACTAACAGACAATTTTGCAATTATATTGTATCTGACAAAAACAAATTTTACAAATTGTGTGATACTATTTCTGAACGACATTCTTTTATTTAAATAAGCATAAAAAATTTTTTTGTAAATAAAAAATATTTTTATTTCAATAAACATAATTGCATTTCTCTTCTGATAAGTAAAAACTATTTTAGTATAAAAACGTCTTTTGTCTTTTTTTAAATCATTGTAAGTGTTGAAAAATATTCATAAATTTCTGGTTAAAAAGTATTTATTTAAAAAAAGATTTTGCTATTGAATTTTAATTTGATTACATGTACCAACCATCTGTTTATTTAATTTATTGTGAGTTAAACATCTCCATAAACTTCTGATTAAAATCATTTGTTTGCAAAAATTTGGATGTGGAAGTTACTGGTGATGAGTTAAAATATGAACCTTTCATTAAGTTGATGATTTGGGGTGCTTATTCTTTACTTGGTCCAATATCCTTATACACATCGGGTATATAATAGAGAGAGAGACAGAGAGGCAGAAAGACACAGAGAGACTTAGATTAGAGAGGAGATGATCTTACTTCTTCATTACTCTGCTGGTTACTGCTAACTGGTTACTTGTTTTGGTCGCCATTTTCTTGTCTAGTCGACTTCTATCTGCTGGCTTCTTCTTCCTTGCTAATTCTTCTTGGGCTGGGCTAAGCTGGTCATTGTCTTAATTTAATAAACACAAAAAGACCTGGGTTTGCTTGATCAAACTTTATTTCCTTCTAGCCCATATTGATTGGTTCCACTGCGGGAGACCAAGTTAAAATATGAACCTTTCATTAAGTTGATGATTTGGGGTGCTTATTGTTTACTTGGTCCTATACCCTTATAAACATTGGGTATATAATAGAGAGAGAAAGACTTAGATTAGAGAGGAGATGGTCTTACTTACTTCAATGCTGGTTACTCTGCTGGTTACTACTAATTGGTTACTGGTTTCGGTCGCCATTTTCTTGTCTAGTTGACTTCTATCTGCTGGCTTCTTCTTCCTTGCTAATTCTTCTTGGGCTGGGCCTAGCTGGTCATTGTCTTAATTTAATAAACACAAGACCTGGGTTTGCTTGATCAAGCTTTATTTCATTCTAACCCATATTGACTGGTTCCACCGCGGGGATGAGATGGATCTGCTGGCTTCTTCGTCCTTGCTAATTCTTCTTGGGCTGGACTTAGCTGGTCATTGTCTTAATTTAATATACACAACAAAACCTGGGTTTGCTTGATCAAACTTTATTTTCTTCTAGCCCATATTGATTGGTTCCACCGTGGGGAGACCGACCCTAGAGCATGTCTAAGCTCTCTGTAAGCTTGGTCGAATCTAACTATTACGTATTTGTCTTGGTGCCCAAAAATCCCGCACCTCTAAGGGGTCAAAGGGTTATTAGCAGTCCCTGGTAATTTCCATAGACTCCCTGATTCTAAATCGACAGACCTCAATTTAAGTTCTTAGCTACAGGTCTGTTCACAATTCATGACCTCTCATCTTATGTTGTCCCACATTTGTACAAATTCAAAATGCAGACAATTAACAATGATTGGTCGGTAAGTGATGTTTCTTTTGATCTGTATTATGTACACCTAATAAAAATAGACTTAAATAAAAATAGAGTTGCTCCCCTTTACTTTGTCAAAGCCAGAAGTGGGTTTTCCACCATCTTACTTGTGGATGGCGTTTGTTTATGTTTGTTATGCAGCGTTTAGATTACTGGTTCAGTCGCTTGAGAGTAGAAACAATTTCTACCCTGTGTTAAATAAAACCTTGTTAATTTTACAACAACCTGGTTTTGCATTTTCATTTAAATCCTCCATATTTTATCTGTATGTTAAAAACATAACAATCTGTCGTTAATTTGTAGAAATTCAAAATGCAGACAATTAACCGTGACTGGTCGGGAAGTGACGTTTCTTTTGATCTGTCGTTAATTATCCAAACAAATGTGATCTATAATTGGCAATTACTGATTTGATTGAACAGCAGAAACCCTGAAATCCATAATCATTAATGCACAATAAACTCCATCAATAATAAGTGATTATTGATTTTTTCTTTTTTTAAAAGATAAAAACCATTTGAAATATTTCTTTTTTCCTCAATACCTTAATTGAATGATCAACAGCTAATTTCAAATATAAAACTCTTTTTCGATATTTGTATTCCGCACGTGTTTTGTATTCCATTCATTTGTTTTGTTTTTTCTTTCTCTTTCTCTTTCTTATTCGGCTTTTCCCCTTCACACTACTATCTCTCTTTTTCTTCTATCTCTTCTTTTTTTCCTTCTCTCTCTAATTCCATTTTTTTGTCTTTATCTCTTTTGTTTTATTTGGCTTCCTCTCTCTCTATCTCTCTCTGTTCCTCTGTCTCTTACTCTCTGTCTGTCTGTCTGTCTCTCTCTTTCTCTCTCTCTCTCCGTCTGTCTGTCTCTCCCTCTCTCTTTTTATATATATAGTTACGCTCTGTATTATTCTCTCTCTCTCTCTCTGTCTCTCTGTCTCTACTCTCTCTGTCTGTCTCTCCCTCTCTCTTTTTATATATATATATTTTCGCTCTGTATTATTCTCTCTCTCTCTCTCTCTCTCTCTCTCTCTCTCTCTCTCTCTCTCTCTCTCTCTCCTCTCTCTCTCCTCTCTCTCTCTCTCTCTCTCTCTCTTTTCTTTTATATATATATTTTGCTCTGTATTATTCTCTCTCTCTCTCTCTCTCTCTCTCTCTCTCTCTCTCTCTCTCTCTCTCTCTGTCTCTCTCTTTATATGTATAGTTTTTGCTCTGTATTATTCTCTCTCTCTATGTCTTCCCCCCCTCTCTCTCTCTCTCTCTCTCTCTCTCTCTCTCTCTCTCTCTCTCTTTTCTTTATATATATAGTTTTTGCTCTGTATTATTCTCTCTCTCTCTCTCTCTCCCTCTCTCTCTTTCTCTCTCTCTGTCTCTCTCTTTTTATATGTATAGTTTTTGCTCTGTATTATTCTCTCTCTCTCTCTCTCTCTCTCTCTCTCTCTCTCTCTTCCCCTCCCTCTCTCTCTTTCTCTCTCTCTGTCTCTCTCTTTTTCTTTTTATATATATAGTTTTTCACTCTGTATTATTCTCTCTCTCTCTCTCTCTCTCTCTCTCTCTTCTCATTTAATCTCTTATTCTCTATATATCTTATTCTTTTTTGTTTTTGTCCAAACAACTGAAATCTGAATAAGCGTTGAAATTTTTTTACCGAGTTGCATTCAGTGCATTCTACTAAGTGTCATTATTATTGTTATATTCAATCGGACGTCAAAATTTAATTATTCTTTTAGCACATGTGTTATTAGTTAGAGGAGTCGCCTGGTGTAATGGTTAGAGTCAAAAGAAATTCACTCGTTGAGGCTGAATGAGGCTACTTACATTTCACATAGCACTAATACCATTGGGAAAGGTATGAATCCAACTATTCTCCCTCCAGCTAAGGCTAAATAGGACAAACTGGGCTCTTTAAGCTTGGGTAGGTAATCAGTCTAGGAGAAGAAAAACTCTGAATTCAAACCTGGCTATTTACATTTCACATAGTGCTAATACCCTTGGGAAAGGTATGAAACCAACTATTTTCTCTCCAGCTATGGATAAATAGTAGAACAGATTGGGCTCTTTAAGCTTGGGTAGGTAACCATTCTAGGAGAAGAAAAACTCTGACTTCAAACCTGGCTATTTACATTTCACATAGTGCTAATACATTTCACATAGTGCTAACCAGTCTAGGAGAAGGAAAATACTGAATTCAAAGCTTTTTAAACTCTGCTTAATAAATTGACCTCGTGTCACATCCTGCTCATGTAGAGGGTTTGGTAAATATGTATGTATAAGTTAGTAGAGTTTCATTATATATGTTTAACTCTTAACATCCCATTCAGAATTTTCCAAGTCCAGAGTCCCATTCCTATAAGGATTTATAATTTAAAAAATGTCTAAAAATGGCCTTTTCATTTAAAGTTACCTGCTATTTCCCTTAAAAGAAAGACTTCTAAATATATTTAATATTACATTTAAACAAAGGCTATTGTTTGGGGTGAATTAGGAAATGTGAATTCTGGCCGGGCAGAATGAGGTGATATATATATATATATTTACCAACCCCTCCGCACAAGCAGGATGTGACACAAGGTCAATTTCTTAAGCGGAGTTCAACAGGTTTCAATTCAGAGTTTTCCTTCTCCTAGGCTGGTTGCCTAACCAAGGTTAGAGTCCAGTCTGCCCTACTATTTATCCATAGCTGGAGGGAGATTAGGATTCATACCTTTCCCAGGGGTATTAGTGCTAAGTGAAATGCAATTGCCATAGAATGAGGTGGTATAGGACATTAAGAGTTAACATATAATGAGGTTAATTTTTAAAAAGTAGTGGGGTGACTAAAGTCGTTATATGGAGATTAAAATGAAATTCAAATAAAATTCAAATAAAAAAAATAACAAACTCCCATAAGTCTTCACTGGAAGAACCCTCCAAGCATGTGCGGGAAAAAGGACCTGCTTTCGACCCCATGATAATCTCTCGGTCATTCTGATTTAGGCCTTAACTTGTGTCATTAACTTGCCAAGGATATATTTCCTTGCCACATGGTGACTATGACCCGTGAATAAAGCCTAAATCATAAAACCACCTTCTGTCTTTGTCTCTTTTCGTTCCTTGAATTCCTTCTTTTTCCGCGCGATCACCAAATAAATAAGATGGGGTTAAATGTAAACCCAGGAACATGCACTAAGAATAACCAGCTACCTTTTAAAACTAAAACAATAAACCTCTTGCTACCCCACAGGTATCAACCAGACAGTGAGGGAGTCTATCAGATAGTTTTTATAGTCTGTTATATTTAATAATAAAACCGACCAGAAAGTAAAATTTCTGTCTAAGTAGACTTGAATAGGCAAACAGACTTTTTTCATCCATTTTTTTACCAAAAAGCTTAATGCCTTATTTTGATTCCAATGCCGAAACCAAAACCATATTACAAGAAAGAATTCCAAGAAAGGCAAACTGATAGATATGGTTTGATTTTGATCTTTTTCATATCTTTACTTAAATCCGTTGTACACAACAAGCCTGACATTCCACAATCTCAGAAAATTCTGTTTGATGGAAGAACCAAAGAAAAAGAAAGAACCAAACCTTTGGGAAGGGGAAATAGAGAATTGGATTGGAAAGGTTACCATGGTTACCTTATACTAAAATTGTTATATTCCCCTTAACATCGGGTATATAAATGGCGAGAAAGATCTTAAGAAATCTGACTGATGATAAATTGGTCAGGTTTTGATCCCGGCTAGAGGTAGCCTATTAACGTCTAGCTAAACTGAGGAGATGTGATACGTCGAAACACGATGTCTGTGGATGACAAAAATATATTTTCCCCACCCTTCGTAGGTTAAACTCTTTTGAGTAGATCTTGCTGACGGCCACCGATTGTACTTAAAGGCAATGCTCTCTTATATAACAGATGGAGCTCTTTCTAACGACCTTTACATATATACATATGTATGTATTTATTAGTTAAATTCTTGTTCCAGTTTATAGGTGTGCTGATAGCCTAGTGGTTAAAAACTCTAACTGATGAAAAATCGGTCGGGTTTCGATCCCAGCTGGATGTAGCCTACTAACATCTAGCCACACTGAGGAGATGTGTTGAAACACAGTGTCTGTGCTTGCTAACTCGTCAGCCGCTATTTCTCAGGCTGATCCTGTGGGTTGCTTTCTCCTTTCTTGTTTCGGGCTGGGTGTCTGTGCATTCTTATTTTAATCAATCAACAAGACTTTAAGTCTTTAAAGAACAAACCACACGGTGAGAAGCAACATCTCGGGAAACAGACTTTAATGTCCACTTACTCTGAATTTCTGGCCACAACTAATTAAACTAAAACTTTCTACTGATGCATTTTCAGAAGGGTCAAGCAGAATGTCATCACAAATCAAACATAACTATAATGGTTAGGGTAATTTTCCACTCAACCCCTATTATTCTGAATCTAATGAACTCTGATTCAAAAATATCTAGCTAGAGTTCTTACATAATTCATAAGCTACCTATCAATTATGTAACAAAATTAAACAAACTATTTATGCCTGATTCAATTCCGCTTACTGTTTACCCAACTCATTCTCCTTTGAATCTTTGTCATGTTCATTTATCTTCCAGTATCTTTTTTTTTCATCATTTTTCATCTTTTTTTCATCATTTTTCATCTTTTTTCATCTTTTTTTCATCTTTTTTTCATCTTTCATTTTTTCATCTTTTTTTCATCTTTTTTCATCATTTTTTCATCTTTTTTCATCTTTTTTCATCTTTTTTCATCTTTTTTCATCATTTTTCATCTTTTTTCATCATTTTCATCTTTTCATCTTTTCATCATTTTTTTCATCTTTTTCATCTTTTTTTCATCTTTTTTCATCTTTTTTGTCTTCTTTTCATCTTTTTGATTCCCAGAGCCTTACCTTCAGGAAATTTAGTAATGATTTGCACAAATTTAGTTAAAGATGGCTCTTCATGAGATGGGAAATCTCAAGAAGACCTAAGATTTTTTGTCCAAGATGATGGTAATGGTGATGTTGATGCATTAACATTAAGAGTTGACCTGAGAGTAATGTTTGACCTCATTTAAGCTACAGGTTGCTGGTTGGGAAATTTAACATAGAAATACATTTCAAATTCTCCGGGTTCTCTCTCTCTCTCTACACTCCAGAGAAACATTATATAACGAGGAGGTAGTCAAGAGATACATAGAGGGGAAGAAAGAGATAGACACAGAGTAAAGTAAGAGAGTAGTCAGTTTTTGACTTAATTGCAAATTATGACTAATCAGAGCTCATTAAAAGAGAATTTTTTCAAACTTAATTCAATCCTAAAAGTAAGGAATGATTTAGTATAATTTCCGTGTCATTAAACTAAACAGTAAAAAAGCCTTTAGGAAGCAGAAGTTGATTAACTCAGCTTTAGTATAATGATAAATATATGGGTTATTTCCTAGTTGAGTAACATATTAGATGGTGACCCTGTAAAAACAGAATCCAAATTATTTATTTATTTTCCCATTAAACTAACCCTAATCCCCAACCCTAACCCTAACCCTAACCCCTAACCCTAACACTAACCCTAACCCCCTTAGTTGAGTAACATGATATTACAGGGTGACCCAGAAAAAACAGACCCACAAATTTTGTAATGAAACTGTTAATTTTAACTAGGGGGGTAGGGGTAGGGTTTTACAGTTAGGGTAAGGTGTTAGGGTTGGGGTTTAGGGTTAGTTTAATGGGTAAATAAATAAATAATTTGGGTTCTGTTTTTTTCTGGGTCACCCTGTAATATCATGTTACTCAACTAGGAAATAACTAATATATATATATATATATATCAGTCTGTATATACTAAAGATTTATATTGATCTATTCCATTATGTAACACTCTCACAGCCTGTCCATATCCATCCTTGTCTGTTTATCTTAATTTGTTTATCTATCCACCATAAGTGGTTTGCCTGTAATTTTGTAAACAGATCCCTTCATGGAAATCTATTTAAAAAAAGAAAGAATCTTGTGGCCAGTGTTTATCTTTCCATCTCTTCAGCCAATGGACCTATTTTCAGCCAAGTCAGTTTTTGTTTTGATGGCAAAGACAGCCATAAGTTTGCTGCTCGCTCGCTGGCTTTCGCTCCGCTCCATGAAAAATGGCAAATTTAGGAGAAAAAATCAGAATGCCAGATGGTTGATTTTCAATGTAAACTAGAGTAGGCCGGACGGCAAATAACTACATCAATCAGCTGTGTGGATTCTGGATGCCACACGGACGACTTGCCATGGACGATGACTGATAGGGTCAGGTGGTGAGGGAGAGTCATGGGATTCTATGCTGTCAGTGCAAACTGATGATGATATATAATGAATATATAATATATATGAATATATAATGATATATAATAATATATAAATATATATATATATATATAGTATATAATATATATATATATATATATATATATATATATATATATATATATATATATGATATATATATATATATATATATATATATAATATATATTGTAAGTAAGTAAAAATATATATATATATATATATCTGTTGAGGATATATATATATATATATAATATATATATATAATGAATATAATGAATATATAAATATATATATATATATATATATATAATGAGTATATAATGAATATATAAATATATATATATACATATATGTATATATATATATATACCCTCAACAGATATATATATATATATGTTGAAAGGATAAATAAAGAAAACAAAATGTTGAATGGATAAAATAGATTTAATGATTTTATCCATTCAATATTTTCTTTCCTTTATTTATTTATCTTTTCAACATATCGTTGGATTCATTTCTATTTTCAACTTACACACACACATATATATATATATATATATATATATATATATATATATATATGGTGAGTCTAGTTCTATTATATTTGTATATATATGTTTTAAATATGTCTATAGTATATTTTGGGGGGATTTTGTGTGAAGAATGGGTAAAGTATGAAATAAATGAGAAACTATGTTAGATGTTGTGCATTAAGTTCCATTTTATATATAAATATAATATATACATTGAGAACTAGATTCGCCAGATAGACCAACGAAAATGCATATGCAGACTCTACAACATATATATATATATATATATATATATATATATATATATATATATATATATATATTGAAAAAACAAATGATGTTTACAAATGCTTGGGATCATCAGGAGAGAATGTGCACCAAAACGGTGCACCGTTTCTCCTGATGATCCCAAGCATTTGTAAACATCATTTGTTTTTTCAATATATCAAATTCACACTGTCGGATTAATTTCCTTTTATTTCACACACACACACATATATATATATATATATACATATATATATATATATATATATTTCCCGTTCTTTTTTTTCTTTCATACTAGAATGCCAGTAACATTTGATAGTGTATTGTTGTGTTTTCTCAGATGACTCACCAGGCCAGTCCTGGAGAGACAGACTCTTCCACATTTATATTTGAGTTAAGGTAGCATGAACATGGGGTCGACACCTAGTTATTGACAGCTTCATACCTATGAGATCTTCAGATAATACGAGGAAATTTTGTTTAGTAGTTTGTTTAGATACCTTTTGGTTTGGTCCTTTACAACGGGGGGGGGGGGGGACTGGATTTGATTGGTCAATTGTTATGTGAATTACCTGTATTTTTGTTTGGTTAATTTTTATGTGTATAAAAAGGTTTGCCTAGATAAGTTGTTTATTATGGATATATATATTTATATATATATATATAAAGGGTTGTTAAGGGTCCAACAAGAGGAAATTAAAGATTTTTTTCAAAAGATATATATATATATATATGTGTGTGTGTGTGTGTGTGTGTGTGTAAAAGGAATGACTTACCAGTAAAATTATTGGGTTTGTCACAATATTTGGTTGGTACAAGTGTTATTCAGATAAGTCAGCGTTATAACAAACTATAAAGTGCTCAATACGTAGGTAGAGCGGATTTATTATTATAGTGTGTACAGACATAACCTGTACACACTATAATAATAATAATTATATAATATATATAATATATAAGTTCAAATATATCTGTTCAAATGTAGAGCGTAAACAAGTTGATCTCTGTATGTACATTTCGGCATATTATGCCTCATCAGCAGAGTTATAGACAGGAAAGTGCTGTGTGTGTGAGTTGAACCCTACCTGCCTGGCTGACAGGCGAGGATTCCCAGATTTCTCGTTTTGTTTATAAACTGATATATCCTACATTTTTGGAGACTTACTGCACGACAGTATGAATTATTAACTAATCAATTTTCAAATTAGGTATGACTTCAATTAAGCACATATTCTCCCAAAAATTGTCCGCATAGCCATATCAAACAAACTGTTTGCATACTTTCATACTGTCGTGCAGCAAGTCTCAAAAAAATGTAGGATATATCAGTTTTTAAACAAAGCGAGAAATCTGGGAAGACCAGCTAGTGTAACGGTTACAATCCCCACCTGTCAGCTAGGCAGTTAGGGTTCGAATCACACACAAAGTGGCTTCCAGTCTATAACTCTGCTGATGAGGCATAATATGCTGAAATGTACATACAGGATTGACTTTTTCTCAATTTTTTACGCCTTACATTTGAACAGATATATTTGCCTAATTCATTAATTATCAACTAATTAATTTTCAAATTAGGTATGACTTTAATTAAGCACATATTCTCCCAAATATTGTCGGCACAGCCATATCAAACAAACTGTTTGCGTACTTTCATACATATATATATGAATGCATGTATGTATGTATGTATGTATGTATATATATATATATATATATATATATATATATAAGGTGAAATGACTTCTCTTCATCTAAACAGTCACTTCTGATGGAAAAATGAACAAAGACATCCATTCCAGAATAGGTAAAGCAAGCACTGCATTCAGCAATTTGAAACACTGCTAATGGAATACCAAAGATGTATCTCCTAAAATAAAAATTGACATCTACAGAGCAGTCGTGCTTTCAACTCTTCTATATGGTGCTGAAACTTGGACACTTTACCGCAAGCATATAAAACAACTTGACGCCTTTCACATGCACTGTCTTCATGCCATTTGCGGTATAAAATGGGATGATAGAATAAAAAATAACACAATATTTTAAAAAAAATGTAACATGCTGGCATTGATACCTTATTAGCAAAGGTTCAGCTTAGGTGGGCTGGTGACATTATCAGAATGAATGAGAACAGGCTTCCAAAAAAGATATTATATGGACAATTACCAAATGCTAAGCATTCTGTTGGACGTCCACTCTTACGCTATAAAGACGAATTGAAGGACAATTTGAAACGCCTCAATATTAATCTGAGTGCTTGGGAAAATCTAGCATCAAATCAGAAAGAATGGTGTAAGACATGTTTCGCTAGATTAAAGAGCTTTGAAGAAAATAGACTAAAGCATCGAGATCAGCTCCGCCTAAGTTTAATACAAAAACATCTGACTCCCACCTTAGAACATTTCATCTGTCAGTGTGGCTTCATAGTTTGCAGTAAGGCTGGGCTGCTATCACACTCGAGGAAACACAAAATGTCTTCTTGATAGCACGCACAACATCACTCACTGCTGACGCTCATCACTGCTGACACACATCACTCACTGCTGACGCTCATCTATCATTCACGATAGGAGAGTCCACTATATATATTAGGTGAAATGACCTCTCTTCATCTATTGAAAACTGAGACTTGAATTAAAACAATTTCACAAATGATTTTAAACACACAGACACATGCACATGCATACACACACATACACATACTATATGCGTACAAACACACATACATTGTATACAGAGTATATTTTGCAGGGGAATCTATGCTTGCAAGTTACTTCAACACCAAGGCGTTGAATCAGATTAAGTTAAATGTATATCTATCTATCTATGTATTTATCTATCTATATATACAAATTAATATATATTATTATATGTAAATGATATTTTAACTCGATTCAAGAGTGCTTGTATCAAAGCAAAGTTCAAGCAACATTTTGTACATCATCATACAGGTTGACCCTACATCAGAATATTGGCTCTCTTAACGGCACTGAATCTTATAACATGACCAGTCTACCTGAGGTGTGATTCTATCATGAAAGATTCATTACCTCGAATATCACATTTCTTGAAAAGATCATAATTGAAGATTTTGTCCTTTCATTTATATCGATACATAAAATATAGGCAACATTTATGGAAGGTGTCAGGTTGATTTATATAATGTCTGTAAGTCACCAATGATACAGAGTAGAGAAGAGAGGACCAAAACTTTATATATATATATATATATATATATATTATATATTAAATTTTTACTTGAAGGCACTTACAACGCATGTATCGCATAAAATTCGATACTTTTTCTTATAGAAAATGAAATTGACAAGTGTAATCCCGGCAAAGGATCGCTCGGTGTGTAGAATGTCGTACAGACTGTTTCGACTTTATTAAGTCTCATCAGCGACATATACTAACGATTTCCCTCCGACAGAAATCGAAACCAGGACCTCAGCAAGCATAGTCAACTACTATATCGCCTTGACCATATATATATATATATATATATATATATCGCAGTTACCATTAAATCCACCAAGCAAATAAGTATAAAATCGTATTAACTTCTGGATTTTTACTAAAACCAATTAAAAAGTGCTCAATATATGATTAAAATTGAATGGTTTAAAAACTACCGACTTAAGTTTCTCACAGTAGCGCAAAACTTCAGGGTATAATATTATAATGATATATAATATTAAAATGCATATATATATTTTAATATTAGTAAAGGAAAAGGGTTAAGTGTCTACCATGGTTTCAATCCAAATGATTTCATCAGGACCCTACCCTATTCTTAACTAAGTCAATGTAATTCCTTAGTTAAACTGAGATACATTTCTTTTCCTGGATACTATATATATATATATATATATATATATATATATATATATATGAGGATAAGAGGGTTGGAGTAAATCTGACAGAATGTAGTGAAGAATAGAGGAAAAAGTAGACAAGAAGAGCAAAACTCAAACAAGTAGATGTAGGAGATATAGGACGAAATATATCTCCTACATCTATTTGTTTGAGTTTAGCACTTCTTGTCTACTTTTTCCTCTATTCTTCACTACATATATATACACACCAAATCATCGAGCAAAGAAAAGAAGACCACAACTTGATATATATATATATATATATATATATATATATATAGCGACATCCTCCGCCTGTCCCCGTCGCTATCTCTTCCTTGCCATGGGATTTTTGAAAAAGAAAATAAATCTCACATTAGCAGTATTTTTAGTCACTCAGTTGCTGATCAACCTGCACTACGGTTTGTTTAGAGTGGTCTGTTGCTTGTGCTATGCAAAGCACACTCTCTCCATCAATACAACATAACCCATACAGGTGCACCGTGTGCCACATGTTAGGTGTTGTTTTGATCGCATGTTGTTTATCACAGAGTTTGACCTCTCCGGGACATCAGGTATATGGCTGGTTACCATATACCTAGTGGGTTTTGATGTAGTGAATTTTCCGTTTCAGATTGTTTATAAATATATGTATTTATATATATATTATATATATATAGTAAAGTCCTAGGAGCAATCTATTGTCAGTATCAGCTAGACAGCAAGGGAGTGTATCCCTTTTTGCTAGTGCTAGATCTTGAATTTTTTGGGCTGAGGTGGAGCACCACACCTAGCCACTTTACTGCACTGATCCAAGCAGTGCTACTCATGCTCTGAGTTGACAAGGACTGTTATCAAACCTGGAACCTTATGGTTTGAGTTTGTTTTTTTTTTTGCTTAGATGGATTGCCACACCTACTGTCAGCTCCCAGAGATTTTACTGCATGGATCAGATTATCCAAGTTGTGCTATTCATGCGCTGAGTTAACGGGGACTGGTATTGAACCTGGAAGCTTGCTATTTCTTAGCAGATGCTCTACTAATTGAGCTAAACCAACACCTTATAAGGAATTGGGCTGTAAGACAAGATCGGTAAACATTACATCCAGTTCAATAAAATGGTGGACATTTGAAATATCTAAGGAACATGTCCAGAAAATAGTCTTATGACAGTTTTTTTTTTAACAGACCTTTGAGCTTATTTCATGTCTTAAAAAATATACAGGAACTCTTGAGGTTTTTGATGAACTAAGATGTTTTTAATAGATCACTCACTAATATGTAGTACTGCAGATTGGAACATGTTTATTATTACCAACGAATCTACTTATGAAGTGTATTCAAAAAGTATTGAGATAAAAATGTAAAATGTTAATTTTCTTTAAAAAAAAAATATACTTCCCTTATCAATTCAATTCTAATACTGCAAGTTTTCTATTAGTCAAATCTCCACCACCACCACCACCACTACCACTACCACCACCCCACACAACTCCTTTATTTTTAATATGATATGAAGTTGCAATGTCATGTTTCTTTTAACTCTTAACATCCTGTTGAGAACTTTTCAAGTTCAGAGCCAAATTCCTATAAGGATTTATCAAAAAAAAAAATGGCATTTTTATTTAAAGTTACCTGTTATTTCCCTTAAATCAAATATTTCTAAATATGTTTAATATTACATTTAAACAAAGGCTATCATTTAGGGTAGATTATGAAAATTAATGTAATTTCTGCCCGGTTGGAATGAGGCGGTAAAGGACGCTAAGAAATGTTTTCAATTGAAAAAGCTTTTATTATACCATTTGGACCTGACTAATTCACTGCAAAAATTAAATTTAAATTTAAAAATATCCATTCCTACCTAACCTAAAGTTGGCGGAGTGGCCTTTTGTCAGTATCAACCAGACAGCAACGGAGTCTATCCCCTTTTCACTAGTGATAGACCAGAGAGATTTTTTTTTGCTGAGATGGAGCGCCACACCTATCGTCAGCATCCCACTTTACTGAACAGATCAGATTATCCAATCTGTGTTACCCATGCGATGAATTGGCAGGGACTGGTATTGAACCCGGAACCTTGTGATTCCGAGGCATGTGCTCCATCAGCTGTTTTTATATTTGAGTTAAGATAGTTTGGAGATGAAGTCAACATTTGGTTACTGACAGTTTCTTGCCTAGGCGATCTTCAGACCAAAATTATATGCGTGTGTGTGCGAGTGTGTGTGGATGCATGTATGTGTGTGTGTGTGTGTGTGTGTGTGTGTGTGTGTTGTGTGTGTGTGTGTGTGTGTGTGTGTGTGTGTGTGTGTGTGTGAGTACAGATGGAGACAAGTTGCAAAAAATAGAGAGAAAAAACCATATAACAGATGGACGAATGAATTGATGGCACAAGTTTGCAAATAAATCAGTCGCTGTGAACAAACTCGCATTGACAGATAGAAAGAAGGTGAAATTGATAAGATAAAAACAAAGAGATTTTTTTTCTCCTAAAGAGGCTGAATCAGATTGGTAGCTAAAAAAAGATTGGTATGGATGGCAGTTAAATTAAAAAATGCATAACATATATGTATATATATAAAAGAAGATCCTCAAAATGGATTATGGTTTTTTTTTTTAATTTTTATTATTATCTTATTAAAAAAAATTTTTTTTTTTAATTTATACAAAAAAAATTTGAAAAATTTGAAAAATGACAATCTATTTTGTGGACTTCTTTTTTATCAAATATTTAATTTTCTCCTATTGGATCCATAACAACACTTTTTTGTTTTATCCTTGCTTCATACTTTTTCAGACTTATTTAATTTTCATAGTTATTAATTTGACTGACTACCATGCCCTGAAAAGTATTCTTTTTTCTCATTTGACTTCCTGTTGCCATGGTGACAGTCTTTTAATGTATACATTTTATAAAGATAAATTTTGGGGGGGAGAGTAAATTTTTCTGTTATGCAATTCAAATTATTGTTGATTTTCCATTTAATGAGACTGGATTTTGGGGAGCTTTATTAAATCAACTTAGATTTATAAAGGCCCCAATTTTGGTCGAAATAAATTTATTATGGAATAACGGTGTTGAGTTTTTCCTTCCTTTCAAAGATATATATATATATATATATATATATGTGTGTGTGTGTGTGTGTGTGTGTGTGTGTGTGTGTGTGTATTCATAGATGCTAATAGCTATGTGTCCTGTGTCACTGACACATAAAAATCTAAAAGGATGCAGAAAAATCATATCCGTGCATCCCAGCGTTTTTTTTTTCCCTAACCATTTCCAGCTTACTGTAAATACATTTTATTGTAAAAGAATTACACTTTATGGGGTACAAGGTAGGGGTTAGACAGCTTTAGTTGTTCATAGATAAAAACTCTACATTTTATTAAAAAACTTTAGTTGGGACCCATCAAATTTTCTGGTTACTCATTCAAATCAAATATATGTGTCCCAGGATGCACTAAATAAAAAAGCTATCAGCATCATTGTATATTAATACTCTTGTTCCTTAATCTTCCGACCATTATCCTCTTGCAACACCCTTGAGTTAAAAAATGAGATAATCCAAATCATCCAAGATGAAGTGCGAAAAATATAAATCCTCATTATCTGGTGTCTCTTATTCACCAAATTCTTATTTCTCATGAGAGTCAACACCTCAGCTAAATAATGGACCATTCCGTTTTTATTATAAAGAAAGAAAAGGGAAGGAAAAGGATATGCTACACAGAAAAATATAATAAGAAAGAAAGAAAGAAAGAGAGAGTGTAATATTAATCTGTTTGAATCAAACATAATAAAATGATAAAAAAGAAGGAAAGAAAGAAAGAAAAACAGTTAAATCAAGATTATTATACTTCTTACAAATTGAATTATTTTGCAATAGCTTTTAAATAAACATATCAAACGTTGTAATAATTAAATCATCATACTGTGATATATCTACAGGTCATGCTAGTACAACATATTACAGTTAGTCAGGTAAAAGGCCAGGATTTCTTAGGCTGACTTTCAAGGCAGGTAGGCAAGTCTGTCCTTGCTGCTTGAAAAAAAATTATACAAAATATTACAGTTAGTCAGGTAAAAGACCAGGATTTCTGAGGCTTACTTTTCAAAACTGACAGGATGATCGAATAAAAGAAGAATGGCAATAGCTCTTAACTAAACATATCAAATGTTGTAATGATTAAATTATCATACTGTAGTATATCCACAAGTCCTGCTTGTAACACATATTTAAAAGCTCAATTTCAGATTTACATATTGAACTATTTGCAATAGCTCTTAAGTAAACATATCAAATGTTGTAATAATTAAATTATCATACTGTCGTATATCCACAGGTCCTGCTAGTAAAGAGAGTTAAATCAAGATTATTATACTTTTTACATATTGAACTATTTGGCAATAGCTTTTAAGTAAACATATCAAACATTGTAATAATTAAATTATCATACTATAGTATATCTACAGGCCCTGCTAGCAAAGAGTTAAATCAAGATTATTATACTTTTTACATATTGAACTATTTGGCAATAGCTCTTAAGTAAACATATCAAATGTTGTGATAATTAAATTATCATACTGTAGTATATCCACAGGTCCTGCTTTTAGCTGATATTGCTCGTGTTGGAAAAAAAAAAGCTCAATTTCAGATTTTTGAACATATGGCAATGTATCTCCATCCATTCATCCTTCTAGATTTCATGAAACCATATCCGCTACTATTCAGAGTGTCAGTTCCTTGTTTCTCTGCCGTGCAAAAGATTTTCTTCTGAGCTAATCTTGGCTGTCAACTGAACCAAATTCTCATTTACCATTTGTTTCAAAAAGTAACCTGATTTCTTCTTCATGCCCGAAGAAGAAGAAGAAGAAGAAGAAGAAGAAGAAGAAGTGTGTATGTGTAAATGTACACACATGTGGGAAATCAATAAACATTGGCTGTTGATAATGTCAGGTACAACAAAAGGTTATCCTATATATTATTATCCTAATATATATATATATATATATATATATATATATATATATACAAATATATATATATCCCAAATAGAATCATCCCTTACAACCAGTCATTTGGATTACCTTACATTTATATATATATATATATAATTATATATATATATATATATATAATCCAATGTAAGGTAATCAAATGACTGGTTTTAAGGGATGATTCTATTTGGGGTCTTCAAAATCTCACTGTATAACCATACTGTATGCTCTTGTAGGTGCAAACATATATACTCATACAAGGATTTTTATAAATCCATAAAGAGAGCTCAATGTATAATAATCAATAAATTAGATTATATATAGAGCAATATTTTAAAATCTAAAAAACAAATTTTTTTGGAGTTTCTGGTTGAAATAAATTATAACGGAATGACAGTTTGTTAAGTTTTTCTTTCTTTGAAAGTTATATATATATATATATATATATATATATATATATAATATATATATATTCTATGGAGGTGCGTGGTGTAAAGGTTAGAGTCCTAGACAAATCCTAGACAAAGCTGTTTGCATTTCACATAGCGCTAATACTATTTTGAAAGGTATGCACCCAACTACTCTCCCCCAGCTATGGGTAAATAGTAGGGTGGACAGGGCTCTTTAACCTTGGCTAGGTAACCAGTCTAGGAGAAGGAAAACTCTGAATTCAAACCTGTTAGCCTCCGCTTAAGAAATTGACCTTGTGTCACATCCTGCTTGTGCGGAGGGCTGGTAAAATATATATATATATATATTCTGTTAACTTATTTTTCCTTGTGTATGTGTGTATGTGAACCTAGAAACATTTCTCTCTCTCTCTCTCTCTCTCTCTCTATATATATATATATATATATATATTATATATATATATAAAAGCAATGCTCTCCTATAAGCTGGATGGAGCTCTCTCTAATGGCCTTTACATATGTATGTATTTACCACTTAAATTATCGCTCCTGTCTATAGGTGTGCTGATGGCCTAGGGGTTAGGAAGCCTGACAGATGATTAATCAGTCAGGTTTCGTCCCGACTGGAGGTAGGAGGCTATGTCTAGCCACACTGATAAGATGAGATATGTCGAAAAATGGTGTCTGTGGATGATTATATATATATATATATATATATATATATATATATATATATATATATAACCGCCAGGCGGTTTTGTATGAATATATATATATTATATATATATATATATATACATATAAATTGTTTTTTCTTTTGGCCAAAATACTGTACCAATAGATAATTTTTGTTTGGTACGATTATCTTGGTCTTTTCTTTTTTTCAAAAATTTTTTTTCTCCCTGGGTAATGTTTGGTAGTATATTTTTACAATCAAACTATTTGCTGGCTTTTTTCTCACCGCGAGGATTTACCAACAAGTTTGGTATATTAAACTATATTATATATATATATATACATATATATATATATATATATATATATATATATATACACACTCACGCACGTGTGTGTGGGGGGGATGTAAACGTGAATAACAAACACAGACAATTGCATTCAATTAGCCTCTATTGGTTTTAGAAGCTTCTAGTGAACCAGAAGTTATCACTATGGAGGTTAAAAGTCAAATGACGGAAAATAATGTTCTGCGCAAGCGGATTGCGCAGCCTGTAAAAAGAAAAGTTGAAATAAAATATTAAATTTTCTACCAATCAGAGACGTTCGCACCTAAAAAGAAGTTTATCAAATAGACCTCTTTTTCAATCCTACCCAAAGAGTATAAATAAATAACTTTTCGGATACCAAGTCAGAAAGATCTCACTTGCCTAAGTGTCACCCGTTTTAAGAACATTTCGCATACCTGCTGAAGGTACGAACTGACTATCTCTGTCTCTAAATAACCAACCCTTTCGGAGATAAACATTAGATTCATTCAACTTATGCCTGACTGCTGTTTTGTTGACTTTGAACTTCAACCCATTCTTTCTCACTTAGAGATTTATAAAATCTCTGCTTATATTTTACATTGAACTTTTCAAAAAGAACCTTTTTACAGAACTTTGCCCGGTATTCTGTACTACCTTTTGTAAACTTCATGTTAATACAATTTTGTTTGTTTTGATTAAGAGTTCTTTGTCTTTTATGCCATTTGCCTATATATATATATATATATATATTCTTATAGTGTGATGTGTACTTTGACTATTTAACCTACAAGGCTTTGAAAATCATAACCACTATAAATTGGTTACCCCTAAAACTCATCCTCTATAAATCGGTGACACCTAAAACACATCAGCTAAATATTAATTTACCACATGGGAGTCACAAACTCGGCAGTCGCACATCTGCCCTGCATTGCATTTTGGTTGAAACTCATCACCTAACTAAGTCTCATGTGACTTGCGAGATTCCCACCTTTGGGGGTCAAAGTTCCCAAACTGTCTGTATTTTTCCACTTGGACTCTTTGCATTTTCGCTACCACATAGATTATGCAATACTAGTTCCAGAATTGATCTTGAAATAAATTATTTTATATCGTTAACATAAAGGGACAGATATTTTAACTATACATATTTCCCAGCCCCTCCACATAAGCAGGATGTGACACAAGGTTAATGAACTTCATTATTTTAAAACAGAGGAAAAAGTAAAGGTGGCAGAGGAGGGATACAGAGGAGAAGGTAAAGGGTGGTGCATATACCCATAGATGGGACCCTAACAGGTACTACCACTCCAAATCAGAGTGGACCTGGGAGTAATGGCAATAAAGAGGTACTCCATATTTCTCAGAGTTCCAGAATTGAAACTTTATCTCTAAATGCAATTTAAGGTCATACCCAGAACAAAAAGACCCTCACCCACTGCCTTCTAGCACATATATAATAAAAGGGTTGGGGTTTGCCATAAGGACATGCAATAGGGTTTGGACAATCATATAAATGCTAGGACTTGATATGACCAGCCAATTGATCAGAGGGGTCCTTTTTGGCCACCTGTCTAGCCTAAGTAAGAACCAAAGTGGAGTGTTGCATATCATGGACTGCTCAGCCACCAGGGTTCCATCCTTAAGCATCATGGGTTGCCACCAACAGCCAACAGGTAGCAGGGGGGATTTTACCCCTCTGCAGAAGTGCAGTCAGTGTATTCTTCTGGCCCAGCCGACAGGGTGAGAAAAGCAATGTTGAACCTGCTCAGTACTTAGATGGGTGACCACTTACTAACAGCAAGTACCATAAGCAAACTGAGACATGTCCAGCTGATTGATCGGAGGGGGCCTCTTTGACCACCTGTCTGATTTAAGTAAGGGCCAAAGTGGAGTGTTGTCCAGATTAGAGATACTATCAAGGACTTTACAAAAAGCAATGGTCTGAAAATGTTTTGTCATTATCTGACAATTATAGAGCACATCAAAAATAAAGTCGACTGTGTGGGCTGAGTAGTTCCAAAACAAACAGAATTATTTGATGCTATCTTTTGTAAGACATCAGAAGGAATCTGGTAAAGCAAAATACATATGGTAAGGTGATCAGCAAACAACAAAAACAAAGAATCATGTGACTCAGAGAAAAAGACAGGGAACAAAAAAAGAGGTTTGATGGAAAGTGTGGAGACAAAAAAAGTATACGAGGGTGTATCAATAATTTGGCAGCCTGAAACAGTAGCCGAATTTTGATCTGAGATTTTCATTTTATAATGTGTTTGGAGGTGCGTAATGTAATGGATACCATCGTAGGAAATGTACACAGCAGGAGGAGTTCAAATCCTGGAGGCAGATATTTGCATTTCACATAGTGCAAAAAAAAAACATAGCAAATAATTATAGATTTTTAATAAAAAAATATATTAAAAAAAAACAAAGATATAAATTTAAAATTGAATTAAATATATGGAGACCCCTCCTAAAAATAAACATATGAGGGTGTATCAATAATTTGGTAACCTGAAACAGTAGCTGTCATACTATGCATTTGAATAAATAAACCTTAGAGTTACCTCCCCTAGAGGTCTATTTTTACCAGCGGGATAAAATCCCTTAAGTCACCGTTTTCACTCCCTCAAACTTCATGGCTTATTTTATGAAACATCCTTGTAAAGAACAGTAGTGTTACTATTCAACCCACAGCTAGGGGGATGAGGAGTTTCATAACTTTCCCAACAGTATTAGTCTGAATGTCATGTACGTCGGATGGATGATGGACGAATCCTGAAAGGCATTCTTTATGCAGAGCTTACGTCTGGTAAAAGACAGATTGGTCGCACCCAGCAGTGATTCATGGATGTCTGCAAAAATGATCTCAGGTGCTTTGGCATTGCCCTTCCAGCTGGGAAAATTTGGCTCAGGACCTCCCTTGGTGGCGGCAGAATCTTCATAGAGGACTGTTCATGTCTGAAGTCACCCTGATGCAACACCATGAAGCTAAGAGATCTAGAAGAAAGCAGCGGCCACAAAGCACTGGCACATCAACATCTTCAGGGACAGCCGTCAAATGCGACATCTGTGGTCGAGAATGTTTTTCAAACATTGGACTTCACAGTCACAGGAGGCGCTGTAACTTCTGGGGCACAAAAACTTTATTATAGTCTTCCAAGACTGAAATGCCAATAATAGTCTGAATGTGAATGTAATAACTTGACTAGAGTTTGGACTTACTTGCTATGATGTCACAGTATAGCATGTTAGCTACTACGCCACAGAGCCTCCTTGAGGAAAAAAATTTGTCTTATATAGTCTAATTTCTTAGATGAAATTTGTCTTATATATATATATTTACCAACTCCTCCACACAAGCAGGATGCGACACAAGGTCAATTTCTTAAGCAGAGTTTAACAGGTTTGAATTCAGTGTTTTCCTTCTCCTAGGCTGGTTACCTAGCCATGGTTAAAGAGCCCAGTCTACCCTGCTATTCACCCATAGCTAGAGGGAGAATTGGATTCATACCTTTCCCAAGGGTATTAGCACCATGTGAAATGCAACTAGGAATTGAACTTGGGTCGATGAGTCCATTTCCTATGACTCTAACCATTAGACCGCACACCTCCTTAAAATGTGTCTTATATAGTTCAAATTTCTTGGAAATTATTTTAAGTTTTAAAGTTTTTATCTTATCTCTGTTGCCTTTTATCCTTTTTTATGACCATCATTCTACAACATAGGATCATATATATATATATATATATATATACATATATATATATCAGTCATCCACAGACATATGTTTCAAAGTTTACTTCTCATCAGTGTGGCTCGACTTTTAACAGCTACCTCTAGTTGGGATCGAAACCCGACAGAATTTTCGTCTGCCAAGTTCCTTACCCTTGCGTCCATTAGCGGCTATCAGTCTGGGGTGAACAATTAATTGACACATACTTTACGGTGTATGTTTTTAGAATCACCAGAGAACTCAAATCTGTAAACAGTGGACAGGCAAGTAACGGCTTATGCCAAACGGTGAAATTTCAATTAATGCCCCCCCCCAATGTTCTACCATGGGAGTGGAAAGCATATATATGAATGACCATATATATACATTTATAATTAACATAAAGGTACATGGTAATAACCTACTCGAGTTTCACCATAAGGATCTTCAGGGTTAAATCTACTGGATTAATCAAGATATTGATTAATGGCAGTTGATTACATGTTATGTTTTTTCACGATCACATGTGTAATCGACTGCCATTAATCAATATCTTGATTAATCCAAGTGGATTTAACCCTGAAGATCCTTATGGTGAACTCGAGTAGGTTATTACCATGTACCTTCATGTTAATAAATTTGCTCTACTAACGTATTGAGCACTTTATATTTGTTATATCGCTGTCTTATCATTGTGAAACTTGAATCAACTAACCACTGTGACCATTTTCACCGTTAAGTCACTTTTATCCAAAAATACCATATATATATATATATACATATATATGGTCATTCACAGACACTGAGTTTCAACGAATCACATCTCCTCAGTGTGGTTAGACTTAGATGGTTCACTCCAGCTGGAATCGAAAACTGAAAAAAATTCCTAACTACTGGGCCATCAGCACAGCTACAATGTTATTAATTCATATTGATATAAGGAAACGGGAGATGCGTAGTGTAATGGTTATCATCATAGGAAATGTACACAGCAGGACGAGTTCAAATCCTGGAGGCAGATATTTGCATTTCACATGGTGTAAAAAAACATAGACCCAAAAGGGTTTAATAGGAAGGGTGGAGACAAAAAATAAACATATGAGGGTGTATCAATAAGTTGGTAGCCTGAAACAGTAGCTGTCATGCTATGCATTTGGATAAATAAACCTTAGAGTTACCTTCCTTTGTAGTCTATTTTTACCAGCGGGACAAAATCCCTTAAATCACCGTTTTCACTCCCTGGGCCATCAGCACCGCTACATTGTTATAATTGATATGATATAAGGAAACGGGAAAAATCTAACCAGTAAGACTGAGGGTGAAATATTAAAGAAACAAAACAACAAAAATATAACAGAAGAAACAATAATGTTGAAATAAATTTATATTCTAAAATCTTTATAGCAGCCTGGATTGAAAATAAACAGTGTGTTTGGGGTACAACGGGTTAATAGAAGAGTAGGTCTATTTATTGACTCATCCTTGGCTTGTGGATATCTTTTTATGTTATCCATTCTTGTTGCCTGTAGTCAGGAAGATTATCAATATCACCAAACAAGCCAGACAGTGGCATGAGAGTTTCAACCAAATAAGACATAAAACATTGATTATGCTTTGTCCAAATGGGAAGACTTTACTGGTTCACATTGTGTCTGTGTGTCTCTGTGTGTCTGTGAGTATGTGTGTGTGTGTGTCTCTGTGTGTGTCTGTGGGTGTGTGTCTGTGGGTGTGTGTGTGTGTGTGTGTACCTGTAAGTGGGTTTCTGAGTGTGTCTGTGAATGTGTATGTGTGTACCTGTGTGTGTGTGTGTCTGGCTCATGAGAGGAAAGGTTCTGGTGGTGGAGTTATAGGATTGTGAGGGACAGCACTGATCTGTAAAGATTATGCTATTGCTATGTTGCTTTGTGTCTGTGTGTTTGTGCCTCTGTGTGTTTCTGTGTGTGTCTCTGTGTGTATGTGGTGGGTGGGGGGGCCTGTGTGTGTGTCTGTTTGTGTGTGTGTGTGTACCTGTAAATGGGTTTCTGTGTGTGTCTGTGAATGTGTATGTGTGCACCTGTGTACGTGTGTCTGTGTGTTTGTGCCTCTGTGTATTTCTGTGTATGCCTGTGTGTATGTGGGGGGGAGTTGCCTGCATGTCTGTTGTTGTCTGTGCATGTGCCTGAGTGTGTCTGTGTGTGTGTGTCTGTGAGCGTGTTTCTGTGTATTTATGTGCGCACATGTGTGTGTGTGTGTGTGTGTGCCTGTGTGTATGTGTCTGTGTATGTGCTTGTTTATGTGCTTGTGTGTGTGTGTGCGTGCACCTCTGTGTGTGCCTGTTTGTGTGCCTGTGTGTGTGTCTCAGTGGTTGTGTCTGTGGATCAGCTGAAGAAAATTCCATCTCTTCTGCATTTTGAGCCCCCGGGATAATTGAGCCAGAGGATTTTCTTTTTTGTCCTAAACTTTTCGTATTTATCCACTCAATTGGCTTAGAATATCCTGTTTCCCTTGCAGAGGTTTAAAACCCAAAATAGAGCATCCTGATTATAACATTAAACTGCATCTGATGATGAGGCTTCAATTCCACACTTAATTCTGACTCTCCTTCTGACCATCAAAATCAGGTCAGTGCTCTTTGTTCTTCTTTGGTGCATACTGCTAGTGGAGTGGCCATGTTTACACTGTAAAGACAGCAAGCAAAACGGTGTTATCAGGCAACACCAGATAATCAGAAATTTATATTTTTGCATTTCATCTTGGACAATTTTGACAGTCTCATTTTTAACAAGAAGGTGTTGTAAGAAGATAATTGTCTGAAGATTAATGATCAAGTGTATTAATATAATAATAATAGTAATAAGAATAATAATCATAATAATAATGATCCAAGTATTTGTCTAGAAAACTTAGAAAACTATGGAACATGAAGCTGTAGGTTTTACCAATTATAATTGGTGCCCTTGGAACAATGCCCATAGCTCTCTCTCTCTCTCTCTCTCTCTCTCTCTCTCTATATATATATATATATATATATATATATATATATATATATATTATATAACATATATATATATAGTAAAAAGTAGGCAGAGTGGCATATTGGAGTCTATCCCCTTTTTGCTGGCACTGGACCAGGGAGATTATTTTTATGTCTGAGGTGGAGTGCCACACCTACCATCAGCCCCCTAATTTACCACATAAATCCAAGTTGTGATACTCCTATACTGAGTTGGCGAGGACAAGTATCGAACCTGGAACCTTGTGGTTCCAAGGTGGATGCTCTACTGAGAAAGTTGGTAGAGTTGCCTATTGTTATTATCAGTTTGACAATGAGGAAGACTATCCCGTTTTTGCTAGCACTAGACCAGGGAGATTGTTTTTGCATCTGGACTGGAGTGCCACACCTACTGTCAGTGCCCAAATTTACCACATAAATCCAAGCTGTGCTACTCATATGCTGAGTTGGTGAGGACCACTATAAAACCTGGAACATTTTGGTTCCTAGGTTGATTCTCTACCAACTGAGCTAAACTGCACAGAATCTCATTGCCTGTAAATCCAAAGAAAAATTTTTTGGATTCGTAAATTCCGCTACCATCTTAGACAAGGATTCAGCAGAAGATAAAAATCTGCCTGATGATTTTGTCAAAAATAGATCGTTATTTGCGCTGGTGGTTTAGTGTTTTGCTGACATTCTCTGGAAAAAAACTCTTCAATCACAGACGTTACTCAGTCACACTTGATTAAAGACGGACATTTTTTTCTTGTCTTCAAAAGGAAATGGCAAATTTTTTCTTTCAAGCTAAAAAAAACAATGTTTTGCAGTGGTTCTCTTCCCCCAGTGAAGGGTGTCATTTAACAGCATATCAACCTCTTATGGGTTATTTACAGTTATATGGTTTTAAGTTAGGCAGTTCAGTGTGTAAAACACTATCTAGCAACTCTTGCAGCCAAACTGACGCCAAATGTATTTGTTCACCATTCCTTCGTATCACGCCAGCAAGGCAGAGAGGGGGACCCTGTCACTTGGGCAACCCATGGTCTCCATACATCTTGCCCAGGCTTTTTTTTTGTGTGTGCCCTGGAGGTTTCATGTATTTCTATCTAATACAAACAATTTTCAAAGATCTATTTGAACCATAGATTGTACCCTAAAAGTGGACCTGAGAGTAATGACAATGAAGGGGTGACTCTATACTCCACAGAGTTTCAAGAAGTAGATCCTCACCACTAAATGCAGTTTAGTGTCATATTTAAGACATTCTTATTTTTGGGGGTGAGGGTGGTGTCTTATACCCCACCCCCCAAGTCAATATAACCAGAATTTTTATGTCTGCTTTATCTTGCATCATCATCATCATCATCATCATCATCTATGTATTAATACACTTGTTCCTTAATCTTTTAACTGTTATCATCTTGCAACACCCTCTGGTTAAAAATGAGACCGTCCAAATCATCCAAGGTGAAATGCAAAAATGTTAAACCTGATTATCTGGTGTCGTTTATCCTCTGAATTTTTATTTCATATGAGTGTTGTCACCCCAGCTAAATAATCGACCATTCTGTTTTTAATACAAAGAAATCAAGGGAAGAAAAATGAACTGCTACGCAGGCAAAAAATGTAATAAGAAAGAAAGAAAGAAAGAAAGAAAGAAAGAGAGCAGGAGAAAGATATGGAGAAGGGGTGAGCACGTGGAAGCTATAACGCTAATCTGTTTCAATCGAAGAATGAAAAGATGAAAAGGAAAAAATTTAAAAAAGAGTCAGAGTAAAAGATTATAATACTTTTAAAAAGTATTACTGCCTTACAAGGATCTTTTTATAATATCTAGAAATATTCATTTGGATGTTATTTACAAGCCAATTTATCTGACGATAAGCATATTATGCTTTGAAACCAATGGTAATGAATCAGCAATTAAATGTACAGATTATAATAACAAATACATATATATATATATATATATATATATATATATATATATATATACACTGTTCAATATATATATATATACATATATATATATATATATGTAATGTTGTAAAAATTGAAAAAACACAAATGATGTTTATTAAACCTACACTGTAATTGTTTATTAAACCTACCGTCTGTTTCAATAGTTTTCATTGGTTTAAGGAAAAGATAAATTATTGATGTAAACAAAAGTCTGCGAGCAATAATTCATTTTTTCCTTAAACCAACAAAAGCCCTGATGAAGGTCTAACGAAATAGACCAAAACACTGCAGCATAGGCTTAATAAACATCATTCGTTAATGCAACTTGTGTTTTTTCAATTTTTACAACAATATACATTGTCGGATTTACTTCCACTTTTATATATATGTATTTATGTATGAGTAGTGGCTTACCGGTGGGTACAGGTACGATCGTTGGGAGCGCACAGTATCCAGGGGTTAAGACCGTGAAAAAACAAATACAAAGTGCTCAATACAATGCAGAGCAAAATTTATTCAAGAAATGGATATAAAGTAACCTACTCGAGTTTCATCATCTGAATCGTCAGGGTTACATCCACTGAATTAATCGAGTATTTGATTAATATCAGTTGATACCACGTATGTCTGTTGAAACGGGTCTTATCGTTTCAACAGACATACGTGGTATCAACTGATATTAATTGAAAACTCGATTAATTCAGCGGATGTAACCCTGACGATTCAGATAATGAAACTCGAGTAGGTTACTTTATATGTATGTATATATATATATATATATATATATATATATATATATATATATATTGAACAGTGTATTCTAGAAATGAAATGGCATACTCATACAAAAGCATAAATAAATAAGTATATTCACTTATTTACAGACAAATTCATATTATTAATTCACTTTTTTACACCTTGAAGAACATTCAGTATTGAAATTTTAATAGATTTCTTCAATTATTCTCATCAGCTGCTCATCGTTCCATTTTCCCTCGAGTGGAATTTTCTCCAATATTGAGTCAGATGAGGAAACGCTATAAAAAGATTTTTATAATTTCTTTATTTTCTTCTTCTGATTTATGACCACTTGAAGTTTTTTCATGTACAAATAATTTTTGTGATTTATTTTTTTATTTCTATCTTCTTCGTCTTCTTTCAGATGGTTCCTATCTTCTTCGTCTACTTTCGGATGGTTCCTATCTTCTTCGTCTTCTTTCAGATGGTTCCTATCTTCTTCATCTTCTTTCAGATGCTTCCTATCTTCTTCATCTTCTTTCAGATGCTTCCTATCTTCTTCATCTTCTTTCAGATGGTTCCTATCTTCTTCGTCTTCTTTCAGATGCTTCCTATCTTCTTCGTCTTCTTTCAGATGGTTCCTATCTTCTTCATCTTCTTTCAGATGGTTCCTATCTTCTTCTTCTTCTTCAGATGGTTCCTATCTTCTTCATCTTCTTTCAGATGGTCCTATCTTCTCTTCTTTCAGATGGTTCCTATCTTCTTCGTCTTCTTTCAGATGGTTCCTATCTTCTTTCTTCTTCGTCTTCTTCAGATGGTTCCTATCTTCTTCATCTTCTTCGGTTCCTATCTTCTCGTCTTCTTTCAGATGGTTCTATCTTCTTCATCTTCTTTCAGATGGTTCTATCTTCTAGATCTTTCTTTCCTATCTTCTTCGTCTTCTTTCAGATGGTTCCTATCTTCTTCATCTTCTTTCAGATGGTTCCTATCTTCTTCGTCTTCTTTCAGATGCTTCCTATCTTCTTCGTCTTCTTTCAGATGGTTCCTATCTTCTTCATCTTCTTTCAGATGGTTCCTATCTTCTTCATCTTCTTTCAGATGGTTCTATCTTCTTCGTCTTCTTTCAGATGGTTCCTATCTTCTTCGTCTTCTTTCAGATGGTTCCTATCTTCTTCATCTTCTTTCAGATGGTTCCTATCTTCTTCATCTTCTTTCAGATGCTTCTATCTTCTTCGTCTTCTTTCAGATGGTTCCTATCTTCTTTCATCTTCTTTTCAGATGGTTCCTATCTTCTTCATCTTCTTCGTCTTCTTTCAGATGGTTCCTATCTTCTTCATCTTCTTTCAGATGGTTCCTATCTTCTTCGTCTTCTTTCAGATGGTTCCTATCTTCTTCATCTTCTTTCAGATGGTTCCTATCTTCTTCGTCTTCTTTCAGATGCTTCCTATCTTCTTCGTCTTCTTTCAGATGGTTCCTATCTTCTTCATCTTCTTCAGATGGTTCCTATCTTCTTCATCTTCTTCAGATGGTTCCTATCTTCTTCGTCTTCTTTCAGATGCTTCCTATCTTCTTCTTCTTTCAGATGGTTCCTATCTTCTTCGTCTTCTTTCAGATGCTTCCTACATCAAATATCAAGGTGGATCAAAAGTTTTTGTTCAATTCTGAATTATATTCCTTGATTTCGATCTGGGGTCCAGTGAGCTTCGGCCATGGACTGTCAAGTAATTAACATCATTGATCCCAGAGGGCCATCCCCCCAGGCAACACCTGCCTTCTCGATTTAAAGGGGTAGGGCTGGGTTTATTGCCAGTGCCTGAGGCGGCCCTTAAGGGGGAATGTTGACGGGATCAACGCATTTTTTGCACCCGCCACGCATGAGCTTCGGTTCGTGAGTGGTCCCACATTAATAGGGCCTTGTGCCTAACCTGTACACATGGGGTACGTGGTAAATAAAATTATATTCCTCAACTGCTCTTATGTCAAACCCCCAACCATTTTCATCTCTCAACTTTGGCCCTTACTTAGGCTAGACGGGCGGTCAGAGAGGCCCTCTTTGATCAGTCAGCTGGTCATGTCAAGCCCTAGAACCTGTATGACTGTCCCAACCCTATTGCTCTTATGGCAAAGCTCCAACCCTTTTTATCATATATATATATATACACACACCAACTCCTCCGCACAAGCAGGATGTGACACAAGGTCAATTTCTTAAGTGGACTCAGCATATGAGTAGCACAGGGATCTGTGAAGTAAAGTAAGGAGCTGATGCTAAAAAGCAATCTCCTTGGTCTGGCGCTAGTGAAAAGGGGATAGACTCCCTCGCTGTCTGGTTGATATCAACTTTAGGCCACCCCGAGGACTACTTTACTTATTTTATACTGGGCCACAGAACCACTGAAGCTACTCATATAAATTTCAGGCCGTGGATGAAAAACAGATTTTACAGTGTTGTACCCGGATTCAAAAAAAGGTCAGTTCACATAACAGTCTGTCCCACTATTTACCCATAGCTGGAGAGAGAATAGGTAGCTTCTTACCTTTCCCAATGTTATTAGTGCTATGTGAAATGCAAACAGCCGTGTCCAGGATTTGAACTCGTCATGGTCATTTGCTACAACGGTAAACTATGTGCTCTCAACAGTTTGGCCCAGTTTGAACTCGTGAAGGATTAGTTCCCAAATTAGACAACATTACACGTGCATCTGCATGTCTCTCAAATCATAGACGGAGTAAAGCAATGCTCAACATGTCAGCGCACTAACTACTACAATACTGCCAAGCAGATGGGTATCTATCATGACTTTGAAAGCATAATTGACAAATTCTAAATTGTTAGTATTATCTGCGTTATTCGGGCTATTGTCCCCATCTTCATTGTTATTTGTACAACGTTGTACAGATAATAATGAAGATGAGGACAATAGCCCAAATAACGCAGATAATACTAATCATCAAGCCTCATCTCAAACATTCAGAGAAATTCTAAATTGTTGTTGTTTTTTTTGTCAATATTCTCTTTTTATTTTGCCTATTCTTCACGTCTCTAAAAATAAATATCTTCCTGGAGATGCTCATAGAATATACAGGTGGCTAGAGAGTGTCGTGTGCATCTATGATGATGATGATGATGATGATAGATATAAGATTGAGATTTTGACAATTTTGGAGTATTATTTCATACTGGACCACAGAAGCGGTAGTGCTTATTTTGGTCCCATCTATGGATTGAGTAGATAAAAAATGAGTTTTAAAAATGTTTTAAAAAGTGAGTTAAATTAATGAAAACCTAAAAATTTTGAATAAAACAAACGTCTTCAGCATAAAATAAACCAAGGTTGGACATGCCGTAAAACCGAACAAAACTCAAAAATTGTGGTGAGACATAATGAAACGACATGGAAATCTTCTTTTTTTTTTTTCTTTGAAAGAAACAGTTTTCCTATCTTAGACGTTGCCGGTGATGTTTATTGTATCAGGTTGTAACGAAAGTAATGTCTGATTTTAAAGTATATTTTAGAGTGACTCATAAGAAATAAGAATTTGGCGGATAAGCAACACCAGATAATCAGGAATTACATTTACTTTACATTACTTTTGCTTCCCTTTTTACTTTATGATTAAAATGGAATGGTCCATTATTAGCTGAGGTGACGACACTCATCAGAAATAAGAATTTTTGGCTTTCATCTTGGACGATGTGGGCAGTCTCATTTTTAACCAGAGGGTGTTGCAAGATGATAACGACTGTATTTTTAGGGAACACAAGTATTACTATTTAGATACTAATACTAATGTTTACATACACCATAAATATATAAAATGAATACTCACATAACGTAACTTATATGAATCCAGGCAGTGGATGAAAAACAGATTTTACAGTGTTGTACCCGGATTCGAAAAAGACAAAAGATGATGTTAGATATTACTACTGAGATTTTGACAATTTTTTAGTATTATTTTATACTGGGCCTCAAAGCCACTGAAGCTGCTCATAGAATAGATGTTGGGGTGCAAGAGAGAGTCATAGGAATCCTTACTGTCAACATGAGATGATGATGATGATGATGATGATGATGGTTACTATTGAGATTCTGACTATTTTTTAGTATTATTTTAGACTGGGCCTCAAAGCCACTGAAGCTGCTCATAGAATAGACAGGTAGCTAGAGAGAATTGTGTGCATCTATGCTATCAGCATGATGATGATGATGATGATGATGAAGCTACTCATAAGAATTCAGGCAGTGGATGAAACAGATTTTATAGTGTTGTAAAGTAAGTAAAGTTGTCGGGGCGGCCTAACATCGGTATCAACCAGACAGCGAGGGAGTCTATCCCTTTTTCTCTACCGCTAAACCAAGGAGATTGTTTTTAAGCATCTGAGTTGGAGCGCCATACATACCATCAGTTCTTCACTTTATCTCACAGATCCCTGTGCTACTCATACGTTGAGTTGGCGAGGGCCGGTATTGAACCAGGAACCTTGCGATTCTTAGCCTAATGCCGGTATAAACCAGACAGTGAGGGAGTCTATCACCTTTTCACTAGTGCTAGACCAAGGAGATTATTCTAGAATCTGAGTTGGAGCACCACACCTAACATCAGCTCCTCACTTTATCGCGCAGATCCCTGTGCTACTCATACGCTGAGTTGGTGAGAGCTGGTATCGAACCAGCAACCTTGCAATTCTTAGCCGAATGCTACCCGGATTTTAAAAAGTCGAATTCTAAATTGCTGGTGTTTTTTTGGTCAATATTCTCTTTTTTATTTTGAGTTTTCTTCACGTCTCTAAAAATAAATATCTTCCTTCTTACAGGGGATATTGTGTTTCTCCACTTGAATATAATGAGACGAGATAAAAATTCAGCAGTTAACTAAGCATAACATAAAATTTCTCAGTTGTTATTTAGCTTCACATTTCTGGAAAGAAAATCAATGAATTTTCTTTTTTCCCTTTTCAAAAGGAAGCTGCAAAGATGAGGAAAGACAGTCAACAAAAAATACAAAAAAACAACAAAACATTTTAACAAAATTTAGAATGACTATAACTGAATCACACCCCCCACCTTACCCACACACACACAAAAAAAATTGATCATCGCAAATAGACAGACTCTGCCCGCAGGTAGGATTCTATGGTCGAGGTAAAAATTACAGACCTTAACTCCATCCCTCTTGCAGAGTTAGAGACATTAGAGACATCAGTTCTGTACAGACACTGGCTGCCATCTAAAGGACTTAACAAAGACCAATAGGAATGGATGGTGAGAGAGAATCAAGGGGATCTGTGCTGTTTGTTGTTGGGGGTCTTTGGCCACTTGGTGCTCTGAATCAAAAGATACATCAGTTCTGTACAGACACTGGATGCCGTCTAAAGGACTTAACAAGGATCAATAGGAATGGAATGCGAGAGAGAGTCAGAGGGAATAAGTGCTGTTTGTTGTTGGGGATCTTGGGCCATTAGTTGCTCTGAATCAAAAGAGATATCAATTCTGTATAGACACTGGATGCCATCTAAAGGACTTAACAAGGATCAATAGGAATGGATTGTGAGAGAGAGTCAGAGGGAATAAGTGCTGTTTGTTGTTGGGGGTCTTTGGCCATTAGGTGCTCTGAATCAAAAGAGACATCAGTTCTGTACAGACACTGGATGCCGTCTCAAGGACTTAACAAAGACCAATAGGATTGGATGGTGAGAGAGAGTCAGAGGGAATCTGTGCTGTTTGTTGTTGGGGGTCTTTGGTCACTAGGTGCTCTGAATCAAAAGAGACATCAGTTCTGTACAGACACTGGATGCCGTCTAAAGGACTTAACAAGGATCAATAGGAATGGATGGTGAGAGAGAGTCCAGGGAATAAGTGCTGTTTGTTGTTGGGGGTCTCAAACTTGAAGCCTTAAAACCATCATTATGTCCTGGGCCATTAGGTGCTCTCAATAAAAAAAAGGGACGTTAGGAGGGTTCTTCAATTTAGACCAGTTATAAGAATTAAATTATCTTTTATTTATCTATATATTAATACACTTGTTCATTAATTGTACAACTGTTGTCATCTTGTATCACCCTCATGTTAAAAATGAGACTGTCCAAATCATCCCAGATGTAATGCAAAAATGTAAATCCTGATTATCTGGTGTTGCTTATCTGCTGAATTCTTATTTCTCATAAGTGTCATCACTTTAGCTAAATAATTGACCATTCCGTTTTAATTATAGATAAAGAAACGGAAGAAAAAGGACATGCTACACAGAAAAATATAATAAGAAATGAATAAAGAAAAAATGAGAATAGGGAAAATATAGAGAGAGGGGTTGAGCGCGCAGAAGCGATAACACTAATCTGTTTCAATTGAACATAATGAAAAGATGAAAAGGAAAGAAAAAAAAATGAGAGCGAATCAAGATTTTTATACTTTTTACATATTGAACTATTTAGCAATAGCTTTTAAGTAAACAAGAAAATGTAATAATTAAATTATCATACTGTGGTATATCTGTAACAAATTCTTGTCGGAATGGCGAGATGTGTTAAACGTTTGCTTACTTTACCCTCTCTTAGTCGGAATGAACGAGATGATGACATGTCAACTCTTCATTATGCCTTGCTCTTATTTCCGAATGGAGTGATGATGTGTCCATCATTATGGCTTTTCCTTCTAAGGAAGTGAATGATGTGTAGATAAAGAAATATTAAATACACTTATCTCTGTACCGGTTCTACAACGAAGAAGGCTGGAATCCTGGTTGTTGGGCAGCTGTTCAGTTGGTTGGCAATTCTATGATGTTTGGAGTCTGGACGCCAGCTTGGGGGTGCTAAGGGATATCTTGCCTTGTGCCATTTAGATTTTTTTGCAATAACACAAACACATGTCCCTATTGGGTGGATTTTACCCCTTTCCAGGGGTGCAGTCAGTGAATTCATTTGACCGAGCCGTAAGCCGGTATTTTTATGGGGTTTGGAATGTTTGCCAATATAACTGTGTAAAAACAAATGATTATTATCATTAAATAAGAACAGTTACTTGAAACAATATTGTGTTATCATCCTTCCGTCTGCAAGAAACAATGGAGTAGTGTCCATCTTTTTTTACGAGGATGAGCTGTTGCCCAAGCAGCACATTATTTGTAATAACTTTTAGAGTTGTAAAATAAAACAAATTATCATTAATTCATAATACACACACATACACACACACACACACACACATACATACAAACACACATACACACTCACACATACACTCACACACACACACACACATACACACATACACACACATACATACACACACATACACACACATACACATACACTCACATACACACACATATACTCTCACACACACACATACACACACACACGCATACACTCACATACACACACACATACACACACACACACACACACTATTAGATATTATATAAGCTTATTTGTATAGATTAATTAAATATTTGAGATATAAAGATAGTCAAAATAAATTCTGTTTACATTGAACATTTCCAATTCTAAAGTTTCAGCTTCATTATTATTATTATTATTATCAATTATTATTCTTTTCACTCATGAGTATTTTATTTCCCCCAAATTAAAACTGCCGAGAGCAAGAAATTTCATGCCTTACACTATTAACGCAGACTCAATTTTCACTCTCACCCCTCCTTTCTCCCTAGATTTCAGTCTAGATTGTCTTGATAAAGGATGGTCAAACTTTCGAAATATACAATGAAATAAAATGAAACTTAACACTTAAACTACCAATGAGTTTCTTATTCATTTCACAGCTGATGCTCCTCACAAAATCCTGCAAAAAATATATATCATAGATACTAGCAACAGAAAACACTCTCCAGGCGTTGTAAAAATTAATTTTTGAAAGATATTGCCTGAGAGGATGGAAGTTAAAAATTCAAAGTGAGAGGGTTTGTATCATAAGTAAGCAAAATCCTCATATTTATTAAAGGAGTAAAAAAAAACAAAAAAATAATTTGAAATGAAACCTGAACCCCGTCCCTCTCAAATAAAATGTTGCGTGCATGTAATAATCAAACAATTATTTTGAATATTTTCCACATCAATTTTACTCAAAATCGTAGGTATTTATTTATTTGTAAACTTTTTAGTTAACTTCTTGTTACTGTAAAAAAGAAAAAAAAAGGATGAGAGTAAAAAACAATTTTAAAAATTGCTTACTCAAATTTTGTGTGTATATAGCATAAGAATATTGTGACGTAAGCTGTGACATAGAGATATGACATAGTTTTTGTTACAGACAGAAATACAGACAATCTCGATTATTAATAGATATTATAGACCTGTATATATAATAAAAAATATATACAAATACAATATATTCACACTGTGAACTAGACTCACCAGATATATATATATGTATATAAAGATGAATCTAATGAGTCAGACGAACCTACTAAAAGTTTCGCTTAATGCACTTCAGGGCTAAGATCTGACATATATATATATGCATATAAATTGTTTTTTCTTTTGGCCAAAATATTGTACCAATAGATTATTTTTTGTTGGTACGATTATCTTGGTCTTTTCTTTTTTACAAAAATGTTTTTCTTCCCAGTTGATGTTTGGTAGTATATTTTTACAATCAGACTATTTGCTGTTTTTTTTCTCACCGCGACGATTTACCAACAAGTTTGGTATATTAAATTATATATATGTATATATATATATATATATATATATATATATATATATATTGCTCTTGCAACCTGGGCTGATAACAGAGTAATACAAAATTACATTGTTATGGTTGCTATATAGCATCTTCTTTGTTACATTGCCTGACTCCTTTCTTTGTGTTCTTCTCTCACTGGCATCTTGTCTTCTCACCATGCCATCTTTTGTCATGACCCCACACTGGTTCAAGTTATTATCGGTCGAATGAATAACAACATTTTCCAATACTTTTATCATTATATTCATCATTTCATCGACATTTCTTATACATAAAAGGTGTGTCAAAAAAGTATTGAGATTTTTTGTACTTTTTGACACACCTTGTATTCTGAAAAAAATAATAATGTTCCATTTATTAATTTTTTTTTCAGAATACAAGATGTGTCATAAAAGTACCAATTTTAAAGCTATATTTACCAAGATAGAAATGAAGAATGAATGAAATGTTATTTTTTTTCTGAATACAAGGTGTGTCATAAAAGTGCTGAGTGTAAAGCTGTATTTACCATGATAGAAATGAAGAATGAATGGAATGCTATTTTTTTCTGAAGACAAGGTGTGTGAAAAAGTATGAAAAATCTCGATACTTTTTTGACACACCTTGTATATTAAAAGAAAAAACAAGATTTGACATTAAAAATGAATGGAATACAAAGTGTGTGAAAAAAGTAGCAAGTTTAAAGCTGTATTTACCAAGACAGAAATGAAGAATGAATGTAATGTTATTTTTTTTAGAATACAAGGTGTGTCAAAAAAGTACCATGTTTAAAGCTGTATTTACCAAGATTGAAATGAAGAATGAATGGAACGTTATTTTTTCTGAATAAAAGGTGTGTGAAAAGGTACAAAAAATATTGATACTTTTTTGACACACCTTGTATATTACTTGGTTTTCAAGGCAGAATGATTATCATCATAGGAAATGGACACAGCAACTTGAGTTTAAGCAAAGAAAAAGAACCCAATCTGCCCTACTATTTACCCATAGCTGAGGGAACAGATGGATTCATGCCTCCATAACGGCATTATTCAAAGTGATATGCAAACAGATCCATCCAGTATTCGAACTTGATTCGCCTAATCCATTTCTTACAACAATAATTGTTACACTTCCAGTAACGATGTGCATATGTGTGTTTGTGTGTATGTGTGTGTGTGTGTGTGTGTATGCATGCATGTGTATACATGTGAATGGAAAGATAGATAGATGGTCATATGTAGGAAGAGGGACTTTGGTTTGGATTCAGATCAGATTACCCAACTTGTGCTGAGTCGGCAGGGACTGGTATCGAACCCGGAAGTTTTTTTTTCTTTTTTTCTTCTTTTTCAATAGATCACTAATTAGGACTGAGCCTATTCTAGTAGTGACCACCCCAAGCAGATTTAACAGGTTTGAAGTTTTCCTTCTCCTAGACTGATTGCCGAACCAAGGTTAAAGAGTCCAGTCTGCCCTACTATTTACCCATAGCTAGAGGGAGAGTAGTTGGATTCATACCTTTCCCAAGGATATTAGAGCTATTTGAACTGTAGCTTCATCCAGGATTTGAACTCGAGTCGACGAGTCCATTTTCTATGACTCTAGTAGTGATCCCCCACCCCCACCAAGCAGATTTAACAGGTTTGATGTTTTCCTTCTCCTAGACTGGTTGCCAAACCAAGGTTAAAGAGTCCAGTCTGCCCTACTATTTACCCATAGCTGGAGGGAGAGTAGTTGTATTCATACTTTTCCCAAGGATATTAGCGCTATTTGAACTGTAGTTTCATCCAGGAATTGAACTTGGATCGCCGAGTCCATTTCCTATGACTCTAACCATAACCCCTAGAACTTTGCTATTCCAAGGCGGATGTTGTACCAACTAAGCTAAACCTTTTGATAGTTATACTGTGTAAATATCATAGATTTTAAAAAGAGACAAATGAATGATGTTTGTTAGCCTATGAGAAACATTGTGTGTATAGACAAAATACTTAATATAACCTTTCGTATTTGATACTTGCATCTTGCTTTGAAGATATATTCACAATGTCTTCACAAAGTTATCCTAACTGACGGATATAGACGGTCCAAGATGGCTGAGTTGGTAGATAGGTAAATAGATCAATACAATTGATCAAACAAAGATGGATGGAAAAATTGGACGTGACTAAGATTGATAGAGATGACAAATTTAGGAAGGTTGATAAATGCAAAATGAAATTGATCATTCAATAAACAGGAAGAAGCCAAAACGGATAGATATGAAGGTTATTGATTTGGTTTGGTTTGGTTTCTATGTTAAATGGCATATCAAATGTTGTGGGTTATTTAATGCCAAAGCCATCCTTATAGAAAGAGATGGAGGCACGTGGTCTAATGGTTAGAGTCGTAGGAAATGGACTCGTCAACGCGAGTTCAATTCCTCGACGAAGCTGTTGGAATTTCACATGGCACTAATACCCTTGGGAAAGGTATGAAACCAATTCTCCCTCCAGCTATGGGTAAATGGCAAGGCAGACTGGACTCTTTAACCTTGGCTAGGTAACCAGTCTAGGAGAAGGAAAACTCTGAATTCAAACCTGTTAAACTCCGCTTAAGAAATTGACCTTGTGTCGCATCGCATGGGTTGGTAAATATATATATAGAAAGAAATAGATATGAATGGTGATGGATAGGTTTGGCTTGGTTTGATTTAGTTTCTATGTTGAATGGCATATCAACCATTGTGGGTTATTTAATGCCAAAGCCATCCTTATAGAAAGAAATAGATATGAATGGTGATGGATAGGTTTGGCTTGGTTTGGTTTAGTTTCTATGTTAAATGGCATATCAACCATTGTGGGTTATTTAATGCCAAAGCCATCCTTATAGAAAGAAATAGATATGAATGGTGATGGATAGGTTTGGCTTGGTTTGGTTTAGTTTCTATGTTAAATGACATATTAACCGTTGTGGGTTATTTAATGCCAAAGCCATCCTTATAGAAAGAGATAGATATGAATGGTGATGGATAGGTTTGGCTTGGTTTGGTTTCTATGTTAAATGGCATATCACCCATTGTGGGTTATTTAATGCCAAAGCCAAGAAATGACAAACATGACAGAACAGGAAAGCAATAGATGCATTGCTACTTTCATCGAGGCTGGAAGAGATGAGGAAAAGAATTTGATTTTGACACTTCTTCTCTGTATCTACATTGATTATGCAACTTTTTGACTATTGGCAGACATGGGAGGTAATTACATTTTGTGTCCCCTATTATGGGAAAGATGTAATTCTGACAGATAGACATATTTATATATATGAACAGACTTGGATAGAGAGAGAGAGAGAGAGAGAGAGAGAGAGAGAGAGAGAGAGAGATGAACATATTGAGGTAGATCAATAGATAGATAGATAAGAACAGACACAGAAAGACTGATCTCTTGATCAATATATAGATATGAACAGATAGAGAGACAGACAGATATCATAGATAGATAAATAGATGGATAGATATGAACAGATTGGTATAAACTGGCCAATCAATTGATAGAGACAGAGATAGGCAGATAGAGATATAATAACAGATAGATAGATAGACAGACAGACAGACAGACAGACGGATATAATAGAGATAGATGGATAGATATGAACAGATAATAAAATATATATATATATATATAGATAGATAGATAGATAGATAGATAGATAGATCTGAACATACAGATAGACAGGCAGACAAATGTAATAGATAGATAGATAGATAGATAGATGGATAGATATGAACAGACTGGTATAAAATAGCCAATCAGTTGATAAATAGAGATAGACAGATAGATAAATAGATAGATAGATAAATAGATAGATAGAGAGATTTAGATGTATAGAAATGAACAGCAAATATATATATGCTTATCTATCTTTGTTCCTATCTATCTATTTATCCATCCATCCATCCATTTATCTATCTATGTATCTATCTATCTATCTGATACTGATAGATAGATAGTAAAAGAGATAGACACCTAGACAGATAGGTTGATAGATATGAATATACTAGGACATATCAATAAGAACAAAACAAGATAAACAGACTGAACAGGAAAAAAAGCAAATGGAAAAGTAGAAATGATTATATACATATTTGCCAAACCCCTCCACACGAGCAGGATGCGATACAAGGTCAATTTCTTAAACGGCGTTTAACAGGTTTGAATTCAGAGTTTTCCTTCACTCCAAGCTCTAGCACCCTATTGTCCTTATGGAAAACCATCAATCCTTTTTATCATATATATATATATATTAACCAACCCCTCCGAATGAGCAGGATGCGACACAAGGTAAATTTCTTAAGCGGAGTTTAACAGGTTTGAATTCAGAGTTTTCCTTCTCCTAGACTGGTTACTTAGACATGGTTAAAGAGCTCAGTCTGCCCTGCTAATTGCACATAGCTGGGAGGAGAATTGGATTCATACCTTTCCCAAGGGTATTAGCGCCATGTGAAATGCAAACAGTTTCATCCAGGAATTGAACTCAGGTTGACGAGTCCATTTCCTATGACTAACACTTAGATCACACACCTCCATAAATTATTATATATCCCTTGTTATTAATAAACAGACAGACAGACAGACAGACAGACAGATAAGGTCAGCTGATTGTCTCAATATTTTCTACCTGGGAGGGTAATTTTCTGACAACTGAAATTCCTCAATCAGAATGTGTGCAAAGCCTTTGGGAGCCAGTGTATCCCAATACGTTTAGAAGCTCTGAAAATGACACCAAGATAGTTAACTCCAGGAGGCAAAGGATATCCGCAAACTTTGAGGAATTGATTGCAGAAAAGAAAGCCAAGTTCCATCAGAAAAGAAAAAAAGGAGAAAGAAATTCAAGGGTAAAAGACAAACAACCAATTCCAGCCAGCCAGATATTAAAGAAATACTAAATTTATATATATATATATAATATATATATATATATATATATATGTATAATGGAAAAGGTGACTTACCGGTGAATATGGTCACGATGGTTAGATGGTGCAAAATTCAGGAAGGTAAGTCAACGATATAACAAATACAAAGTGCTCAATACATTATTAAATCAAATTTATTACAAAATAGGTACAAGCGATAACTTACTCGAGTTTCACCATAAGGATCTTCAGGGTTAAATCCACTGAATTAATCAAGATATTGATTAATTGCAGTCGACAACATGTGTGTGTCCATAACGAACCATTTAATGCTAAGGACACACACATGTTGTTGACTGCAATTAATCAATATCTTGATTAATTCAGTGGATTTAACCCTGAAGATCCTTATGGTGTAACTTGAGTAGGTTATCACTTTTACCTATATTGTAATATATATATATTTATACACACACACACACATATATATATATATATATATATATATATATATATATATATATGTGTATATATATATATATATATATATATATATATATATATATATATATGTATATTATATATATATCATTAGAAGTTGCTACTGTATTTTATTGTAGTAGCATTAGTAGTTAATCCAAAAGGGCTCAATATATTTCATAAAATATAAAGCATTTAGAGTTTTAGAAAAAAGTTTTTCTCCCGACCAATGTTTCAGTGTTCAAGGCACACCTTCCTCAGGAGAACTAAGCTTATGGAAAACTAATCTTTAATTTCAAAGGGAAACAGTTTAGATTTAAACAGTTTAGTTGGTTAAACAACCGAGTAGCAGTGAGAGTAAGTAGGGGGGGAACTCACAGAAAATACTAGGGATGGAAATTTTGGTAGACTAATCAACAGAAAAGTCTCAATATATCTTAATATTGTACCAACAGAAGAGTCTTAAGATATTTTAATATATATATGAGAATATAAAGACAGTTGGAAAAATCAGATGGACATTTATTGCTAATGGAATAATGTCATCAGAATTGATTTATTACTCAAAAAAATTAATTCTAATGACACAATTCCAATAGCATAATTTGTCCAATAGCAAAATATGTCATTCTGATTTTAAAAACTGTTTTCTTATTCTTTTAATATTGGAATTTTGTTGCAAAACTTAATTGCAAGAATCAGCATAGGTACAGGTGCTTGGGTAATGGCAGTTACTAGGGTAGTGTAGATTGTTTGTATTTAAGGCTAACAGAACAATAGAGACAGTTAGATGTGGCACAAGGCCAGGAGTATGGTGCACCCAGTGAGAATCAACTCACTAACAATGGTCTGTGAATCTAGCTGGCTAACCATTACCCCACGTGAGGTGCCCATTTCTATGCTATATAATTTGGGTTTTGATATCTGCTCGAGGCAAGTGTATTTGAGATCATGAATGTGAGTTAAGGTAATAGACCCAAAACCATTGAGAATGTCACATGAATAGCTAAGGGAATTGTGTTTTGGTGGTGAAAACCCATTACATTACATGAGTACAGCATGCTTGTAAAATCAGATTTATATCTTTTAAAATCAAAGTAGATCCTGTATGACCAGCACCCACATTGATTTAAGGGTCGTTTTCACGTATGAAGAAACGAGCCCATATATATGAATGAATACCTACTACATTACATGGTACAGCCTTTTAGTTGGATATATGAATATAAATAAAATGGAAGCGTGTGGTGTAATGGATAAAGTCATGGGAAATGGACTCGTCACCCAGAGTTCAAATCCTAGATGTGATAATTGCATTTCACTTAGCGCTAATATCTTTGGGAAAGGTATGAATCTTACTCTCCCTCCAGCTATGAAAAAATAGTAGGACAGACTGGGGTCTTTAACCAAGGCTAGGTAACCAATCTAGGAGAAGGGAAACTCTGAATTCAAACCTGTCGAACTCCGCTTAAAAAATTGACCTTGTGTCACATCCTGCTGGTGTGGAGGGGTTGGTAAATATATATATCTATTAATAATGGAGATTCACTTCTGGTTTTTGTCTGTAACAAAAATTACGTCACTGCTTACATCACATTACCCAAAATCATCATAACATAGAATAAATACACTCAAAATTTGAACATGCAACATTAGACGGTCCTCATTGTTTTTTAAAACAAGTTTTAATAAATACATGACTGGTATTATATATCTATATATAGTTTGTTTTATTTTAATACATATTTAAAGTTTACATTTCAAATTGTTTTATTTTTTAATCCTTTAATAAATTTGATGATTTTACTTACTTAGGGTACAAACTCACTGACATTGAATGTTTTACTCCCACCCCTCAGGCAATATGTTTCAAAAATCTATTTTTACATCGCCCAGGGGACGTTTTTTATTTTGTACTAGTGAATATAAATACATATGATTAGTATGTTGGTAAGGCCAACAGAATTAATAACAGGAAACAATTTTCTTAATAATTAAGATCTAAATAAAAGCAAAATCATTGAGAATGTCACATGAATAGCTAAGGGAATTGTGTTTTGGTGGTGAAGACCCACTACATTACATGAGTACAGCATGCTTGTAAAATCAGATCTATATCAGTTAAAATGAAAGTAGATCCCGTATGACCAGCACCCACATTGGAAATCAGAAAAGGTCAAGGTAAACACTGTGTATTCCTAAATCCATTCTTGCCATTGTTTCCATATGAAAAGGTCAAAATTAAAATCTCTATTCATGGATTTCTTTTTCAATCATACAACAAGAAATCTGGCTATGTTTGGTTTATATATATATTTACCAACCCCTCCACACAAGCAGGATGTCATACAAGGTCAATTTCTTAAGCAGAGTTCAACAGGTTTGAATTCAGCTTTTTCTTCTCCTAGACTGGTTACCTAGCCATGGTTAAAGAGCCCAGTCTTCCCTGCTTTTTAACCATAGCTGGAAGGAGAATTGGATTCATACCTTTCCCACGAGTATTAACGCCATGTGAAATGCAAACAGCTTCAACGAGGAATTGAACTCGGGTTGACGAGTCCATTTCCAACAACTCTAACCATTATGCCACGCACCTCCATTTTGGTTTATATACAAAATGAATTGGAGAAACTATCAGTTGAATAAAAGGAACCATCTGTTATTTATTTCCTCAATGTTTCTCAATTTCATTGTGTATCTACAAATTCTCTGAAGCTGTGAAAATTCCATGGCTTAATTAATACATACAAATAATATAGAATGTTTAGGCATTATTGACTCTCTCTCTCTCTCTCTCTCTCTCTCTCTTCTCTCCTCTCTCTCTCTCTCTCTCTTCAACCATTCTCTTCATATATATATATATGTACAGAGATGTTAATAGGTATGCGTCCTCTATCTCTGACACTCAAAAATCTAAAAGAACGCAGTAAAATTGTATCCATGTGTCCCAGTGTTTTTCTTTTTTCTTTCATCACCATTTCAGGTTAACTGTAAATACATTTCAATAATTTCTCAGAATGTTACACAGGTAAGGTTACAAGATGGGAGTTAGACGGCTTTAGTTGGGACCCATAAATTTTCCTGGGAACTCGTTCAAAGTTAATATGTGTGTCCCAGGATGCACTAAATAAATAACTGCATCACTGTATATATGTATAAAAGTAAAAGTATCCAATTGGCTGGCATATTGGGGATGATTTTATTTGGATCATCTATATCTTCTGAACATACACAATACATGCCCATGAAGATGCACACCTATATTTATACAAGGATTTTTACAAATCCCTATGAGAGCTAAAAATGTATAAATGATTTTGACAATAAATACCCATTGATAAACTAACACAATTCCTGAGGGTATTGTGATATGAGCAGTGACATAGTTTGTATTACAGACAGACAGACATCGAATCTCAATTATAAGATTTTTTGGACTGTTGTCCTCATCTTTATCATGATATATAGAAACAACATTTTGTCTGTTGTACCCTCCTGTATTCTTCAGGTATACATTGTCCATCCGAGCATAACAATAATTCAACCGGGGAAATCATTTTGAATAGTTTATCTTTTGAGCAAACAGGGTGTTGAGGAATTTACAAAGGTGTCATTCAAATAATGACATCATTGTTTTTTCAAGCCCATTAATTGAACAATCCATTGGGTTTCTATCTATAACAATAAAGATGAGGACAACAGGCCGAAAAATCAGAATAATACATATCAAGCCTCATCTGAAAAGTTCAAACAAACTGTTTACTGTCAAACTATCTAATATGATAATACTCTTGTTCCTTAACCTTCTGACTGTTATCATCTTGCAACACACTCTGGTTAAAAATGACACTGTCCAAATAATCCAAAAAGAAAAGCAAAAATGTAAATCCTAATTATTTGGAGTTGCTTATCCACTGAAATTTTATTTTTTATGAATGTTGTCACCTCAGCTAAACAATGGACTATTCCATTTTTATTATAAAGAAAGAAAGGGAAGAAGGACATGCTACACAGAAAATATATAATAAGAAAGAAAGAAAAATAGAAAAAAAGAAAGAAAGAAAGAGAATAAAAGAAAGACAGAGTGAGGGGATGAGTGCATGGAAGCAATAATGCTAATCTGTTTTCAATTGAACATAATGAAAAGATGAAAAGTAGGAAAGAGAGATTAATATGAACGAGATATTATCATACTCTTTACATATTGAAGTGTTTTGCAATAGCTCTTAAGTAAACATATCAAACATTGTAATAATCAAATTATCATACTGTGGTATATCCACAGGTCCTGCTAGTGTTTATTCATTTATTTATTTTTATATTTGTAAGAATTTACTTGGTAACCTTTAAATCTTTAGTATCCCCCCCACCCCACCTCCAAGGAATGTTGAATATCTGTGCTAATATTTGTCTGAATTTTTGAGATGAGACTTGTGTATTATTTTGATATTGCAGTCTGTTGGGTGATTACTATGTTCGATTGGACAGGAACCCTTTATAACATGTGGGGGTGTTATATTAACATTGGAAGGCTTAAAGTAATCTCCCAGCAAGTGGATACATTCCAACAAAGGTGTAAAAACGACAACATATTTATTCCATAAGTGACGGAGATACATTTAAGACGAAGATATACATAACAGATACATAAACGTATTGTGAGGAAATAGGCATACGATTCACGTCATAGAGAATGTCACTTACTGGAAGCTGGTTACGAGGCAAAGCCCCCTAAGGGTTAGAGGCGGCAGGCTCCTAGACCATGTTTACTCATTGCCGGCCTAAGTGAAAAAGAGGTTGAACTCGGATCTCCCAGCAAACACCAATGCTAGCTATTGGCCAAACGAACCACAGCAAGGGAAGATAACTCATTTTGGACTTATGTCCAACCAAACATCGTTTTACTGATGAAGAAGGTTGGAGAATACAACAGATGTAACACTTTTGTTTTTATTGAAAATTTGAGCCCCCACAAACAAAGCACATGTTTGGCCTGTGCAAGGGGGAGGAGTGTGGCAAGTGGCACAGATATTTAAACTCGCTACCTCCCCGTCGCTAAAATGCTGTTGGCAGAGACCCGGATGAGACTAGTCGGAATTTGCATAAAAGGTAGCCGAGCAAGGATAAATAAAATGGACAGTGGCTGATACGGGGAGAAGGAAGAAAGCAAGTGTCTGGGTAGAAGTGAAATTCGACAACTGCTGTGTTTGGGGTGTCAGGAAGCGAGAGTAACGTGCTCAGTTGGTAGAGACTGTGCTGACGGCGAAAGGAATTTACATTTCGTTTGCTAGAGAAACTTGCAAAAGATTAATATTATCTTAAATTTTTAGACCATTCAAAAGAATGGTCTAAATAAAGATGACGACAACAGTCCAAAAAATTAAAATTAATACATCTAAAAAATTCAGACAAACTGTTTACAACATCTAACTTTATTTATTTCATTTATCTATCTATTTTTTTATTTTTGCATTCGTAAAAATTTACTAAGTAACCTTTAAATCTTATTTATTTTCCACCTCTGAGGAATATTGAATATCTTAGCTAGTATATTAATATATTTCTTTATTCATACCTTCAGTGCTTCAGAGTGCATTAACATCTGCTATGTTCTTACATTTCTCCAAGACGGAATTTAGCACTTATATTTATTTAATCATTGATTCTATTGGGATGGAAAAAGTTGTATCTGAGCTGTTCAATAATAAATAAGGCTCAATGCAAAACTTTCAGCAAAGTTTGAACACTCTTACTACAACTAATATTTAGTGATCATTTGGCTTGAAGAGGTTGGCCCAAAGTCTATACGTCCACTCACAAGCTAAATCCAGTTGGTCAAAGAAATAATATTGTATGTGCGAGGGAGAGCCAAAAATTATCTGCACTTTTGCCATAATATTTCTTTCAATAATAAATAAGGCTCAATGCAATACTCTCTGTTTGAACACTCTTACTGTTAGATACTCATATCGTGGATATATAAACAATAGTGTTCTTTTGTGAAAGAGAGAGAGAGAGAGAGAGAGAGAGAGAGAGAGAAGAGAGAGAAAGAAAAGAAAGAAAAAGGGAAAAAAAAGAAGAAAAGAAAGAAAGAGAAAGAAAGAAAAAGAAAGAAAGAAAAAGAAAGAAAAAGAAAGAAAGAAAGAGAAAGAAAGAAAAAGAAAGAAAAAGAAAGAAAGAAAGAAAGAAAGAAAAAGAAAAAAAGAAAGAAAAAGAAAGAAAGAAAGAGAAAGAAGAAAAAGAAAGAAAGAGCAAGACAGACAGATAGATAGACAGAGTTGTGTGACCCATTTGCATTTTTTCTTTCTTTCGGCCATCGTGATCATCTAGTGTTTCCTCTTTACTTCTTTCTATCTTCTCTGGCCGATGTACTGTCATCTAGATTCTAGCTGGGTTTCTTCTAACTTCTTAGTTCTTGTCCGGCTGTTTCCAACTAAGGGCTTCTTTTCAAGTCATGCATAATCAACTAATAAGACCTGTTGTTACTTTGACAAAGCTTTATTGTAGCCCATTTTCTAACTCACCACATGGACTGAGTTCAAACCCGCAGTCACACGTCTGCACTGCGTCACATTTTGGCTGAAACTGACTTAACAAACTAACTCTCACATGACTTGCGAGATTCCTACTTTTTGGGCTCAAAGTTCCCAAAGAGGTTGAAGAGTTTGGCCCAAAGTCTATATATCCGCTCAAGAGCTCAATCCAGTTGGTCAAAGAAATAATATTGTATGTGCAAAGGAGAGCCAAAAATTATCTGCACTTTTGCCGTAATATTTCTTTCTTTTAGAAGTCCATCGCAGATGACGATGACATCACTCCACGTCTTCAACAGTTGTGAACCCTCTGGTCCACAAGTCCAATTCTGGACTTGTAGATGTGGTCATGCACATTGCAAGGGAAATTCCCACCTGCATTTGGTGGTTCATGATGATGAAGACATTACCACTCTGCAGCCCTGTCAATCTCGATATTGAGCTTCTCAGCTCCTGTGCCGCATGCGTCTCACTAACCCTGTCTGTTGGAGGCCAGATCTTCCAGGCTTGAAGGTGTGATAGTGCATTTCTTCAGTGTTGTCTTAATATAGTCTTTGAATTGCTTTGGGGGGCCTCCTGTCCTCTGCGTGCCATCTGCAAGTTTATCTGCATGCCATCTTTAGCTTTTGCCATAATATATATAAGTAAAAAAAGTAAAGTCATCGGGATGGCCTAAAGTCGGTATCAGCAAGACAACAAGGGAGTCTATCCCTTTTCACTAGCGGTAGACCAAGGAGATTATTTTTGCATCTGAGGTGGAATGCCACACCTACCATCAGCTCCTTACTTTACTGCACTGATACCTGTGCTACTTAAAGGTGAGTTGGCGAGGGCCGGTATCAAACCAGTAACCTTTTTGTTCCTAGGCTGATGCTCTACCCACTGAGCTAAGCCTGCCATTTACCAATAAATATGTAACTATGTAAAAGTGACTATGTAAAAGAGTGACCAAGGCAATATGGATGAGATATGTTGGAATTACTTGCAACAAAAAAAAATATTCCAACACCAATTCAGCAGGAGTACAAATTACTCCTTGTTTAATAGACAATGAGTAATCAAAATGTTTCCTTGGGAGAATCTACAGGAAATTGGTCCATGCTAAAAGCAAAAATAAGAACTCCGATTTTGAGATGTTCAGATTAAACCAATAAACACCCTCCAACTATTGTCTCTCCAGCTATGGGTAAATAGTAGGGGAGACTGGGCTCCAAAAACTTGGTCTGGCAAAAGGTCTTGTAGGAAAACTCTAAATTCAAACCTGTTAAAAAAATTGACCTTGTGTCACATCTTGCTATGGTGGAGAGTGTGGGTAAATATATACATTAATATTCATATTGTTGTATTCATTTGTGTGTGGAGAGGGGCATCAGGTATAGTGTCGGTGGACTACAGGAAGCATGGAGGCTTTGAAAGATTCAGTGTTTTGGCAGCCTACAACAGACGTGGTCAGCTTATTCCATGCCTCCGCAATTCTGAGTGTGAAGAAATGTTTCTGAAAGTCACATGAACAGTGCTGTTTTCTGACTTTATAGGCATGCCCACGGTAGTAAGGTTTTATCCACAAAAAGCGATGTTAATACACAAATAGGAAGGCATGGTCAGCCATAAACAGATTATTAGTCATATGGAAATCCGATCTCACTGATAAGTTAAGGCAACAATTCTTCCTGGCTGTGGTTATATAAGTGCTGCTGTATGGCTGCATCACTTGGACCCTGACTAGGTGCCTTGAGAATAAGCTAGATGGGATCTGCACTAATGCTGCATGCGGTCTTGAGCAAGTCGTGGAAACAGCACCCCACAAGAAAGCAGCTGTATGGACACACACACACCCCCGCCTATCTTACAAACGATCTGAGTGAAACGGACAAGGCATGCTGGACACTGCTAGACAATGAATGATAGAGAGGGTTGGTGAGAGATTGTCATGGATATCCGTGCTAATTGCGTGACAGATGATGATGATGATGAGTTCCTGCTGTATTTAGACATTAAAAACTTCTTGTGTTTCTTGTCTCTTCAGAGCAATTGCAACTGACTTTATCTATTTCAACTGTTGTCGTTCTAGTTCCAGGTTTTTGGTTTTGCAAGTGAACCAACACAAAATTTGATTAGAATATGTTCTTGTATTCAAACGGTTTTCCTTTGGTGCTAGTAAAATACTTTGTTACAATGAAAAGAAAAAGACAAGAAGAATTTGCTCGCAGACAGCGTTGTATTGATTAGCAATTCACAAGTGATGAGGAATCTCGAAGAACTCTTGGAGACAGACAATAAACGAATTCCCAGACCGATTAGAAAGTCAGTTGTATTGACTACACCTCCCCATATATATATATATATATATATATGGAGGAAAAAGAAAGGGTAATTATGAACTTTTGTTTAGTAAATTAGGGTGTCCCAGAAAAAACAGAACCCACAAATTTTGTAATAAAATTGTTAATTTTAACTAGAGGGGTTTAGGGTTAGGGTGGGGATTTAGGGTTAGGGTTGGGGTTTAGGGTTAGTTTAATGGGTAAATAAATAGATAATTTGGGTTCTGTTTTTTCTGGGTCACCCTGTACAGGGTGACCCAGAAAAAGAGAACCCAAACCCTAATATATATATATATATATATATATATATATATATATATATATAGTGTGTACAAAAATAACCTACGTGAGTTTCCCATAAAAATCTTCAGTGTTAAATCAACTGAATTAATCAAGATATTGATTAATTACAGCTAACATCATGTTGTAGTTATGACCGTTGAAGCTTCAATATAATAAATCCGCTCTGCTTACATATTGAGCACTTACATATTGAGCACTTTATATTTGTTATAACGCTGACTTATACAGGTAAAACTTGTACCAACCAAATATTGAGACCAACCAATATTTTCACTGGTAAGTCATTCCTTCTTATATATATATATATATATATATATATATATATATATAAATCATTAAAAAAATTTAACATTTTCTTATTTAAGAAAAAAAGATTAAAGATTAGAAAGTCAACAATAGTAAAAACTTAATTTATGAAATGATGGGATGGAAACGTACATAAATGACAATAAAGTTTTATGGAAAAAGCACTTTACATTAAAAATCATTTGCAATTCATTTTTATAGTAAAAATCATTGTCAATTAATTTATATAGCAAAAATTCTTTCCAATGCATTTTTATAGTAAAAATCATTTCCAATGCATTTTTATACTTAAAATCATTTCCAATGCATTTTTATACTAAAATGCATTTCCAATGTATTTTTATACTAAAAATCATTTCCAATGCATTTTTATAGTAAAAATCATTTCCAATGTATTTTTATACTAAAAATGCATGTAAAAAATCATTTCCAATGCATTTTTATAGTAAGAATAATTTTTTTATAACAAAGTTTTTGGCGGACAAAAATATAGAAATTGTAGATATTTATGGAAAAACATCCAAAGAAGAAGAAATGCAATGAGAAAAGGCAACCAGTCTATGAAAAAGGAAAACTCTGAATTCAAACCTATTAAACTTGCTTAATGGACCTTGTGTCACAACCAACTTATGAGCAGAGGTTAGTAGATATATATATATATATATATATATATGATTTATTTCCTTAAGACAAATTCTTTTGAATAAATAGATATTTAGACATTCTTTTCAGTAAGGGTTATTTTCATCCGCATCTGTACATGTGATAGAATGGCTTAATTTAATATGTGCTGACATTGTTAAAATAAATATCATCTTTTATTATATGTAGATAGTTTTTATACACATATATATATATTATACATATATATATATATATTATATGTATATAGTATTTTATCCATGTATTTATACAATTTTATCAAATATCTCACGAGAGTGTAGATCTACATAAATATAAAAGAATCAATGAATTATTCTGCTCAGATTGGGATTTGAGAACCTTTACAATTTAATAGATAAAATTAAATCAATTGGATTATCTATCAATGCATTTCTTCCTGATAATACAATCAGAGCTTGATATCATTGTGCAATAGAAATAATCATATATATATATATATGGTCACATTCCATGAGAGTATCTTGGTCAGCCTAGAAACATTTCAGCTGAACTTTGTATCGTATATATATATATATATATATATATATATATATATATATACCTAATTTTGATTAATTAGTTAATAATTAATGAATAGGCATATATGTTTAAATGTAAGGCTAAACGAATTGAGAAAATGTCAATCCTGAATGTACATTTTGACTATTAGGTCTCATCAGCAGGTTATAGACATGGGTGACTGCTCCGTGTGTGACTCAAAATCTCGACTGTCAAGCTGACAGGGAAGTCTCTAACCATCCTAGCTTGCATTTTCTTTTCGTTTTGAAACTAGACGACAGTATGAGGTTAGTATGTTTTTTTTTTTATATGGCTTTAGCCGACAGGAGGATATGTGCATCTGAGTGCCACACCTACCATCAGCTCCTCAGTTTACCGCACAGATCCCTGTGCGACTCATTCGCTGAGTTGGTGGGGCCGGTATTGAACTAAGAACCTTGTGATTCCTAGCTGAACACTCTACCGATTCAGCTAAACCAGCCCTTATATATATAAGTTAATTGTAAGGAAATGAATTCGACAATATAAGTATAGATAAAAGGATATGAAAACACACAATGCTGTTAAAATGAAATATTTCATATCATATTCATAGATAATATTGAACAATATTTCGATTTATAAAAATCATCATCAGAGCTTGTTTTTAAACCGGACTCATCGAGAGAGAAGCGGAAAATAATTTGAATTCAAAACGAAAACATTGATGTTCCAAAAACTGTACAAGTCTACATTAAGATATACATTATGTCGTTGACCGAGAAAGGCGTAGCAGATGTGCTAATGACAAAACGATCGCATGACTTGTACAGTTTTTGGAACATCAATGTTTTCGTTTTGAATTCAAATTATTTTCAGCTTCTCTCTCGATGAGTCTGGAATAAAAAAACAAGCTCTGAAGATGATTTTTATAAATCGAAATATTGTTCAATATTATCTATGAATATGATATAAAATATTTTCATTTTAACAGCATTGTGTTTTCATATCCTTTTATCTATCTATCTATATATATATATATATATATATATATACTTTAATATGTGCTGACACTCTTAAAATAAATATCATCTTTTATTATATGTAGATAGTTTTTATACACATATGTATATATTATACATATATATATATATATATATATATATATATATATATAATTATATGTATATAGTATTTTTACATGTATTTATATAATTTTATCAAATATCTCACGAGAGTGATATATATATATATATATATATATATATATATATCAGTATAAGGGGTAGGGTGGCCTAAAGTCGGTATCAGCCAATCAGCGAGAGAGTCTATCCCTTTTTCACTAGCGCTAGACCAAGGAGATTGTTTTTGCATCTGAGGTGGAGCGCCACACCTACCATCAGCTCCTTGCTTTACCGCACAGATCCCTGTGCTACTCATACGCTAAGTTGGCGAGGACCGGTATCGAACTAGAAACCTTATGGTTTCTAGCCGAACGCTCTACCGACTGAGCTAATCCGGAAGTTCAGCTGAAATGTTTGTAGGCTGACCATTATAATTTCATGGAATGTGACAAATGAGGTTTCTTTGTCAAACATAGTGTCCGCTTAGGGTCACAGTTTTTCATTGGTATTGCTTGTGCTTGGTCATTGTCCAAAGGAAAGGAATTGATGCATCATCATNATCGCAATGGTCAAAAAGAAGATATGATGCCATCATCAAGGAAAATTTTTAATACTTACACCTGATAAATTTTTGATAAGTATAATTCTTAAATGTTTAATATATTCACCTCGTAAATTTCCAAAATATATGATTTTTTAATTTTTCAATAAATACTCCTGCTGAATTATCATATATATGATTCTTAAATTGCTTTAAGATATTGCAGAGGATATTTCTTAGATAACAGGAACAAAAAATGAAAAGTATAAAAACTAGAAGATCAAATTAAAGATATTTATATTCTCATTAAATAAGAATAAAACAAATTGGAATTTTATTTTGGTAAAACAAATAACAAAATTTTCTTTACTATAAAATCATAGAAAAAATATGTACAGGTCAATCTATATAAATATATGTATATATATACATGACTGGTAAGTAAGGGATGATTCTATTTGGGATCTTCAAAATCGCACTGTTCAACCATGTATATATATATATTTATATATATATATATATATATATAT
>CM042163.1:81062302-81102302 GCA_023376005.1 Doryteuthis pealeii | reverse complement strand
AGGCCAATATATATTACAAATAAAAATAACAAAAAGAAAGTATTAAAAAATATAATGTATGTAAAATTATTGAAAATGAAGTGAAAAGAGAAAAATAAATTAATCATTTGCAATATTTCAAGAAATCCTCTTTCCTTCAACTGGCGACAAAAACAAAAATGAAATTGTTACATTCCAACAGACTTTAATTGTATATACATTATATTTTTTTCAACAATTTCTTTTAGTTCATTAACATTATTTATATATATAGGTCAGGCCATTTTCATCAAATTCATATCAGTAGCACATGTGGAACACAATACTTCAATATATATATATATATATATATATGTGTGTGTTTTCATTTATATATGAGGGGTACTTAATATATATATATATATATATATATATATATATATATATAAATGAAAACACACACATATATATATACATATAATTACATATGCATATACATATATATATACATATTTATATATATGTACATATATAGATATAAACCACACTTCAATATACTTATATATATATATATATATATATATATATATATATGTATATGCTTATATAATTATATGTATATATATATATATATATATATATATATATGGGGGGGTTCATCTATACATCAGGGGTACTTAAATACATATATATAGGTATGTATGTGTATATATATATATATGTGTGGGGGGAGGGTGTTTGTGGGTGTGTTTGTGTGTCTGAATGTGTGCATGTTTTCATATCCATATCAGGGGTTATTATACATATATATATACATGTATATGTATATATGTGTATATGTATATATATGTGTATGTATATATATATATATATATATATATATATATATATATATATATATATATACATATATATATGTGTGTGTGTGTGTGTGTGTTTGTGTGTGTGTGTGTGTATATTTTCATATATATATGAGGGGAACTTAAAAGTTCTTATTGTACAGGGAATATTCATCATTTAATAGTTATTTTCTAAATCCATTTTACTATTGAGTTTCTATTTTAAATACATGAAACTTTCAGAAATGCAGCTGACGTGAGATATCAATTTCTTTTGGCTTTTTGACTCTGCTCGCTAATATTTGAGCATTTTAAATTATATTTTTGTTCACACACACGCGTGTATTCATACACACAAGGACTAGCATCACTGCAAAAACACCTGAATACTAAATCAGAAATATTCAGAGCTTGTCTACATAGAAACAAATATTTATTAAACTCTTGGACTGAAAAAAATAACAACACAAAATCAACCACCTTTAAGGGTAAAAACTTTCCAAGTGTTATTTCTAACATCATGCATGCACGAGGGTGACATGTGGTCGAATAAAGTGAGAATGCTATTCATAACAGATATTTATTTGGATGTCATTTACAAGGTGAATTGTCAGATGATAAGCCATTAAATGTATATTAAATATATATATATATATATATATATATATATATATATATATATATATATATGTAAAAATGGAATTGGAATTGAATCCGACGATATGAGGAAGAATAAAGAAAGAAAAGAAAGAACAGAATGGATAATAAAAGATGAATTTAATCAATATCACTTACACATGTGTTTCGGTTAGTTTATCTTTGTGTACATGATTCAAACTATTATCATCATTAAATAAACAAATGAAATGAAATAATAATAATAGAAAAATGTAAAAATATTAATTATATAATTATTACTTATATAATTAATAATAATCATCATAATAATTATTATTTTGCTCCTATAGATTGACAGCAAGTTTCCACTGGTCTCCAGGATTCTAGCTGATCTTAACAGTGCTGTAGTTTGGATGGTCTCGATTTTTCCTCTGATTTCCAGTTCACCCAGACTCCTTTCCAGACCCTTGGGAATCATTACCAGGGCACCAATTATTATTATTATTAGTTCTTCACACCAGCATTAGCAAATGGTATTTCCTGGAGTCTGAGTAACAACCAGTCTCCTCAGGTCTCCAAGACTTCTGAGTATTCTGGCAGATTGCAGCAGTGCAGTATTCTGGGTAGTCTCAATTCTCCCTCTTATTTCCAGATTTTCCAATCTTTTTTCCAATATTTTTGGGACCGTTCCAAGTGCACCAACTACAATTGATATCACTTTGACTTTCATATTCTATACTTTTTTCAGTTCTCTGGCAAGGTCCAGGTATTTGTCCATCTTTTTCATTTTCCTTCATCTTTACCCTGTGATCTGCATGAACCACAAAGTCCACCAGTTGACAAGTTCTCTCTTTTTTGTTAATCAACACTAAGTCTGGTCTCCTTGATGGGATAATGTGATATGTCTTTATCTCAAAGTCCCAGAGAATTTTATGTGTTTCATTCTCAAGAACAGATTCTGGTTTATGCATATACCATTTTGTTGTATGGTCAAAATTTAATTTTTTGCATAATTCCCAGTGGATCACCTTCCCAACCCAGTCATGTCTATTTTTGTATTCCTTTTGTTCTAGTTTGCTACATTCGCTTAATACATGGTTTTTATTATTATTATCAGTTTTTCACACCTGCCGTAGCTGGTGGTTCACAGGAGGCTGAGTGACAGCAAGTTTCCTCAGGTCTTCAGAGTATTCTAGCTGATCCCAACAATGCTGTATTTTGGATGGTTTTGATTCTTCCTCTGATTTCCAGTTCACCCAAATTCTTTTCCAGAGCTTTGGGGATTGTTCCATGGCCACCAATTACAATTGGTACAACCTTATTATTATTATTATTATTTCATTATTATTATTATTTACTTAAAAACCATATTATTGCTTGCAAAAAGTGAACTGATGTTGCTGGCTAAAAACAACAACATATATATAGATATAAATACACATGAATATACAGACGTATATAGATGTAAGGATATGTGGTAAGTTATATCCATTTTCAATGGCAAAAAGGTGTTGACATAAAGAACAAAGTGAAACGTGCTTGAAATCTAAAGATAAGTAAAAATCAATAACGTGTGCAAAGTATTTGTATTAAGAAATAGTTACTTGAAGCTAGACTGGTTTATTAAAGATTATTAGTTAGTAAATAGCTAGTTATTTTGTAGTATGAGGTGATGGAATATATATATTTCGGTAAGTACATTCAACATACCATAAGGTCATGTATATTAAGACAGAAAAACAAAGAACTCATAAATCCAACAAGTAATATTTGTATTGAAACAAAAGATTACAATAATCAAGAATACTGATCAAAGTCCTGCAGAAAATGCTTTTTTTAAATGTTCATGTAATAAGATAATAAGGTGTTGAGTTGACTCCTACTGAGAAAGAAAGGGTATGTTCAAAATTCAAACCTGCAGTCAAGTTACTTAGAGAGAGAGAAAGATATAGCTTGTAATACTTTCAGCGGTAGGCAATATTTCTTAAATCGAGAGATGTTAACTATCCAGGCTCCTTGATCTTTCAATCTTGATCTGCAGGAGTAGCACAGATTCTGAGAGAATAAACTTTATGGGAGTTGCACAAGACTATTGCGTACGGTCTTAAACAAATCGTGGAAACAACAACCCACAAGAAAGCAACTTATGGCCACTTACCTTCTATCACACAAACCATCTGAGTAAAAGGACCAAGACATGCTGGACACTGCTGAAGAAGCAAGGATGAACTCATAAGTGATGTTCTTCTGTGGAAGCCATCACATGGGCACGCCAGAGTAGGCCGTTTAGCAAAGACGTACATAGATGGGAATTGCACAAGAATGCTGTGTGTGACCTTAAACCAATTGCGGAAAAAACATCCCACAAGAAAGCAGCTATACAGCCACTTACTCCCTATCAAACAAACCATCCAATAAGAAGAACAAGACATGCTGGACACTGCTGGAGAAGCGAGGATGAACTCGTAAGTGATGTTCTGATGTGGAAACTTACACATGGGCACACCAGTGTGGGCTGTCCAGCAAGGACCAACATCAATCAGCTCTGCATGGATTCTGGATGCTGCACAGAGGACCTTCCAGGGGCGATGACAAATTGGGATGGTTAGTACTATTGTAATGCCCCCCCCAAATACTATATATATATATATATATATATACACACACACACACACACACATTCTCATCCACATATACTCCCTATCACACAAACCATCCAATAAGAAGAACAAGGTAAGTTGGACAGCTGGAGAAGCAAGGATGAACTCATAAGTGATGTTCTCATGTGGAAACCTACACTTGGGCACACCAGTGTGGGCTGTCCAGCAAGGACCAACATCAATCAGCTCTTATCAGAGATTGTCAGTTATATCTGTGTATCCATGCGGTTGGTGCAACATGATGATGATGATGATGATGATGATGATCTTTGGTATTGATCTCATAGTTTTCACATTATTTCAAGGTAGCTATTGTTTGGGTCTCACCTAGGAATCACGAGGTCCCTGTTTTGATACTGGCCCCCGACCAACTCAGCACATGAGTAGCACAGATTGGGTAATTTGTAGCAGTAAAGTGAGGAGCTGACGGTAGGTGTGGTGCTCCAACTCAACAAAAATCAATCTCCACGGTCTAGTGCTAGCGAAAAGGGGATAGACTCCTTCGCTGTCTGGCTGATGTCAACAATAGGCCACTCCACTAACTTTACTTTTGATACATTTTTTTTAGGATCCATCTTTCAACAGCAGCAGTAGCAGCAGCAGCAGCAAAATCCTGACTTGGTGAAATTGAGATCTCATCAAAATGTTTGTCATTATTTGCACCTAAAAATACAATAGAGAATTGCAAAAGTCTTGACTGTTTTCTCTTAAAAAAAAAAACACCAACATGATTCATTATTACACTTGGGAAATTATTTGAAGCTATTAATAATTGTACAAAGATAAAAATCGACTGCTTATATATATATGTATATTTATAATTTATATATATATATATATATATATATATATATATATATATATACATATATATGGGTAGTAAAATATAGAAATAAATCCAGTGGTATATAGAAATGCAAATAGGAAAAAACAAATATATATATATATATATATATATAATATACCAAGCATGTTGGTAAATCCTTGCGGTGAGAAAAAACCAGCAAATAGTTTGATTGTAAAAATATACTACCAAACATCAACCGGGGAGAAAAAAAATTTGAAAAAAAGAAAAGACCAAGATAGTCGCACCAACAAAAAATAATCTATTGGTACAGTATTTGGCCAAAAGAAAAAACAATTTATATGTATATATATGTATATAAGATATATATATATATTCATATAACCGCTAGGAGAAAGCTAATAAGTAAAAAGTGCTCGATACCTAAGTAGAGCCAATAATAAAGATAAATCTAATGAGTCAGACGAACCTACTATTAGTTTCGCATAAAGCTCTTCAGGGCTAAATGGGTCAGATTTTAGCCCTGAAGAGCTTTATGCGAAACTAATAGTAGGTTCGTCTGACTCATTAGATTTATCTTTATATATATAATATATATATATATATATAGAGAGAGAGAGAGAGAGAGAGAGAGAAAGAGAGATTTGGTTTTTGTTTTGGTTTGGGTTTTTTTTACGGCATATCAACCTCAGTGGGTCATTTAATGCCGATAAAGTTTTGAAATAAATCAATTCTTAATGGATAATACAATTTTGTTCATCAACTCATGTTTTTCTATTTAACCCATAGATGGGACCCTAACAGGTACTACCACTCCGGGTTAGAGTGGACCAGGGAGCAAGGGTGATGAAGGGGTGCTCCACATTCCCCAAGAGAGAGAGAGAGAGAAAGAGAAAGAGAGAGCGAGAGAGATATTTATCTGTTTGTCTGTCTGTCTGTCTGACTGTCTCTGTGTGTCTGTGTATGTCTGAGAATAAATATACATATTCAAAGGTATAATAATAAATACATAAATACATAATTAAGGATTTATATATATATATATATATATATATATATATATATATATATTACTTATATTTATTATATGCCTCCATAAGAGCTCTTTAGGAGCAACTTTAATAAACTTTCACTGCCAGCATAACTCAATGATCATCTGTTTACAGATTTGCTCTCTCTGGTGATCATAAAAGTATATACACAGGCATATATATTTAAAACAGCTAAAACACCACTCTTTCACTCCTGGTCGGAGTAAGTTGCTTTGTCTAGCCACACTGATGAGATGTGAAACTTCAAAACATGATGTCTGCAGATGACTTTACATTTATATATATATATATAAATTGAAATATTTCTTGATTTGAAAACATCTTTAAAAGGTCAATATTTTTGAAAAGATGTGAGTATTTCATAAGACAATGTCAAAAAAAAAAAACCTTGAATAATGACATGGGCAAAACTGAAATAGTAAATAAGATAAATTTAAATTTTCTTCTGTTTTGGGTGATACTTTTTATTCTTTACTACTATAATAAGATATATAGAAAAAGCAATTCATTCAATGAAGAGTTGTCCCTCATTCTCCAAAACAATATGCAGTGATATAGTTTCCGTTGTAGAGAGACAGACACCATATCTCCATTATAATAAGATATATAGAAAAAGCAATTCATTCAATGAAGAGTTGTCCCTCATTCTCCCAAACAATATGCAGTGATATAGTTTCCGTTATAGAGAGACAGACACCATATCTCCATTATAATAAGATATATAGAAAAAGCAATTCATTCAATGAAGAATTGTCCCTCATTCTCCAAAACAATAAGCAGTGATATAGTTTCCGTTATAGAGAGACAGACACCATATCTCCATTATAATAAGATATATAGAAAACGCAATTCATTCAATGAAGAGTTGTCCCTCATTCTCCAAAACAATATGCAGTGATATAGTTTCCGTTATAGAGAGACAGACACCATATCTCCATTATAATAAGATATATAGAAAAAGCAATTCATTCAATGAAGACAAGACAATAAGCAGTGATATAGTTTCCGTTATAGAGAGACAGACACCATATCTCCATTATAATAAGATATATAGAAAAAGCAATTCATTCAATGAAGAGTTGTCCCTCATTCTCCAAAACAATATGCAGTGATATAGTTTCTATTATAGAGAGACAGACACCATATCTCCATTATAATAAGATATATAGAAAAAGCAATTCATTCAATGAAGAGTTGTCCTTCATTCTCCAAGACAATAAGCAGTGATATAGTTTCCGTTATAGAGAGACAGACACCATATCTCCATTATAATAAAGATATATAGAAAAAGCAATTCATTCAATGAAGAGTTGTCCCTCATTCTCCAAAACAATATGCAGTGATATAGTTTCTATTATAGAGAGACAGACACCATATCTCCATTATAATAAGATATATAGAAAAAGCAATTCATTCAATGAAGAGTTGTCCCTCATTCTCCAAAACAACTTGAAGGGAACTATTGAAGTGAAATTGCATTCCTTCTCTGAAATGGCACATGCAGTGTGCATCGATCACTTTGGAGCTACAGAGAATAAAGAAAAAAACCATATGTATAGCCAATGGAAGATAGCGAGAGAAGGGCCGACTTAGAGTAGAGCAAAGGATTCTTAAGAAGCGGCTTAAAGAAATGCCAGATGACCGAGTGTTGGTGAAGAAGCAATTATCCGAAGCGAAGGAAAGAATTCTTGTCATTGCATGAGTGGAAAACGTAACAAAAATTTAGGCACGATTTCAAAAATAACTCATTTCAGTTCACCAAGAAATTGTTCAAGGGGGAAAAAAATGGGGTCCTCAATGTACCAAAAGAGGATTTGGAAGCACACCTTTGGAAGAAATACATCGACCCACTCACCAGCACATTCCTCTGGGCCATTTTAATGAACTCGCCCATCCATATCCCCTGGAATTAAATGGGAAATCCTATCAATAAGACCAGATATGTAATCTTCAAATTATTAAAAATCAGACTTAAAGAGGCCAAAAATGCCAAAATAAATTTATATCTGAACTAAGGTATTCACACACACACACACACACACACACATACACACACATATATATACAAGGTGTGTCAAAAAAGTATTGAGATTTTCTTGTACTTTTTGACACACCTTGTATTTGTAAAAAAAATCTTTTAAAACAATGTTCCATTCATTCTTCATTTCTATCTTGGTGAATTTTTATATTTTTCAAGATGTGTCAAAAAAGTACCAAGTTTAAAGCTGTATTTACCAAGATAGAAATGAAGAATAAATGGAACATAAATTTTTTCAGAATGCAAGGTGTGTCAAAAAGTACAAAAAATCTCCATATTTTTTTGACACACCTTGTATATATATATATATATATATATATAAAGAAAATTTGAAAAAACAAGTGTTCCGAAAATGGGATGAATTTAATAATCAATGTTTAAAACATTTCGGTTACATTGAACCTTCATCAGGATGTCTCTTGGGGTGAAGAAAATGATGGATGTTTTTATATGTGACAGGAGATGAAAATCTTTTTAGTTATGTTCACATAATCTGATGGTATATATATATATATATATATATATAATATAAATCATATATATACATATGGGGATTATTTTATGGGGTATCCAGCAATGATTGAACTCGCTAATCAGTAATAATGGATCTGCAAGACCAGCTTGCTAACCATTATGCCATATCAGATAATTAATGTGGCATTATGAAAATGACTGAGAAAATTTAAAACAAAAATATAAGTAAAGAATCCTTCAACATTCATTAATTTCCACATTAATTTTTCAGTCATTTAAAAGTTTGGTGTATTTAATGATTTTGCCAAATGATTTGAGGTCAAGTTATTACTAATTCAATAATTCACGCATGACCCAACAAGATCATTCCAATATTGATTACAAATATTTGATAACATTGATTACATAGTTTGTCTATTGGACTGTATCAAATGTATTTTTATTTAATGCACACTTTTACTCTTAGGCTTATTTCATATAAACAGCTATTCAGATGTCATTATTCAATCTATCCTCAATATATATATATATAGAGAGAGAGAGAGAGTCATCCACAGACAGTGTGTTTCGATGTATCAAGTCTTTTCACTGTGGTTAGACATTTGTAAGCTACCTACAGCCGGGATAGAAACCCGATTGATTCAGCATCAGTCGGACAGCTTAACCGCTCAACTATCGTCACCAAAAGAATGGGAAGGGGATTTTAACTGTTTTAATACACACATCTGTATGTATGTAAAGGCCGCCATAGAATGCTCCATTCCTTTTATAGGAGAGCTTGGCATATATTGGTTTAGCGGTTGGTTTTGAAGGCTCTCACAATGCAAGTGTAAAGAAAAAAACTGATTTTGTTTGTTTACCTTTGATTTATTCTTAATATTTCGAGATAAAGATCTCTTTGGCAGAAGATTTCTGAAAGTCTGGGGCTCTTGCTAAGAATTGTCCATTCAGGTTTGTGCCTTATATCTTCCAAATTCTGTGTGTGTGTGTGTGTGTGTGTGTGTGTGTGTGTGTAAGTCTGTGTGAGTGAGTATTTATGTGTGTTTATGTGTGTGTGTCTGTCCTACAATGTCTTACTTTCATTCCAGGTTTGGCCTACCCTTTTTTGTTTTATTATTAAGTAGTAGTTTGTTTGTTTATTTGTATATATATATATATATATATATATATATATATATACTGGGCATTTGTATTTATCTTTGAAGTCATTAGTTTTTAGCTGACTAAATAAGTATTAATCTTCTGTCTTTCATTTCTTCCGTCTATTTTGTCACATCTATTTATCTTCATCTCTCGAATGAATCTCTTCATTTCCGCTTTCTTTTATCGATAGATAGATAGATAGATAGATAGATAGATATGAACAGACTAACATAGATAGATAGATAGATAGGAACAGAATAACATAGATAGATTGATAGATATGAACAGAATTACATAAATAAATATAAACAGACCAAAATAGATAGATAGATAGATAGATAGATAATGATTAGTATGAGATAGATAGATTGATATGAATTGACCATGATAGATAGATAGATAGATAGATCGGAACTATGTAACATAGATAGATATGAAAAGACTAACATAGATGAATATAAACAGACCAGGATAGATAGATAGATAGATAAATATGAGTTCTAAAGCAATGTTAAGTTATATATACAAGGGTGTGTCAAAAAGTAATGCCATTTTGTTTAGGAATGGTATAATTACCAACACAGGAACATCCAAATGAAGCTGGTCCTCTGTGGATCACATACCTACTTCTCCACATAGTCACCATTTCTCTCAATAGCAATGTTCCACCTTCGAATTAGAGCATGTATCCCTGCCCTGTAAAATTCTGTTGACTGTTCTTTGAGCCACTTCTTCACTACAGATTTCACTTCCTCATCACTGGATTAATGTTTGCCTCTTAAACCCTATTTCAAGGGGCTGAAAAGAGGTATGTAATGGTTAGAATTGTAGGAAATGGACTCAATGACACTAATACCATTGGGAAAGGTATGCATCCACTTACCTTCCCTGCAGCTATGGATAAATAGTAGGGCAGGCTGGGCTCTTTAATCTTGGTTAGGCAACCAGTATAGGAGAAGAAAAATTCTGAATTCAAACCTGTTAAACTTCACTTAAGAAATCAACCATGTGTCGCATCCTGCTCCTGGTTGGTAAATATATATATATATATATATATATATATATATATAATGTGAACAAAAAATGATAAGACAAACAGGAATATTTCTTTTATGCTTATTATTCTCAACTAGTTTCAACCTTAGGTCATTGTCAGGAGAAAATTTATTGTTTGAAGAAATTGTTTTTAGAGAGTTTTTTAAAAAGATTATTATTAAAAAAAATTAAAAGATTTTTTGAAGGTTTGACAGGACACTATAATCCGAGGAGAGAAGTGTGTTAGAAGTAGCAAGTCCATCTGTTAGCATTATATTTATAAGGCTTCCTTATATATATTTTCCTTCTTCTAGACCAGTTTCATACCAAGGATAAAGAGCCCAGTCTGCCCTACTATTTACTACTGGAGATAGAATAGATGGCATTAGTGCAAAGTGAAATGCAAACCGCCCTATCCAGGATTTGAACTCGGTTTTTCAAGTCTATTTCTGACTCAATGGCTTCTACTTTGAATACAAGGGTGCTAATACCCTTGGGAAAGATATGAATAAATTGATAAATATCTATTGATTCGAAAAAATAGCAAGTAATTTACGCACATAATAACAACAATTAAATTATTGACAAATTTAAAATTTGCATATGTGACATGTGATATATTCTTGAAAAATGAAAAAAATAAAAAAGATTGCTCAAATTTTATTTGAAATTTAACTCACTAAATATGCATTTAGTATGGTTTTCTTTTATATAGATGCAACCCTAACAGAGTGGACCTGGGAGTAATGGTTATGAAGGGGTACTCCACATTCCCCAGACATTAGTTTAATGTCATACCCGGGACATTTTTTCAAACTCAATACATTTTTTTAACACATTTTTTTAACACATTTTTTTAACACATTTTTTTAAACTCATTTTTTTATCTAACAGACCCATAGATTGGAACCTAAATAAATAAACTATATAAATAAATAGCAGTAAATAAACTAATAACAGATAAGACACAAAATAGTTGTTATAGCTGAACATTCTGGTTTCATAAGAATATTCTTGCAATGTTATGGAAAAAATTGCAAAATGATCTTGTAATTTGCATTCCTAAAACAAATACTTGCAAAGACGAGATATGGAAATTGGTCTACAGTTAAAGTGCAGAATCCAAGATATACAAATCAATATAAAGTTAAAAGCCAATTCTTGCAAACCCTCAGCAACTGGTTGAGCATGTCTAATTGAAAGGAAATATGGCTTCAACTGTCAATTGAAACAATGGAATGGATTGTAAAACTCAATCAAGAAGACAATCAAATATTTTCCACTGAATAGTTAGGAAAACAATAATACCATTAATTTAAATAATCGAATCTAGTTTGTTTAAGGCATATTTTATAAAGCCAGAATGTCCAGCTATTAACTGAAAATGTTTTGTACCTTATCTGCTATTAGTTTATTTACTGCTAATTTTTTTAAAAAAGGGAACATCTTCCTAAGTATGCTAAATCCATAATTTTTGCTAATAATTATTACCTAATCTGTGCTACTCATGCGCTGAGTCGGCAGGGACTCATATCAAACCAGGAACCTTATGATTTCTAAGCCAATGCCCTACTGACTGAACTAATATATATATATAAGTATATATATATATTATACTATTATACTATATATATTATATATTATATATATATATATATATATATATATATATATATATATAATATGTATACTATATATATTATACTATTGCTCTTATGGCAAACCCCTGTTGAGTTTTTTACATATAAGGTGTGTGTTAAATGCCCACTCCTACTTATAGACTAGGCCAGAATCATGTGATCTACTTCTTGGCCAATCACTGGCAATATTCTGAGGCTGATACAATACTTAACCAACCCTACTGGTCATAATTACTGTGACATTCATGGACGACGGACCTAGGATTAAATTACTGGGCCTTTATCAATATGTAGGATAGTACTTATACATTGACCAAAGGATTCCATAACATAGGACTTTCTTTAAGCCCTTTTCAACTGGCCAAGGATGGCATTTAAAAACTTTACACTCCCAACCCTTTTTATCATATATATGTTAGGCAGTGGCTGAGAGTCTTAGTGTCCTTAGTTAAACTGGATCTAGTGGTAAGTTTCCAGTTCTGGAAGGGTGGTAGTACCTGTTAGGGTCCCAGAGATTCGCTTCCGTTTTTGTCTGTAACAAAAATTACATCACTGCTTACGTCACATTACCCAAAATTGTCATAACATAGAATAAATACACTCAAAATTTGAACATGCAATATTAGACAGTCCCATTGTTTTTTAAAACAAGTTTTAATAAATACATCCCCAGTATCATATATTTATATATAGTTTGTTTTATTTTAATAGATATTCAAAGTTAATAGAACTTAGTTTCGATTTCAAATTGTTTTATCTTTTTTACTCCTTTAATGAATTTGATGATTTCATGATTTATGGTTCAAACTCTCCGACATTTAATTTTTAACTTCCACCTCCTCATGCAATATCTTTCAAAAATTTATTTTTACATCGCCTGGAGGGTGTTTTTTTTTGTTTTGCTAGTATATATAAATGAATAAAACTTTCACCACAAAAGACGACCATGGATTATGGGAACAAAATATGGAGCACATTCTCAACCATCTCAACAAGTAGGCTTGAAAGTAAACACTTGAAGATCATCAAGAGGTAGATTTAATAAAACCTGTTTAAATATATATATATATATATATATATATATATATACAGTGTGTCAATAAAGTCCTGCAACTGATTGTTGAAATGCAATAATCAAAATGTACATAAAAAATAAAAGTACAGAAGTTGAAGTTTCATATAGTTTTATGTGATATAAAGAAAAGCGTACACTCACCCTCTGTTGACGATCGAAACCCGGGAGTTAAGAGAAGCGCTGCTTTAAATCGTTTGCTTCTCGTTGTCTGTGAGAAGATGGGAGAAAATGTGCGAATCTCAAGATGATAAAAGCAGCGATTTGAGCTAGCGTGGGGGGTTTTAGGTCAACGTTATTACGAGATGATTGAAGAACGGTGAAGAGAAGCGAGTTGCAGTTTCGGAAAGTTAAAAGCAGTGTAAGATTTGAACGTGTCCCGTGGTGAAGAATAGAAGGGGAAGATTCTACAGAGGACGAGCGGACTGAATCCCTGAGTTCAGTTGATTCACATTTTACTAAATGATTCTATCATTTGTACAAGGTGAGTTATTAAGTTTTCAATTTTAAAAATGCAGCAAGACTTTATGAACACCCTGTACATTTTATATATATATATATGTATATATATATATATATATATATATATATATATATTATGAAATGGGTACAAGAGATAACTTACTCGAGTTTCACCATAAGGATCTTTAGGGTTAAATCCACTGAATTAATTAAGACACTGATTAATAGCAGTCGATCTCACGTGTGTGTTCATTGCAATGAAATGAGCACACACATGAGATCGACTGCTATTAATCAGTGTCTCGATTAATTCAGTGGATTTAACCCTGAAGATCCTTATGGTGAAACTCGAGTAGGTTATCTCTTGTACCCATTTCATAATAAATTTGCTCTACTTAGTATTGAGCACTTTGTATTTGTTATATCATTGACTTACCCACCTGAATTCCACACTTTCTAATCATCGTGACCAAATTCACCGGTAAGTCAACTTTTCCATTTATAAATATATAGATAGATAGATAGATAGATAGATATCTTTGATACAGCCAAATCTTCTTTTTATGATTTTAATGAAAATATTAACAAACAATTACAACACTGACAATTTACCAATTGATGGTGTCATATCCTTTTTAGCCGAGACAAAAACATGTGAAAGCACTTGAGATTCCAGTAAATGCCAAACTAGTTTATATGCCAACCACCAATATTACTTTCAAATTTCAGAGATTTTTTTTACCGATCTTTCTTACAGGGGAAAATCTAAGAAGAGACATGTGAGTATCAGTTGTAGAATCAAGAACTCTAAGATGGTTTCATAGCAACCCAAATGAGAGTCGACTTAAAAAATGGAATCTAATTTTTTTTTGCTTATTCTAGAATTCAAGAGAGAATTTGTCAAATAGTTGCCTAAAAAGTTAATTCTTTTATTATACTAAAGCTGAGTTAATCACCTTTTACCTCCTAAAGGCTTTTTCACTGTTTAGTTTAGTGACACAAAAATTATACTAAATCATTCCTTACTTTTAGGCTTGAATTATGTTTGAAAAAAATTCTGTTTTAATTGGTTTTAATTAGTCGTAATTTGCAATTAAGTCAAAAACCGACCAATCTCTTACTTTACTCTGTGCCTATCCTTTCTTCCCTCTATGTATCTCTTGACTACCTCCTTGTTATATAATTTAGTTTCTCTGGAGGTAGAGAGAGAGATCCAGGAGAATTTGAAATGTATTTCTATGTTAAATTTCACAACCAGCAACTTGTAGCTTAAATGAGGTCAAACATTTCCTTTCTTAGAAAGCTAATAAAATGATTTTAATGTATTTTTAAATTTTTTTATTTTATTCACTTTGCTAACTCCCTTTTCCCTAATCTCATTTATCTACCCAGAGCTGAATGGGTGACTCAATGGGTCACATTTTGTCCAGTAATAATATAGATCATGCTTATATATCCATTACTACTGAATAATGTGTTTGATGGCTAGACAGGCAGTCAGAGCAGCCCCCTCTAATCAATCAGCTGATCATGTCGAGCCCTGACACTTATATGACTGTCCCAACCATATTGCCCTTATGGCCAACCACCAACCCTTTTTATCATGTGCTAGAAGGTGGTGGCTGAGGCTCTTAATGTCCTGGGTATAATGTTAAACTGGATCTAGTGGTGAAGTTCCAAATTCTGGAGCTCTGGGGAATGTGGAATACCGCCTTTTGCCATTACTCCCAGGTCCACCCTGACTCAAAGTAGTAGTACTTTTAGGATCCAATCTATGGGTAAAATAGATAAAAATGAGTATTAAAAAATGTGTTTGAAAAAAGTAATTGAATACCCAACAAGAATGAATAAAACAAAACATCTTTGTCATAAAATAATCCAAGGGTTAAAATGCCATAACATCCAGGGAAAGGTATGCATCCAATTTCAATAGTTCAATTCCTGGATGAAGCTGTTTGCATTTAACATGCTAAAAGCCTTGGGAAAGGTATGAATCCAATTCTCCCTCCAGCTATGGGTAAATAGCAGGGCAGACTGAGCTCTTTAACCATGGCTAGGTAACCAGTCTAAGAGAAGGAAAACTCTGAATTCATCCCTGTTTAACTCTGCTTAAGAAATTGGCCTTGTGCTGCATCCTGCTCATAAGTGTGTGGGTAGGTTAGAGTAACCTCCCTTTATTGATAGTTAACTTAGAGTGACCAGTCATGGTGTTATGCAAATATTAGTGGCAGGCCATCAGTAAGTCTCTACTTAATGACTGGTGGGCGCCGCCATTGGCATTCTGGACTTGATACGTCGTATGAGACGGTGGATTCGTGTTACTCTTCTTAGTGTAAGGAGGGGTTGGTAAATATATATATGTATGATTCTAGTCCATTCATAAATCGAATCTTGTTTTTGAAGATCAAATTTTGGAGATTTGAGTTTTAGACCAAAAATTGGCACCAACCCATTCAAGAATAATGATTTTGTTAGGATGAAAGTTAAATGGAAAAGATAAGCAACTATTAACTTCAAAAATTCATTTCATAAATGATTTTGTTATCCAAAAGTTGGGGGTCATTTAAACAGGTTGATCAATCTATTTATCTGGTAACACAATATTTTACACCTTTCTCAAAATCACATATATATATATACACACACATATATATATATATATATATTTACACATACATATATATATATATATACATATATATATACACATACATATATATATATATACATACACATATATATATATATATACATACACATATATATATATATACACATATATATACATACATACATATATATATATATATATATATATATATATATACATGCATGATGGCAGCAAACTCATATTCAAGTATTGCCATTGCTTGATAAATCATATACACACACACACACACACACACACACATATATATATATATATATATAGATATAGATATAGATATAGATATAGATAAATATATATATACATATATATATATTTATCATATATACACATATATATATACACATACATATATATATATACACATACACACACACATATATATACACATACACACACATATATATATATACACACGCACATATATATATACACACATACACACGCATATATATATACACATATATGGCATAAGAATTTCATTTCTTTCTTAGGCAGAGGTATTTTCTAATTTATGTTCTCTTAACTTTTACGTAAAACCTTATTGTATGAGCCTATTGCCCTTATGACAAACCCCCTATCCTTTTTATCATATACGTGCTAGAAGCGGTGGATCAGGTTTTAGTGTCCTGGCTTTTAACGCATCTAATAATGAAGTTCCAATTTTGGAGCTTTAAGGAGTGTGGAGTACCCCCAATAAGAACAATACACAAGAGGATTTATACAAAAGTTTATACAGTATATATATATAGTCAACGGTGCTTGGTAAATGTCAGTTTCTTTCCTAGGTGATTTTACCAACTACTACGCATGAGCAGGATTTAGCACAAGGTTGATTTGAAAAGTGGAGATGAATAGGTTTGATTTCAAGATGTTTTCCTTCTCCTAGACTGTTTGCCATACGAAGGTTAAACAGCCCAGTCTGCCCTAATATTTACCCATAGTTGGAGGGAGAATAGTTGGATTCATACCTTTCATAAGGGTATTAGCGCTATGTGAAATGCAAACAGCCTCACCCAGGATTTGAACTATATATATAATATATATATATATATATATATATAAGGTGCGTCAAAAAAGTATCAAGATTTTTTGTACTTTTTGACACACCTTGTATTCGGAAAAAATATTAATGGAATGTTAAGTTTTTTCAGAATACAAGGTGTGTCAAAAAATCTCAATATTCATTGTGTCCATTTCCTATGGCGATAACCATTCCACCACGTACCTCCATGTATAAGTTACAGTAACAATGACATGGAGTCAACGGTGCTTGGTAAATGTCAGTTTCTCGCCTAGGCGATATTCAAACCAATGATATTGATCCATATGATTATATTACACCTTGGCTTCTACGCATAAATTAATCATTGATCAATTAATAGATAGATAGATAGATAGATAGATAAGATTTTGAAAGAAAGAAAGAAAGAAAGAAAGAAACTTTGGTATATAAGACTTTAAAATAGATAGTAAGATAAATAGAAGAGACTTGGAAACAAAGAAATTGGATATATACATACATACATATATATATATATAGATAAATAAATAAATAAATATAAATGTAGTATCACTTGACAAGCTTAATTTCGCTAGGATGGTCAGCTGTGTACTGTGGCCGAGGCGATAAAAGTGTTTCACTAGTGTTTCACTGTGTCTGCTGAAGTCCCGGTTTCGATTTCTGTCAGAGGGAAATCGTTAGTATATACCGCTGATGAGACTTAATAAAGTCGAAACAGTCTGTACGGTATTCTACACATCGAGCCATCCTTTGCTGGGATTACACTTGTCAAGTTCATTTTCTATAAGAAAAAGTATCGAATTTTATGCGATACATGCGTTGTAAGTGACTTCAAGTAAAAATTTAATACAAATAAATAGAAGTTTTAGTTTATATTTATTATCATTGGAACAACTTTGCTACCATTGGTTTCTTGCGCATTGGTTTGTTATTTATTTATTTATCTATTAACACTCTATCACAGATATTGAGCACTCTTCTAATAACACTGTATGTTGGATTACTACAGCTTCTTCAAGTGTAATAGTGCCAACCATAGAGATTGATATATATATATATATATATATATATATATATATATATAAGACATATACAAAAAGAACTGTTCCATCATAAAATTGGTCCATGGCCGTAAGAGAGAACTTGTTACAAATATCAATCATCTTTGGCTAAGTTCCTGAGTGTACATTAGTTACACTTGACTAAAGAGTTAACACGCAACATAGACAGGGACACACAGACAAGACGTACTGATTCTTATTGACCAGCTGATTCAATAGATATCTCTCCGACTAATAAATAAACTTTGCTTGATTTAAGATCTACCAAGATAAAATTCAGATAATCATTGGCTGGAAATCTTGTATTTTATATAGAATTCTCAATTTATGTTTTATCAGATTGGATATATTTTCTTGTGACTTTGCATAGAAAAATCAAGGCAGGATTTTCTTTTAAGTATTGTCATGCCTCATTTAACACAGGGTTATGATTTCGAAAACTGTCTCTTAAAGAGAAATAACATTAGGTAAAAACAATGTTCTTGTCTATAATTTTGCGTAGAGTATTGTAGCTAACTTAAATTGTGAAAATAAATGGATCAATCCATAAATGTAAGGTAGATAAAAAGGGTTGGGGCTTACCATAAGGGCAATAGGGTTGGACAATCATATAGGTGCTAGGGCTTAATGTGACCAGCTAATTGATTAGAGGGGGTCTCCCCGAGTATCTGTCTAGCCTAAGTAAGGGCCAAAGTGTACATTGGTTGAGACAGGCACACAACTACCAGTATATTTGTGTCTGGAGTGGGATTTTGAGCCCATGCTAATTTCAGGCCTTCAGCACCCAATACTAAAATTTATTCATATATATATATATATATATGTGTGTGTGTGTGTGTGTGTGTGTGTGTGTGTGTGTGTGTTGAAAAGACAAAGAAAGGAAAGAAAGTATTGAATGGATAAAATAGGATATTTTAATCAATTTTACTTACACGTGTTTCGGTCAGGAGTTTATCCATATGTACATTATTCAATCTATTATTATTTTTAAATAACAAAATGAAATGAAATAATAATAATAGAAATGTAGAAATGTTCCGCACATAAAGAAATATTGACCTTCCTCAGAGTAAGTCCTTGGAAGGTCGATATTTCTTTGTGTGCGGAACATTTCTACATTTTTTCTATTATTATTATTTCATTTCATTTTGTTATTTAAAAATAATAATAGTTTGAATAATGTACACATGGATAAACTCCTAACCGAAACACGTGTAAGTAAAATTGATTAAAATATCCTATTTTATCCATTCAATACTTTCTTTCCTTTATGTCTCTTTTCAACATACCATCGGATTCACTTCCATTTTCATTTTTATATTATATATATATATATATATATATATAATTAATTAAGTAGGCAGTGGCCTATTGTCAGTATAAGCAAGACAGCAAGGGAGTCTATCCCCTTTTCAGTAACACTAGACCAGTGAGATTGGTTTTGCATCTGAGGTGGAGTGTCACACCTACCATCGACTCCCCACATTAACTAATAGATCCAAGCAGTACTACTCATGCGCTGAGTTGGCAAGAGCTAGTTCCAAGGTGGATGCTCTACCGACTGGGCAAACTAGCTTATAAGTACAGAGTGCTCAATATCATAGATAGAGCATCGAGTCTATCCCCTTTTCACTAATCTTCAGTGCAGCTAGACTTTGCAGACTGCCTCAGGCCTGGATCAAAACATGACCGATTTTTCATCTGTTAGAATTTCTACCAACCAGGCCATCAGTACACAACCACTTTAACGAAGGGAATTTTTCTGATATAAGTATATACATACATATATACAGAGCTCTATCTGTTTTAAGGAGACACACATACAGAGCTGTTTTAAGGAGACATACATACAGAGCGCTATCTTTTTAAGGAGACATACATACAGAGCTGTTTTAAGGAGACATATATACAGAGCTCTATCTTTTTAAGGAGACATATATACAGAGCTGTTTTAAGGAGACATACATACAGAGCTGTTTTAAGGAGACATAAATACAGAGCTCTATCTGTTTTAAGGAGACTCTGACAATTTTTGGGAGACTATGTGCTTAATTAAAGTCATACCTAATTTGAAAATTAATTAGATATAATTAAATGTCTATAGCTCTGCTGATGAGGCCTAATAGGCTGAAATGTACATACAGAGATTGACTTTTTCTCGATTTGTTTACGCCTTACATTTAAACCGATATGCACGCCTAATTCATTTAATTATAACTAATTAATTCTCAAATTAGGTATGACTTTAATTAAGCACATAGTCTCAAAAAAATATATATATACACCATATATATATATATATATATATATATATACCAACCCCTGCGCACAAGCAGGATGTGACACAAGGTCAATTTCTTAAGCAGTGTTTAACAGGTTTGAATTCAGAGTTTTCCTCTTAGACTGGTTACCCTGACATGGTTAAAGAGCCCAGTCTGCCCTGCTATTTACCCATAGCTGAAGGGAAAATTGGATTCATACCTTTCCCAAGGTTAGCATTATATATGACAGACAATGATTGTTTATTCAGTTATTTTATAGAGATTTTCCTAGTGACGAAGATCAAGGCTGTACAATAAAAATGCCCAAAGCTCGGATCTGATCCGGAAATCCATTATTGATTAGGTTTTGTTTGATGTTACTTAATTCGATGTAAAGGAGGAAATTACTTTGGTTGGATTAATCAATATTATATTTTTTTTTTTTTTTCATAGACAGCTATTTTGTATCTTTTTGAACATTCACTATGAAAGTTAAGGGGCGAGAATTATAACTTTTAAGTTTGTATTTTTTACAAGTGGATGTAGTGATTGAAGTTTCCTTCTCTGAGACTGATTGCCATATCACGTTTAAAGAGCCCAGTGTTACATAATTGTTATGTCACCTATAAATTACGTACAATAGTGCAGATATTAAAAACAACGATAATTCTAAATCATGCAAAAAACGGATGAGTAATTAACAGAATTTAACCTGTCACTAACCTTGTAGTCGGTCTCTGATTTGTCAGAATCAAGCATAAGAACCGAAAGATAGTTCGAAAGCCAGTTTTGGCTGGTTGACTAAACAGGACAGATGAAAATGGCGTCTGCTGTCCATACGCCATTTCTCTACACGTACTAGGGCTGAATAAAAGACATCTAAAAAAAATATCAAGTCTTGTGTTTGTTACTAAAAACAGCAGTGAGTTTAATAAAATTTGATATGTACTCAATATGTATTGATATGAGAAAAAATCTGTGAGTGTAGAATAGATACAATCCAGTAAAATATCAACAATAATGCTTAATAAAAAAAATTAACAAAAGGTAACGTACAAGAGCGGATATGACTGAAGTCTACAAATATACACATGGATATTATTCAATAAACTTTGATCTACTAAACATTGCTCAAAATATCAATACCAGGGGTCATAAATTAAAACTCTTAAAACAATTTTGTAAAGCAAATGCAAGACAAAATTATTTTAGTAACAGAGTGGTGAATACAAGGAATAAACTACCATCATCAATAGTGAATGCCCCATCTCTAAACTCCTTTAAGGCAATGTTAGATAATCTGTGGAAAGATTATAAATATTCTGTGGAATTAAGATGAATGTTTATAAGGATCAGCTGACAGGTCTCAGACCTAATATACTAGCTGAAAAGAGATTATTATTTACTCCTTTTGAGTTTTCACATCAGCGTTAGCTAATGGTCTTACACTGGAGTCTGAGTGACAGCAAGTTTCCTCAGGTCTCCAGGACTCTTCTGAGTATTCTGGCAGATTGCAGCAGTGTAGTGTTCTGGATGGTATCAATCCTTCCTCTGATTTCCAAACTTTCCAAACCCTTTTCCAATCCTTTTGGAACCGTTCGAAGTGCACCAACTACAATTGGTATCACTTTGACTTTCATATTCCATAACTTTTTCAGTTCTCTGGTAAGGTCCAGGTATTTGTCCATTTTTTCATTTTCCTTTATCTGTGATCTGCTGGAACTGCAAAATCCACCAGTTGACAAGTTCTTTCTTTTTTGTCAATTATTATTATTATTATTATTATTATTATTATTATTATTATTATAACTGGTAACAAAACAAGTAAAACAATCAGAAAAACAATCAATATACATGTGGCGTTTTTTGTTAATATTCACAAATGTCACAACCAACCAACCAACCTCAGTCACTGCCTTCTAACAAATATTATAAAAAGGGGTTGGGGGTTGCCATAAGGGGCAATAGGGTTGGGACAATCATAGGACTTGAAGTAACTTGCAAATTGATCTAAGAGGGTCTCTTCAACTGCCTGTCTGACCTAAGTAAGTTTGGAGTACTGCATGTCATGGACTACTCAGCCAACAGGGTACCATCCTTAATCATCACAGGTTGCCACCCATGATCAACAGGTGGCTCCATAGGTGCAGGTGGCATATTCCAGTTGACAGAGTGGCAGGTCTTTAAGCTAATTCTTCATCATCTAAGTATTGAATAAGCTCATCACTGATTAACATTGGTAATCAGTGCTTTCAATGTGACTTGATTGTGAGTCAATGGAGTGTGTTTTTGTTGGCATTCAAATTACTTATTGGGATGTACTTATTAATGGGTAATACTGTAACTGTAAAATAAACAGTAACATTAAGTGTAATGATAAATGAAAACACAGATAGGCTTAAGAAAGCTTTATTCTACTTAGAATAATGTTACAGTTTACAGAGAGCTTATGTACTCTTAGAAACACTGAAGTGTTCCTCAAAGGGGAGGTAATAATGAAATAGGGGAATAACTCTTAATTACTTATTACATTACAATTGCATAATACAAGGTGTGTCAAAAAGTATCGAGATTTTTTGTACTTTTTGTGTATTCTGAAAAAAATAAGTAAATACAAAAAGGAGATTTTTTTTTTACTTTTTGACACACCTTGTATTCTGAAAAAAATAACGTTCCATTCATTGTTCATTTCTATCTAGGTAAATACAGCTTTAAACTTGCTACTTTTTTACACACCTTGTATACAGAAAAAAACTAATGAAAGAAACGTAATTTTATTTTCAGAATACAAGGTGTGTCAAAAGTACAAAAAATCTTGATACTTTTTTGACACACCTTGTACATAAAAAAAATACTAGATTATTTAAAAGAATTAATGGGTGCAACCATATTTTTGTATGATGTTGAAAAAGAAGAAACATGTTTTTTAATCTTTTGTAAACAATTTTGTTTGGACATTTTTAGAGACTCTAGTTTACTTTGTGCATTTTGGTCTGAAAAAATAATAATGTCTATTAATGGAGTAAATAGGTTTATAGATATTTGTGACAAAAGCTACAATCTTTTTTTTTTTTTAAAAAGGTTCAATGTAAGTCTGAGTTATAGTTATTTGAAAGCGTATGAAAATATGAACTTAATCAATGGAAGGAAGTTTATCTAGACATAAAATGGATGGAGAGTCAATATTGAAGAGGGGGGGGAAAGAAGGAGAATGGAGATAAAAAAGAAGGGGAAAAGAAAAAAAGAAAAGAAAAATGAAGAGTTTAAATGGGAAAGGATGAGAGAGATTGAATGCAGATGAAAAGAGAGAAAGTGGGAGGAGAGATTGAATGCAGATGAAAAGAGAGAAAGTGGGAGGAGAGATTGAATGCAGATGAAAAGAGAGAAAGTGGGAGGAGAGATTGAAGGCAGTTGGAAAAAAGAGAAAGTGGGAGGAGAGATTGAAGGCAGTTGAAAAAGAGAAAGTGGGAGGAGAGATTGAAAGTAGTTGAAAAAAGAGAAAGTGGGAGGAGAGATTGAAAGTAGTTGAAAAAAAGAGAAAAGTGGGAGGAGAGATTGAAAGTAATTGAAAAAAGTGAAAGTGGGAGGAGAGATTGAATGCAGATGAAAAGAGAAAGTGGGAGGAGAGATTGAAGGCAGTTGGAAAAAAGAGAAAGTGAGAGGAGAGATTGAAAGTAGTTGAAAAAAGAGAAAGTGGGAGGAGAGATTGAAAGTAATTGGAAAAAAAGTGAAAGTGGGAGGAGAGATTGAATGCAGATGAAAAGAGAGAAATGGGAGGAGAGATTGAAGGTAGTTGGAAAAGAAAGTGGGAGGAGAGATTGAAGGCAGTTGGAAAAAAGAGAAAGTGAGAGGAGAGATTGAAAGTAGTTGAAAAGAGAAAGTAGGAGGAGTGATTGAAAGTAGTTGAAAAAAAGAGAAAAGTGGGAGGAGGAGGAGAGATTGAAGGCAGTTGAAAAAAAGAGAAAGTAGGAGGAGAGATTGAAGGCAGTTGAAAAAAAGAGAAAGTGGGAGGAGAGATTGAAAGTAGTTGAAAAAAAGAGAAAAGTGGGAGGAGAGAGTAAAATTGATGATGAGAAAGAGGGAAAAAGAGAAAAAGCATAGAGTTTAATGAGGGTGAAATTGTTCAGGAAATTGAATGAAGAATAAATATTGAAAAGAAAAAACTCTAAGAAATAGCGATTGAGAAAGAAATGTAAGGATTATATATAATTCAAAATAAATTAAATAAAAGTAAAACAAAATTAAATTAGATATGTAAAAAAAATAAAAAGACACAAAAAAAAGTAACAATCTTTCAGAAAGTTCAGACCAGAAGAGCCCTTTGAGCATGCGCAAAAACCCCAAATTCTTGGCACCAAAAAGGTCTCTCAGTCCTTTTTACTCCAAGACTTTGAAGAGGGAACATCTATTGACTTGTTCGGGAAATATGTCCCCTCAAAGAAATAGTGTGAACCCGCTAATAAAGGTCTTACTCTAAAGTCATCCTTGTCTCTGTTCCTTCGCTTCTTTTCCTGAATTCAATTTCAGCTTACCAGCCCACAAGAAGGAAGAACCTAATGTATTGGGGATAGGACATAAATATGAACAAACCAAACCACTCCCCACAGAATAAAGAAAAATAAGAAAAAATAAGGAAGAAAAAATAAAGAAAACAGTTAAAAGAATAATGTGTTTTGTTTGGTGTAATGAAAACAATAACACTGATAGACTTCGGAAAGCTTCATTCTACTTAGAATAATTGCTACACTTATTCAGAGTTTATAAAGTCTAGTATTCACTAGAGAGTTCTTCAAAGGGGAGGTAATCATAAAATAGGGGAGGTAACTCTCAATTACTTATTACATTTGGTTTCTTTGTTTAATGGCATATGATCCTTCATGGGTTAATTAATGCCAAATCCATCCTTGTAGGAAAACTATAGTTGGGGGGGGGGATGAGGGTGTTCAAACTTTTCTCAAGGGTAATAGTTTAAAAGTGATAGCTGGGGGGATGAAAGGGTTCATACTAAAGGGAATTAGTCTGAAAGGGAATGTAATAATGTGATTGTGTCACGGGGACTCACCCCTTCCCAAAAAAGAAGAAAACAAAATAATGGAGAGATAAGATAGATAGAGAAGTAAAAGTGTGACAGAGAACACGAGGTGAGTGGCGAACGTCAAGGCCTGCTGTATTCTTGAAGGAAGCGAGCTAGGCTTTGCCTGACATGTCGGACTGTAGAATCGAACCCGCTTCCTTCAGAATGCAAACATTGTCATCGAAGAAGCTACAGTCTCGGATGTAAGCACCAGGTGCCCGGATGATAGCTATGAGGATTCCGGCGGCCAGGTTTGGCTCGAGAATCTCATGTGTGGGGTGCAGACACCCAGATGTTGAGGAGAAACTAGTATAAGTAGAAGTGGGGTGACGACAGGAGTCGAGTCGCGATTTTGAGTTGCTGAAGATTTTCCGATGACGGATTTTTCAGCTGCTGAAGATTTTTGAGTTGATAAAGATTTTTTGACGGTGACGACATTGTTAACAAGTCGAATATTCATTATTTTTCCCTCTATTTTTTTTTCTTTCTAGAAAAAGCATTAGAAGAAGAAGAAGAAGAAGAAGAAGAAGAAGAAGAAGAAGAGAAGAAAAAGAAGAAGAGGTAAAGATTATGAATTAGAGAAATGAAAGAAAGGGAAAGGCAAATAAAAGAGAGAATGCGAGAAAGAGAGAAAGAAAGTTAATGACAAATGATAACACCAATAGACTTCAGAAAGCTTTATTCTACGAAGAATAATAATTTATTCTACTTAGAATAATAATAATACACTTTTTGAGAGTTTATAAAGTCTAGTATTCACCAGAGAATTCTCAAAAAGGGGAGGTAATCATAAAATAAGGGAGGTAACTCTCAATTACTTATTACATTTGGTTTCTTTGTTTAATGGACACGCCCCATCCCGAAAAAAGAAGAAAACTAAATAAAGGAGAGATAAGATCGATAGAGAAGTAAAAGGATTAGAAGAAGAAGAAGAAGAAGAAGATTTGGTTTGGTTTGGTTTGTTTTGTTTTACGGCATATCAACCTCAGTGGGTCATTTAATGCCGATAAAGTTTTGAAATAAATCAATTCTTAATGGATAATACAATTTTTTTTAAATACATTTTTCTATTTAACCCATAGATGGGACCCTAACAGGTACTACCACTCCAGGTCAGAGTGGACCAGGGAGCAATGGTGATGAAGGGGTGCTCCACATCCCCCAATATGATAAAAAGGGGTTGGGGCTTGCCATAAGGGCAATAGGGTTGGGAAAATCATATAGGTGCTAGGGCTTGACGTGACCAGCCGATTGATCGGAGGGGCCCTCTCCGACCGCCCGTCTAACCCAAGATAGGGCAAAAGTGGAGTATTGCATGTCATGAACTGCTCATCCACCTGGGCTCTATCCTTAAGCATGACGGGTCGCCACCCACGGCCAACACGTGGCCCCATTGGGGGAGTCTTACCCCTCTGCAGAGGTGCAGTTGGTGCATTCTAATGCCCCACCGACAGGGCGAGAGAAGAAGAAAATATTAAAGAAGAAGAAGAAGAAGAAATGAAAGAAATGGAAAGGCAAAGAAAAGAGAGAAAGAGAGTTAATGCATTAAGAGATTAAAGAAATATTTTATTCAAAATCAGAAACGATTTAATGAATTTTTTGGTTGAAAATATTAAAAAGCTTTCAATAGATTTTTAAATGCATTATGATTTCTTCATTTTTAACAAAAAAAGTTTTTATTCTGAACATTCAGAATTGCTAAGAGCAAAACTAATAGGTGGGTCATATTGAGAAAGGAAGGAAGGAAGAAGAGAGAAGAAAAAAATGAAAAATGAAAAATGGAATGAAAAAATGGAAATTCAAAATAAAATGAGAATAAGATTAATTAGAATGAAATCAATAATTTGTAAAAATCGACTTAAAAGTTTATATTGTCTACTAATGTATATATATATATATATATATATGTCCATGAGTGTATATATATATATACATATATACATATGTGTATATGTATGTATATATATATACACTCCAAAACGTGTTAGTTATATATATATATATATATATATATATATATAGATAGATAGATAGATAGATAGATAGCCAGAAGACTGGAAAATATACAAATAAAGATCCTGAAAAAGAAATGTTTAATAACACCTGCCTACAATATATATATATATATATATATATATATATATATATATATATATATATATATATACATATATATCTGATGAATATAAATATATATATATATATATATATATATATTATATATATGTATGTATGTATGTATGTATTATATATATATATATCTATATTATATATTTGTGAAAATAATTTTTGGTTGTTTTAGAAGCATGAAAAAAATGAAGATCAGAATTAAAATGATGAATATTGTGTTCTAAATCTTATTTATTTACCAATATTTCAAGTTTCGCCCTCTTTATCAAAGGTTTGTAATAGACTGACTGTTATTTCCTTGTCTGTGGTCTTTCAGGAGGTCAGGTGGTGTTCTGTCTAGCCTGGTGGTTGATTGGCTGTCTTTGATTTAAAAAGAAATGTCTGTACAAAGTTGTTCTGTATACAAAAATTGCAACAGCCGAGACAGACAACATACAAGATTGAAATGAAGATCTTGTAAAGTTTTTAAATGCCATCCTTGGCCAGTTGAAAAGGGCTTAAAGAAAGTCCTGTGTTATGGAATCCTTTGGTGAGCGTAGAAGTTCTATCCTCCGTATTGGTAAAGGTCAAGTGATTTAATCCTGTGTCCGTCGTCCATGAATGTCACAGTAATTATGACCAGTAGGGTTAGTTTAAGTATAGTATCAACCTCAGAGTACTGCCAGTGATTGGCCAAGAGTTAGATCACATGATTCTCGCCTAGTATATAAGCATTTAGCACACACCTTATATACCAAAAATTCAACAGATCTTTAAAAAGATAAATGAATAAAAAAAGAAAAAGGCTCTTAAACTGTAAGTAAAGTCGTCAGGGCAGCCAAAGAAGGTATCAGCCAGATAGTGAGAGAGTCTATCTCCTTTTCAATAGGGTTAGACCAAGGAGATTATTTTAGTGTCTGAGGTGGAGTGCCACATCTACCATCAGTTCCTGACTTTACCACACAGATCCCTGTGCTACTCATACACTGAGTTGGCGAGGGCCAGTATCAAACCAAGAACCTTGTGATTCCTAGCCGAATGCTCTACCGACCGAGCTAAACCGGCCCTTAAACTTTAGACAGAACTTTTTATGGGTAACAAAATGTGAAAACATATAAGATTGAAATGAAGGCATCATGTTGTGGTATATTGATTAACAAGCTAGTCTCGCAGATACTACTGAATATTAAGTTCAATCTTTGCTTGATGCCCCATACTTGTGTCACATCCGCCCCGTGGCGAAAGGGTTGGAAAAATACCTACTTATGGCGATCCAATTGTGGTGCCATGATTAGCAAGCTAGTCTCAAAGTGTTGCATATCGTGCCGGCGGAAGTAGGATTTTCCTTTTAACCGAAACAAAGAAAAGACGACAAAAATAACAAAGGACTTTTTCCGGTTAACGTGAACAAAAAAAAAAGTAGAACAATGAAATCGGAAGTATATTTTTCTGCTGATAAGTATAACAAAAGAAAATGCGTGGACGGTTTATATACATAAAAGAAAGTCGATAGCAGGGACGGCAGTTAGACAGAAGACTCAACAGAGAACAAGTGAGCTGACAGCCGCATATGGTCGTCACAGCTGACAGACTGTGATACCCCCGTCATTGTCAATGCTCATTGTTAATGCTCGCCACCCTCACACAGCCGAGGAGAAGAAATAAAGTCAGAAGTTTCTACTATACACATGTGTTGGGATTTCATTAAGTCCTACAACTACATTTAAGCTAAGTAGACAATATACACCAGCGATGTGAATTTGATACCACAATACAACAAAAGATCCATTACTAGTGAATAATGAGATCTATCCCTGCTGGATGACCCATACTTGTGACCTTGTGTCACATTTTACCTATGGTGAATGGATTGGGTAATAAATTTTTTTTCATAATATTGAAATGATTTGAAAATATAAAATAAAAAAAAGAGAAAGGATTTAAAAGGTACTGAAACTTGTCAACAGAACTTTTTACGGGTAACAAAATGTGATAATATATAATATTGAAATGAAGATCTTTAAAAACTAAATAAATAAATAAATGAATAAAAAAGAGAAAAGCTGTAAAAAGTACTGAAACAGATCTGTTTAAAAATTATTAGTATTAAATAGGAATACTTGAATTCATATAACTGTATGCAAATTATTTGTATTAATAATAGTTACTTGAAGCTATAATTACTAGCAAATGATTATTATTAAATAGGTATAGTTACTTGAAGCCATATAATTTGTGGTACTAGTCACTAATGACTGCTATGTCAGTGATGATCATTGCCTTGTGGGTGAGAGGAAACACAAAAGCCCAACCATCTTAAAAATAGGAACTTCTGTTGTTTTATTCCCTTTGTTTAGTTACTGAAGCCATGGAAATATATGGAAACACATAACGGACACAATGTGTTGGGTAGATCTCTTGGTCTTTCTTTGTTCTAGTAGGAACTTGCTCTTCTTTGATCTTTGGGTGAAACTTTGTCTCTCAGTCAATGTTATAGCTTGTCTTGCTTATGTCCCCACCCTCAAAACAGGCTGAATCAAATAACCCAGCTTCTTTTATTGGGGTTCCCAGACCACCTAAACCCCACTCCCACTTGCATGGTCATTTCTCACAACCGCTTCGTTGACTGATCATTTCAGCAACTTTTGTTCAATTGCTTATCAATCTTCATGGCTTATTTAATACCAAATCCATCCTTGTATAACATTAGTGGTACTATTCAACCCATAAGGGCCAGTTTAGTTCAGCATATGAGTAGGGATCTCAAAAAAAAACCCCAACTATTTTTGAATTTGACACACAGATTGAGATGAAGGAGGTGTTGTTGTTGTTGCTGTTGCTGGTGGTGATGGTGGTTATATGTCCATGGGTAGGATTTTCTAAGATTTTTAAAGATTTGTAAAAAAATTGAGTACCAATCAAGAATGAATAAAAAAAATGTCTTTGGCATAAAATAACCCAACAAAGGTTGACATGCCGTAAAATCCAACCTACCAAACAACCAAACAACTAAACCGTTTATCCAGCTCCCAGAAATAAAAAAAAGTTGAGTACCCATCAAGAATGAATAAAACAACATTTGGAATATTTTGATATATATATATATATATATAAGGTGTGTTACAATATACCACTTAGATTTATAGACTAGGCAAGGTCACATAGTTTAAACCTTAGCCAATCAACAGCCCGACTGCGTGGCTGGTTGACTACTTAATTACTGATACTGAGAGATGTCCATTTGCAATCATTGACAAAGGACTTGCAATACTGAGGAAGCACCAAGGAACAACCAAAGGATTCTTTACTAAGGATTTCAGCTGGACAAGCGCTCTTGCGTGGAGCCTAAACGATGGCCCATAAAACCGTAACAAATGTTTTTGGCATAAAATAACCCAACAAAGGTTGACATGCCATAAAAAGCAACCAACCAACCAACCAACTGAACCATTTAGCTCCTAGAAATTAAGGCTAAAAAAAATGACTATTTTTTAAACCAACTATTTTTGAATTTGACACATAGAATGAGATGATGGTGGCGTTGTTGTTGTTGCTGTTAGTGTTGGTAGTGGTGGTGATGTTTGTGGGTCATGATTTAATGTTCTATTCATCTGACCGTATACACATCCTTCTGCCTCATTCTACTTTGGTCAAATCAGTGAATATCCAACTGTAAATGTTACCAAGAAAAAAAAAAAAGACTAAAAATGTTCAGAATATATCTTGATATTGTGTTGTGTTTTTTTTCTTCTGTTAACCAAAAGATAGGAACAACGGGAATAGAAGCGAAATGGAATGTGCATCTGTGAAGAGAACTGAGAGACGGAACAAAAGAATGGTTCTTCTCTGCTATCATGAAATAAAAGAACGTCGAGAAAACAAGATAAAAGAACAAACAATGAGATGTTGTCACAACTAGTGATTATAATTTTTTTTATTATCTACATCTTTATTTTTGCTTCTTTTTTTTTTTGGTTCATCTGTTTATTTTTGGGAGCGTTTCTGTTTGTTTTTTGGTTTTTGTTTGTTCTTTTTTTGGTTTTGGTTTTTTTTTTTCCTTAAGTAGTTCTTTTTTTTTTGTTTTCTTTTTTTCTTAATTTATTTATTTTGATAATGTACGTGGTTTATAAATTGGTTTTTGTTCAGTGGTGCCATAGTGTTAATCAAATTTTGTTTTGTTTTTATTTTTTTTCACTGCAGGTGTCAGCAAAGGTGGAGAACCTCTGCATTTTCGCAGAACACATCATGGCTTCAACAAATGAACATTGTGCTTTGCGGTCTATTAGGAGATTTCTCAGTCAATCAAAATCGTGATATATAAGACAAAAAACAACCGAGAAAAAAAAAACGGAACAAAAATCTTCTTAACACCACCATTTTGGTGAACAATTGTTTAAGACTAAATTAGTAGAAAATCCTTCAGGATATAACGTGTGCGTATGTGAAACTCCGAGTATTGGATCTACAATAATGGAAAGCTTTTCCTTTTTTTTTTCTTAATTTTTTGCTTTTTAGATCTACTCTGCTTTATAAAAGTATTGAGTTCGTTAAAAAAATAGTTCAATTAATATAGGGGCCGGGTTAGCTCAGTCGTAGAGTGTTTGGCTAGAAACCACAAGGTTTCTAGTTTGATACCGTCCTCACCAACTCACCGTATGAGTAGCACAGGGATATGTGGTAAAGTAAGGAGCTGATGGTAGGTGTGGCGCTGATGGTAGGTGTGACGCTAAAATAATCTCCTTGGTCTAGCGCTATTGAAAAGGGTATAGACTTCCTCGCTGACTGCCTGATACCAACTTTACTTTACTTATATATATATATATTTGGAACGTTATTTTTTCCAGAATACAAGGTGTGTCAAAAAAGTATCGAGATTTTTTGTACTTTTCGACACACCTTGTATTCGGGAAAAAAATAACGTTCCATTCATTCTTCATTTCTATCTTGGTAAATACAGCTTTAAACTTGGTACTTCTTTGATACACCTTGTATTCAAAAAAATTAAGGAATTGTACTTTTTTTCAGAATACAAAGTGTGTCAAAAAGTACAAAAATCTTGATACTTTTTGACACACCTTGTATATATATATGCTTTTCAAAACAATCTCTTAATTACCTCCTTTTTATATATGTTAGTTTCTCTGTGAGTGTAAAGAGAGTGATTAGAGAGTGTGAAATATATTTGTATGTTAAGTTTCATAAGCCCGTAGCTTATCAACATCTTAATCAGGTCCATTTAAATTTAAATGAGGTCAAACATTCACTTTCTTAGGAATCTTAGAAATTGATTTTAATGTTGTTGTTTATTTTTAATTCTCTGGCTGTATTTTTTTTAAATTTAATTAGATTGCAAACTCACTTTTCCTTAATCCCAATTATCTACCCAGAGCTTAATAGGTGACCCAACAGGTCACATTTTGTCTAGAGTATATATATATATATATATTTGGGGTTATGGGATCGGCCTGTCAGCTTGGCAGTCCGGTTTCAAATCACGCACAGGGCGGTCTTCCGATCTATAGCTCTGCTGATGAGGCCTAATAGGCCGAAATGTACATACAGAGATTGATTTTTCTCGATTTGTTTAGCCATACATTTAATAGGTATTCCCGCCTAATTCATTATTAATTGATTAATTTTCAAAAATTAGGTACGACTCCAATTAAACATATATATATATATATATATATATATATATTTATTGTTGTCCTCATCTTTATTGTATGCACAATGTGTATATATGTGTATTATATTTGAAATGATTATGATGCTTCTAAAATTGATGTTATATGAAATCATCATAAATTCTTCAACACTTTATTTGCACAACAGTCAAATTATTCAAAATGTTTTCCCAAGTTGAATCATTGCTAAGCTCAGATAGAAACTTGTAGCCAAGTGAGAGCAGTCTGCCCCAATGGATTATTAAGAACACCTTAAGAAGACTGGAGGATACATCATCTGAAATATTGCATATGCATATTTTACCATAAAGACGAGCACAATGGTCTGAAAAGTCAAAATCAAACTTTAAAGTTGTTAGGCATTTTCTTTGTTCATAAGGTCATCATCAGAAATGATCTTGCAAATATGAATATATCTGAAGAGTGACTTGATTCAGTTTAACAACTTTCCCACCAGAATTGAAACTTCACCATTAGATAGTTTAACATCATACCCAGGAAATTGAGCCACCACCTTCTAGCACATATATGATAAAAAGGATGGAAGCTTGTGGTATAATGGTTGGAGTCGTAGGAAATGGACTCGTCGACTCAAGTTCAATTCCTGGACGAAGCTGTTTGTATTTCACATAGCGCTAATACCCTTGGGAAAGGTATGAATCCAATTCTCCCTCCAACTATGGGTAAATAACAGGGAAGACTGGCTCTTTAACCACGGCTAGGTAACCAGTCTAGGAGAAGGAAAACTCTGAATTCAGACCTGTTAAACTCCGCTTAAGAAATTTACCTTGTGTCGCATCCTGCTCATTCAGAGGGGTTGGTTAATATATATATATATATATTATATAATATATTAATGATTTGAAGGCAATTACAATGCGTATAAAAATAAAAACAAAAAGATGTTATGTAGTTTTTAATTACAATGCATATAAAAATAAAAACAAAAACATGTTATGTATTTTTTATACGCATTGTAATTGCCTTCAAATCATTAATATATTATAACATACTTAACAATGCTTCAAGCAAATTACCAATTACTTTTATACATATATATATATGATAAAAAGGATTGATGGTTTTCCATAAGGACAACAGGGTGCTAGAGCTTGGGGTGACCAGTCAATTGATCAGAGGGGAGCTCTCCGACCATCAGTCTAGCCTAAGTAAGGTCAAAAGTGGAGTGTTGCATGTTATGGACTGCTCAGTCACCAGGGTTCCATCTTTAAGCATCATTGGTCGCCACCCACAGTTAACAGGTGGCTTTATTGGGAGGGGGGGGTCTTACCTCTCTGCAGAGGTGCAGTCAGTGTGTTCTAAAGCTCCAGCTAACAGGGCTGTATGTCTATCTTAACATAATGTAAATTTACATGACTCTTCTCCAGAATTAAACGTTAACTTTTTAATTTAAATATTATTACACTACATTACAAAATGAATAGGCAACCCCATTTATTATATAACATCAGAAATGATTTTTCCAGCTATGAATGTATCTAAAATTAGAAGATCAATTTCAGAAATAAATCTAACTCAACAATTGTATCGGCTTTTTAAATGTTAGTAAGAATTATCTTTAAAACAAAAAGAAAAACTTTACAAGAATCTTTCAAATGAAGAGAATAACTCTAAATTCAAATATATTTTGATTTTATGTTTATCTCATATTAAAATTTCGTCTCCTCTGTCTGTCTGTCTGTCTGTCTCTGTCTCTGTCTCTGTCTCTGTCTCTCTCTCTCTCTCTCTCTCTCTCTCTCTCTCTCACACATACACACACACGCGCACGTGTGCGCGCGTGCACTGTTCAATAATTAATAATACTAATCATATGTACAGATAGTTTTAGAAACATGACCTTTCATATGCAATATGGCCGTTGAGATATGATATAGCCATCTGATATAATATGGCTGTTGTTATGATGTAATATGACCTCCTCTCTCTCTCTCTCTCTCTCTCTCTCTCTCTCTCTCTCTCTTCTCTCTCTCTGTTCAACAATGAATAATATTAATCATGTATATGTCATTTATGTCATTTGCCTGTTCAACTCACTGACATATTAAAAATGTCATTTTAGAATGTTGAGATAATCTAACAATTATTTTTCTTTGTTATAAACATTTTTCTTGATATTTACTTTTTCACTCCAACAAAAGTAAAGAAACATAGAGTATATCTATCTATCTATCTATCTATCCTATAACTGTTTTCAAGCACCTGTATATTACAAAAGGAAAACATATATATGCATCTGTATAATACATATAGATTTATCTATCTATCTATCTATCTATCCTATAATAGTTTTCACACACCTGTATAATACAAAAGGAAAACATATATGTGCACTTGTATAATACAATATAGATTTATCTATCTATCTATCTTTCCTATGACTGTTTTCAAGCACCTGTATAATACAAAAGGAAACATATATGTGCACCTATATAATATTATGAATTTCTAACTATTTTCAGACACATTTTTTTTGAGGCTATTCAAAATGGCGGCAACAGATTCTTTTTCATATAAACTTTTCATATAATGTCATTTTTTTTTTCTGAATTTAATCTTCTTTCTTTATATATTCATATTTCTACTCGTGAAATTCTTTCTGAAGACCATCCTATCGGCTGGGGCTATAGAAAATACTGACTGCACCTCCGCAGAGGGGTAAGACCCCTCCCCCAAATGGGGCCACCTGTTGGCCGTGGGTAGCGACCTATGATGCTTAAGGATGGAATCCTGGTGGCTGAGCAGTTCATGACATGCAGCACTTCCCTTTAGCCCTTACTTAGGTTAGACAGGCCCCTTCTGATTAATAGGCTGGTTCTATCAAGCCATAGCACCTATATGATTGTCACAACCCTATTTCACTTATAGCAAGCCCCCAACTCTTTTTATCATATATGTGCTAGAAGGCAGTGAATGAGGGTCTTTGTCCTGGGTATGATGCTAATTTGCATCTAGTGGTGAGGTTCCAATTCTGGAGCTCTGGGGTGTGTGGAGTACCCCTTCTTAGCTATTACTTTCAGGTCCACTCTGACCTGGAGTGATAGCACCTGTTAGGATCCCATCTATGTGTTGAATATAAAAAAATGAGCCTAAATAAATGTTTAAGAAAAATTGAATAGCCATCAAAAGGGAATTAGACAAAATGTCTTTGGCATAAAATATCCCAACAAGGGTTGGCATGCCATAAAATCTAACCAATCAACCAGCCAAAGAAAAAATAAACTCAGATCTGCATTCTAAGGCATTGGGTAAAGACAGTTCTAAGTGATAGTTATCTCTAGGCTGTAGGTTCAATCCTCATCAAGGGTGCAATTCTTGGTGTTCCTCTACCAAAGAAAAAGAGGCAAACTTCACACAAAAATGTTTTTTAACAAAAGAAAAATGTTCTACAATTGTATTGTTCTACATGTTTTATTCATTATTTCTCTAAATTTTTGAGATGAGGCTTGATAATTAGAATTATTTGTATTATTCAGACTATTATCCTCATCTTTATTGTTATCTACACTATTTCTCTGAATTTTTGAGATGAGGCTTGATAATTAGAATTATTTGTATTATTCAGACTATTATCCTCATCTTTATTGTTATCTACACTATTTCTCTGAATTTTTTAGATGAGGCTTGATAAATAGTATTATTTGGATTATTGGACACATAGCATAGTGAATAAAGGCGTTTTTTAAAGACAGTTCTAAGTGATAGTTATCTCTAGGCTGCAGGTTCAATCCTGGTCAAGGGCAAAAGTAACATAGAATAATAATTAACAGAGCTTAATACCTCTACCCCAGCTATGGTTAACAAAATGAGAACAAGATACAACCATGGATTGAATAAAGGGTTAGGTTCAAAGTTCCATGATGGCTCTCGATTATGACAAGAAAGTTCCCGAGTTTGAGAAGGCTCCTGAGTCTGACAAGAAATACCTGAAAAAAGCCAAAGGGTATATTGGCCGAAATGTTGTACAGGTAACAATAAAGATGAGGACAATAGTCCGAATAATCCAAATAATACTAATATGTTATTCATTTTTGCTTAATCAATTACCTACTTTGTTCTGTTTCAGATATTCTCAATTCTCATTTGCATTTTTCTTCAGCTATCTTTTCTTTCAAACTTTCTTTTTATCGATCCTCTTTTTTCATTCATTCATTATTCTTTTCACTCTATTTGTTTTCTTTCGCATCCCTCTACCCATTCTTTTTCTTTCTTTCTTTCACTTTTATCTTTTCTTTTTTCCTTTATTTCACATGTATCTTTCCTTTCTTTCTTTCTTTTCTTTCTTTCTCATACATCTATCATTTCTTTCACCCCATTTTTTTTCTTTCCCATCCATCAATCTATACCTTTTCTTTCTTTCTTTTTTCTTTTATTTTTCATTCTTTTTTCATTTGTATCTTTTCTTTCTTTCTTTCACTTGTATCTTTTTTCTTTCTTTCTCTTATCTTTCTTTCTTTCTTTTACTTTTATCTCTTCTTTCTTTCTTTTTTTCTTTTTTCTTTCATTCTTTTTTTCCCTTGTATCTTTTCTTTCTTTCTTTCACTTGTATCTTTTTTCTTTCTTTCTCTTATCTTTCTATCTTTCCTTTTACTTTTATCTTTCCTTTCATTCTTTCTTTCTTTCTTTCTTTCTTTTTTCTTTCCTAATAAAAAAAAAGATTTTCTTCATGTTGAATTTGTAAAGGAACAACAGCTGGAAAGTATCTCCAATAAATAACTACTTGTTATTCAAATAAATCATTTTACTGCGAGAAAAAAAAAGAGTTTTAAAAAAATCCACAGAGATAGAAAATATATTGATTATGTTGTTTACATCGTTAGGGTTTTAAAACATTAAAAAAAATCTCTTTTTGCTTTCGTTTTACAAATGGGTTTACACAGAAATGTGTCTCCCTTTTTTTAATTAAACAAAACTTAACACTTTCAAACTATATCTGTATTATTAAACTAAAACGTACACAAAGATAAGATTTAAAGCACAAAGAGAAAAACGTTCATTTTGCATTGAGGTTGTTAAAAAATAAAAGTAGGAAAATACATCAAGAAAAATTAACACCAGATATATTCACACTTTTTTTTCTACAAGAACATATCAAGGATTCAAAAATGTCTCTGCTAACATATAGACAGACTGTGGGGATTAAAAAATAAAATAAAACTAAATAAAATTAAATCAAATTAGATTTTTTTAAACTAAAAAAAATACACAAAAAGAACAATCTCCTAGAAACCCGCAGACAGGAAGAATCATCTTTTTATCATATATGAGCTAGAAGGCAGTGGCTGAGGGTCTTTAGTGTCCTGTGTATGACATTAATTTGCATCTAGCGATGAAGTTCCAATTCTGGAGTTCTGGGGAGTGTGGAGTACCCCTTCATTGCCATTACTTTCAGGTCCACTCTGACCTGGAGTGATAGTACCTGTTAGGATCCCATCTATGGGTTAAATATAAAAAATGAGCTTAAATAAATGTGTTTAAGAAAAATTGAATAGCCATCAAAAATACTATTACTTACCTGCTTGATTGTACCACTTTGAATTCATGGTTCAGGATTTGAACTTGAGCTGCCGATTCCATTTCCTATAATGATAACCATTACACAAACTACGCCTCCAATATGTCTCATAAATGGAAAGAAATTGTCTACATTTGATAAGTTTACATTTGATAGGTTAAAAAGAAAACATGGTTCATATTACTCTTGTAACAGCTATAAAATATTTATGTAATGAATATGCATACACCTGGGTCCCTCCTCACAGTAATATGATTGGCTGGTGTCAGCCATAAATAAGAGCAAAGAAAGAAAACATGGTCCATATTACTCTTGTAACAGCTATAAAATTGTATTATTAACTAATGATAAATTGAAATCTGTCTGAATAATGGAAAGGAATTTTGAATATAAGTTTACATAAGTTTAAAAAAAAACATGATCTTTGTACAGTTTGCAAAATAATATTCAAATCATTAAGAAAGGTTGATATATACACCTATGACATTACTTTTGTAACAGCTATACAATTGTATTACCAACTCATGATTTATTGCGATATTGAGATAAAAATCTGTTTGAATAATGAACCGAATTTTTAATGCTGATAGATTTACATAGCGGGTTAAACATATTTAGATCTTACACAGTTTCTTCATTCTCTCTCATCACCCTTCTCTATCTCTTTACTTACACTCAACTCTGTCCTCCACACCTTCTTCTCCTTCTTCCTCAACCTTATTTTTCTCCAAGCATTCTCTCTCTCTCTCTCTCTCTCTCTCTCTCTCTCTCTCTCTCTCTCTCTCTCTCT
>CM042163.1:81009802-81054802 GCA_023376005.1 Doryteuthis pealeii | reverse complement strand
AGTATATCAACCTCCCATGAGTTTCAAACAGCAAAAATTTATATTGATCAGCTCTGTATGGATACTGGATGCTAGGAGAGATGACAGATAGGGACAGGTGGCTAGAGAGAGAGAGAAAAAGTAAGAAAGATAGTGAGAGAGATAGGGGGAGAGAGAGAGGGGAGATAGAGAGAATGGGAGAGAGCATTAACGTAAGACATATATTCTAATAAAGAGTTATAGAGTGATTGCTTAACATGCTTCAGAGCGTTTCGGCCTCTGGAGAGGCTAAGTAAAATTAACGTTGATCCCGGGGGCTATTCCCACCAGGCAATACCTTCCCCCTTGTGTTAAAGGGGCAGGGCTGGATTTATTGCCCAGTGCCCGAGGCGCCTCTTTGGGGGGATGCCGACAGGATCAACGCATTTTTGTGCCTACCACCCATGAGCTTCGGCTTGTGGGTGGGCTCACATAAAAATGTCCTTGTATCACACCCTCATAAGTGGGATGAGAGGCAAATACCTTCTAATAACAAAGAGAACGGATTAAAGAAAGAAAGAAAGAAAGAAAGAAAGGTTGTTTGGTTGTTTTATTTCATGGTATATCAACCCTTTTCAGGTCATTTAATGCCAAATCAATTCATTTTGATAAACAAAGGACTCAGGTTTCTTACTGTACCTGCTGTTGCTTAAGTGGTCACCTAACTAAGCATTGAACAGGCTCATCACTGAGAGAAAGAGAGTGAGAGAGAAAGAGAGAGAGAGAGAGAGTGTGTGTGTGTGTGTGTGTGTGTGTGTGTGTGTGTGAGGGGGGGAGAGAGAGAGAGTGAAGTCATGGAAATCCGTGCTGTCAGCATGACATGGTGATAGGGGAAAAGTATTGAAAACAGATGGGACATCCACGTGATGGTAGACGACTGTTGTATCTTCCAACGTGATTGCCCCGCTGACCCACATAAAAACAAAATTATACAGACAGCGTTTTTCTATTATGCATTAATTGTAATTACCTGAATTGGCTCACTTTGTTTTTTTTATCATCATTTATACAATATATATATATATATACTTACATACGCATATACATATATATAGATACACACACATATATATACATACACCAATACACCAACTCATACACACATATATGCATACACACCCATACACCAATACACACACACATACATATGTAATTATCTAGGGTAGCGTGGACATGAAATCAACGGCGCTTGGTTACTGAAAGTTTCTCGCCTATGCAATTTTCAAACCAAGTGCTATAAATGTTGTGCCTACGATATTGAAGATTATTTATTTATAAATATAGCACTCTATATAATGAATATATATATATATATATATATATATATATATATATATATATATATACGAATTGGATCCAAACACAAAAAGATCGCCAGACGACTGGAAAAAATCCAAATCCAAAAAAATGAAGAAAGAGTACTCTGTGTTAATAGCACATGCCTATATATATATATATATATATATATATATATATATATATATATATCAAATGCTAAGCGTTCTGTTGAACGTCCACTCTTACGCTATAAAGACAAATTGAAGATTAATTTGAAACGCCTAAATTTTAACCTCCTTGGGAAAATCTAGCATCAAATCGCAAAGAATGGCGTAAGACATGTTTCGCTAGATTTAAGAGCTCCGTCTAACTTTAAACCAAAAAACATCTGACTCCTGTTTTAGGAAATTCCATCTGTCAGTGTGGCTTGATAGCTCACAGCAAGACTGGGCTGCTATCACACTCAAGGAAACACAAAATCTCTTCTTGATAGCATGGGAGGAAACCAATCGCTCACTGCTGATCCTCATATATCGTTCATAATAGGAGAGTCCACTATATATATATATATATATATATATATATATATATGTGTGTGTGTGTGTGTGTGTGTGTGTGTGTGTAATATTAATATTGATATGTGCTATATTTAAAACTTTTTAATGCTCAATATCGGGGATAGAGCATGTATATCTAAGTTAGGATAGCGTGGTAATGGAGTCAACATTGCATTCACATGAAATCAACAGCGCTTGGTTACTGACAGTTTCTCGCCTATGCGATTCTATCGTTTCAGTGTGACTCAACCATACTGTGTCTGGGTTCATCTATATATAACTACCCTAACTTAATAAATAGACTTTATAGACTTTCTTCATTTTCCATTTGAATTACTTCATAGATAACATTACTTGATTTGGCTTCATGTGCCTTTGTCGGAATTTTACAAGTGGTTCATTGTAATTCATTTTATATTAGACAGACTTATTTTTCTTGGCTAAAGGAAATACAAGGTTGTTGGTTGGTTGTATAAGAATTAAATGTGGTTTTGGCTTTAGTAGCTAAAACCACTTCTTATAATACATTAGGAGGCTCCAAAGAAGTCTCTAACGTAGGTGAACATATACAAAACATCCAACAAAGAGGTATATAACAAAATATAGACTATATTGTCTGAGCACTTTTAACATGGAATGCAGATACAAGACAGGAAGAACGTCCTAAAGAAAGAAATGAGTTCTTGTAGGGTTAATTTTGAGTCTACTAAAAGGAGAATAGAAGAGTCACTTACTGTATAGGAGCCATGTGATTAGGGCTACATACATATATGGGTACAAGCCTATAGATGCGGGCAAAGCCCTAAAAGCCTTAATCGACAGGGACACAACTTGTCTAGTGCATATTAGTGGATGCCAGATGAGAGAGAGAGACAGAGACAGAGAGAGAGACAGAGAGAGAGAGACAGAGACAGAGACAGAGACAGAGCTTCCCGGACTGAGTTTGAATAGCCATGTAGTAATACCATCTAATGGCAAGCCCTGGCAACAAGAAAAGATAACTCTTTTTCACTCAACTCCATCCCAACAAGGGAAAACAACTGCTACAGTTGGATTTCATGGCACGTCAACCCTTATTGGGTTATTTTATGCCGATTATGTTCATTTTTGATGGCTATTCATTTTTTAAACTCATTTTTCCTATTTAACCCATAGATGGCATTCTAACAGGTACTACCATTCTGGATCAGGGTGGACCTGGGAATAATATCGATGAAAGGGTACTCCACACTCCCCACAGCTTCAGAATTGGAACCTCACTGTGAGATGCAGTTTAACATCATACCCAGGACACTAAGACCCTCGGCATTGCCTTCTAACATACATGATAAAAAGAGTTGAGGGTTTGCCTTAAGGACAATAGAGTTGAGACAACAATATAGGCGTTAGGACAATAGGACATGACATATCTTTTGTAGTGCAACCTGTTTCTTAAAAAAAGGTTGTCCATACTGGCACTAAAGTGTCATGACACAATTTGAAAAACCAATGGACTCTCATAAGGACTTTGGAGGTCCTTATGAGAGTCACAATTATTTCTTGCCAAAGATTTTTGCAGGAAACTTCTGTGAACTGAGGAGGTATTTTTTTTTTTTAGAAATTGTTAAATTTAAGGATTCTTAAAATGTATTGAACTATTTATATAAAAGTAAGTAAAGTCGTCGGAGTGGCCTAAAGTCGGTATCAGCAAATCAGCGAGGGAGTCTATCCCCTTTTCACTAGCGCTAGACCAAGGAGATTGTTTTTGCGTCTGAGGTGGAGAACCACACCTACCATCAGCTCCTTACTTTACAACACAGATCCCTGTGCTACTCATACGCTGAGTTGACGAAGGCCGATATTGCGGTTTCTAGCCGAACGCTCTACCGACTGAGTTAACCCGGACTCACTGTAGGAAATCATTACAGTGACAATATATTATCTTTACAATTTGTCTGAATTTTTTTTAATGAGGCTTGATAATATGTATTATTTGAATATTTCTGACTGTTGTCCTCATCTTTGTGATAAGATGAGATCTCTTTTAAAAGCTTATCGTTGAGTATGGTGGTGTTTCCTTCCTTTTTAAAACACATAAATTCAGGGTTTTTTTTTTTCAGAGTTCACATAGAGGCCTATGTTCTTTGCTAAGTTAGGATAGCGTGGAAATGAAGTAAAAGCGCTTGGTTACTGACAGTTTGTCGCCTATGCGATTCTCGGGTTTCAGTGTGATGATTAATAAAAGTAAAAATAAATAAAACAAGGGTAAAACAAAATTAAAATAAAAATAAATAAATAAAAAGACACAAAAATAACAATCTCCAGAGGGCTTAGGACAGGAAGAGCCCTCCGGACATGCGCAGGAAAAAAACCAAGTTCTTGGCATCGAAAAGGTCTCGAGGACGCTTAGACGTAGAGACTTTGGAGAGGTAACACCTATGGGATTGTTCTGGAAATATATCCCCTCAACGAAATAGTGTGAACCCGATAATAAAGTTCTTACTTTAAAGTCATCCTTTCCTTCTTTTCGTTAAATTCTATTTCAGCCCACACGAAGTAAGTAATACTTTTATTTGGGATACAAGACGAATGAACCAAGACTTATTCCCATATCAGTGTGACTTGACCATAATATCTATCTGAGAGTGTAGTAAAATCGGCGATGGTGATCGTCTGGTGAGTGAGGCGAATATATAAAAGCACATCTCCCCTCAAATGTATGACCCTCTCTTGGGTTCGTTCACTTACCGAGGCCGTGGAAATATGCAGAAATGGATAACGTAATCAATATGCGGGTATTCTCTGTTCTAGTAGGGTCTTACTTACTTTTCTTTTTTTTCTTTTTTTTTTTGGGGGGGGGGGGGGTCATGTAAAATATATTGCATTTATCGCTGCGTACGTTTTATGTCCATTTCACCACCATATCAGGGTCTGGCATGCTCCAATGCGCGTGAATGAAATACAGATCGATGCTGCTAATGTTAACATTACTAATGGCCATCCTGTTCCAACTGGCTATAAACCCATTACCCACTTCGGACGAATGCCCTAACAGTCACACCGAGAATCACTTACCATTTCATACAGCTTTGCTGGTAGCAACCCGACATACTTAATATTTTTTGAACAGATAGATAGATAGATAGATAGATACGAATAGACAGATAGATAGATAGATAGATAGATAGATAGATTAGCAAAGTAAAATAGATAGATAGATAGATATTAGCAGAGTAAGATAGATAGATAGATAGATAGATAGATAGATATGAATAGACAGATAGATAGAATAGAAATACATAGATACATAGATAGATAGATAGATAGATTGATAGATAGATAGATATTAGAGAGTAAAATAGATAGATAGATAGATATAACCCATTACCCACTTCGGACTAACGCCCTAACAGTCACACAGAGAATCACTTACCATTTCATATATCTTTACTGGTAACAACCCGACATACTTAATATTTTTTGAACAGATAGATAGATAGATAGATAGATATGAATAGACAGATAGATAGACTGATAGAATATGAATTCATAGATAGATAGATAGATAGATAGATAGATAGATAGATATTAGCAGAGTAAAATAGATAGATGGATAGATAGATAGATAGATAGATAGATATAGCAGAGTAAGATAGATAAATAGATAGATAGATAGATATTAGCAGAGTAAGATAGATAAATAGATAGATAGATAGATATAGATAGATAGATAGATATTAGCAGAGTAAGATATATATATATATATATATATATATATATATATATATATATATATATATATATATATATTAGCAGAGTAAAATATATATATATATATATATAGATAGATAGATAGATATTAGCAGAGTAAAATAGATAGATAGATAGATATTAGCAGAGTAAAATAGATAGATAGATATTAGCAGAGTAAAATAGATAGATAGATAGATAGATAGATAGATAGATAGATATTAGCAGAGTAAAATAGATAGATAGATTTTATCTAGACGTGTCCATTTTCTATGATGGTACCCATTACACCACACGCCTCCAATTCCATATCATTCTAAACTCTTTCCTTTTCATATAAGGACATTCTCATCCTTTATTCTTATGCTAAGTTTGCTGTGGAAATAAAGTATTCTTATTATTTGTTGAAATTTATTAAGGGACAAACTTCCAGCTTCACCGACTAGCAGCCTTTAAAGGACAAACTTCTAGTTTCACTGGTCAGCAGCAGCATACAGCCACCTTAGGGTTTTCTTGGGGTTTCTTGAATCTTTGATATGTTTACTTAAAGGCTATTGCAAAATACTTCAATATATAAAAACTATTATAATCTTGATTTAACTCTCTCTCTCTCTCTCTCTCTCTCTATATATATATATATATATATATATATATATATATATATATATATATATATATATTCCCTCTTTCCTTCTTTTCATGTATTCATCATGTTCGATTGAAATATTTTTCAGTGTAGCATATCCTTTTTATTTCCCTTTCTTTATAATAAAAACAGAATGGTCCATTATTCAGCTAAGGTGACGACACTGATAAGTAATAAGAATTTGGCGGATGAGAATTACCAGATAATCAGGATTTATATTTTGGCATTTCCACTTGGACGATTTTGACGGTCTCATTTTTAACCGTGTTGCAAGAGGATAACGGTTGTACACATAAGGAACACCAGTATTAATATATAGATACGAGGAAATGATATTTAACTAAACAGGTGATTCCCTTCTTAGTGTTATACAACTGAAATAGATATGTAGTGATTGTCTGCCCCTGTTTGGTCTGGAAGAGTTATCGTCCCTTGCTGCAGGTTTTCTACTGCTAGGCGTCCCTGGGTATTTAATCAGGAAAGCGGGAAGTTTGAACTCTCTTTTCTCCGGTACAGCAAACAGGACACATGGGTTAGACATTTGCATCTATACCTTTTATGTGGGGGGCTTAACCCCCCAGCCTATGTAAGTGACACTCCTTCATGTACTCTGTATCACTTCTATAGGACAAAGTCCTACTTTCTTTATACACCTCTAGTACCTTGTCTCGTATATGTGTTCATAATGTATCTCCTTTGTATACCTTGCAATTGTATATGTATTCCTGTTAGAATGTATTTCTATGTGTTCAAATATTAAAGTCTATGTTTGTTACACCTCATAATTCTTTGTCGGAATATTACTTGTACTTATATGTACCTACGTGGAAGGTCACTAAGCCTTCCAACTAATTATAATACCTTTTAAATCCAACAGATATTTCTCATGAATCACAAATTCATTAACTCAATACACCCACTCCCCAACAAAACAAATTAAAACATTTCGGAACAAAATCTAAAGATATTTGATTGAAGAATTGTAACATCAAACGGATGTTGACCCGACAGTAGCTTCAAGCAAAATGAACAAAACATGTCTTTGCGCATGAAGCTCAATGCAAGCTTCCGGGTGAACAAAATTAAATTTACAGACAATTAAAAAAGTCACTTAAAAAAAAAAAAATTTCAACCAATCACAAACTTTCCTCCCAAAACTCCGCCCCAAATCTTTTCAAAGCGAATTTCGATCCTAAAAAACGTTATAAAAACGGCCGACTAACAATCAAGAAAGCAGTTGACTCCAACACTGGCACACGGCGTTTCCTTTTCGGACAAGATCAAAAGACAGCTGAACCTACCGGCCCACACCACATCACCAAGCCACATACAAACAAGTCACCCGGCCAAGAAACAGATGTTCATCCCCTAAGCTCTTCACACTTCAACAAGCGAAAGAGTAAAAGTAAGTAAAATCGTCGGGGTAGCCTAAAGTCGGTATCAGCCAATCAGCGAGGGAGTCTATCCCATTTTCACTAGACCAAGGAGATTGTTTTTGCGTCTGAGGTGGAGCGCCACACCTACCATCAGCTCCTTACTTTACAGATCCCTGTGCTACTCATACGCTGAGTTGGCGAGGGCCGGTATCGAACATGGAACCTTGTGGTTTCTAGTCGAACGCTCTACCGACTGAGCTAACCCATTTTCCAACTTTTGTTCATTTTAAATAAACGAAATTAATCTAATTGTTTTACTCGTTTTCTTTTGCTACCAAACGCTTTCTTGTTATATATCCTTAGTTAGGACTAGAACTTTTCTGCGTGGATGGATGGATTAACAGATAGATAGAAGGATGAAGACGACGAGAATCCTTGAATGGACTCTTCAAAGTTTCTATGGCGATTGAATCCTTGTTTACGTCATTCGAATCACCAAGAAACCATTGATGGCATGAAAGGCCGGCAACCATGGACGACGTAAAATGTCTCTAAATTCGGCCGAAGCAGGGACCAATGAAGAAAGAAGAAAAAAAGAATTAGCCTTATATGAGAATTATTTCCTGTTGATGTGCTGGGGAGAAAGAAGGGAAAAAAAGGGGGTGCCGTAAAGAAACTTACAGTTGTGCGGTAGTGGGGTAGTGGGGTAGTGGTGGCGGTTGTTGGAGGCGGCCGGGGGTTGGGGGTGCGAATGGAAGAATCACATTCGGTTCGGTCCGCGGAATGGCGATGAGATGAGCGAGCAAGGGGAAAAATCAAAATGGACGAGGGAAAGAAAGCGTCGGGGTCTTTAAGAAGACCCTCTTTGACTCTGGGCGACTTGTGGTGGGAGGATTAAAAGGGGGGAGGAGGAGGAGGGGAGGGTATTACGCATGCGCGTGCGCCACAGGAATGACAACTGCTTTTCGGTACTGAAGTGACGGACTAGGTTAAGGAATTCGTCCAAACCCAGAGGAGTGCGAAATGAAATTGTCAACACCAACGTTCTATTTATTTATTAATCTTTTTCCGGCAAAACTTGTAAATCGCTCAGAAAATTGGGGTGACCCAGAAAAAACAGAACCCACAAATTCTGTAATAAAACTGTTAATTTTTAACTAGGGGGTTCAGGGTTAGGGTTAGGGTTTAGGGTTAGGGTTTTGGGTTAGTTTAATGGGAAAATAAATAAATAATTTGGGCTCTGTTTTTTCGGGGTCACCCTGTAATATGTTTTAATTTTCCGACCGATTTGCAAGTTTTGTAAAGAATTATAAAGACTAAGATATCATGTAATGAACACAACTCAAGGCTTTACAACAAAACAATGCGTTTATCAATCACAAGAACATGTAACATACAAAATCCAATACGTGAGTTGAGATACAAAGTATATGTAAGGTTTACAAAGTGTATTGTATAATGGTGTATAATGGTTTGCAAAATAATGCTTTTACTAAACTTATCTGTCTCTTGTATTTGAAGTCTGACTTTTACGAAATCTACGCCCCCCCATGCTGTTCCAATTCTCCTCGTTCTACTGACGCCTTTGCTGTGTAAAAACTACGTCATTCCTCGAAGAGATTCCAGTGGCAAGAGGGTGATTTCAAGGTATCAGCCTCAAAATTGGCGGTTATCACTGAGCCTCGTAACGTGTGCTCTGATTGGTCGTTGACAAAGGCCCTTGGCCAATCGCATGAGGTTTCTCATCAGTGTATGGCTAAGACCCTAGGCTCTGTTGCTATGGTCAAAGGGAGGTCACTAATTGTTTTTCACTTATGATCTTCATTATTTGCATAAGGTGAAATAAGGTAATATTATTTTCCACAGTTTAGCCCTTTTCCTTGAATACTACGACTCATTTTTATCTCTTTTCTAACCATTATTTATCATATTTTTCATATCTATTTTCTATCTATAGATCCAAGTCTCTTAATGTCTATCTATTCCAGTCTCATCCTATCTATCTCATTATATCATAATGTCTGTCTATCTATTTATCTATCAATTTATATCTCACTCTCTTCATAACTATATATCTATCAACCAATCTGTCTATCTATCTATCTACATATGTCAGTCTTTTCATTGTACACCGTATACGATTCTTGTTCTTAATGCATGTCTCGTCGTAATATATTACACCATCTATCTCAGTCTTTTCATTTCTATCTATCTATCTACCCATCCATCTATCACAGTCTATATCTATATCTATCTATCCCACTCTTCATATCTATCTATCCCAATCTCTTCATACCTAGCTATCAATCTCAGTCTTTTCATAGATAGCTATCCAACAATCCCAGTCTTTTCATTTCTATCTATTTATCTATCTATTCATCCAACTATCACAGCCTCTTCATATCTATCTATGTATCTATCTATCTACCTTTCTCACTCTTCATATCTATCTACCCCAATCTCTTCATATCTATCTATCTATCTATCTCAGTATTCATCTATCTATTTATCTATCTATCTATCTATCTATCCATCTCTCAGTCTCATATCTATCTATCTATCTATCTATCTATCTATCTATCTCAGTCTGTTCATATCTATCTATATATCTATCTATCTTAGTCTGTTCACATCTATCTATTTATCTATCTATCTATCTATCTATCCATCTCTCAGTCTGTTCATATCTATCTATCTATCTATCTCAGTCTGTTCATGTCTATCTATCTATCTATCTCAGTCTGTTCATATCTATCTATCTATCTATCTATCTATCTATAGATGTGCCTATCCATTCGAAAGAGGTGAAGGAGAGAGATTTGTGAAAGGGGTATTATGTGGAATGTTGGGAATGAATGGAACGCTCTGCTAAGTTGGAATTAAATGTCTCCTTATGCAGAGTAATGGCTACTCTAGCAGACCATTGGTAGTGAGTTTGATTCTCACTTGGTGCCCCGTACTTTCGGCCTTGCACCAAAATAGCAAAACTTATATTTGATTGATTTTGTAGATTTTCTTAGTTGAATAACATTTTATCATTCGGCAACTTTCGACAACTATGTACATGTATTTATTTATTATTCATTTTTAAGTTAGTAGAATACACCCACTGTACCTCTGCAATGGGGTGACCCCCCCCCCAATGTGGACACCTATTAGCAGTGAGTGGCAATCCATGATGCTTAAGGACAAAACTCTTCATACCTGAGCAGTCTATGCCATGCAGCACTCCACTTTGGCCCTTACTTATGCTAGATGGCTGGTCAGAGAAGCCCCTCTTGATCAATCGGCTGGTCACCTTGAACCCTAATGCATATGCTTGTTCCAGCTGTATTGCCCTTATGGCAAGTCTTTTTATCATATATGCTAGAAGGCTTAATATCTTAGGTATGACATTAAACTGTAACTAGTTGTGAAGTTCCAGTTCTGGAGCTCTAGGGAGAATGGAGTACTCCTTTATCGCCATTACTTCCAGGTCCACTCTGATCTGGTGTGGTAGTACCTTTAGGGTCCCATCAATGTGCTAGATAGATTTTTTTAATGAGTTTTAAAAATGTGTTTTTAAAAAATTGAGTTTGAAAAAAAAATCAATACCCCAAGAATGAATAGAACCATTACTCCCAGGTCCACTCTGATATGGAGTGGTAGTACCTGTTAGGGTCCCATCAATGTGCTTGATAGATAAAAAAAAATGAGTTTTAAAAATGTATTTTAAAAATTGAGTTTGAAAAGAAAATCATTACCCAACAAGAATGAATAAAACCAAACATCTTGGGCATGCCATAAAATCCAACCAGCCAACCAACCAACCAGCCAACGATGCAAATTTTGAGGAATAAATCTTATTTTGCTCAACATTAAGTCTGTTTAATTTCATTTGCCTAGATTTGGGAATCGCAAGTTTCCGGGTTCAGTACCGGTCCCAGTTAACTCAGTGCATGAGTAGCTCAGATTGGGTAATCTAATCTGTGCAGTAAAATCAGGAGCTGATGGAAGGTGTAGCACCAAATCTCAGCAAGACAATCTCCTTCAACTAGCACTAGTGAAAAGGGGATAGACTCCCTCACTATCTGGCTGATCCCGACTTTAGGCCACCCTGACAACTTTATTTACTTGAAGCATTATAAGACATGATTTCAGCAAAAAACAATCTCCTTGGTCTCGTACTAGCGAAAAGAAGATAGACTCCCTCGCTGTCCAGCTGATGCCGAAAATTGGTCATTTAGTTACTTAGATATTTACATCTCAAATGATATCATTTTTTTAAACACCCCTAAGAGCTACTGCGGAATAGTTCAATATGTAAAAAGTATAATAATCTTCATTTAACCCTCTCTCACTCTTTTTTTCTTTCTTTCCTTCTTTTCATCTTTTCCTTATGTTCAATTGAAAAAGATTAACATTCTCGCTTCTGCACCCTCATCCCCTCTCTATATATTTCCCCATCTCTTTCTTTGTCTTTCTTTCTTTCTTTCTTTCTTATTTTTTTTCTGTGTAGCATGTCTTTTTTCTTCCCTTTATTTCTTTATGATAAAAACGGAATTGTCCATTATTTAGCTGAGGTGACAACACTCATAAGAAATACAAATTTGATGGATACGCAACACCAGATAATCAGGATTTACATTTTTGCATTTCATCTTGGATGGTCTCATTTTTAACCAGGGGTTGTTGCAAGCTGATAACGGTGGTTTTTCACTCTTTATAATTAAAATTCATTTCTGTTTTTTGTCTTTTTAATGTATGTGATAATTTTCAACCCATCACCCTCCATGTTGTCTTCATAAAAACTTTATCTCAGTTCTTCTCTTTCTTAATGGAAAAGAAAATAAAGATTAATTCATATCACAGAAGGGGATTCAAAAATTGTTAACACTTTTATGGGAGTACTTATAGGAGATAAGCAGAACTGATATTCTGGAGACCACCCAGGGAAGATTCCAAAAATCTACTGACAGAAATGGTAAACAGATGAAGTATGTTTGAAATCATATATAAAGGTTCACAGCTTTTTAATTTTATATATATATATATATATATATATATATAAAGATAATCTAATGAGTCAGACGAACCTACTATTAGTTTCGCATAAAGCTCTTCAGGGCTAAGAGTCAGATTTTAGCCCTGAAGAGCTTTATGCGAAACTAATAGTAGGTTGGTCTGACTCATTAGATTATCTTTATTATTGGCTCTACTTAGGCATCGAGCACTTTTTACATATTAGCTTTCTCCTAGCGGTTATATGAATATATATATATCTTATATACATATATATACATATAAATTGTCTTTTCTTTTGGCCAAATACTGTACCAATAGATTATTTTTTGTTGGTACGAATATCTTGGTCCTTTCTTTTTTTCAAAAATTTTTTTCTTCCTGGTTGATGTTTGGTAGTATATTTTTACAATCAAACTTACTGCTGGGTTTTTTCTCTCCGCAAGGATCTACCAACATGCTTGGTATATTATATATATATATACATATATATAGGTAATCCTTAACTTTTTCCTCGTAAATTCCTACCATAAAATAAACTGAACCCTCATTTTATGTCTGTGTTTTTGCAATAAATGTTTTATTTTTCTTGCACCCGTTAATTTACAATACTAAATATATTTTCTTTATTCTTTATTCTTTAACAAATAAAGAAAATATATTTAGTATTGCAAAATAACGGGTGCAAGAAAAATAAAACATTTATTGCAAAAACACGGACATAAAATGAGGGTTCAGTTTATTTTATGGTAGGAATTTACGAGGAAAAAGTTAGGGATTACCATATATATATATAAGGTGTGTCAAAAAAGTATCGAGATTTTTTGTACTTTTTAACACACCTTGTATTTTGAAAATATTAACGTTCCATTCATAGTTCATTTCTATCTTAGTAAATACAGCTTCAATCTCAATACTTTTATGACACACCTTGTACATACATATATATATATGTGTGTATGTGTGTGTGTGTGTGTATATATATATATATATATATATATAAATATAATATAATGGGGAATCAATGTGAAAAGTATTAGCATATGAAGGTGCTCAATGTTAAAATAGCAGAGCAGATTTAAAAATCAGAGATGAATTATTATGATGTTAATATTCCATAACTGCAGTTTCATGCATATCATGCAATCTTCAGACAGTCAAAAATATTCAACATTTTTGACCGTCTGAAGATTGCATAATATACAAGAAACTTCAGTCATGGAATATTAACATCATAATATTTCATCTCTGATATATATATATATATATAATATATATATATATATATATATATGTTTTAATGTATGAGTAGTAGCTTACTGGTGGGTATGAGTACGATCGTTGGAAGCACACAATATCCAGGGTTTAAGACTGAGAAAAAACAAATACAAAGTGCTCAATACAATGTAGAGCAAAATTTATTTATATAATGGATAAAAGTAACCTACTCGAGTTTCATCATCTGATTCGTCAGGGTTACATCCGTTGAATTAATCGAGTTTTCGATTAATATCAGTTGGTACAATACATGCCCGTTGAAATGGGTCCTGTCTATAAAAGATAGGACCCATTTCAACGGGCATGTATTGTACCAACTGATATTAATCGAAAACTCGATTAATTCAACGGATGTAACCCTGACAAATCAGACGATGAAACTCGAGTAGGTTACTTTTATCCATTATATATATATATATATATATATATATATATATATATATATATATGAGGAAAAATGAGTAAAGAAAAGAAATGTAGATGGATAAAATGAATTTAATCGATATCACATTAATCAATATCACTTACACATGTGTTTCGGTCAGTTTATGTGTGTGAAAATATTTCGCACACATAGAAGAATCGACCTTCATCAGAGTGAACATTTATTTTGAATGAAAAAATTTGTTGGGAAAAAAAAAAATATATATATATATATGTTGAATTAAACAAAATACACATCTCCTGTTTAACAATTTTATTTGTGATTTTTTTCAAGTTTTCTGGCCAACTTTTTATTATTTGGGTGGAATTCATGGATTAGTCCACCAAAGTTCATGTCCTGAGTACGTTTGGCACTTCAAAGTGCTATTATCAGGGGTGATGTGTTCCAGTTTTTCAAATTATATCAATGGATGTGGCCAGAAAACTTGAAAAAATCACAAATAAAATTGTTAAACAGGAGATGTGTCTTTTGTTTAATTCAACATGCATAAATGAAAAAATGCTGCCCAAATACACACACACACACATACACACACACACACATATATATATATATATATATATATATATATATTATTGTGACTTCCTTTATTACCTCTTTGTCAAGAGACATACCTTTCTCAGGGACAGTATTTCAAAATATAGTGTTAATAGAGCTGGAAAAAGATCTTAAGTTAAAACTGTCTCTCAATGAACAGATTTAGACTAATTTATATCTTATTATAATGGAGATTGTGTGTTTTTCTGTCTGTAACCGAAACTATATTACTACTCAAGTCACAATTTCCTTAGTTATTTACGGCACATTCTCCATGATTCTATTTCTATTTAAACCTCAATTAATAATAAAACTGTTTGACATTATTAATACTGTTGGCCTTACCTAAATACTAATAACATGCAATTGTATTTATATACACAAAAATACCAGTTTTCAGAGTAAACGTAAAGCTAATTTGCATATTGATATTTAAAAAACTGATTTTAATAAAAATGTGCTTGGTATTATTGACTTCTAATTGTTTGGTTTTATCTTAATGAATATGAGTAAAAATCTCTTCAATAAATCCTAAAAGAAATTCATTAACAAGAAGAAATAACAGTAATTTTATTCTTTACTTCCTATTTTAACTAAATAGTTAAATTAGGAAAATTTAGCATTGAAAAACGGAAGTGATGAAAGAGTAAGTTTCAGTTGTTCTATTTTCCGATTATACCCCCTCTGTTTCGAATCTTTTTATTTGAATTCTTAATTAATTTCATTAGCCTTTCTGATTTAATCTAATATTTTATTACATTTAAACTTAAATACTTGCACCCTATGGAGGGTGCATATATTTGCTAGTACTTATAAATAAGTCAAATTCTGAAGACTAAATTTTTGGTCAAGAAGAAAATAAAATAGGATTTGACCTATCCATCTATAGTTTAATTACATTGAAATCAACGCAAGGTGGGAAGAGCTCGAAGAACGGAGAATTTCAGACATTGGAAAGAAAAAAAGAAAAAGATTCAGCAGTTAAAACCCGTAACCAACGGAGACATGAAATATGTTCCAATTAGTGAGAAAATACTATTGAGTGTCTTCAGCTAAAGCTTACCAACTTACCTACCAAATCAGGGCTGTAAGATGACATTTATAAAACACAGAGAACGTCACCTCCATTAACGTACATTCATGCAACAGAGTTCTAAAAAAAAAAAAAGAAAAAGGCCACAATTGCTCATTCGGGGACAATTTTCTTTCTAATTTTTTTTAATTAGTGTGCATGCCAAAAAAAAAAAATGTTTTTTTTTCCCTGTGACAAAATTTATAGAACACGTATGATTCCCAACCTGCAGGCCACTGAAAACAAGAGTCTCTATTTCTCTGAATTTTTGAGATGAGGCTTGATAATTTGTATCATTTGGATTATTCGAACGTTGTGCGGATAACAATAAAGATGAGGACAGTAGTCCGAATAATCCAAATAATACAAATTATCAATTGAAATTCTTTCTAATTATTATTTTATAATCTTTTTTTCCCCTGTGAAAAAATTTATAGAAAAAGTATGATTCCCAACCTGTGGGTCACTGAAACCAAGAGTCTCTATTTCTCTGAATTTTTTAAATGAGGCTTGATAATTTGTATCATTTGGATTATTCGGATATTATGCAGATAACAATAAAGATGAGAACAACAGTACGAATAATCCAAATAATCCAAATTATCAATTGAAATTCTTCCTAATTATTATTTCATAATCTTTTTTTCCTCTGTGACAAAATTTATAGAATAAGTATTATTCCCAACCTGTGGGCCACCAACACCAAGAGTCTCATCTTTCATATATACAAAAATAGACATTCTTATAACATTGACCCAATAATTGTAAATTTGATGTTCATGTGTGTCTGTTCAACAATGTCTTAGTATCATTCCAGATTTGGCTTAGTTTTTTATTATTATTATTACTAGCAACAGAAAACACCCTCCGGGCGTCGTAAAAATTAATTTTTGAAAGACATTGCCTGAGAGGGTGGGAGTTAAAAATTCAAAGTGAGAGGGTTTGTATCATAAGTAAGCAAAATCCTCATATTTATTAAAGGAGTAAAAAAAAAAAAATAAAACAATTTGAAATGTAAACTTTAAATATGTATTAAAATAAAACAAACTATATATAGATATATAATACCAGTCATGTATTTATTAAAACTTGTTTTAAAAAAACAATGAGGACTGTCTAATGTTGCATGTTCAAATTTTGAGTGTATTTGTTCTTGTGTATTTGTTCTTGTGTATTTCTTATGACGATTTTGGGTAATGTGACGTAAGCAGTGATGTAATTTTTGTTACAGATAAAAACCAGAAGCGAATCTCCATTATTAATAGATTAGGTAGGCAACATACACACACACACACACACACACACACACACACACACACACACACAGAATTTCAAGGAAGAATACAACAGAATGGACAGAACCTATCAGCAAGCTAACACCTCCAGACCTTCAGAAATCTTATGATGAAGAGATCTTTATCTCTTGATCTCAAGGGAGTGTGGAGTACCCCTTCATTGCCATGGCTCCAGTTCCACTCTGACCCAGGGTGATAGTACCTCTTAGGGTCCTATCTATGTGTCCAATAGAATTGTTTGCAAGTTAATATTAATTATTTCTACCAGTTTATTGATACACATGAAGTTAATGATAAATTTAACATGAAATTTATCTCCCAATTTATTAATTCACATGAAGTTAAAATATATAAATGTGTGTGTGTGTGTGTGTGTGTGTGTGTGTGTGTGTGTGTGTGTGTTGAAGAATGCTGAGTGAGAGTGAAAAATAATTTGAATGTGTTTGATACTGTAAATTACCAATCAAAACAATAAGTGTTGGTATATTTTTTCAAATATCAATAAATAATCCTCACTTTTCCTATTTTTACCTTTCTCTCTCATCATTCTTCAACATACTCTCAGATTCATTTCCATAAGAAATGGTTGCCGCTATAATGATGCTCTACAAAGACACTAAAGCAATGGTATGCTCACCTGATGGTGACACAGATTTCTTTGACATCGCTGCTGGAGTCCTACAAGGAGATACATTAGCACCATATATATTTATAATATGCCTAGACTATGTACTCCAAAAATCACTAGATACTATAAAGAAAAAGGTTTCACACTAAAAAAGGCAAGAAGCAGGCAATATCCCTTGCAGACTGTCACAGATGCAGACTACGCTGATGACTTTGTACTTCTTGCAGATACACTGGCACAGGCCGAGTCACTACTGCATAGCATGGAGAAGGCAGCAAAGAATATCGGCCTCTACGTGAACTCTGATAAAACTGAGTTCATAAGTTTCAAAAAGAAAGGAGACATCTCCACACTCGACGGTAAGCCTCTAAAGCTAGTAGAACAATTCACATACCTAGGTAGTAATATCTCATCCACAGAAAGCGATGTTAATACACAATTAGGAAAGGCATGAGCGGCCACAAACAAATTATTAGTTATATGGAACTCCGATCTCACTGACAAGTTAAAGCCACAATTCTTCCAGGCTGTGTTTATATCAGTACTGCTGTTTGGCTGCACCACCTGGACCCTAACAAAGCGTCTTGAGAATAAGCTAGATGGGACCTGCACAAGAATGCTGTGTGCAGTCCTGAACAAGTCATGGAAACAGCACCCCACAAGGAAGCAGCTGTACGGCCACCTGCCCCCCATCTTACAAACCATCTGAGTGAGACAGACAAGGCATGCTGGACACTGCTGGAGAAGCAAGGACGAGCTCATAAGCGACGTTCTCTTGTGGAAGCCAACACATGGATATGCTAATGTGGGCCAGCCACCAAGGACCTACATTGACCAACTATGCAAGAATACTGGATGCTCTTTGGTACAATGAATGATAGGGAGGGTTGGCAAGAGATTGTCATGGATATCCGTGCTAATTGCGCCACATGATGATGATGATATATATATATATAAAGATATGCCATTAAATAACCCACAAGGGTTGATATGCCATTAAACAACCAACCAACCAACCAACCTTTAATGCCAGAAGTATGTCCTCTGTCAACACTCCTATGATTTCTGCTACCGCTACCACTGCCATCATCATCATCATCATCATCATCATCATCGCCCACCACTTTAATTTTCATTTCTTTCATTGTTCTCACCATGACAACTGATTCCACCATCATCATCATCATCATCATCACCTTTAATTTTCATTTCTTTCATCGTTCTCACCATGACAACTGATTCTCACCATCATCCACCATCATCATCATCATCATCATCACCTTTAATTTTCATTTCTTTCATCGTTCTCACCATGACAACTGATTCCACCACCATCATCATCATCATCATCATCATCACCTTTAATTTTCATTTCTTTCATCGTTCTCACCATGACAACTGATTCCACCATCATCATCATCATCATCATCATCATCATCATCACCTTTAATTTTCATTTCTTTCATCGTTCTCACCATGACAACTGATTCCACCATCATCATCATCATCATCATCATCATCATCATCACCTTTAATTTTCATTTCTTCATCGTTCTCACCATGACAACTGATTCCACATCATCATCACCTTTAATTTCATTTCTTTCATCGTTCTCACCATGACAACTGATTCCACCATCATCATCACCTTTAATTTTCATTTCTTTCATCGTTCTCACCATGACAACTGATTCCACCATCATCATCACCTTTAATTTTCATTTCTTTCATCGTTCTCACCATGACAACTGATTCCATCATCATCATCATCATTATCATCATCATCAATACTTCTTCACTTTTCATTAATTTTTGTATTTTTCATAATGTCAATGTTTCAATAAGAATGGCCAATTATTTTTATTTTTCTTAAAGAAAAATGCATGTAACAAAATGTCATAACAAGAATAATGACAATGATCATGCTCATGATCATGCCCATGCTGATCATGATGATAGAATTAATAATATAAACAACACTACTGATGGAAATAGCAATGATAAAAACAAGGAAAATAATAGGAAAAGAAAATAATTTTTTTAAGAACTAAAGAGATTTCTTTTTCAAAATTCTATTATAATTATTGTCATTGTTTCAAATTCCCAACTGCGCCAATTTTTTGGGCCTTTGAAGAAATATCAAGATCTGGTTGATATCAGCTGAGATAGTGAAGTCATTTTTTTTAATCTTTTTAAAAAAATTCAATCAGATATTGTCAGTTGGTAATCTTTTATCTTGTTGGGAAAATTAATTGACATGCAAAGACCAAGAAATGTTCACCAAAATTTGATTTGTATAGACACAATTATATGGTTTAAAGTAACTATTCCTATTTAATAATAATTATTTGTTTGCACACAGCTATAACGTATCAAGTATTCCTATCTAACACCAATAATTTGCTTTCAAGTAACTAATAATAATAATAATAATAATAATAATAATCCTAAGTAAACAATTATCACTTCAAGTAAATATTCTTAATAAAAATAAATTGTACATGGTTATCTGGTATCAAGTAAAAGTAAAATTAGTGGAATGACTTATTGTCAGTATCAGTCAAACAGCAAGGGAGTCTATCCCCTTTTTCACTTGTACTAGACCAAGGAGATTTTTTTGCTGGGGTGGAGCCCCGCACCAACCGTCAGCTCCCCACTTTCCCACACAGATCAGATTACCCAATCTATGCTACTCATGCGCTGAGTTGGCTGGTACCAGTATCGAGTCAGTAACCTTGCGATTCCTAGACAGGCGTTCTACCAACTGAGCTAAACCCGAGTACTTCCCCTTATTTATTTATTGTCAAAAATTTTTAATAATGATAACATATTTCTTGATTTGCACTCCCAGGTATTTTTTTTTTTTTTTTCATTTTTAAGAATCTTTTTAAAATTTTGTTTTGATTTATGAGATCTCAAACATCTCTACTGGCCTTTTGCCATACACCTCCATTTGATGAAAATTAATTCTGATTTTTCCCCCTGATTATTTTGGATGCTGACCCAGAACATAAGAATAAGAATTCTATATCTGTAAAGTAAATGATTGATTGATTGATATTCAATTAATCAATGATTGATTGAAGCAGAAAATTGATATGCTATTAATTAAAGACTCTTAATGGTGACCAACTATTGAATACTTTATGTATTTACTAGAAGTGGCTACCCGGCATCACCTGGGTAGAGGTATGGGGGAGAGGTAGTCTCGCAGATCCATTATTATTGAATTGCAAGTTGGATCCCCGCAGGATGCCCCACTAAAATCCCTATGTAAAAAAAAAAAAAAAAAAAAACATACATTGATCCAGACACTCTGAAAAGAAAAATTAATGTCTCCTATTTAAAATATTAAATACAAAAAAAAAATTCCATGCTGTTATCATTTTGATTTTTTTTTTTTAATTATCTTATAATATAATGAAAATTATTGTGTACAGTGCTCAGGTGCACCACAACTCATCAAAGTCTCATGTCAAGTACACAGAATAATGTAGTGTCAGGAACATGAACAGTTTACAGTAGTAATATGCATGTATGTGTGCATATGTATGTGGAGAGTGACATCAGGTATAGTGTCGGTGGACTACAGGAAGCATGGAGGCTTTGAAAGACTCAGTACTTCGGCAGCCTACAACAGATGCGGGCAGTTTATTCCATGTCTCCACAATTCTGAGTGTGAAAAAATGTTTCCGAAAGTCACGTGAGCAGTGCTGTTTTTTTACTTTGTAGGCATGCCCACATGTGTTGGAAAGATGGAGATCAAAAAGGTGCTCAAGGTTGCTGTTGTTAAGATGATTAATGACCTTATGAGCATTTACCCGGTCAGCTGCCAGACGCCGAAGTTTCAGCGAATCCATTCCCAGGGCTGTGAGACGTTCAGAGTATGGTAGATGCCTGATGGAGGGTATTCGTTTGGTTGCACGTCTCTGTAGAGTTTCTAGGAATCTTCATTATTTTTACTCAGAAACCAAGCCTTGGTGATATTTAATGTGTATATATATTTACTTTATCATTTATGGTTTTATTTTCGAAGTTTCCTCCGGACATACACATACACAAAACTGCCCTTTATATATGTATAGATATTGAGTATGTATTTTTCCCAAACCCTCCACCACGGGCAGGATAAGACACTAACACTAACTCAAACCCTAACCCTGACATTAACTATAACACTAACGCTAAGATAAACCTTAAAACTAATCCTGGCCCTTACCTCAACCTTAATCCTAGTATCTCAAATGTTTCAAGTATTTCCTTAGAATCTAATGCTTTTTAGTATTAACTGCATTATTCGACTATTGTCCTCATCTTCATTGTTATCTTTACGTTATCTGGCCTTTTTCAGGTATTTCTTATAGGACTTGGGAATTTTCTCAGACTCAGGAACCTTCTTAACACCTTAACGCCTTTACCCTAGCTATGGTTAGCAGAATGAGAACAGGATACCCCCATGGACTGAATAAAGAATTAGGTTCAAAGTTCCATGATGGCTCCCAACTATGACAAGAAGGTTTCTGATTACAACAAGAAGGTTCCCGAGTCTGAGAAGGTTCCCGAATCTGACAAGAAATACCTGAAGAAGGCCAGAGGGCACATCGTCCGAAACGTTGTACAGATAACAATGAAGATGAGGACAATAATCCGAATAACGCAGATAATACTAATCATCAAGCTTCATCTCAAACATTCAGAGAAATACCAATGCTTTTTATAGGTAATTTGATGATATTATCTCTTGTGTGCTATTCTGCAGTAGTTTCTGTTTTTGAGTTTAATAAAAATAATTTGCCACAAATGATGAATTAATACTGTTATTGTTGTTCTTTTTTTAATTAATAAATAATTGTTTTTTGTTTTTTTTTTCATTTTTAAAAATGTTAATTTTCAATTTGATCACATGGTTGGTATACATAATCAAATTAAAATTCAATAGAGAAATCTTTTTTTTTAAATAAATACTTTTTAATCAGAAGTTTATGAATATTTTTTCAATTTTCAGTGGAGTAATGCTAATTTGAATCCAGAATTTTCCTTATCCTACACTAGTTGTTATACCAAGGTTAAAGAGCCCAGTCTACCCCTGCTTTACCACAGCTTGAGGGAGAATAGTTGGATTCATACCTCTCCCAGGGGTATTAGCACTATATGAAATGCACACAGCCTCATTCAAGATTTGAACAGACTCCACTTCCTATGAAAATAACCATTAGGCCATGAGTGCCTCCAAATATAAGCATGTTCACAATTATATCTTATTATAATGGAGATTCTGTGTCTAACTCTCTGTAACTGAAACTATGTCACTGTTTACATCAAAATACCCCCAAGAATTGCCTTAGTTTACCAATGAGTATTGAATTTATAGTCAATATCATTGATAGATAGAATAATAAATCTTATTTATTAATGATAATCTCTATGAAAAAATGGGTTAGATTTGCCTCAAAACAGCTCATGTTATTAGTGCATTTAAGATCCAGCAACGTGTCTTATATATCACTAAGAAATAATGGTTTACATAATATATGGTATGGTTAATTTGCATTCTGGTTTTAACAAAACCGTGTTTAATAAATAATTACTTTATAGAGTTATATACTGTCAAATTCATTTCTGTTTTTCTGATATATATATATATATATATATATATATATATATATATATATATATATATATATATATATAGTGAGGCATGTGGTGTGTAATGGGTACTGACATAGGAAATGGACACAGCAAGGCAAGTTCAAATCCTGGACGAGGCTGTTTGCATTTCACATTGCACCAATATCTTTGGGAAAGGTATGAATTCAACTATTCTCCCTCCAGCTATAGATAAATCGTAGGGTAGACTGGGTTCTTTAAACTAGTTTAGGAGAAGAAAATTCTAAATTCAAACCTGTTAAATTCCATCTAAGAAATTGACCTTGTTTCACATCTTGCTCGTGCAGGGAGAGATTGGTAAATATATAAACAAGGTGTTCAAAAAAGCATCGAAGTTTTTTTACTTTTTGACATACCTTGTATTCTGAAAAAAAAATATGAATGGAATATTAATTGTTTTCAGAATACAAGGTGTGTCAAAAAAGTACCAAGTTTAAAGCTGTATTTACCAAGATAGAAATGAAGAAAGAATGGAATGTTATTTTTTTTTTACGAATACAAAGTGTATCAAAAAGTACAAAAAATCTTGATACTTTTTTGGCACACCTTGTATATACATTATTTTTATATACTACTTAAACCATGTAATTTCCATAGGTTCAGCTTTTAAAAAGTTTATTATACCAAGATAAGACAGATTTAAACAAAGATATCATTTCCTGAAGTGAAGTTTGAATGTATTTTGAGCTTGATTGTTTTTTGTGAATTGTTTTTAATCAAGTGCCGGGTGAAGAGGAGAAAATCAGGAACATATCAGTGTGACTTGCCTGCTGTGTTGTGTCCCTTCAAAAAGAGGACAGGCTCCTCAGGGTGATCACCTTTTAATCAACTTTGTTGCTAAGAAACCACCTTCCTGAGTATAATTTGGGATCACCTGGGTACTTTGTGTTCCTGGAGTTGCTGGAATGAATTGGTCTCATTTGTATGTTACAGATATTTTTTTCTGGGAAGAACTATAATTGGTGAAAAGCTGCAAGATGCATGGTTGTTGGTTGGTTGGTTGGTTGGTAAATTGGATTTTATGGCATGTCAATCCTAGTTGGGTTATTTTATGCTGAAGACATTTGTTTTATTCATTCTTCTTGGGTATTCAAATTTCTTTTTAAAATCAATTTTTTTTTAAATTGTAATGCCTAGATTTTTTTCATTTTTCTTCTCTCTCTTTTTTTTTTATTTGTCATGTACTGGAATAGTAAGAACAACAAAACAAAAACAAAAACAAAAAACCAACAAAAAAAACAAGAAAGAATTGATGAGCTCCAGAGGATTAAAGTCAAATCATAGATCCCCAAAGTTAAGCAGCGATGAGCTTGTTTTATACTTAGATCACTATTTAAGGAACAGTAGATACTGTAAATAGGACCGGGTTAGCTCAGTAAATAGTACAGTAAGGAGCTGATGGAGGGCGTGGCGCTCCATATCAGACACAAACACAATCACTTCTTGGTCTATTGCTAGTGAAAAGGGAATAGACTCCCTCACTGTCTGGATGATACCGACTTTAGGTCACTTCGACGACTTTACTTTACTTAGGTACTGTAAGAAACCAAATATCAAAATGACGATTCAGCATTAAATAACCTGAATACGGTGTAATGGGCATAGCTGATCCCCCACGACATAATTTGCATGGCAGCTGGAATAGCTATAATAAAAGCAGGCAGTTCGGGAAGGAAACAGGGTATTTGCCTCTAATCCCACTATGACATGACACAAGGACATTTTTATGTGGGCCCACCCTCTAGCCAAAGCTCATGGGTTGTAGGCACAAAAAAAAATCCTGTCAGCATTCCCCCTCAAGGGGGCCACCTCAGACACTGGGCTTTAAACCCAGCTCTGCCCCTTTAAATCAAAGGGGTAGGTATTGCCTGGTGGATAGCCCCCTGGCATCATCGCTGTTAATTTTACTTAGCCACTCAAGAGGCCGAAGCACTCTGAAGCAGGCTCCATAATCCCTCAGTTTGGGAAGGAAACAATGATAGACTGTGCCTTGTTGGAAGAATGTCCCAAACTTTCTGAGTGTTGGCTTTTCTTCATAAGGTTGATATGCCATAAAACAAAACAACCAAAGAACCAACCAGACAGAGCTCAAGAATTGGAGCCTCACTGTTACATAATTTATGTGGTAGCATAAATTGTTGGCAAACCCTTTTAGCTGAAGGGGCCATTGGCTTTCAGATCAGCCAGTTGAAAAATACAGGTCTGTTGGTAATCCCATCTGACCCCTAGAGAACATATAACGAGAAACACGTGACTAGAGTCAAATTTTAGTTTCGACACAGAGTAGACGTGTAACTGCAAGGTTGATTTTACCACGCGGCAAATAAGAATGGGTTAAATAAATCTTGATCAAGAAAAGTCTTGTGAGTTGATTAATTGCATGAGTTAAACTAGCCCTTAAATGAAGCCCTTAGTTAGAGACAGCAACAAGAAGATGACAAGATGACGGCCTGACAAGAAATTAGCAGAAGCATAACGATAAGGAAAAAAACGTTTACTTGTTACATACTTTAAGTGTTAGCATAAATTGTTGACAAACCCTGTAGCTGAAGGGACCATTGGCTTTCAGATCAGCCAGTGGAAAAATACCAGGACTGTTGGTAACCCTATCTGACCCTTAGAGAACACATCACGAGAAACACATGACTAAAGATAAATTTTAATTTCAACCTGAGATCGATGCAGAGTAGACGTGCCACTGTGAGGCTGATTCTCACCTGCGCGGCAAATAAGGATGGGTTAAATAAATCTTGATCAAGGAAATAAAAAGTCTTGTGAGTTTATTAATTGCATGACTAAAAACAAGCCCTTAGTAAGAAGATAAAAGATGATGGCCAAAGAAGTACAAGATGACAGCCAGACAAGAAGTTAGCAGAAGTAGTAAAGCCGAAATGAAGAACAAGTAAGTCACAACTCTGTCTCTCTCTCTCTCTATCACGCAAGTCTCCTCTCTCGATTATATACCCAATGATGGGGGTATACAACAAGAATTGGAGCCTCACCACTGGATGCAGAAAACAGGAGAAAAAATGTCATTTTCTTTGCATTTGTTTTATAATTGTAGAACCACTGGCACACTAAAAAAAAAAATGAAGAGGATGATTTTTGTTCTTCGTTTCGTAATCAATGACAATTGTCATGATATGTGTCTATAATTTTTAGATTTTTTTTTGCCTAAAAGATGGCTACTAAAATCATAACAGGTTATGGGCCCAGGAACACAAGGATCTCTGCTGGACAAGCACTCTTGCTTGAAGCTTAAAGGATGGCCACAAAATCGTAACAGGTTATGGGCCCAGGAACACAAAGGATCTCTGCTGGACAAGCAGTCTTGCTTGAAGCCTAAAGGATGGCCACTAAAATCGTAACAGGTTATGGGCCCAGGAACACAAAGGATCTCTGCTGGACAAGCACTCTTGCTTGAAGCCTTAAAGGATGGCCACTAAAATCGTAACAGGTTATGGGCCCAGGAACACAAAGGATCTCTGCTGGACAAGCACTCTTGCTTGAAGCCTTAAAGGATGGCCACTAAAATCGTAACAGGTTATGGGCCCAGGAACACAAAGGATCTCCACTGGACAAGCAGTCTTGCTTGAAGCCTAAAGGATGGCCACTAAAATCATAACAACCAAGAATTGCAGAACTCCAGAAAAATTATGGTCAAGTTATACTGAAAGCACCAGTTCCCACTAGATTACTAAAGTTAAGCAACAATGAGCCTGTTCAATACTTAGATAGGTGACTATTTAAGCAACAGCAGATACTGTAAGAAACCAAATATCAAAATGATTCGGCATTAAATGACCCAAAAAGTGTTGATATGTTGTAAAAGAAAACAAACCAACAAAAATCCTCACTGGATTCCCCATATTTGTGACCTTGTGTCACACACTACCTGTGGTGAATGGGTTGGGTAAAAGTGTGTCCAATCATGGTGTATAGGTGAGCGAACTAGTCCTGCAGAGCCATTACCACTGAATAGCAAGTTCGATCATCACTGGACGCTCAATACTTGCAACCTTGTGTCACATTTTACCCATGGCAGACAGGTTGGGTGAAACCAATTATCAAAATTACTTTATTTGGCATTAAATGACCACAGTTCTCATAGTGCTAATACCCTTGGGAAAGATATGAATCCAACTATTCTCCCTTCAACTATGAGTAAATAGTTGGGCAGACTGGGCTCTTTAACCTTGGTTAGGCAACCAGTCTAGGAGAAGAAAAACTCTGAATTCAAACCTGGTCACTACTAGAATAGGCTCAGGCCTACTTAGTGATCTATTGAAAGGTATGAATCCAACTATTCTCCCTCTAGCTATTGATAAATAGTAGGGTCAGACTGGGCTCTTTAACCTTGGTATGGTAACCAATCTAGGAGAAGAAAAACTCTGAATTCAAACCTGGTCACTACTAGAGGCCTACTTAGTGATCAATTTCAATTTAGAAAAAAAAATTACCTGAATAAAAACAAAACAAGCAAACAACCACCAGAGCTTCGGAACTGTAGCCTCACCACTCGATGGAGAATGCATAAAAAAATGAAGGGGGTGATTTTTTTCCTCGTTTTGTAATGAATGGCAGTTGTCATAATTTTTCTGTCTACAAATTTTTTTCTTTTTTCATTTCACTTTTTCTTTTTTTTTTTTGTTCGTCATAGACTAGAATAGTAACAACAACAACAACAACAAAAACAAAAAAAAAAACAAAACAAACAACAACCAAGAATTGCAGGATAAGTTGAGGAGGGAAATGAATTATGTCAAAATGTAGAATCGAAAATGTCAACGGATGTTTAATGCAATATTAATGACCAGACTCTATGACAGTGCGGCCTAGAACTCAACTCTGGAGACACACGTTTCCCCACCTGCTGTTATCTAAAACATTTGACAAGAGAAAGGATTCAGTTGGTTAAGAAGTTGATCTGTTATTCATTCAAAGTAATGATTACCAGAAAGAATGATTGTGCATTGAATTGTGAGATGAATACCATGAACAGTTCATGACTCTAGATCATTCTTTACTTCTTTTCTTGGTCAGGTCAATAACTTTTCAGTAGCATGTCATATATATATATATATATATCATATACTAAAATAAATATATAAAGGTTTTACATATCTATTTATTAGGTGACAAAGGAACATTCACGACCATATTGGTTTCATGTGATGCAATCATCAGGTGAAGATGTTTCAAATGCAAGGAAAATCGACAACATTTTTTCGATTTCCCTTGCATTTGAAACATCTTCACCTGATGATTGCATCACATGAAACCAATATGGTCGTGAATGTTCCTTTGTCACCTAATAAATAGATATGTAAAACCTTTATATATCTATTTTATTATATTATATAACAGCTCTATTTAATATTGAGCGCTCTATCAATAATACTGCCTTTGGTACACCATTCCAGCAAAAGCTGAAACAGTGACCATCCCACACTATATATATATATATATATATATATATATATATATATATATATATATAAAAGGAATGACTTACTGGTAAAAATATTGGGTTGGTCTCAATTTTGGTTGGTACAAGTGTTACTCAGATAAGTCAGCATTATAACAAATATAAAGTGCTCAATACATAAGTAGAGTGGATTTATTATTATAGTGTGTAGAGTAATAACCTACACGAGTTTCACCATAAGGATCTTCAGGTTAAATTCACTGAATTAATCAAAATATTGAATAATCACAGCTAAGTGTAGGAGTTCATTTTGTAAATATCATTTACAAAATGAATGAGAGAGAGACAGATACTTGAGTTGAGACTTACTTGTTTAGTCGCCATGTTTTCTTTCCTACTTCTTTCTCGTGACATGTTCTCTAGGGGTCAGAGAGCTATAACCATTACTGGTATTTTTCCACTCTCTGATTTGAAAGCCAGTGGCCTCTTATTCTACAGGGTTTGTCAATAATTTATGCTACCACATAGATTATGTAACAATTATGTTTCATCCTGCTCCTCGGTTAGGGGTTGGGTAAATACACACACACACACACACACATATATATATATATATATATATACCAAACCCTCCAACAAGCAGAATGTGACACAAGGTCAATTTTTAAGCAGAGTTTAACAGATTTGAATTCAGAGTTTCCTTCTCCTAACAGGTTACCTAACCATGGTTAAAGAGCCCAGTCTGCTGTAGTATTTACCCATTGCTGAAGGCAGAGAAGATGAATTCATACCTTTCCCAATGGTATTAGTACTATGTGAAATGAAAACAACCATGTCCAGGATTTGAACTCGGTTTGACGAGTCCATTTTCTAAGACTGTAACCATTACACCATGCGTCTTCATCCAAATATGGGTAAATAAATATATTGGGCTGAACTTGCACAAAAGTGTCAAAATTATGGTGATCCCCCCCCCAAAAAAAAAACACAAATTTTGTAATAAAACTGTTAGTTTTAACTATGGGGTCTAGGGTAAGGGTTTAGGGTTAGGGTTAGGGTTAGGATTAAGATTAGGGTTAGGGTTGGGGTTTAGGGTTAGTTTAATGGGAAAATGAATAAATAATTTGGGTTCTGTTTTTTCTGGGTCACCTGTATACCGGTGACCCAGAAAAAAAAGAACCTACAAATTTTGTAATAAAACTGTTAATTTTAACTAGGGAGGGTTAGGCTTAGGCTTAGGCTTAGGCTTAGGGGTTAGGGTTAGGCTTAGGAGTTAGGGTTAGGCTTAGGGGTCAAAGTTAGGGTTGGGTTGGGGTTTAAGGTTAGTTTAATGGGAAAATAAATAAATAATTTGGGTTCTGTTTTTTCTGGGTTACCCTAATTTTGACACCTTTGTGGAAGTTCAGCCATATATTGTTGAAAAATGAGACAACTTTGAAATAACAGTATAAAGACAAATAGACAAATAGATCTTACAATCTTTGTTGTCTACTTACTTATGGAAATGGAGAAGACAGATACACTTTTGGAATTCCCAGGCAATGCCAGGTATCCTTTGGTATTAACACCTGGAAACAGTTCTCAGAGCTTTAAGGATGAGACACAGATGCAGGGATAGAAAGTGGCTTCCACCACCAAATAAGACTAACAGGTTAACATCCTTTAGCAAGTCTTGTATTTCATGGCCTGAAAGATTTCTATCAATATGCACATGTGTAAGATCACATGACTTGCAACATTTATACAACACTGAGCAAAATGTTCAGTTTGGCTCACATAACATCTTTTTCTGAGATGTGATTTGGTACATGATATGTATTTTGAATTACACGCTGCTCAGTGGCTATATATCTATTAAGGATCAGATTTCTCTGCACATCTTAGTAGATTTCAGATCTTTTTAGAAAATTTCCCCATTAGTCCCACATTAGATTTTTGGCAAACAGTTTCTTTTATTTTTTTTTTTTTTTTTAAAAGATGAAGCATTGTCAGCCATCTTTTTGGATATTATGAAAATTTTCATTATACTTTTACATATATATATACATATATTTCTCAACCGCGTTTGAACACTCTCTTCACATGATTTTTTTAAAAAAGTTCTTTTTTTGAACATTTCAAAAATTCTCCGCATTCCAACAAATTTTATTTTTAAAAATAAGGATTTACTCCTAGGAAGGTTGAAATTTCTTTGTGTACGGTACATTTCTACATTTTTTCTATTATTATTATTTCATTCCATTTTGTTATTTAAAAATAATAATAGATTGAATAATGTACACATGGATAAACTTCTGACCGAAACACATGTGAGTCAAATTAATTAAAATATCCTATTTTATCCATTCAATACTTTCTTTCCTTTATTTCTCTTTTCAACATACCGTTGGATTCACTTCCATTTTTTTTACATATATATATGTATATATATATATATATATATATATATATATATATATATATATATATTATATATATATATTGTTAAAGTCAGTATCAGCCAGAGAGGGAGTGAGTCTATCCCCTTTTCACTAGTGCTAGATCAAGGAGATTGTTTTTTAGTACCACACCTACCATCAGCTTCTCACTTTACTGCACAGATCCCTGTACTACTCATATGCTGAGTTGGTGAGGGCCGGTATCAAACTAGGAACCTTACAGTTTCCAGGCCAACACTCTACCAACTAAGCTAAACCGGCCTTTTATATATATACTTGGACTTTAATGAAATCTATCTATATATATATATATATATTTAAGCATAGGGTAAGGTCCTGATGAAATCATTTGGATGGAAACCAAGGTAGACCCTTAACTTTTTCCTCTAATTTCATTATTAATTTTATTATTACAGCTATTTGTTTTTAATATATTGAGCACTTTTGGATTATTTACTGACACCACTGCAACGGAAAGGTTAAAGCGACAATTAGATACTATATATAAATAGGGATTTAATTGTAAATTCACCACCTGGCGTAGAGCTAACCCTCACTTTGTTTACAAAGTTAGAGGACTCTCGTGAATTCATTTCCGCTTAGAAATGTATCAATTATTTATTCTCCTAAGTTTGACAGCCGCAAATAGCTGTATGGGTAAGAGAAAATGGCAGACGAAAATTCAATCAGGTCTCGATCCCGGCTATGGGTAGCTGTTAAAGTGTAGCCACACTGATGAGAGGTGAAACCTCGAAACACATGTCTGTGGATTAACTTATTTATATATACTAGCAAATATATGCACCCTCCGGGTGCAAGTATTTAAGTTTTAATATAATAAAATATAATGTTTAATTAGAAAGGCTAATGAAACTGAATAAGAATTCAGATAAAAAATATTTGGAACAGAGGGGGTATGATTGAAAAATAGAACAACTTTGAAACTAACTCTTCCATCATTTTCCCTTACTCCCGTCTTTCATTGGTAAATTTTCCTAATTTAACTATTTAGTTAAAATAGGAAGTAAAGAATAATATTACAGTTATTTCTTCTTGTTAATGGATTTCTTTTAAGATTTATCCCCGAGATTTTTGCTCATATTCATTAATATAAAACCAAACAATTAGAAATCAATAATACTAAGCATATATTTATTAAAATCAAATTTTTAAGATCAATATGCAAATTAGCCTCCCAATTCACACTGTAAACCCCTATTTTCTTGTATATATAAATACAATTGCATGTTATTAGTATGTATATATGGTCAACAGTCTTAATGATGTAAAGGAATTTTATTAATAATTGAGGTTTAAATAAAAATAAAATCATGGAGAATGTGATGTAAATAACAAAGGGAATTGTGACTTGAATAGTGATATAGTTTTGGTTACAGACATACAAACCCACAATCTCCATTATAATAAGATATATATATAATATATATATATATATATATATATATATACATATTAAGATAGACTGACTGTTCCTTTTCATATCATATATATATATATATATATATATATATATATATATATATATATATAAACTGGCACGAGAAGAATAAGTCTTTATATCTATGTTAAATAAAAAAGATTAAGAACATAATATTCATTATTTTGTTTCTGATCTTCATTTTTTTTCACCCTTCTAAAACAACTAAAATATGTATACTCATCAGATATACCAACAAAAAAGCACATGTGAACTGCATAAAATCATCATATATATATATTTATGGTGGCTCATGGTCTAATGGTTAGAGTCATAGGAAGTGGACTCGCCGACTCCGGTTCAATTCCTGGATGAAGCTGTTTGAATTTCACATAGTGCTAATACCCTTGGGAAAGGTATGAAACCAATTCTCCCTCCAGCTATAGGTAAATAGCAGGGCAGACTGGGCTCTTTAACCATGGATAGGTAACCAGTCTAGGAGAAGGAAAACTCTGAATTCAAACCTGTTAAACTCTGCTTAAGAAATTGACCTTGTGTCACATCCTGCTCATGCGGAGGGGTTGGTAAATACATATATATATGTGTGTGTGTGTGTGTGTGTGTGTATGTACAAAATAGAAAAACAAAGTATTCCAAAAAGATAGATTTATCGATAGATGTACAAGTTGATGTTAAAATATTTCTTATTTCTTAAACCTTCATCATGACATTAGGAGGAAAAGATTTTGTTTTTTAGATAAAAAGAACATTTCTTTTCTCTAAAACTTTCTCATCTCTCGTTTCATTTTGAAAAGACTTCCATCACTGTGATTCTCCATCACCAGTGATTCTCAACATGGTACAGCTGGACCATCACCAGTGATTCTCAACATGGTACAGCTGGACCATCTGTAGTCCACAGAACATTTCTAGTGGTCCACAGAGAGTTCGAAGCCACAAAAATGTTTTAGCCATTTCACAAAAATTTAAGTAATTTAGCACTTCAACCCCCAGTTGAAAATCTCTATTTAAACGCATGTCGATGATCGGCGGAAAATGAATTGTCTTGTCTTACTTTAACACGTGTGCTAGCCACTCGCAGCAACTTTCAAGAAAAGTAGGATTGGTCCATGGGAATTTTTTGAATAAAAAATGGTCCATAAGCCAAAAAAGGTTGAGAAGAACTGGTTTAGACAACACTTTTTCATCCTAATGTCATGATGAATGTTTTAAAAAAAACGAAATGTTTTAATGCCAACTTAACCATCTTTATCTTTTTTCGAACACTTTGTTGTTTTCTATTTTCTATGGACCATCGGATTTATTTCTATATTTTTCCATCAATATATATATATATATATATATCATCCACAGACACAGGAACCACAAGGTTCCTGGTTCGATACCAGCCCTCACCAACTCAGTGTATGAGTAACTCAGGAATCTGTGTGGCAAAGTATGGAGCTAATGGTAGGTTTGGTGATACACCTCAAATACAAAAACAATCTACTTGGTCTAGCACTAGTGAAAAGGGGATAAACTCCCTCGCAAATGGTTTCAAGTAATAATATTTTATCAATAGTGATATATAAAGCCTTTCACATTTTTTGTATATTGATATATAAAAACTTCCATATCTTTTACATTTTTATCAAACCTCTAACCTTGTGATTCCCAAGCGAATATTCTACCAACTAAGCTAAATCAACCTCTTTTCAACAAATAGTGATATATAAAGGCTTCCATATTTTTTTATATTGATTTTATAACTTTTATATTTTTATATTTTTATATTTTATCGAACCCAGAACCTTGTTATTCCTGGGTGAATGATCTACCAAGTGAACTAAGCCAATCCATTTTCTATCAATATTATTACTTTCAACAAATAATGATATATAAAGCCTTCCATATTTTTTTATATTGATATATAAAAGCTTCCATATATTTTATATTTTATCAAACCTGGAATCTTGTGATTTCTAGGCAAATGCTCTACCAATTTAATTATACCAATCTCTTTTCTATCAATAGTGTTATTTTCAACATATAGTGATGTATAAAGGCTTCCATATTTTTTTATATTGATATATAAACGCTTTTATATCTATCATATTTTTATATCTTATGAAACCCGGAACCTTGGGATTTCTTGGCAAATGCTCTATCAACTAAGCTAAACCAACCTCTTTTCTATCAATAGTGTTATTTTCAACAAATTTTGATATATAAAGGCTTCCATATTTTTGATATTGATATACAATTGCTTTTATAGCTTTTATATTTTTATATTTTATCGAACCCAGAACCTTGTATTCCTGGGCGAATGATCTTCCAAGTGAGCTAAGCTGATCTATTTTCAACAAATAGTGATATTAAAGCCTTCCATATTTTTTATATTGATATATAAAAGCTTCCATATATTTTATATTTTATCAAACCTGGAACGTTGGGATTTCTAGGCAAATGCTTTACCAATTTAACTAGACCAATCTCTTTTCTATCAATAGTATTATTTTCAAGAAATACTGATGTATAAAGCCTTCCATATTTTTTATATTAATATATAAAAGCTTCCATATCTTTCATATCTTTATATCTTATCAAACCCAGAACCTTGTAATTCCTTGGCAAATGCTCTATCAACTGAGCTAAACCAACCCTTTTTTATCAATAGTGTTATTTTCAACAAATAGTGATATTAAAGCCTTCCATATTTTTTCATATTGATATACAAACGCTTCCATATCTATCATATTTTCATATCTTATCAAACCCAGAACCTTGTGATTCAGAATCAAATGTTTTACCAACTGGGCTAAACCAACCTCTTTTCTATCAATAGTGTTATTTTCAGCAAATAGTGATATATAAACCTTCCATATATTTATATTGATATATAAAAGCTTCCATATCTTTTATATTTTCATATTTCATCAAACCCAGAACCTTGTGATTCCTGGGCGAATGCTCTACCAACTGGGCTAAACCAACCTCTTTTCTATCAATAGTGTTATTTTCAACAAATAATGATATATAAAGCCTTCTAAATTTTCTCTCAGTAGTGAAATATAAAGGTTTCCATATCAATTCTTAAAAGCAATTTAATTTTTCTTTCAGCTAATTAATCACAGTAAGAGCCATGGTAATTGGAAGCAATAAGAATCATGTATGGGCTTCATGTCAACCAAGGAATCCCATTAAGTCAATAAGGATCTCCTTAACAATATTAATCAATTTTAATGATAAACCAAAGCGATCAGCCAAGCATTCCTCGGTTAAAATTATTTTTTTGAAAAATCGTCATTAACCTTCTTTTTTTCTTCTTTTTTTATTTATTTATTTATTATTTTATTTATTTATTTATTTTTTATTTTATTCATTTATTTATTTTATTTATTTTATTTATTATTTTATTTATTCATTTTTATTCATTTATTTTATTTATTTATTTATTTTTTATTTTATTCATTTATTTTAATTTATTTTATTTATTTTTTATTTATTTATTTATTTTATTCATTTATTTTAATTTATTTATTTATTTTATTTATTTATTTATTTTTTATTTTATTCATTTATTTTAATTTATTTATTTATTTTATTTATTTTTTATTTTATTCATTTATTTTAATTTATTTATTTATCTTATTTATTTTTTTGAGGTGCAAAATGTTAAGATTAATAAGCATTGAATAGGAAATGATGAGACTTAATTAACAGGGAAAACATGTCCATTTGAATCAATTGGGACTGCAGAGAAAAATCTTTTTTTTATCTTAGCTCAGTCGATAGAGTATTCGGCTAGGAATCACAAGATTCTTGGTTCGATACCAGTCCTCGCCAACTCAGCATATGAGTAGCACAGGGATCTGTGCAGTAAAGTAAGGAGCTGATGGTATGTGTGGCACTCCACCTCAAATGCTAAAATAATCTCCTTGGTCTAGCACTAGTGAAAAAGGGATAGACTCCCTCGCTGCTTGGCTGATACCAACAATAGGCCACGCCAACGACTTCACTTTGTTTTATAATGGAGATGGTGTGTTTTTCTGTCTGTAACCGAAACTATATTACTACTCAAGTCACAATTCCCTTTGTTAATTACGTCACATTGTTCACAGTTTTATTTTTTATTCAAACTTCAATTATTAATGAAATTGTTTAACATTATTGATATTGTTGACCATATCTAAATACAAATAAAAATGCAATTGTATTTATATATACAACAAAATAGCAGTTTTCAGTGTGAATGGGAAGGCTAATTTGCATATTGATATTAAAAATGTGATTTTAATAAACATGTGCTTAGTATTATTGATTTCTAAGTATTCAGTTTTATCTAAAGGGATATGAGCAAAAATCTTTTAAAAAATCCATTAACAAAAATAAATAACTGTATTTTATTCTTTACTTACTATTTTAACTAAATCATTAAAGTAGGAAAATTTTTCAATGAAAGACGGTAGTGATGGAAGAGTAAGTTTCAGTTGTTCTATTTTTTTTATTATACCCCCCACCTCTGTTTCAAATATTTTTATCTGCATTCTTATTTAATTTAATTACCCTTTCTAATTCAATATAATATTTTATTACATTAAAACTTAAATACTTGCACCCAGAGGGTTGCATATATTTGCTAGTATATATGATTATTTGTGTCCCAGATTAGTGAAGCGTAGGATCTTAGATAAAAGCATTGAGTTGATATTTAGTTTTCAGAGTGTGTGTGCATGAGAGAAAGAGAGAGAGGGGGTTGGGTAAATACATATACCATTATTATGTTAATTTAATCATTACAACATTTGGTATGTTTACTTAAGTGCTATTGCGAAAATAGTTCAATATGTAAAGTCGTCGAGGCGGCCTAATGTCCGTATCAGCCAGTCAGCGAGGGAGTCTATCTCCTTTTCAATAGCGCTAGAACAAGGAGATTGTTTTGGCATCTGAAGTGGAGCGCCACACCTACCATCAACTCCTTACTTTACTGCACAGATCCCTGTGCTACTCATACGCTGGGTTGGCGAGGACCGGTATCAAACTAGGAACCTTATGGTTTCTAGCCGAACGCTCTACCGACTGAGCTAACCCGGCCCCTATATAATAATCTTGATTTAATTCTCTCACTCTTTTTTAAAAGAGGATAGTAAAGTATTTACATTGATTTGCTGATAAAAATTTGGTGGGAGGTGTTTAGAATATGGCTGAACTTGCACAACGGTTGCAAAAATTAAAATGGAAAGTTTTTTGGAGGTCCCCCATGATAGTTTAACTATAGTCTATGAATGAACTTTTTGCGAATTGGGTTATGGTTTAGGGGTTTGGGGATTAAGGTTGTTTTTTTTATTATGTATTGCTTAAAAAAACAACAAAAAAAACAAAATTACTATACATTATCATTACAACCATTGACATTAATCATTGAAACCCAACGGTAGACACATTAGTCTCAGTTGTTTGTGTTAGTATTGCAATGTATAATTTCAATTAAACTTGGTTTAAAAAAATATTTTTCAACATTAAATGTATAGTAATTTTGGGGTTTTTGTTTGTTTTTAAGCAATACGTAATAAAAAAAACAACTTTAATCCCCAAACCCCTAAATTGTAACCCAATTTGCAAAAAGTTCATTCATAGACTGTAGTTAAACTGTTATTGGGGACCTCCAAAAACTTTCCGTTTTAATTTTGCGACCGTTGTGCAAGTTCAGCCTAAAATATCTACATTAATTTGACAACAAATAAGAGACAAAAACACGGCTTGGAAAATATGTAAGTGGGGCTGGAAATTCACCTGGCGATGGCTCACTAAAACATATCATAAATTAAGGCAGGAGGCCGGGATGACATAAGATCAAAATTAACAAAATACATTCCTGTAATTTACATAATTTCAATATTATAATTAAAACAAACATGTAACTTCTTTTTTTTTTTCAATTCATTTTAATTTTACATTGGGCATTTAAGCGACACCAGACCATTTGGAATGTTTCATTTTTAAAATTGGGTGAAATAAAATGAGACAAATGAGAAATCTGTGATTGAGTAACACCAGATAATCTTGAATTATATTTTTGCATTGCATCTTGAACAATTTGGACGGTCTCATTTTTAAATAGAGGGTGTTGCTGGTTGATAACGGACGGAAGATTTATGAACAAGTGTATTAGTATATAGATGATAAAAAGGGACTCATTTTTTATTATTATCATTATTATTATTATTGTGTGTGAGTGTATGAGTGTGTGAACATGTGTGCATGAGAGAGAGAGAGAGAAAGATAGATAGAGAGAGAGAGAGAGAGAGAGAGAGAGAGAAAGGATGAGCACATGTATATGTATTTTATTACTCTTATTATCATTATTATTATTATTATTTACTCCTTTTGAGTTTTCACATCAGTGTTAGCTGATGGTCTTTCACTGGAGTCTGAGTGACAGCAAGTCTCCTCAGGTCTCCAGGACTCTTCTGAGTATTCTGGCAGATTGCAGCAGTGCAGTGTTCTGAATGGTTTATTATTATTATTATTATTATTATTATTGTGTGTGAGTGTATGAGTGTGTGAACATGTGTGCATGAGAGAGAGGTGAGGGAGAGAGAAAGAGAGAGAGAAAGGATGAGCACATGTATGTGTATGTTTATTGTTACATAGTAAAGTCATCAGTCAGTTTTGTAAATGTGTTTATAGCAGCAAAAAAAGGCATACCAGTATCACCTGATTGACAAGTAAAATTGCAAACAGAGATTTGATTGGGCGGTTTTACAACATTTCAATTGTTGTTTGTTATGTTTAATATCAAAATTAGTACTTTTTTTTCTTTTTTTTACTTTTTGAAAAAAATTACATGGTTTCAACTGACTAAATAATCATAATAATCTATTAATAATAGAGATTCGGTCTCTATTTGTCTGTAACTGAAACTATGTCACTGTTTACGTCACAGTTATTTCAGGAATTAAGTTAGCTCAGTCAGTAGAGTGTTCGGCTAGGAATCATAAGGTGGTTGGTTCGATACCAGCTCCCGCCAACTCAGCGTATGATTAGCAGAGGGATCTGTGCAGTAAAGCGATGAGCTGATGGTAGGTGTGGCGCTCCACCTCAGATGCTAAAATAATCTCCTTGGTCTAGCGCTAGTGAAAAGGGGATAGACTCCCTTGCTGTCTGGCTGATACAGACATTAGGCTGCCCCGACGACTTTTTTTTATCAATTAGTATATAATCTACAGTCAGTATCATTACTACATAGAAATATTAAAATTCTATGAAAAATCAATTAATTGTCAAATTTTGACAAAAATTTCAATATTATTCACCTTTAGATGAATTTATGTTTAAAATAGTTTTTTTTTTCCTAAAATATATTCGGGGAAATATTTTTTTTTTACTAGGTCACAACCCCCACCCACCCCCATTTAATTTCATGATATCTAAAGAAAATATATTTTACTAGTATGATTTTGAAAATTTTCTCTAAAGATATGAGTCTGAATAATTAAATCAGAAATTTGTAGAAACTTTGTGGAGATTTCCCCCGAGTTAAGAAAGAGAATGATATGAAAGAAATTGATGAGGAAAAAAAAGTAAACAAGAGTGAAAGGGAGAGGTAAAAAAAAATGTATGATTTGGTTTGGTTTAGTTTGGTTTCTTTGTTTAATGGCATATCATGTCTTTGTGGGTTATTTCATGCCAAAGCCAACCTTGTAGAAGAATAGTAGTGGGACTATTTCACGCATGGCTGGTTCATACCTTTCCCAAAGGTATTAGTCCAAAAGTGAATATAATGTACTTATATTGTTTGGATTCTTTGTCTAATATCATATCAATCTTTATGGGTTATTTAATGCCAAAGCCATCCTTCTAAATCAGTGGTTCCCAACCTTTTTCTACTCCCACACCCTTAAAAGAGTTTTTCTCTGACCTCGCACCCCTTAAAAGAGTTTTGCTCTGACCTCACATATCTACAATTTATACTTTTGTTCAAAAATATAGAATGTGAATCCATACTATAGTTTTGTAAAGTTCTTATACTAAAGTTGGAAGGCTTAAAGTAACCTCCCAATGTGGGTGCATGTGTGTACATAAAATATTCCGATAAAGCCGTAAAACAATAAGATTTTATTCCGTGAGCACACGAGGAATACATTTGAGACAAATATAAACATGCATAAAGAAAGTAGGTGTAGGACTTGCATTGCAAGGAATGTCACTTACTGGTAGCTGGTTGGGTAGCAAAGCCCCTCACTCAATGGATATAGACAACACGCGTTTATGCCATCTGAATTCTTTCTATTTTCTCTCAGACCGGCCTGAGAGAAAAGAGAAAGCCTGGCTTGTGGCTAAATACTAACACCACCTATCGGCAAACAACTGCAGCAAGGAAAGATAACCCTATTAGGCTTATGTCCACGCAAAATTACCATTTTACTGACCCAACAGTTTTATCAAAAGATCATATAGATTTCACTCTCTAAATATAATATAATATGTAAACAAAAATCAGACATTAATATTTGAATTACTTGCTAAATCCTGATTCAAATTTAATATGGAACTGAAATTCCTGACACAATTAACATTTGAATGAACTTTACCAAAAATACTTACTTGCTTAAAATAAGTAAAAAAGTAAAGTTGGCGGAGTAGTCTATTGTCGATATCAACAGCAAGGGAGTCTATCCCCTTTTCGTTAGCTGGACCAAGGAGATTTTTTGCTGAGGTGGAGCGCCAGACCTACTGTCAGCTCCCCACTTTACCACACTGATCAGATTATCCAATCTTTGCTACTCATACACTGAGCTGGCAGGGACCGGTATCGAACCAGGAACCTTTTAATTCCTCCCTAAATTGCTATTTTCAAAAACAATCTCAAAAAGTGATAACAGATGATGGAAATATGTGAGGAATTGCCAAGTTTAATACAAGAGAAAGAATAGCATATCAAGCAAGAGTGATTCGAAGGAAAGAATGGTTCTTGATTCTTGAAATTCTGGAAATATAAATAAATAAAGTTAATGTATTTTAATTCAATGAATCTTTTGTTGCTGTTTCTGACTGATGAGATCTTCAAAACATGGAATTATGTTTCTGATGATATAAACTAAATTTGAACGGAAGCTTTTCACACCCCCTGGTCAGGAACCGCTGTTCTAGATGAACAGTAAGTAAAGTCGTCGGGATGGCCTAAAGTCGGTATCAGCCAATAAGCGAGGGAGTCTATCCCCTTTTCACTAGTGCTAGACCAAGGAGACGGTTTTTGCATCTGAGGTGGAATGCCACACCTACCATCAGCTCCTTACTTTACCACACAGATCCCTGTGCTACTCATACGCTGAGTTGGCAAGGGCTGGTTTCAAACTAGGAACCTTATACTTCCTAGCTGAACGCTCTACCAACTGAGCTAACTTGGCCCTTTTAGATGAACAGTAGTGGTAGTAATTAACCCATAACTGGGGGGGGTGAGGGGCTTCATACTTTTCATATATATATATATATATATATATATATATATATGATTTAAGGTAGCATGGGCATGGAGTCAACGGTGTCTGGTTACTGACAGTTTCTCGCCGATGCGATCTTCATGTGGTCAGCAGATCGAATAGACGAGAAAATTGATTTGACATAAGAGGAAATTGAGTTACAAGTAGAAGGAATTAAAATCATATCATCCAGGATTTGAACTTGGCTCTTCAAGTCCATTTTCTTAAGGTGATAACCGTTATTAATTTGGTACAAGTAGAATAGCAATTATCGTCATATTGAAGTAAACTGAAATGTCATTAATCCGTTCCAGCCCGTACCCAAAAAAATTCACTAACTTTTTTGTTACGTTTTTTAAATAAGAAAAATAACACACTCCGAATATATATGATTAAGGAGTCTCAAAAAAACATAGGAGGAGTTCAGGAACAAACAAATGAACAGGAACAACATCTTTATATAGAGAGTCTATTCTTTGGCGTAGTAAATTTGAAAACTTAAATGTTTTAGTGAACTTATTAACATAAATGTATCTAAAACTCACTTGTACCACAAATTTTAGCTTACAAGGCAGGGTTAGTCTGAAAGTAAACATAATGTATTTTCAATGTAAAACATTGTAAGTCACCATTAAGATATGAGCATTTTGTAAGCTTTATGAAATTCCTAAGGTTTACGACAATCCTGACAAGATAATAATCTTAGCAATAAAGCTTCTTTTTCTGTCTGAAAGGAAGAAGCAAGCATTTTGCCGTAGTCAGAGTAACACCACCTATCGGCAAACAACTGCAGCAAGGAAAGATAACCCTATTAGGTTTATGTCCACCCAAAATTACCATTTTACTGACCCAACAGTTTTATCAAAAGATCATATATATTTCACTCTCTAAATATAATATAATATGTAAACAAAAATCAGACATTAATATTTGAATTACTTGCTAAATCCTGATTCAAATTTAATATGGAACTGAAATTCCTGACACAATTAATATTTGAATAAACTTTACAAAAAATAGTTACTTGCTTAAAATATGTACAAAATAATAAAAAGAGAAGGCTGACTTCAAAAAGTTTGTTAATGTATTTTAATTCAATGAATCTTTTGTTGCTGTTTCTGACTGATGAGTTCTTCAAAACGTGGAATTATGTTTCTGATGATATAAACTAAATTTGAACGGAAGCTTTTCACACCCGCTGGTCGGGAACCCCTGTTCTAGATGAACTGTAAGTAAAGTGGCCTAAAGTTGGCCTAAAGTCGGTATCAGCCAATAAGCGAAGGAGTCTATCCCCTTTTCACTAGTGCTAGACCAAGGAAATGGTTTTTGCATGTGAGGAATTGCCAAGTTTAATACAAGAGAAAGAATAGCATATCAAGCAAGAGTGATTCGAGGGAAAGAATGGTTCTTGATTCTTGAAATTCTGGAAATATAAATAAATAAAGTTAATGTATTTTAATTCAATGAATCTTTTGTTGCTGTTTCTGACTGATGAGATCTTCAAAACATGGAATTATGTTTCTGATGATATAAACTAAATTTGAACGGAAGCTTTTCACACCCCCTGGTCGGGAACCGCTATTCTAGATGAACAGTAAGTAAAGTCGTCGGGATGGCCTAAAGTCGGTATCAGCCAATCAGCAAGGGAGTCTATCCCCTTTTCAATAGCGCTAGACCAAGGAGATGGTTTTTGCATCTGAGGTGGAACGCCACACCTACCATCAGCTCCTTAATTTATCACACAGATCCCTGTGCTACTCATACGCTGAGTTAGCAAGGGCTGGTTTCAAACCAGGAACCTTATGCTTCCTAGCTGAATGCTCTACCGACTGAGCTAACTTGGCTTTTTTAGATGAACAGTAGTGGTACTATTTAACCCATAGCTGGGGGGATGAGGGGGTTCATAATTTTTCCCTGGGGTATTAGTCTGAAAGTAAACATAATGTATTTTAAATGTAAAACATTGTAAGATATGAGCATTTTCTAAGCTTTATGAAATTCCTAAGGTTTTACTGCAATCCTGACAAGATAATAATCTTAGCAATAAAGCTTCTTTTTCTGTCGAAACGAAGAAGCAAGCATTTTGCCGTAGTCAGAGTAAAAGAATTTTATTATGAATCATGTGGATTTCTTATACGGAACAACAGACAAGCACCCTTATTGTGATAATCTTGATAGTCTTGCGAGATAAGACTCTGTCTTTTAAGAGTTCTGACTCATAAATACTAAACAGATACAGTGGATAGTTTTTGGTGTGTTTTTACAAACTAACTACACATCCACGGGTGGTGTAATGGTTTCTGTGGAAGGAGAATGACCTCAGCGGGCAAGTTCAAATTTTGAACAGGGCTGTTTTGCATTTCCCTTTATCACCAATGCTCTAAGCTAATGCATCACTACTCTCCACCCCTGCTGGCTATGGGTAATTTGTTGGATAGACTAAGCTGCTCAAAACCTAAGGAAATGAATGTTAACTGCCTCAGACAGAATTTGAACTCAGTTTGCTGATTCCATTTTCTGAGCTGATGCCCATTATTACACTGCAGCCTACCCCCACTCTCTCTCTCTCTATATATATATATATCTATATATATATATATATATATAATATATATATATATATATATATGTATGAGTAGTGGCTTACCGGTGGGTACGGGTACGATCGTTGGAGCGCACAGGATAAT
>CM042163.1:80974802-81007302 GCA_023376005.1 Doryteuthis pealeii | reverse complement strand
CAACTGGAGATGAAGGATAAGAACCCTAAATGTAGTCGCCTGTTTGTCATGAATAGTGAATCTAACTGACAAGTTAAAGCAATAGTTTTCCAAGCCATAGTCAGTGCTACTGTATGGCTGCACTACCTGGACCCTAACGAAGTGACTAGAAAATAAGTTGCATAAGAATGCTGCTTGCAATGCTGCATGAATCGTTATGCTTAAGGATGGACTGCTCTATCGGCTGGGCATTAGAATGCACTGACTGCACCTCTGCAGAACGGTAAGACTCTCCCAATGGAGCTGCCTGTTGGCCATTGGTGGTGACCCATGATGCTTAAGGATACAACTCAGGTGGATGAGCAGCCTATGACTTGCAAAACTCCACTTTGGCCCTATCTTGGGCTAGACTTGAGAGACCCCCTCCGATCAATCGGCTGGTCACTTCAAGCCCTAGCACCTATATGATTGCCACAACCCTATTGCCTTTATGGCAAACCCCAACCCTTCTTATCATATGGGTGCTAGAAGGCGGTGGCTGAGGATCTACATGTCCTAGGAATGACATTAAACTCTATTTGATGGTGAGGTTCCAGTTTTGGAGGTTTGGGGAATGTGGAGCACACCTTCATCACCATTGCTCCCTGGTTCACTCTGACCCGGAGTGGTAGTACATGTTAGGGTCCCATCTATGGGTTAAATAGAAAAATGTATTTATAAAAAAATTGAGTATCCATTTAAGAATGAATACATTTCAAAACTTTGTCGCATTAAATGACCCACTGAGGTTGATATGCCATAAAACAAACCAAACCAAACTAAATTATACAAAATCTTTGGTTATATATATATATATATATATATATATATATTATTCTACACATCGAGCCATCCTTTGCAGGGATTACACTTGTCAAGTTCATTTCTATAAGAAAAAGTATGAATTTTATATATAAGTGCCTTCAAGTAAAAATTTAATATATAATATATATATATATTAAATAGATTAAATAGAAAAATGTATTTATAAAAAAGTTGTATCCATTAAGAATTAATTCATTTCAAAACTTAATCAGCATTAAATGACCCACTGAGGTTGATATGCCATAAAACAAACCAAACTAAGGACATAATTCTGGTGGCTGAGCTGTCCATGACAGTTCAGTTTAGAAATGATGGAACTAACTAATTTTAATGCAGTTAAGGATTTTGTTTTGGGCGGATTTTTAAATTACAGAATTTAATTTTCTTGATAATTTAGGAAATGGCTGCCATCAAATATAATGTTATGGCCAGCATTTTTAAAATTTATTTTTAATGTAAACATTAAATTTAAAATAACCAGTTATAATTAAGGAAATTTTGTTTTTCTCTTTTTTATATAGAAATTTGGGCTTTTTTCATTCAAGCAAAATAGGGAAAAAAACCTTGAGAATGAAATTTAGAAATTTTTGATGACATTTTAAAATAGAGTGTTGAAAATAATCTAAAAGTGTATGAACAAACCTACAGAAAATATAACTCAACAAAAAGCTTGGTTGTTTGGTTGTTTTATGGCATATCAACCCTTTTTGGGTTATTTAAAGATGAATGGGCCGGGTTAGCTCAGTCAGTAGAGCGTTCAGCTAGAAACCACAAGGTTCCTAGTTCAATACCGGTCCTCGCCAACTCAGCGTATGAGTAGCACAGGGATCTGTGTGGTAAAGTAAGGAGCTGATGGTAGGTGTGGTGCTCCACCTCAGATGCTAAAAAACAATCTCCTTGGTCTAGCGCTAGTGAAAAAGGGATAGACTCCCTCGCTGACTGGCTGATATCGACTCTAGGCCACCCCGTCGTCTTTTCTTTACTTTTTAAAGCTGAATCAAGGGTCTAGTTTAGCTCACTCGGTAAAGCACCCGTCTTGGAATTGCAAGGTTCAGAGTTTGCCTTCAATACCAATCTCTGCCAACTGCATATGAGTAGCAGAGATTTGGTAATCTGATCTGTGTGGTAAAGTGGGGAGCTGATGGTAGATGTGGCACTCCATCTCAGATACAAAAACAATCTCCTTGGTTTAGCACTCGTGAAAAGGGGATAGACTCCCTTGCTGTCTGACTGATACCGACTTTAGGTCACCCCGACGACTTTACTTTACTTAATGTCGAATGAAGTCATTTTGATAAAGACTCAGGCTACTTACAGTACCTGCTGTTTCTTTGTTATATACCCTACCTATGAATATAAATGGTTATGTCCAACTCCTCATAAATAGAGGAGTATTATGTTGACTTGTCTTATACTACTAGCAGTGTTTTAATCTTCTTTACGGCGCCGGCGAATATTGCATTTTGTTAATGTTGCAAAGATTCCATTTCATTTCCAGCCTCCGTTTTGTTATTTCTTTTTTAGATTACAACATTCTTAAATGGTCACCCAGTGTAACTTCCACTAAACCGACCAGTTAATTATATCTTATTTTTATACAGCTATTTTTGTTTATAAAAATTAACTACAACCACAGTATTCAATTTAGAGTAGTTTAATGGGTTTAATACTATTTGGTGCCAACCACTGTTTTTTGTGGTCTATGAATACTAACCATAAAAGGGGGAGGGGAAGTCAAAGACAATCCTTTAGAGTTTTTACGCCACTGGTCGGGGATAGGCGACAACGGTAAGCACTTTCACATTTCTTTGAGGATTTTCTATTTCTTTGAGGATTACCTTTTTTTTTTTTTTGGAGGATTTTCTATTTTCTTTGAAAAGTATTCACTATTATCCGTTTATTAAATGCTATTTGTTTTCCTTCTACAGTTTCACAGTGTTTATTAAATAAACTTAATGACATCAGAAAAAAAGCATCATTCGTCCCTTTCTACAAAAGCCAGTGAGGGACTGAACATTGCCACTTAACTTCTGTGATCTAGTGGTTGGACAAGTGTGATACACAAAGAGGTAGTAGGACACCTGTCAACCTCCACCACTGATGAGAAATTTGGAAAGCTCAAGAAAGTAATGGCAAACCAATGAGTTATCAGCATTGAGATAGCTTTTCTCTGCGGATTATCAAATCATCCACGATGAGCTCAGCTTCCATAAAACAAGAGTGTGGAGAATTTTTAAATTTCTCTCATTGATAATTATTGTCGTCGTCGTCAAGTTAGCCTAATGTCAGTATCAGCCACACAGCGAGGGAGTCTATCCCCTTTTCACTAGTTAGACCAAGGATATTGTTTTTTGATCGTTTGGGATGGGCGCCACACCTACCATCAGCTCTTCACTTTACCATACAGATCCCTGTGCTCCTCATACGCTGAGTTGGCAAGGGCTATTATCAAACCAGGAGCCTTGTGGTTCCCAGGTTGATGCTCTACCGACTGAGCTAAACCGACCCTAGATAAATTATAATATAACTTAAATCCTCAAGTATAGTCCGCCCTTGAGTATAATAAACAGGGGATTTTTAGGGGGCTCTACCTCTGAAAAATCTAAACCTTGTGTATAATGCACATACCTTCTCTAACTTGAGTCAGGGAGGTTTCTATAACGTCCTTGGTTTGTAAAAATGTATACGGTAACATCCTTTATTATTATTGTATATATAACATAATGCAAACGTGTAGCTTTTTTGTGCATTTTGTTTGCAGAAAATAAAGAAATAAAAGTAATAACGTCAGTGAAAAATAAATATTAAGTAAATTGCCTTTACATATTTATCACTATCAGTTACAAAAGCAAAAGCAAAAACATTTATCTAAATCCTTCAAATTCAAATATTATAAATATCTTCTTCATATAGTATATACTATATATATGATTATACTTATATATACTATATAGTATAAATTATTATCTAGTGTTTGTGAATGTTATTGATCTTTTATTGATCTCAGTTAATGATTGGTTTCATCTGTAAATAGTCTGCCTGCTGATAACAGTTAAACTGGTTGTAACTTCTTTTTTTTGCATCACTTAGAACATTAAAAAAAATCAAAAAAAGAAAATAATCTTTAATGGTTGGTTGAATGGTTGAATGGTTGACTGGTTGGTTGGTTGGTTGGTTGTTGGTTGTTGGTTGGTTGGTTGGTTGGTTGGTTGGTTGGTTGGTTGGTTGAATGGTTGGTTGGTTATGGTTGAATGGTTGGTTGGTTGGTTGGTTGGTTGAATGGTTGTTAAGTTGGTTGGTTTGTTGGTTGGTGATTTGATTGTTTGGATTGGTTGGTTGGTTAATTTGTTGATTAACTGGTTGGTTGGATGGTTAATTGTTTGGCTGAATGGTTGGCTGGTTAAATGGTTAGTAAGTTGATTGATTGGTTGGTTCATTTGTTCATTAGTTTTATGGCATGTCAACCCTTGTTGGGTTATTTTATGCTGATGTCCTTTTAACAATTATGGTCTTTAATAATATACAGCTCCACCTCAGGTGTAAAAATAATCTCCTTGGTCTAGCACTAGTGAAAAGGGGATAGACTCCCTTGCTGTCTGACCGATACCAACTTTAGGCCACCCCGACAATGACTTTATGGTGAAAGTATATAACATTTTTGACTCTCCTTTGTATTAATGAATCTGTAATACCAACAGATATGTTTTTCTTCTCTTATATATATATTTCCCTAACCCCTCCGCATGAGCAAGATGTGACACAAGGTCCATTTTTTAAGCGGAGTTCAACAGGTTTGAATTCAGAGTTTTCCTTCTCCTAGACCAGTTGCTTAACCAAGGTTAAAGAGCCCAGTCTGCACTACTATTTATCCATAGCTGGAGGGAGAGTAGGATTCATACCTTTCTCAAGGGTATTAGCGCTAAGTGAAATGCAATAACCACGTCCAGGATTTGAACTCGGGCGACAAGTCCATTTCCCATGACTTTAACTATTACACCACATGCATTTTTTCTTCTCTTATATAGGATTAAATTGCTAATTTTAAGTCTCCATTTCTCACAGCATTTTATCCTTAAACAGATTAACCCCTTATCTGTCAGCTGTACATATCGAATTCACCTTTAAAAACAAATTGAAAACCATACTTTTCATCCTTTTCATGCTAGATCATCAAAAACAACAGGATTCTTTAAATTATGATGCCTGAGGACAGGGCTGTGGTGGCTGAATGGTCTGTGACCTGGAAACTAATTCATCCAATGACATGCAACACTTTACTTTGGCTTTCACTAGGATATCATAGGTGGTTGGAAGAGGGTCCATCTGATCAATTGGCTCGTTATGTCAAGCCCTAGATTAACAGAATATGATCTCCCAATCATATTGTTTAAATTGCTCTTATGGCACCCACCCCCCACTTTTAACATATACATATCTACCAACCCCTCTACACAAGCAGGATGTAACACAAGGTCAATTTCTTAAGCGGGGTTCAACAGTTTTGAATTCAGAGTTTTCCTTCTCCTAGACTGGTTGCCTAACCAAGGTTAAATAGTTCAGTCTGCTCTATACATTATATTTGTATAAAATATATTTGTATAAAATATATTTTATAAAAAAAACTTCTTAAGAAACTACACAAAAAATATAAACATAAACATATAATGAACATGATTCCCTAACCTCTAGGAATAAAATAACCCTAGATGGGTTGTTAAAATCAAATTAATCAATCAATCCTAATTCAAACCAGCTGTACTCCACTTACAATTTGACCTTGTGTTACATCCTGCCAATGTTTGAGGGGCTGGGTAAATCCATATTTCAAATAATGAATGTTAGTTTCATTAAAGATAGCAGACCTCTTTGCTAGAGATTTTTCACCAATGCATGAAGGTGATATCATTTGGGATATCTGTAGGTAGGAGGTTAAGGCAATAAACACTGTAATATTACACTTTGAATATGAACAGATTATGTTAATCCAAAAAGGATTTTGAAAAATTTTAACAGAAATATGATATATACATATGTATATTTACCAACCCCTCAGCATGATGTGACACAGGGTCAATTTCTTAAGCAGAGTTAATAGTTTCGTTGCTATTACTCTGGTAGTACCAATTCAGGTTCCATATATGGGTCTAATAGATGTTTGAAAATTATTTATACTAGTAAATCTATACACCCTGTGGGTGCAAGTATTTAAGTTTTAATGTTATAAAATATTAAATTAGAAAGACAAATGAAACTAAATAAGAATAATAAAAAAGATTTGAAACAGAGGTGGGTATAATCGAAAAATAGAACAACTGAAACTTATTCTTCTATCACTCCCTTCTTTCATTGCTGAATTTTCCTAATTTAACTATTTAGTTAAAATAGAAAGTAAAGAATAAAATTACAGTTATTTCTTCTTGTTAATGGATTCCTTTTAAGATTTATCTGCAAGAATTTTGCTCATATTCATTAAAATAAAATCAAACAATTAGAAATCAATAATACTGAGCACATATTTATCAAAATCAAATTTTTAATATCAATATGCAAATTAGCCTTCCTGTTCACACTATAAACTGTTATTTTGTTGTATACATAAATACAATTGAATGTTATTAGTATGTTGATATGGCCAACGGTATTAATAATGTAAAACAATTTTATTAATAATTGAGTTTTATATAAAAATAAAATCATTGAGAATGTGATGTAAATAACAAAGAGAATTGTGACTTGGGTATTGATATAGTTTTGGTTACAGACAAACACACAATCTCCATTATGATAAGATTTGATAGGAATGCAATTCCCTAACATCTAGGAATAGAATAACCCGAAACAGGTTGACATGCCATTACAATCAATGAGTAGTCTGCTAGACATGTTTGTTTATCACTACTCAATATTGTATATTTACCAACTGCTCCACACGAGCAGGATGTGACACAATGTCAATTTCTTTAGTGGAGTTTAACAGGTTTAACATTCAGAGTTTTCCTTCTCCTAGACTGGTTGCCTAACCAAAGTTAAATAATTCAGTCTGCTCTACTATTTACCCATAGCTGGAGGGAGAATAGTTGGGTGCATACCTTTCCCATAGGTATTAGAAATATGATATGGTTGATTGATGTTCAGTAACCTCAATCTGGCCCAACTCTGGTTATGCAAATGCTGGGAACAGTCAGCTGTTGGATCTCATGATTTAGAGAAGGGGTTGGCTTGGCTTCCACACAGTTGAGAAAATACTAAGAATTAAGGTCTGAATAAAATGTGATCACGAAAAAACTATGTGTCTTGAGTTTGTCTCTAAAAACTATGACAACCTTGGCATATCTTAAGAATAGAGAACATTACCAGACCAGTCAAGAAAAGACCAGAATAAGTAGTTAAGTGGAGTAAAGCTGGTTTGAATTCATTGTTTTCTTTCTCCTAGATTGGTTGTTTAACCAAAGCTAAAGAACCCAATCTGCCTTACCATTTTCACATAGCCGGGGGGGGGATTCATACATTAGTGTTAGGTGAAACATAAACAGTATTGTTCAGGATTTGGGGGTGGGTTGAGGATTTATTTGCTATGACGATAACTGTTATGCTATGTCCACCTCAATGTCTTTTTTATTTAGTTTTTCTCTGGCAATAAAATATATTTATTTATATAAATTGCCTTTATATTCATTCTTTAGAGGAAACTACACTTTCGCCAACTTGTATTTCACAACCAAATAATATCACTGACAAACATACTAAAAATTATATTCAAATCCTTCAGCAAAATATACAATTCCAATAAGAAACCCCCACAGATATTTATTTACACACAGGGTATCTTGATAGTTTTTAGTTTCTCTTTAAAAATCTTTTTTTATTTAGTATTTTTTAGCTTATCATATATTCAAACTGTTTCAACTTACATAGCTGGATTAATATGGAGAAAAAAAGCATATTTAATTTTGAAAATTATTTATGACCATATTAGGGAAGATCAAATGATCTATATTAATATTTAAAATGTAAACAACAAACATGAAAATATTTTTAGATTTTAATTAATAATTTAAATGTTTTTCATATTTTAACACATTCATCATCATCATCATCATCATCATCATAACCATCATCATCAAAGCATGCCAACAGCATAGATTCCCTTTATTATCTCTTGTCATCCATCCCTATTGGCCATTGTTCTTAGTAGGTTCTCTAGATTGTATCTACAGCTGGTTTTGAACTAATACCATTGGGAAAGGTACAAATCCCCTTATCTTCAACCTATAAGTTAAATCATACCACTACTATTCTTCTAGAAGGATGGCTTTGGCATTAAATAACCAATGAAGCCTGATATGCTATTAAACAAAAAAAAAAAAAAACATAAAAAACATAAAAAAGAGCATAAGCAAGTGCTCTTTTCCCATCCAGCTTTTTTCCCAATTATTTCATTAAAGTCTAAGTGTGCAGCCATACAGTAGCACTGATAAGGCTTCAACTTGGAAGAATTCTTGCTTTATATTATCAGATTTCCATAAGATCGATAATCTACCTATTGTAGTCCATATGTTTTCCATCCGTATATTGACATTACTTTCTGAAGATGAGATATTACAACCTAGGTGTGTAAACTGGTCTACACATTTCGGAATCTTGTCACCCAGTGTGGAAATGTTTCCATCTTGTTTAAAACACATGACCTCCATTTTATCTGAGCTCACCCAGAGGCCAATGTCTCTTGTTGGCTTCTCTAGACTATTCAACAGTAATTCAGCTTATGCAGATGTATTTTTAAAAAGTGCTAGATCATCTGTGTAGTCAGCAAGAATCACTAGATCATCTACATAGTCTGCAAGAAGTGCTAGATCATCTGTGTAGTCAGTAATAATTCAATGCAATAACAAATTTCCTTAAATGGCCCTAAAGAATTTAAGACCCCAAAATATTGAGCTATTCCCCTGGTTGAAAAAATAAAATCCTTTTCTCTGATATTATCTGAAGCGACACTATTTCACTACTATCAATTTGAAGCTTTATATCCCAATAGTTTAATTTCATATAAATGGCCCTATAGAATCTAAGATATTATCTGAAGCGACACTATTTCACTACTATCAATTTGAAGCCTTTATATCCCAATAGTTTAATTTCATATAAATGGCCCTATAGAATCTAAGATATTATCTGAAGCGATAGAATCTAAGATATTATCTGAAGCGACACTATTTCACTACTATCAATTTGAAGCCTTTATATTACTATAGAATCTAAGATATTATCTGAAGCGACACTATTTCTACTATCAATTTGAAGCCTTTATATCCAATAGTTTAATTTCATATAAATGGCCCTATAGAATCTAAGATATTATCTGAAGCGACACTATTTCACTACTATCAATTTGAAGCCTTTATATCCCAATAGTTTAATTTCATATAAATGGCCCTAAATAATCTAAGATATTATCTGAAGCAACACTATTCCCTAGGTTGAAATAAATATCATTCTCTTTGATATTATCTGAAGCAACACTATTTCACTACCATTTATTTCCCCTAAGTCTTTATTTCCCAATTGTTTAATTTGATATAAATAGATTTTTCAAATTGGCTTTGAGAATAACGTTTAAATCCTTTCTTTATTTCCTCTCGGGTTTTCTTCTTCTTGTAATGATTCCAACAGTTTTGGCATGTATGGACTTGCATACGTTAGGTGACCCTGCTATTGTGCAAATAGAAGAACTCTCATAAAAGGAGTACAAAAAGGAGTATAATTAATACTTTGTAAACTGTCCTGTTGGCAATCAGACAAGATGTCTGGCTTTGCTGAAGAATTGCGCATATATTATTGTCTTTTATGCACATTTGGTATTTTATATATTCCAGCTTTTCTGGGAATTTTCTGATTATTCTATTATACTCCAAGAAATTTTCTACAGATATCATTCATGGAATTCTTTCATAATTCTTCTAGATTTATTATGTTAACATACGCATAGACAAATCATGGATTGCTATTAATACGTTACTGACCACATGGAAATCTGATATTTCTGATAAAATAAAACAGGAATTCTTCCAAGCCGTAGCAGTGTCAGTACTACTGTATGGCTGCACCACTTGGACTTTAATGAAATGATTGGAAAAAAAATAGATGGGAACTGTACAAAGATGCTATTATATATAATGCTCAGTTGTGTACAAGTCCCATTTAAATTTTAAAATTTGAAATGAAAAACATTAAAGCTTCAATCTCCATATTTTCAATTACATCTCATATAATCAGGTTTGGTTTCTTTGTTTTAATCTATACATTATGTAAAGGGCAGTTGTTTGTATGCATGTCTGGCAAAAACTACAAAAATAAAACAATTAACGGTAAAGTAAATATATATATATATACACATTGACTATCACCAGATCTTGCTTTTTGAGCAAAAATCATGAAGATTTGATTTATTTTCATGAAGATAATTAAAAAAATAAAATTTAGATAGTAATAACATGGAGTTTTTTTGCATTCAATATTTGAAATAGAAGACACTCATTTTTCTTTTCAGAGTGTCTGTGCACTTTTTTTTCTGATGTTCCACCTGGCAAGGTCGTTTTTACTTAAGGATTTTAATAGGGCATCCTGTGAGGATCCAAACTTATGATTCAGTAATAATGGATCTGCGAGACTAAATTTTGTCCCCTCCTCATCTACCCATATGACGCTGGGTAGCCGCTTCTAGTGGCATATAAACCTTCATAGGTTCTTTATAGCTTGAATTCACTTACTATAAAGTCATAGTCAAGCACATTAGTTTGGTTTGGTTGGTTGGTTGGTTGGTTGGGTTTTACGGCATGTCAACCCCTTGGGTTATTTTATGCCGAATACTTCTATTGGTAAAAAAAATGTTTAATGCAAACAAAGTTTTGAAATAATTTCATTTTTAATGGATAATACAATTTTGTTTATAAACTCATATTTTCTATTTAACCCATAGATGGGACCCTAACAGGTACTACCACTCCAGGTCAGAGTGGACCAGGGAGCAATGGTAATAAAGGGGTGCTCCACATTCACCAAACCTCCAGAACTGGAATCTCACCATCAGATAGAGTTTAACGTCATTCCCAGGACATGTAGACCCGCAGCCACCGCCTTCTAACACCCATATGATAAAAAGGGTTGGGGCTTGCCATAAGGGCAATAGGGTTGGGGAAATCATATAGGTGCTAGGGCTTGATGTCAAGCACATTAGTCATTATGCCATGGGGACTTCCCCACCATAGAATCAGGATATTTAAAAAGTAGTTCTACATTTCATAATTTTACTAGTTTGAAATAAAAATATTCTTGATACTCATTAATCATCATAATGTCGTACTAGTAGCACAGATATCCATGACAATCCCTATCATTCATTGCCTTAGGAGCTTCTCTGCACAACATCCAGTATCCATGCAGAGCTGGTCAATATAGCTCTTTGCTGGATGGCACACACTGGCTTGTCTATTTGCTGGTTTCCATAGGAGAACGTCACTTATGAGTTTATCCTTGTTTCTCCAGCAGTGTCCAGCATGTCTTGTTCATCTCACTCAGATGGTTTGTGTGATGCAGGGCAAGTGGCAGTACAGCTGCTTTCTTGTAGGGTGTTGTTTCCACGATTTGTTTAAGATCACACGTGGAATTCTTGTGCAACTCCCATCTAGCTTAATCTCTAGGCATCACATTAGGGTCCAAGTGGTGCAGCCATACAGTAGCACTGATACAACTATGGCTTGGAAGAATTGTTACTTTAACTTTTCAGTGAGATTGGATTTCCATATGACTGATAATCTGTCTATAGCAGACCATGCCTTCCCTATGTGTGCATTAATATCATTTTCTGTGGATGAGATATTACTAACTAGGTACATGAATTGTTCCACTGAATTTTAGAGGCTTATCATTCTTGATATTAGCCCGTTCTTCACATGGTGTAATGATTAGCAAGCTAGATTTGCAGACAATTGTTAGTGAGTTCAATTCTCATTGGGTGCCCCATACATCTGGGCGTATGCCACATTTAACCTAAGCTTAGTAAATAGTTATTTCTATTCCTATTTCCTTATTTTTCTCAAGTTTTTTTGTTTATTTTTGGAAGCAGGGTAATTTGTGAAATGATTAAAAGTTATTTGTATTAGAAGAATAAAGATGTCGTTAACGTTTAAATTGTAAGACTTTAATTTGATATTTCCTGTTGCAACATGATTTTTTTTTCCTGGTGCAGGTTGGGTTACAAAATTCCATAGGAACTCCTAGTACCCCTGAGATTTTATGTGCAATCATTGAGGTTTGATCAAAAAGTATTGAGACTGAATCTTTAAATTTAAAATTTTAAGTGAAGGTATGTGCACAACTGAGCAACTTATATAATGAAGTGATGATGCAAGACGTCTAGATTATTGTCTAGATTATTGTCTAGATGTGTACACAGCTAAGCAACTTATATAATAAAGTGATGATGTCTAGATGTCTAGACAGCAATATAGATGAAGTCTTATTGTGAATGAATGCTAACTTATATATACATACATACATATATACATATACATAAAGATTATTGAAGAAAGAAATGACAGATGTTGAGATGCTTTAACTAATATCTTTATCTTGGTCATTATATATTATACCAAAAATGTTTCTGCCATTTTTATTCTCTTCAACTTCATTGCCAACAATTCAGACCAGAAATTTTTCAACACTAATATTATCTTCATTCTGGTAATGTGTTCCCACCTGTAAATACATCTCTTCTACAGGAAGCTTGGAGATGTACCCTGGACACCTGAATCTCAGATTTGGGCAAATATAAATACAATTTGTGTCCGAGATTATCGTCCGTGACACTGTACAGCTGTTTTTTTTTGGAGTGCTGCTTCCAAGATTTGATTCTTGAAATGCAAGATGTTTCAGAAAAATTGATATCATTTCATAATCTAATAATTTGACCAATTCTTGTTCCAATGATCTTAAATCTCAACATGTGTTAAAACAACTGAAAATTTTATTCAATGTTTTATGTAATTTTTTTCTTTTCAGATATAGAATGGCCATTCACTAGAAAAGTGAAGTATCGTGAAGTAAGGAAAGATTGACTTACATGTAGAAAGGGATCAGTTTGAAAAACAACAGTAGTACCAATAGTCACATGAACTGTTTCCTGCACCCCTAGCACTTTGGAAACCTTTTGGTAATGAAACACAAGTTGGTGAAAGTGCATTTTCCTCTCAAGAATGAATGTAAAGGCAATTCATACAATACAACATTTTATTGCCAGAATGGTTTGGTTTATTGTTTATTGGATTTTACAGCATGTCAACCCTTGTTGGGTTATTTTATGCTGAAGACGTTTTGTTTTATTCATTCTTGATGGGTACTCAATGTTTTTTAAAACTCATTTTTTTTAATACATTATTTTTAAACTCATTTTATTTTCTACTCAACCCATGGACTGGACCCTAACAGGTACTACTTAGAGCAATGGTGATGAAAGGGTACTCCACATTCCCCAGATTTCAAAAGTTTAAACTTAACCATTAGATACAGTTTAACATCATTCCCAGGACACTAAGACCCTCAGCAACTGGCTTCTAGCACATATATGGCTACTGTTTGCCATAGGGTAGGGAATCCCGCGGGTTGCCACCCACGGTCAACAGGTCGCCCTATTAGGGAGGGGTCGAACCCCTTTACAGAGGTTCAGTCGATATATTCTAAAGCTCTAGTTGACATGGCTGAGAATGAAAGGGAGGCTATATACTTATTAGATTTATTTGTGTACAGTAGAGGGTCTGTATCTATATTAATAAATGATGGTTTTGTTTTTGTGCTTTCTTGTATGATAAATGTTAAAATGACAGGGCGTATTGACATAATTTTCAGTATAAAGATTAGTCACAAATCTGATTAACAGACTAGTTGGGTGAAGTGTACATTCAGAGTCCCCAAACAAAAGAAACAAAAACAACAAAAAATAAAACAATTCTCTGATTTGAAATATTGCAAACATTTCAAGGGGACAGACCCCCAAATACACTATCTGAAAGATTTTGTTTCAATTGTTCAAACAATTTGGTTGGTTGGTTGGTTGGTTGGTTGGTTGGTTGGTTGGTTGGGTGGTTGGTTGGGTGGTTGGTGGTTGGGTGGTTGGTTGGTTGGTGGTTGTTGGGTGGTTGGTTGGTTGGGTGGTTGATTAGTTGGTTGGTTGGGTGGTTGGTTGGTTGGTTGGGTGGGTGGTTAGTTGGTTGGTTGGGTGGGTGGTTGGGTGGTAGGGTGGGTGGTTGGTTGGTTGGTTGGTTTGGTTGGGTGGGTGGGTGGGTGGGTGGTTGGTTGGTTGGTTGGTTGGTTGATTGGGTGGTTGGTTTGTTGGTTGGTTGATTAATTGGTTGGTTGGGTGGTTGGTTGGTTGGATTGTTTGGTGGTTGGGTGGTTGGATGGTTTGTTTGGCTGGCTGGCTGGCTGGCTGGCTGGCTGGATGGATGGATGGATGGATGGGTGGTTGGGTGGCTGGTTGGTTGGTTGGTTGGTGGTTGGTTTGTTGGATGGTTTTTCTTGGCTGGTTGATTGATTGGTTGGTTGTCTGGTTGGCTGGCTGGCTGGCCACATTTGTTAAGGAATTATGTACCCTCAACCATTTTTTTTATATAATTACTGATTAACCACTCCTTTGTTTCAATCTTTGACAGTGATACCTCATATATCTGCATGGACCATGATGATTTAGAAATTAATCCAAAATAAATGCACCATACTTTGTCTTTATTTAGGAGATCACATTTATTAATGGAGCGTAGGCCATCCTTTAGTTGTTTGTTTGTGTCCTGCCAATGATGTCTATCAGTAATTGGTAGGGGGTAGCAGCAACTGAGACTCTTAACATTTGTTCGTAAATTGTGGGATTTTCATTCCCATTGACAAAAAACCTAACTTCTTTGCAGATTCCTTTCACTATGGAAAGACTGTGGCATTTAGAAGGCTTTATCTTCATCACAGCTCATTTGAAGAGCTCCTGTAGGTGATTCATCAGTTGTTTCATATGGAATACGGATTCTGCAATGAGGGTTACATCATCCATGAAAGCCTTCATAGATGGGATAGTTTTCTTATTGGTATTGTTTTTGGCATTACACAGTATCATCTCTATTACCAGTACAAAAAGTAATGGAGAGATAATGCATCCCATCATAATACCAATATTCAACTTTTGCCAGTTAGTTGAATATTTATTATTAGAAAATCTCATATATGTACATTTAAAATATGCTGAAATGAGATTTCTAATGTCTTCTGGAATCCAAAATAAGTCCATTGCTTTCTCAAGTAGTTGGTGTCTTACTCAACCATACGCATTTTCTAAGTCAAGCCAAATGACATGAAGTTCGGCTGACTTATTATTTTTTGCCATTTTTATAGCATCCCACAACATAGTGGTATGTTCAATACAACCTGGAAAGACGGGAATTCCAGCTTTCTGTATTGATGTATTAAAATACCCATTGTTCAGTACAAATCTAGTCATTCTTTTAGCAATGACACCAAAAAAGATCTTACCTTCTATGTTGATTAAGGAAATTGGTCGAAACTAGAAGCCAGTTGCTGAAGGTCTTAGTGTCCTGGGAAATTGGTCGAAAGTCTTTTGGAGTCTTTTTCTTTTGGAATATGGATTCCATCAGCTAATCCCCAATCCTCTGCGATAAATTTCTTTATGTGTGCTTTTTTGGAAAATATGGGTTATCTTCCCCTGACTTGGTACTGGAAAGTGGGACTAGCAGGGGCCAGAAATATTCAGAACAGTACAGCTACTCAGACAGGGCAGACGTCCAGAGGAGAACAGCAACAGTAGTCGGAGAGATAACATGTCTCTCCTGGCAGAACAGTAAAATATTCAGAGACGGACCACGACCAGCCTGAGAAAAATGAACCGACAACGTAAGAGCCAACAACAGAATTCTTTACCCTAAAAGAACTCAACAAAGATAAGTGCATTACTTATTACTATATATATGAGTATGTGACTCAAAGACCGCTAAAAGCTTTAAGTTTTAGCAAACCCGTTGCACCGGTATGTAATAACCCCTTTTAAATACAATATACTTGTCTTGTCTTTATTCCTTTCTCATTACAGAGCTCTTTTCTGTTACTTTCCGTAAGAGCCTCCATAGGAGTGGTAATACCTTAGGGCATCTTTTATAGAGCTTATACGAAATACCGTTAATCCCCGGTGAGCTCTCAGCTCTTGCTTTTTTAACAAAGTCTCTTATTTCACCTAGCTTCAGAGGTGAATTGTCAAATTTTTCTTCTGGGGTATGTGGATGGTTTAGTTCCTTAAGATGGCCAAGAGGAATGTCAGTGAGTGGGTCAGTGTATTTTTTCCTAAGGTGCGTTCCAAGTCCTCTTCCGGAATGTTGAGAACTCCATTTTTTTCTCCCTCAAATAATTTCTTGGTGAATTAAAATTTTTTTTTTTTCCAAAATCGTGCCTAGCTTTTCTTTTCTTTTGTCGCCACTTCCTCATGTTTTCCGAGGAAGAAATAAGAGTCTGAATAATTATAACAGAAGATTTTTATAAGTTTCTATGCAAGACTTTTTTTTAGTAAAAGAACAATGAATACAGAATTCTGCTAAAAAATGTCAATAAAGAAACCAACTCTGTTGTAAAGAAACAGACTGTTTTACTTATTTTTCAAGATAACGGTAAGTAATTTTTCCCCAGTCAGATAATTTGATCTTTGAATTAACTGTTTTTCTTTGTAACAATACTTTATGTTTGTTATTTCTTTTTTGCAAGATTTTTTTTTTTTTTTTAAATTTTAAAATATTAACATTTCTTCCTTCAATATGGTCTAAACTGATCACATGATGTATTTTGGTGGTACCTAGCTTTGACTAGCTTTTTTCAAATTCATATATGGTGGAATCTGTGTTTAGATGTGCATTATTTACTAAGCAAACAGAGAAGAACTTTGAACTTAAAACATGTTGAATTATGGCTCACAAACTCACAAACCTGCAACCTGGTATCTGTGACCTCCTCAGTACACGTCGAACACATCCTTCCCATTAAAAAATAATTCAAAATCAAAGGCGTGTTTGCATTTATAGTTTACGGATTCTTTTCTCATGCAAATTGTATTAAACTCTCGTAAATTAGTTATGTTTTGTAATTTAATATTCAGTTAATCTATTTGGTGGTAAATGGAAATTAAATTTGGTTACAAGGGATTGCAGTAAAAGTAAAGTAAACTGAGTAAAAGGTTTAAAAAGCCCTTGTTTAAATATTGTACTAGAGCAATTTGTCTGTTTATTTTTGGGGATCTTTTTTTGTTTTTATTTGTTTGTTTGTTTGTTTGTAGCTTTTTTAATTTTTTAATTTTTTTTTTTTTTTTTCATAACTGTATTGCTGTTTATCAAAGACCCAACCATAACACACTGGGAGAAAAATCAAGTTTAACACAAATTATAAAGTTAGTAAAAAAAAGAAGTAAAGTCGTCAGAGTAACCTAAAGTCGGTATCAGCCAAGCAGCAATATAGTTTTGGTTACAGACAGAAAAACACACAATCTTTATTATAAGTACTAGTACAAAATAAAAAAACACCCTCCAGGCAATGTAAAAATAGATTTTTGAAACATATTGCCTAAGGGGAGGGAGTTAAAAATTCAATGTCAATAAGTTTGTACCCTAAGTAAGTAAAATCATCAAATTTATTAAAGGATTAAAAAATAAAACAATTTGAAATGTAAACTTTAAATATGTATTAAAATAAAACAAACTATATATAGATATATAATACCAGTCATGTATTTATTAAAACTTGTTTTAAAAAACAATGAGGACTGTCTAATGTTGCATGTTCAAATTTTGAGTGTATTTATTCTATGTTATGATGATGACAATTTTGGGTAATGTGACGTAAGCAGTGACATAATTTTTGTTACAGACAAAAACCGGAAGCGAATCTCCATTATTAATAGATAAGTAAAGTTGTCGGAGAAACCTAGAGTTGGTATCAGCCAATCAGCGAGGGAGTCTTTCCCTTTTTCACTAGTGCTAGACCAAGGAGATTGTTTTTGCATCTGAGGTAGAGCGCCACACCTACCATCAGCTCCTTACTTTACCACACAGATTCCTGTGCTCCTCATATGCTGAGTTGGTGAGGGCCGGTATCGAACTAGAAACTTTATGGTTTCTAGCTGAACACTCTACCGACTGAGCAAAACCAACCCTTTCATTGGTGGTACGATGACGATAATCACTGACGGTTAGATCGAACGACTAACTGTGACGACGGCAGGGTCACGACACAGGGTCAGGCAGCACTGCTAGCTACCATCGCGATGGTAAACTAAACTTAAAACAATCAACCAAAGTCTGACTACTAAATCTATTTATTACAAGTGTAATAAAATGGTTGGTTGGTTGGTTGGCTGGTTGGTTGGATTTTACGGCATGTCAACCCTTGTTGGGTTATTTTATGCCAAAGACTTTTTATTCTATTCATTCTTGTTAAGTATTCAATTTTTTTTTTAAACTCATTTTTTAAAACATCTTTTTGAAACTCATTTTTTTATCTATTTAACCCATTGATGGAATCCTAAAAGGTACTACCACTCCTGGTCATGGCAATAAAAGAGTACTCCACACTCCCCAGAGCTCCAGAACTGAAACCTCACCACCAGATGTAGGTAATAAAAAGGAATTTGATTGTTGTTTATTGAAGTTGAATGGAGAGAGAAAGAAGTTAAAAAAACAAAAGCAGTATTCTCGTTTTAAATCATGCCACAACCCTAGTGCCACCCCATCCACCACATACAATGAACATAAACCTCTTTCTTAATAAGTGCATCTCAGGGCTGGCCTGGTCTAATCATGAAACCCCCGACTGAGGCTCCAGACGTAAAATTTATATGAATGTAGAAAATAAGAAAAAATAAAGCATTCCAAAATGATAAATTTATTTTAGATGGTGAAATGTTTCATTTTTTTTTTTAAACCTTCATCAAGACATTCAGATAAATAAAGTGTCTAATGTGGGTTGATATTTTTCCTTCTGAGCTGGGCAGTCTGTGCATTTCTTGTTGATTAACTAAGCAAGCAAGACTTTGGTCTTTATTAAAAACAACCCCAGCCCAAAACTAACCGCGAGGATGAGAGTTGGCATTTTGAGAGTGACGGATCCCTGTGTCTGCTCCCAGTGAATATCGTCTGGTAACTGCTTACTAAAAACTGATTTCTGTCTCACGCCTTCTATTGATGCATTTCAGGGGGTCAAGTAGAGGTTACCACATGCCAATCATAATTATAACAGTTGACAGTAATTTTCCACTTAACCCCCATTATTTGAATCTTCCAAACTTCAATTCAAATTCTAACTACACTACTTGCACAATTCATAGGCTACCCATGAATTATGTAACACTCTGACACAACCACATTGTCACCACCTTGATATAATGATTTTAATGGGAATCTTTTCAAAATGAAACAAAAATTCATCCCAATGGATTAATGAAACTATTAAAAAAAAGGAAACATTTTAACATTGTCTTCACCATCTATTCATATATAAAGGGAAGTTTCTGTGTATATATGTATGTATGTCCAGAGGAAACTATGAAAATAAAACAATTAACGACGACAAAGTAAATATATATACACATTCACTATCACAAGATCTTGCTTTTTGAGCAAAATGAATGAAGATTTGATTCATATTTGCAAAGATAATTAAAAAAAAATTTAAATGATAACAGCATGGAATTTTTTTTTTTTTCATTTAAATTTTAAATATTAGACATTAATTTTTCATTTTAGAGTGTCTGAATCAACGCAAGGTCTTTTATACATAAGGATTTTAATGGGGCATCCTATGAGGATCCAACTCACGATTCAATAATAATGGATCTGCGAGACTAAATTTTGTAAACCCCCCCTGTACTCATGTGACACCAGGTAGCCACTTCTAATCTATACATATATAAAGGGCAGTTTATGTTTATGTATGTCCGGAGGAAACTATGAAAATAAAACAATAAACGACGACAAAGTAAATATATATACACATTAAATATCACCATGGCTTGGTTTTTGAGCAAAAATAATGAAGATTTGATTTAAATTCATGAAGATATCTAAAAGATAAAATTTAAATGATAACAACATGGAATTTTTTTCCATTCAATATTGTAGACATAACTTTCTATTTTCAGAGTGACTGGATCCATGCAAGGTCTTTTTTATGTAGGGAATTTAATGGGACATCCAGCAGGGATCCAACTCACAATTCAGTAATAATCGATCTGCGATACTAACTTTTTTTAAAAATCCTCCCTCAACCCAGGTGACGCCGGGTAGCCACTTCTAGTCTAATATAAATGTGTCTTTTTGGAATACTTTGTTTTTCTTATCTTCTAGTTTCCACTTATTCTCTCTTCCTTTGATCTCCAGTTGTACAAGTCTCTTTGGGGATCGTTTAAAGGACTTCAACAATGATTGATATCATTTTTACTTTCAATTATTGAAAGACTTTCACAACAGCATTAGCTGGCTTATGGCAAGCCCCAACCCCTTTTTATCATATGGGTGCTAGAAGGTGGTGACTGAGGGTCTACATGTCCTGGGAATGACGTTAAACTCTATCTGATGGTGAGGTTCCAGTTTTGGAGGTTTGGGGAGCACCCCTTCATCACCATTGCTCCCTGGTCCACTCTGACCTGGAGTGGTAGTACCTGTTAGGGTCCCATCTATGGGTTGAATAGAAAAACATGAGTTGATAAACAAAATTGTATTATGCATTAAGAATGAATTTATTTCACAACTTTGTCGGCATTAAATGACCCACCGAGGTTGATATGCCGTAAAACAAAACAAACCAAACCAAACCAAACAGCATTAGCTGGAGGTCTTTCCCTTGAGACTTGGTGACATTAAGTCTCCTCAGCCCCTCAGGACTCCTCTGAGTATTCTAGCTGATTTTAACTATGCTGTTGTCTGGATAATCTCTATTCTTTCTCTGTTTTGCAGTTCCTCCAGTATCCCCCCCCCCAAATGCTTTGGGGCCGTTCCCAGGGCTCCAACTGTAATTGGTATCACCTTCACCCTCATATTCAACATTTTTTTTCAGGGTGTCATATCTTTTACAAACAACACACACTGGCTTTTGAATTTTGAATCTTTTTGATTTAGCTACAAAGGTTAGCTCAGTTGGTAGAGCGTTCGACTAGGAACCTCAAGGTTCCTAGTTCGATACCGGCCCTCGTCAACTCAGCGTATGAGTAGCACAGGGATCTGTGCAGTAAAGTAAGGAGCTGATGGTAGGTGTGGCGCTCCACCTCAGACACTAGAATAATCTCCTTGGTCTAGCACTAGTAAAAAGGGGATAGACTCCCTCGCTGATTGGCTGATACCGACTTTAGGCCACCCCGACAACTTTACTGACTTACAAAGGCTACAGATCCCATTATGTCAGATTTATTTTCATATTTTGTCACCCATTTTCTATGAGTGCTACTTTATGAAAATTGAGATGTAGTTGAGTAACGATACATTAGTTTATAAGTTAATATCTAATAGTTAAATAATAAAGAAGTTAATAATAATAATAATAATAATAATAATAATAATAATAATAATCTATTAATAATGGAGATTCGCTTCCAGTTTTTGTCTGTAACAAAAATTGCATCACCGCTTACGTCACATTACCTAAAATCGTCATAACATAGAATAAATACACTCAAAATTTGAACATGCAACATTAGACAGTCCTCATTGTTTTTTTAAAACAAGTTTTAATAAATAAATGACTGGTATTATATATCTATACATAGTTTGTTTTATTTTAATACATATTTAAAGTTTAAATTTCAAATTGTTTTATTTTTTAATCCTTTAATGAATTTGATGATTTTAATTACTTAGGGTACAAACTCGCTGACATTGAATTTTTTACTCCCACCCCTTAGGCAATATGTTTCAAAAATCTATTTTTACATCTCCCGGAGGGTGTTTTTTTATTTTGTACTAGTAATAATAATAATAATAATAACAAAAATGGGAAGAAAAACAATTATATGGACGCTTCAAACGACAAATAGATGAGGTTGCACATAGAAAGACTTGGACATGGTTAAGAAAGGGAAACCTCAAAAGAGAAACAGAATCACTTATAATTGCTGCACAAAATAATGCCATAAGGACAAACTACATCAAAGTGAAAATTGATAAGACCCAACAAATAGTAAATGTAGACTTTGCGGTAATAGAGATGAGACTGTTAACCATATACTCTGCGAATGTAGCAAACTAGCACAACGAGAATACAAAACTAGACACGACTGGGTTGGGAAGGTGATCCACTGGGAATTATGCAAGAAATTAAATTTTGACCACACAACAAAATGGTATATGCATAAACCAGAATCTGTTCTTGAGAACGAAACGCACAAAATTCTCTGGGACTTTGAAATTAAAACGGATCACCTTATCCCAGCAAGAAGACCAGACCTAGTGTTGATTAACAAAAAAGAAAGAACTTGTCAACTGGTGGATTTTGCAGTGCCAGCGGTGAAGTTAAAGGAAAATGAAAAAATTGACAAATATCTGGACCTTGCCAGAGAACTGAAAAAGTTATGGAATATGAAAGTGAAAGTTATACCAATTGTAGTTGGTGCACTTGAACAGTCCAAAAGGATTAGAAAAGGGTTTGGAAAGTTTGGATATCAGAGGAAGGATTGAAACCATTCAGAACACTGCACTGCTGCAATCTGCCAGAATACTCAGAAGAGTCCTGGAGACCTGAGGAGACTTGCTGTCACTCAGACTCCAGTGAAAGACCATCAGCTAACACTGATGTGAAAACTCAAAAGGAGTAAATAATAATAATAATAATAATAATAATAATAATAATAATAATAATAATAATGATAATAAATCTGTTCTTGAGAATAAAACGCATAAAATTCTCTGGGACTCTGAGATAAAAACGGATCACCTTATCCCAGCAAGAAGACCAGACCTAGTATTGATGAACAAAAAAGAAAGAACTTGTCAACTTGTTGTGGGGACGATAAGGATGTCGACCCCACAGACTTTTGAATAAGTGAAACGACTGGAGGCAATGAAAGAGACAAAGGCAGAGGATTTAGATGGCAGGAAGTAACCAGGTGGTCAATTTATTCACGAGAATTGACAAAGGTAAATCGGCAAGTTGAGTTTTCGTCGCTCGAGGTTGGTCGCTCAACGTTCGGTCAGTCTTTCGTTAATCTGGGTGGATAGGTCGTCCGTTGTCGGATAGGCAGCTGGAATCCGGAATCGGGATACAGTGCGTCTACGGGTTTCGGTTGACGTCGTGGTCGGTCGGTAACGGTCTCGGCTTGCGGTTGTATCGGCTGCGAGCTCCGGTCGTAGTCCCGTCGAGGACTGTTCGGGTACGAGCGTGAAACGTAACAGCGACGGACCGTTCGCTTAGCACGTGCGTTGCCTGGGTCTGATTGGCCGCGGTTATGCGGGATTTCAGACCAGGCTGGTACGTGTGCGCAAATGCCTCGAGTAGCTAGGTGTTTGCTCGGCGGAAGATCGAGTCGGATCTACCAAGCTAGGACCTAGCGTACTGTCGGCGAGGGACGCCTATCTGGTCGTAAGATCCAGATCTTCTAGGGATTTCGCCCTAGGATCGCATTCGTGGTTAAGGAAAGACTGAGGTGAAAAGGGCCGACTGGTTAGCTCTGAAAAGAGCTGGGTTTGTTTAGCCTTGAAAAAGGCTGATATTGCTGGACTGGAAATGTTTGTGTCATCACAGCGTCGTCTAGCGTCAAAGAAAGGCAGGTCGTTCCAGCAGCGTAGAGAGGCAGGGCGGTCAGGAATCAGGAAAGGCCATTTGTTCAGAATAGGAATCAGGATCGTTAACTGTCGGTGGCTGGCTGGAACTGTCCTCGTCATCGCAAACGACTTTCTTAAATACCCGAAATTTGCCGGAAATATCAAATGACGTCAGGGAAAAGTTCGTTAGAAATGATGATGACATAGTTTTGGCTACGTGACCCAATCCACGTGAAAGTGGGTGGAGCTTAAAGGGTTAAAGCTGGGCAAAAACTGGATATATCTGGTCAGACATGGAAAGGGGTTTGCTTACGTGCGAAAATGCACACGCGTGCTCTGATTACGTGCGTTCGTTTAGAGAAAGGGGTCAAGGCTGTTTTGGCCCCGACAAGGCCCCCCTCCTAGAAAATTGATCGTATCAATTAAAAGAATCGATAGTCGCAGAGTTTTTTTGGAAAGGTGACTCTGCGGCCTGATTTGGTTCGCTGTACAGGAGGCGCTGGGGTGTCTTCGATCGTCGGCGGTGCGGGTTCTTCGTCGTTTGCTCCGAGTCGCTCCAGAAAAGCAGGTTTAGTTCGATCAAGTGCGATGGTATCAGTCGTGTTACCACGCTTGATCGTAAGGTGCTTGTCGGAACGGCGAATAACTTTGAAAGGTCCCTGGTAAGCAGGTGTGAGTGGTTTCTTCACCGTGTCGTTTCTGATGAAAACGAACTCACAGTCTTGCAGTCGTTTAGGGACGTATGTCGAAGTCGATTGTTGTCGTGGAGGAGTGTATCTTAGTCGTGCCATCTTGTGGCGAAGTTCCTCGACGAATGGTGTCGTTGCTTTCGTGCTCGTAAGAGAGTCGTTGAAATACTCTCCGGGTAGCGAAAGAGGCGTGCCAAACACGAGTTCGGCGGGTGAGCAACCCAGGTCGTCCTTAACGGTATTTCTCCAGGCGAGGAGGGTCAGAGGAAGGTTGTCAACCCAGTTGGTTGACTCGGTTTTCGTGGCCAGGGATGTTTTGAGAGATCGGTGGAATCTCTCCACAAGGCCATTAGCGCATGGGTGGTATGCCGTCGTCTTGATGTGCTTGACTCCGAGAATGTTGGTAAATTCCCTGAAGAGGGACGATTGGAATTGCGCGCCGCGGTCAGTAGTAATGACCTGAGGTGTGCCGAAGAAACCGATCCACTCCTTCAGGATGGTCTTGGCAACGGTGCTGGCAGTAATGTCCTTGATGGGCACGGCGGTTGGCCATCGGGAGAAACGATCCACCACTGTCAAAAGGTACTGGTAGTCCTGACACATAGGCAACGGTCCCACCAGGTCGATGTGTATGTGTGAGAACCGTGCGTCAGGGTTGCTGAAAGTACCGACGGGCGATTTGGTGTGGCGATGGATCTTGCATTTTTGGCATGCCAGGCACGTCGAAATCCATTCTCGGATGTCCGCGTTCATGTTCGGCCATACGAATCGATCCGCAATGAGCTTAAGAGTAGCTCGCTTACTCGGGTGAGATAGTCCGTGGAGGTGTTCAAAAACCTGTTTTCGTAGCGTAGGGGGAATGTAGGGCCTAGGGGCGCCTAGGCTGATGTCGCAGTACAGATTGTCGTCGCTGAAGGATGCTGGGAACTCCTGAAGTTTCAGGGACGTGTTCGTCAGAACGTCCTGTAGCGTTGGGTCGGACTTTTGTTCTTTCGCAATTAAGTCCTGACTCAAGGGGTCGTTGCTGAGGGTGTTGATATCCGTTCGGGATAGAGTATCTGCGACAAGGTTGTCGTTTCCCCTCACGTGTCGGATGTCAGTCGTGAACTGCAACAGGTAGTCCAAGTGCCTGATCTCACGGGAGGTGTATTTGTCCGAGCTGGTGCTCAATGCGGTCGTCAGGGGCTTATGGTCGGTATAAATTGTGAAATCTCTACCTTCCAGTAAGTGTCGGAAGTGTTTGATAGCCAAATAGATCGCCAGTAGTTCCCGGGAGAAGGTGCTATACCTCGTTTGGGCTGACGTCAGTTTGGCCGAGAAGAAAGCAATGGGTTTTCGCACAGAATCGATCTCCTGTTCGACCACTGCTCCTATCCCTGTGTCCGATGCGTCGGTTGTCAAGGAAATTCGTGTCTTTGGGTCGTCGTTGATGAACGAAAGTCTAGTGAAGTTCACTAGCGCGGTCTTCGCTGCGTGAAACGCGTTCAGGGCGTCGCCTTCCAAAGTAATGCCTTTGTTCTTTCTCTGTAAGAGGTTCGTCAGTGGCTGGAGAATCGTGGAACAATTCGGGATGAATCGTCGGTAAAAGTTTATCATCCCGATAAAACGTCTCAGCTGTTTTATCGACGTAGGCGTTTGAAAATCCTGAATCGCACTGACTTTAGCTGGTAGAGGTGTGATCCCATTCGAGTCGGTGTGGTGCCCTAGGAAGTCGATGCTGGGCACTCCGAAAACGCACTTGTCGAGGTTTAGCTTTAAACCGTAGTGCGAGAGTCGCTGGAACACTGCGTGAAGGTGTTTCTTGTGGGAATCCACGTCTCTACTCGCTATCAGGATGTCATCAATATACGCGTACACGAACGGTAGACCTCGAAGAACCTCGTCCATCAATCGTTGAAAGGTTTGGGCAGCGTTACGTAAACCGAATGGCATTTTCACGAACTCGTATAGGCCAAACGGTGTTGTAACTGCTGTTTTCGGAATGTCTTCTGGTGCCACGGAGATCTGGTGATACGCCTTCGTCAGGTCGATTTTCGAAAATACCGTGCTACCTTGTAATCCAGACGTGAAATCATGGATGTGAGGTACAGGGTAACGGTCAGGGATCGTCGCTGCGTTCAATCGTCGGTAATCGACGCATATCCGATACTCCGTGCTGCCAGGCTTCGGTACCAGGTGTAGTGGTGATGCGTAAGGACTGTCGGAGGGACGTATGACGCCGTCCTTTAGCATCTCGTCGAACCGTTTCTTGGCGTAGTCAAGTTTCTGCGGTGCGAGTCGTCTTGGGTGCGAATATGCCGGTGGTCCGCTCGTCCTGATGTGGTGCTGAGTTTGATGATTATCTGAAACAATATCTGCAGAAGGAGTTGTGATGTTAGCGTACTGCTTCAGTATATCCATATACTCGCGTCCATGGCAAGTTGCTACGCTGATTCCCGTGGTATTGTGGCGTGTAGGAGTGCCTATGACGTGAAGTTTCGTCAACGTGTCGGATAGGGTCCTAGTGCTCATGTGCACTGCCAGCTCGAAATGTGCCAGGAAATCTGCGCCAAGGATGGGGATCTTCACGTTGGCGAGTGTGAAAGTCCATGTGAAGTCCCGTCGCATGCCGATGTTCAGGGTTAGCGTTTTGTCTCCGTATGTTGTTATGCTGGAACCATTGGCAGCTTGTAGTTTGAACAGGGTGGGCTTAGCGGAGGGTTCGTTGCTGTGAGGTATCACGCTGATGGCCGCACCTGTGTCTACAAGGAATTTTAGCTTATTCCTCCGGTCCCATACATAGAACAGACGACATCGAGAACTTAAACTACCGGGTGAATCAGTCGTCGCGATTCTCCGGTTTAGTCGTTTCCCTGTGCCAATCGGTGGTTGCAGGGAAGACGGCAGTTTTTGGCATCGTCACCAAAGGTTCGGTGGTACCAGCACATATTTGGGTCGAAATCGGTTCGTTCTCGGCTGGTCGAGCGTCCTGGTTGTCGATTGGGCGAGCGTCTCTGTCGGCTGGGTGTACGTTTCCGGTATCGGTGAGGTGCTGGGCTTCTCCCGCGTTGCTCCAAGGAGAGTTTTATCTCGCGCATCTGCTTGGTAAGCTCGGCAATTGCCTTGTCCGTAGCACTCTGCTCACACCGTGCTGTGTCAGGTGTGTGTACGGCGTGAATGCCCTCGTCGGTCTCTTCGTAGACGAGGTCAGCGGACTCGGCAATGTCGTCCAGGGCTGCGGATCTGGTCATTGGAGCGATGATCCTCGTGACGGATTTCGGTAGTAAATCCATCCACAGGTCGCGGAGAATTCTTTCTGACACCTCATGCTGGTCGAGTCGACCACGTATGTAGCGTAACAGTTGGGACGGTGTCCTGTCACCTCTCGTGACGTTGGCCATGATTTCCTGAATGACGTTTTTATCCGGCTGGATTGTTCTCTTCAGTATAACGTCCTTCAAGAAATCGTATGGCGTGGACTTCGGCAAATCGGCAAGGACGAGCTGGTCATGAGGGTTGATGGGAGTCCTTGCAGCACCTTAGCCAACTTTGCCTTTTGCGAGGTGATTCCTGACAAGTTGAATATTGCCTCGATTGTCAGGAACCAGCACTTCGTGTCCGGGTAATATGCCGGGAGTGCTATCGATGCTGCCATCCTCGTTGCGTTGTCCTCTCCCGAATCCGCCATTGCACAGTCGCTCACGTCGGGGTATCACCACTTGTTGTGGTGTCGATGAATATGTCGTTCACGTCGGAAAGGTCACCACTTGTTGTGGTGTCGATGAATATGTCGTTCACGTCGGAAAGGTCACCACTTGTTGTGGTGTCGATGAATATGTCGTTCACGTCGGAAAGGTCACCACTTGTGGTGTCGATGAATATGTCGACCCCACAGACTTTTGAATAAGTGAAACGACTGGAGGCAATGAAAGAGACAAAGGCAGAGGATTTAGATGGCAGGAAGTAACCAGGTGGTCAATTTATTCACGAGAATTGACAAAGGTAAATCGGCAAGTTGAGTTTTCGTCGCTCGAGGTTGGTCGCTCAACGTTCGGTCAGTCTTTCGTTAATCTGGGTGGATAGGTCGTCCGTTGTCGGATAGGCAGCTGGAATCCGGAATCGGGATACAGTGCGTCTACGGGTTTCGGTTGACGTCGTGGTCGGTCGGTACGGTCTCGGCTTGCGGTTGTATCGGCTGCGAGCCCCGGTCGTAGTACCGTCGAGGACTGTTCGGGTACGAGCGTGAAACGTAACAGCGAGGACCGTTCGCTTAGCACGTGCGTTGCTTGGGTCTGATTGGCCGCGGTTATGCGGGATTTCAGACCAGGCTGGTACGTGTGCGCAAATGCCTCGAGTAGCTAGGTGTTTGCTCGGCGAAGATCGAGTCGGATCTACCAAGCTAGGACCAGCGTACTGTCGGCAGGGACGCCTATCTTTCGTAAGATCCAGATCTTCTAGGGATTTCACCCTAGGATCGCATTCGTGGTTAAGGAAAGACTGAGGTGAAAAGGCCGACTGGTTAGCTCTGAAAAGAGCTGGTTGAGCCTTTGTTTAGTTGAAAAAAGCTGATATTGCTGGACTGGAAATGTTTGTGTCATCACAGCGTCGTCTAGCGTCAAAGAAAGGCAGGCGTTCCAGCAGCGTAGAGAGGCAGGGCGGTCAGGAATCAGGAAAGGCCATTTGTTCAGAATAGGAATCAGGATCGTTAACTGTCGGTGGTGGCTGGTGAACTGTCCTCGTCATCGCAAACGACTTTCTTACTAAATACCCGAAATTTGCCGGAATATCGAATGACGTCAGGGAAAAGTTCGTTAGAAATGATGATGACATAGTTTGGCTTACGTGACCCAGTACACGTGAAAGTGGGTGGAGCTTAAAGGGTTAAAGCTGGGCAAAAACTGGATATATCTGGTCAGAAATGGAAAGGGGTTTGCTTACGTGCGAAAATGCACACGCGTGCTCTGATTACGTGCGTTCGTTCAGAGAAAGGGGTCAAGGCTGTTTTGGCCCGACAAACTGGGGATTTTGCAGTCCAGCAGAATCAAAGGTGAAGCTGAAGGAAATGAAAAGATGGACAAATACCTGGACTTTGCCAGAGATCTGTAAAAATTATGGAATATGAAAGTCAAAGTGATACCAATTGTAGTTGGTGCACTTGGAATAGTCCAAAAACTTGGGAAAGACTGGAAAAATCTGGAAATCAGAGAATTGAGACCATCCAAACTACTGCACTGCTGCAATCTGCCAGAATACTCAGAAGAGTCCTGGAGACCTGAGGAGACTTGTTGTCACTCAGACTCCAGGGAAATACCATTAGCTAATGCTGGTGTGAAAAACTAATAAGGAGAAATAACGAAAATACTGAAGGTACGCATCCTGCATCCCTGACACACAAAATCTAAAAGGACGCCAGTAAAATCATATTCATGTGTCCCAGTGTTTGACTTTTTTCTTCCCTCACCATTTCAAGCTAACTGTAAATACATTTCAATAGTTTCTTAGAAAGGAATTACACAGAATAAGTTACAAGGTAGGAGTTAGATGGCTTTAGTTGGGACCCATAAATTTCCAGGGACTCATTCACGAATATAAATCAAATCTCTATTATTTTTGCACAAAAACCAAGCCCTGGTGATATTTAATGTGCATATATATATTTACTTTGTCGTTAATTGTTTTATTTTCGAAGTTTCCTCCTGACATACATATACACACAACTGCCCTTTATATAGGTATAGATAGATAGATTTCAGCTTAAAAGTCACTGAACAGGGCCCAACTTTTATTTATAACTCTGACAATCTAACTGCTGACAATATTTAAATTTTTCATCTCTATTTGTGGCAAGATTATTTATGAGTTTCTCAATTCTCTCGTACGAATACTTACTTATCAATAGATATCAATATCTTTCGCTCTCTTTAGCCTCAGTAACAGGAAACAGTTCCAGTCTGGACAAACAAGAAGAACTACAAATAACCATTTTATTTTTTTCTTCACCCATATACCACTGCCCAGTAGGGGAGGTCGATTTTCACAGTTTTTAAAAATATCAAATTACACGAGTCACCAAAAGTTGTGTATTGGTTGTTTAAGTTCTGATACCAAAAATTAGATCTTGAACTTATACCAATTTTTGAGGAAATAGCATCAAAGATTGTAGACAAAAATGCATTGAAAAATCTTTGGTTTTGCAACATTTGGTCAATAGATTGATCAGCAAATCTAATAAGCAGCGAATGTAGTCATTTCATTTTAGGAAACTATGAAAATAAAACTTAATGACAAAGTATATATATATATATACATTCACTATCACCAGATCTTGCTTTTTGAGCAAAAAGAATGAAGATTTGATTCATATTTGTGAAGATCAGTAAAAAATAAAATTCAAATAACAGCATGGAATTTGTTTTTTTTTTTTTTTTTTTTGGCATTTATATTTTAAATAGGACAATTAATTTTTCTTTCCAGAGTGGCTGGATCAAGGCAAGATCTTTTTTACATGGGGATTTTAATGGGGCATCCTGTGAGAATCCAACTCACAATTCAACAATAATGGATCTGCAAAATTACCTGTTTTACCCCCACCCCTACCTAGGCAACACCGGGTAGCCACTTCTAGTTATCACTGAATTTTTTTTAAATATGCCCCCCCCCTCCTCTATTATTAGTGATGGCTCTGAAATGCTGTTTTACATCATGAATGAATCAATAACATCGATTACATTGAAAAGAGAAAAACAGCTGATTTTTTTCTGTTATGAATGAAAAAACAAAAAACAAACAAATATGGAAAAACAAATAATGGTTTACTATTGCTTAATATATAGAGTCAAATATCTCCATATAAGAATGCTTAGACGAAAAAGAAGAGGTGCAGTCAATGTATTCTGCAGCCCCAGCTGACTGGGCTAACACAGATTTGAGTATTATCAATAAAATGTTTTTAATTAATATAATGCAAAATTAATTCAATTAATTTTATATTTACCTCTCCCCACACACACTAATATTGTTCACAAAATCTTTGAATGCTTGCAATAAAATCAGTTCCAATGCATTTTTATAGTAAAAATCATTTCCAATGCATTTTTATAGTAAAAATCATTTCCAGTGCATCTTTATAGTAAAATCATTTCCAGTGTATTTTATAGCAAAATCATTTCCAGTGCATTTTTATAGCAAAAATCATTTCTAGTGCATTTTTATAGCAAAAATCATTTCCAGTGCATTTTTATAATAAAAATCATTTTCTATTCATTCTTATAGTAAAAAATCATTTCCAGTGCATTTTTATAATAAAAATCATTTCTAATGCATTTTTATAGTAAAAATCATTTCCAATGCATTTTTATAGTAAAAATCATTTCCAATGCATTTTTATAGTAAAAAATTATTTCCAATGCATTTTTATATAAATTTCAATCAATGAACTCTTTGTTCACATGCACACATTTACACACACACACACACGCACACACACACACACACACACATACATATTCTTATAGAGCCCAGAAAGTGTTTGGATATTTCTAATTTGGTGTCAAATTATTAATAGTTCATTGATATTTATATGAAGGCAACCCCAAAGGCAAGTAAGTAAAGTTGACAGAGTAGCCTATTGTTATTAACAGCCAGACAGCGAGGGAGTCTATCCTCTGTTTGCTAGCACTAGACCAGGAGGGAGATTGTTTTTGCTGAGTTCAAGCACCACACCTACCCCCATTGTTAATTATCAGTTTCATATTGTTTCATAATGTTTCATGTTGTGACCCTTGATCAATAAAGTTCATATTCACCTGACAATATAACTATGTAGAAAAATAGATATATGTTTAATCTGTAAAATTAAGTAAAAATCATTGACAATAAACAATAAACATTTCTGTGATATCTAAATATTTTGAAGACCTTACCTTTGGGATTGCCCTCATAGTTAATCATCAATTTCATATTGTTTCATTATTTTCATGTTGTGATCCTTGATCATTGAATTATTAACAATAAACAATAAACATTTCTGTGATTTCTAAATATTTTGAAGACCTTACCTTTGGGATTGCCCTCATAGTTAATTATCAAGAAATGCTGAAAAATGTATTCATTGCAGTGGTAAGACCTCATTTGGAATTTGCTAATGTGGTTTGG
>CM042163.1:80537302-80969802 GCA_023376005.1 Doryteuthis pealeii | reverse complement strand
TACTGAGGCTAAAGAAAGAGAGAGAGATATTGATATCTATTGATAAGTAAGTATTCCTACCAGAGAATTGAGAAACTCATAAATAATTTTGCCACAAATAGATATGAAAAATTTAAATTGTCAGCAGTTAGATTGTCAGTTATAAATAAAAAATGGACACTACACCATCGTCTTTAGTAGACAGAAGGATGCTAACATAACTTGTTTTCCCAGACTGGAGCTGTTTCCTGTTACTGAGGCTAAAGAAAGCGAGAGATATTGATATCTATTGATAAGTAAGTATTGGTACCAGAGAATTTAGAAACTTTGTTACTGCTTAATTCATGAGGTAAAACAGCACTTCAGAGCCATAACTAATTATAAGGAGCATATTTTTTGAATTTTAGTTATAATTTCTTCATTTTGATAAAATAAAATGACAACATTCCCTGCTTTAAATATTGAAATTGTTAGATTTGCTGATGAATCTTTTGACCAAATGTTGCAACACTCGAGGATTTTTCAGTGCATTTTTGTCTACAGTCTTTGATGCCATTTCTTCAAAAATTGGTATAAGTTCAAGATTTAATTTTTGGTATCAGTACTTAATCAACCAATATACAACTTTTGCTGCCTCATGTAATTTGATATTTTTAAAAATGTGAAAATCAACCTCCCCTACTGGGCAGTGGTATATGGGTCAAGAAAAAATAAAATGGTTATTTGTAGTTCTTCTTGTTCGCCTAGGCTGGAACTGTTTCCTGTTACTGAGGCTAAAGAAAGAGCGAGAGATATTGATATCTATTGATAAGTAAATATTCGTACCAGAGAATTTAGAAACTCATAAATAATCTTGCCACAAATAGAGGTGAAAAATAGACCAATACACAACTTTTGATGTCTCTTGTAATTTGATTTTTTTTTTTTTAAAGTGAAAATCGACCTCCCCTAATATGTATGTATTTTCATGTCTCATATCTGTCATTCAACAATCGTACAGTTAGTGTGAAAATAATGTCAGGCAAAGGAGCATATCATCCCTGAAATGTGATCTGCTCAACAATGAAGGAAATTTTTTCTCATTTTCTTGTTATTGTGGGAATCTTTTTTTTAAAAAAGTAAAACATTTGGATGACATTGACAAGATGTTTAAAAATAAATGGAAAGAAATAAACTAAGCACTGGTTACTGTCTCCATCTATCAACTAAATACTTTTAAAAGACATTCATTTGAAATCGTTATGCTTAAAAGCCTACATTGGGAAGATTATTTTTGGGTCGTAACATTTCTTTATAAAAAAAGATCTTTTTACAAAGACTTATGTACTTACTTATTCATAAATTTACTTACAAATATATACATTATATATATATATATATATATATATATATATATATATATATATATATATATATTGGTTTGGATCACCATGACCTCCAAACACAAATACGCTCTTTCATACGCACATATGCATGTGGATACAGTCATTCATAGGCACACAAGCACATACAAATATATACATATATTGGTTTGGATCACCATGGCCACCAAACACAAATAAGCTCTTTCGTACGCACATACGCACGTGGGTACGGTCATTCATACGCACACACGCGCGTGGATACAGTCATAACGTCACAGTCTACATGCATTTTCATGCACACGCGCAAACAAAAAAGCGCATTCACGTAAACATGCAACACGAGAATACAGTTATAAAAAATACCATCTGTAACATTTTCAAAAAAAAATTTCATTTAACTAGAAATGCCATAACAAGACAACAACTACTTCAGTCCAGTGTTCTTCTGAAAAAGAGATTTTATCTCGAAATATCAAGAATAAATTACAGGTTAACAAACAACACCATTGTTACCTTATTATTTTTTCTTTACACCTGCATTGTGATAGCCTTCAAAATCAACCTCCAAACTAATATATACACAATGCTTCAAGCAAATTATAAAAGTCTCTTTAGCTCAGTCGGTAGAACGTTCGGCTAGAAACCACAAGGTTCCTAGTTCGATACCGGTCCTTGCCAACTCAGCATATGAGTAGCATAGGGATCTGTGTGGTAAAGTAAGGAGCTGATGGTATGTGTAGCACTCCACCTCAAATGCTAAAAAACAATTTCCTTGATCTAGCGCTATTGAAAAGGGGATAGACTCCCTCGCTGACTGGCTGATACCGACTTTAGGCCGCCCCGTCGACTATATATATATATATATATATATATATATATGGTTGAGAATAGAGGAAAATGGGGATATAACAACACAAACAGCTAAATTCAATTGATATTTCACCTCATTATTGGCTAAAGCTTTCTCAAAACTTTATTGACTTAAGTACTTGTACATACTGCTTTTATAGGGAAAAGGTAAATGGGTGAGGGGTGAGAGAGAAAAAGCCGGGTGGGGTTAGTGTGTGGGGAATGGTATTTTTATTCTTATGGGGTCAGTCGGTTGACTTTGAAGAGAATTTGATATTTAGAGTGTGAGTCAAATGTGTGATGTCCAATGTGTATCAGGGGACCAGGGATATTTTTGTTTGAAAGTGTTTTAGAGAAGTCCTTAAAGATTTTGTTTAGAAAAATGCATTTACTATCCGCTTTTTTATGTTTAAAAGTTAATTTGATAAGGGAAGGACAGGGGGAGTGTAAGAGAGGAGTGGTGGGATGTTTTTTGTATGTGGGAAGTGTGTTGTCTTTGAAGAAATGTTGGGGTAGGTCAGTGTATGGTGATATAGTTCAGGTCATCAGGATAATGGTTGTTAGCAGAGCTTTTTTTTGGAGATTTTGGGGTGGAATATTTCTGTTTGGATTTTTTTTTTAAATCTTGACATAGCTATTGCAAAAATCATAGCCCACAAGAACAAAATCAAACTCAAAAACTCTCCCTGAAAATCTGAGTTAAATTTGCCTCAAAACAGCCCATGTTATTAGTGCATTTAAAATCCTGCAATGTGTTTTATATATCACTAACAAATAAAGTTTTACATAATATATGATGTGCTTAATTTGCATACTGGTTTTAACAAAACTGGGTTTAATGAATAATTACTTGGTGTTATTGATCTCTGATATTATTGTTTTATTCTTCAATATATTAAAATCCATCCTATGAATGATTTTATATAGAATTCAATTAAAATAAGTGTAATCTTTTTATATGCCTTCTTATTTAATTTCGTTGGTCTTTTTAATTTATCGATATTCTTGCTAATAATATAAATATATATGCATATGTATGTTTGAGTGTGTGTGTGTATCTGTATATATATATACATTTATATTCATACATATATACACAGTCATGCATATAGATATATACATGTATATTTATGCACATATATTTGTAATTTTTACGTATATCTATACATATGGAAATATATCAGTATTAAATATTATATATACATGTGTGTGCATATGTAGGGAAGGAAATATGTGTAAGAGAGATTAGTAGTACAATATATATATTTATATGTGTGTGTGTGTGTGTGTGTGTGTGTGGATAGATCCATAGATGTTTGCATGTGTGTTTGTGCACCTGTCTATACATTGTGAGTGTATATGAATATAAGTATATAGATGTACAGTATTTCATTAAAATATATTCTAATCTTTAGAATAACATGAATAACATTTTTAGAAAAAAAAATAGTATAAGCGTATATCATTTTTTCTAACATACTTACAATGTAAAGAATTAATTTTAAAATATCTAGTAAAAAAGAAATAACATTAAAGAAAAATCTTTATTTCTCTTTTAAGTGGGTATTTATTTTAACAATTGTTCATAAAAATCTTGAGAAGTATATCTATATCGTATGGTAAGCTTGTACTTTGTGACAGAAAATAATATTTTTCCCCTTTCCATTTACCATTCAGATATCTTATCATAATGGAGATTCAGTATCTATTTGTCTGTAACCGAAACTATGTCTATTTTCATCATAATACGCTCAGGAATTAGATCAGTACTGACTAACCTGAATTTAAAAAAAAAAAAAATTTTTTCCCATGTCTTGTTTTTCTGGTCAGTTCAATGTGAACAATTTTGTTAACGGTGAATCTGGATTTTATTTTTTTTAAATACAGTAATCTTATTACTCAGCATAAGTATACATCTATCTTATTATAATGGAGATTCAGGTGTCTATCTGTTGATAACCAAAACTACATCACTGTTTACATCACAATGTGTAAGTTTATCAATGAGTATTTAATCTATAGTCAAAATCATTAAATCTTATTTATTAACGATGTCTCTATGAAAATCTGAGATAGATTTGCCTCAAAACAGCCCATGTTATTAGCAAATTTAAAATCCTGTAATCTGTCTTATATATCACTAAGAAATAAAGGTCTACATAATATATGGTGTGGTTAATTTGCATACAATTTGAACAAAAGTGGGTTTAATGAATAATTATTATTGTTTTATTATCCAGCATATCAAAATCAATCCTATGAATTATTTTATATAGAAACCAATTAAAATATAATTAGAATAAGAGTAATCTTTTTATATAAGTTCTTATTTAATTTTGTTATTGTTTCTAATTCAATATATTTCATTACATTAAAACTTAAATACTTACACCTGGAGGGCACATATTCTTGTTAGTTGTTGAAACTCGAATATCAGAGTTAACAGAGAAATAATAGGAAGAAACACAACGAGTATCAGGATAGGGGGGGGTATTTTAGCAAAGATACAAGGTGAACAGAATGATTAGCTATTGCTAGTTTAAATTAACAAATCCTGTGAGATATTAATGTTTTTCTCTTCTGAGGTTTCATTATATTAAGTTTTATCTTTTTTATGTAAATTTTTAAAACATTCCATAAAATAAGCACAAATTTGTGAGATGCTGTATTTTTATAGTTTTTTTTTAAGAAAAATCAAGTGTACTCTGTAGCTCATAAAGTTGATATGATACAAAAACCTGGGGTCATTTTTGGATTCAGAGATCAAGAACTTGTCAACAACAAATGTCAGATCCAACTCAAAGAAAATTGTGTTGCCCAATGTTATAGGAAAAAACAGATGATTCCATTCTTATTGTTATTGTTGGCATCCATCCATCTACTAAAGATGATGGCATAGTGTTCACTTTTTTTATTTTTTTTTTATCTGCAACTGCGGTGAGAGGCTGAAAAGACCAATTCTTGAATGGCAATCTCTGGTGCAGTGACTGCAAACAAACAGTGACGCTTCCTGGAGTTGCTGTCGTCTCTCCTTCCTTATGACTCTCTTTTCTGTGGCGGCTTCTTTCCTCTTTTTTTCATTCTTTTTCGTTCCTTATTTGACGAGGAGGCACCAGGTTGCACGGTTTTCTGCACAAGCCTTCCATGTGTTGGTGTTGATGTGGCATGTCTTCATGTCACTCTTGCAGACATCTTTAAAGTGCAGGCATGGTCTCCTTACTGGTCGGGTGCCTTCTACTAATTAACCATACAGTAGGCCTTTGGGGATGCGGCCTTTGTCATGACAGATATGAGACATGAAAATACATACATATTAGGGGAGGTCGATTTTCACTTTTTTAAAAAAATATCAAATTACATGATACACAAAAGTTGTATATTGGTCTATTTTTCACCTCTATGTGAGGCAAGATTACTTATAAGTTTCTAAATTCTCTGGTACGAATACTTACTTATCAATAGATATCAATATCTCTTGCTCTTTCTTTAGCCTCAGTAACAGGAAACAGCTCCAGACTGGACAAACAAGAAGAACTACATATAACCATTTTATTTTAGATTGGAATACTTGAAACCATACATCTGTGTATTAGTTTTAGGTTTGCCTGGAGACTGAGACTTTACTTTTTTTCAAATATCAAATTACATGAGGTACTGAAAGTTGTGTATTGGTAATTAAATACTGATACCAAAAATTAAATATTGTACTTGTACCAATTTTTGAGGAAATGGCATCAAAGATTGCAGACAAAAATGCAATTTAAAATCCTTGAGTTTTGCAATATTTGGTCAAAAGATTCATCAGCAAATCTAACAATTTCAGCAGGGAATGTTGTCATTTTATTTTATCAAAATGAAGAATTTATAACTAAAATTCAAAAAAATATGCCCCCTCCCCCTATTATTAGTTATGGCTCTGAAGTGCTGTTTTACCTCATGAATTAAGCAGTAACAAAGTTTCTTAATTCTCTGGTACCAATACTTACTTATCAATAGATATCAATATCTCTCTCTCTCTTTAGCCTCAGTAACAGGAAACAGCTCCAGCCTAGGCGAACAAGAAGAACTACAAATAACCATTTTATTTTTTCTTGACCCATATACCACTGCCCAGTAGGGGAGGTTGACTTTCACATTTTTAAAAATATCAAATTACATGAGGCAGCAAAAGTTGTATATTGGTTGATTAAGTACTGAAACCAAAAATTAGATCTTGAACTTATACCAATTTTTGAGGAAATGGTATCAAAGATTGTAGACAAAAATGCAATTAAAAATCTTTGGTTTTGCAACATGGGGGGGGGGGGCATATTTTCAGTTGTAATTTTAGTTCATTTCATTTCATTTTGATAAAATAAAATGACAACATTCCCTGCTTTAAATACTGGAATTGTTAGATTTGCTGATCAATTTTTTAACCAAATGTTGCAAAAACCGAGGATTTTTCTGTGCATTTTATCAACAATCTTTGATGCCATTTCCTCGTAAGATCTAATTTTTGTTTTCAGTACTTAATCAATCAATACACAACTTTTTACGTCTCATGTAATTTGATATTTAAAAAAACTGCCTTTCAACAAATAAGCCATATAATTGCATGCAAATTATTAGTGTTAAATAGAAATACTTGAAACCATATAACTGTCTGTAAACAGTGATTATCATCAAATAGAAATAGTTATTTTAAACTATATAATTTTCTATAAATTTATTAGTATTAGATAGGAATACCTGAAACTATATAATTGTGTATAAATCATTTGTATTAGATAGGAATGCTTGATACCATATAACTGTGCAAACAAATGATTATCATAGTCTAATAGAAATGTGTATATAAATGAAATGGGACATTGAAATTATATATAGTTATGATTGTAATCAAACATTTCCAAATGAATCAAATTTGAGCATTGAATAACCCATAAGGAGTTGAAATGCCATTAACCAAACCAAATATAAATAGTTATGATTGTAATCAAACATTTCCAAATGAATCAAATTTGAGCATTGAATAACCCATAAGGAGTTGAAATGCCATTAACCAAACCAAATATAAATAGTTATGATTGTAATCAAACATTTCCAAATGAAGCAAATTTTGGCATCAAATAAAGGGCTGAGTCAGAGTCAGAAGCAATTAAAGGGTTAAAGTTACTGGAGTTGGAGTCGGCAAAACTATACTGATTCTGAATCCAGTTGAACTTACACTTTATATGGCCCTAGTTTAGTCTGTAAAGTTATACAGTGAATACCCCTTATATATAGATTTGTAAAAATCATGCTTTTATAATTATTTGTAGGACTTAATCACTTAATTACATAAAAAGGAGTAGGAGACAGCAAAAATAGAGGAACCAGAGTTGGAGGTGCCAAAAATAGAGGAACCAGAGTTGGAGGTGCGAAAAATAGAGGAGCCAGAGCTGGAGGTGTGAAAAATAGAGGAACTGAAGCTGGAGGTGCCAAAATAGAGGAACTGAAGAAAAATAGAGGAGCTGGAGGTGCCAAAATAGAGGAGCTGGAGCTGCCAAAAATAGAGGAACTGAAGCTGGAGCTGCAAAAATAAGGAACTGAAGCTGGAGGTGCCAAAAATAGAGGAACTGAGCTGGAGGTGCCAAAAATAGAGGAGCCGGAGCTGGAGGTGCCAAAATAGAGGAGCCAGAGCTGGAGCAAAAATAGAGGAACTGAAGCTGGAGGTGCCAAAAATAGAGGAGTCAGAGTTGGCGTCAAAGGTTTTGTGTTCCAACTCCACAGCCTGATTGAATAACCATAAGGATTTGATATGCCACAAAACAAATAACTAAACCAAGCTAAACCAAAACAAAGTATTTTTTTTTTTCTTTAGGTATAGTGAAATCTGAACAGGCTAGAGTTAAGGGCAACAGTAACATAGAATGATAGTTAGGTTAAAACAGTTCTAAGTGAAATTATCTCTGGGCTGCAGATTCAATCCTGGTAAAGGGCAGCAGTAACATAGAATAATAGTTAACACAGCTTAACACCTGTACCCCAGCTATGGTTAGCGGAATGAGAACAGCATACCCCCATAGATTGAATAAAGGGTTGGGTTCAAAGTTCTGTGATGACTCCCAATTATGATAAGAAGGTTCCCGAGTTTGAAAAGAAGGTTCCTGAGTTCGAGAAAACCCTGAGTTTAACAAGAAATACCTGAAGAAGGGCAGAGGACACATTAGCCGAAACATTGTACAGGTAACAATAAAGATGAGGACAATAGTCTGAATCATCCAAATAATACTAATTATCAAGCCTCACCTCAAAAATTCAGAGAAATAAAATGTAATAAAAACAGGAGACGAAATAAACTTATTCTTAAGTTTTATTTCACTTTATTTCAACTTGCTGACTTAATTCGTACAACAAATTCTCAGCTTATATGCAAGATGAACGCCGTTCCTTTAGTCCATCTTATTCACACAAAAAGGGGCGTAAGATTGATACTACAGGGGATAAATCTTAAAAGAAATCCATTAACAAGAAGATAAAGCTGTAATTTTATTCTTTATTTCCTATTTTAACTGAATAGTTAAATCAGGAAAATTTAGCAATGAAAGGCCGGAGTGATAGAAGAGTAAGTTTTATTTGTTCAATTTTTGTTTATACCCCCTCTGTTTCAAATCTTTTTATCTGCATTCTTATTTAGTTTCATTAGCCTTTCTAATTTAATATAATATTTTATTACATTAAAATTTAAATACTTGCACCCGGTGGAGGGTGCATATATTTGTTAGTATTTTTTAAAATATTCTTAAGTTTTATTTCACTTTATTTCTTCTTGCTGACTTAATTCGTACAACAAATCCTCAGCTTATATGCAAGACGAATGCCGTTCATTTGGTCCATCCCATTCACACAAAAAGGGGTGTAAGATTGATACTTCATAAAGCAAGAGTTATCTTTCTTTTAATATCAGACGAGCTTCGTGGGTCTACCGATGCCAAGAATGAGAATTTGATTGGTTTGGTTTGGTTTGGTTTTACGGCATATCAACCTCAGTGGGTCATTTAATGCTGATAAAGTTTTGAAATAAATCAATTCTTAATGGATACTCAATTTTTTTATAAATACATTTTTCTATTTAACCCATAGATGGGACCCTAACAAGTATTACCACTCCGGGTCAGAGTGGACCAGGGAGCAATGGTGATGAAGGGGTGCTCCACATTCCCCAAACCTCCAAAACTGGAACCTCACCATCAGATAGAGTTTAACGTCATTCCCAGGACATGTAGACCCTTAGCCACCGCCTTCTAGTACCCATATGATAAGAAAGATTGGGGGTTGCCATAAGAGCAATAGGGTTGGGAAAATCATATAGGTGCTAGGGCTTGACATGACCAGCCGATTGATCGAAGGGGGCCTCTCCGACCGCCTGTCTAGCCTAAGTAAGGTTCTAAGTGGAGTGTTGCATGTCATGGACCACTCATTCTCCAAGACTCCATCATTAAGGATCACGGGTCACCACCCACTGCAAACAGGTGGCCCCATTGGGGGAGTCTTACTTCTCTGCAGAGGTGCAGTCGGTGCATTCTAACGCCCCAGCCAACAGGGCGGGAGAATTTGATGACCTTTTTCAACAATAGCATCATTCACAGTAATGTTATCAGCATCCCCAGAGATTATCTTGCAATTTTGAGCATTTATTATCATACCCCATTTCAAGCGTGACTTTTCCAGTTCCTCAGTCGACAGTCTAAGGCTTCTCAATTTTAGAGCTGTGTCTTCGGCATAGCATATGCTGATTATAAAGCTTTTGTCTAGATTAAGATTTTGTTAGGAGTTGACTTGCTCATAGATAACTAGTTGAAGATAAAATATTGAATAGAGTGTGAGATAATAGATATCCTTGGAAGCATGGGTATGTTCTAAATGATATCACTGGTAAGACTCTTCTCTTGTAAACAATACAATGACATGTAATGAAAAATATAAAGAATAACTAAAAATAAAGGTTATGTATTGAATATGGTATTGGAAAATGTCATCACGATGACATTTACTTAAATATCAAAACAGACTGGAGTAGATCATATCTAGATAGAGTATGCATTTATGCAACCCCTTCCTTCACCGCCCTGTCAGTGGGGCGTTAGAATGCACCGACTGCACCACTGCAGAGGGAAAGACTCACCCAATGAGGCCACTTGTTGGCCGTGGGTGGCGACCTGTGATGCTTAAGGATATAACCCAGGTGGTTGAGCAGTCCATGACTTGCAATACTCCACTTTGGCCTGTTCCTGGGCTCAACGGGTAGTAGGAGATCAATTTGCTGGTCACATCAAGCCCTAGCATGTATATGATTGACCCCAACCCTATTGCCCTTATGGCAAGCCCCAAGAGTAGGAAACTAAGATATTAAATTTGATACTCTCCCCCGCCTTTTGTTTGTATAAAAAGGAGTCCCCTGATTTTCAACAAGATGTTTGAAATTTTATAACTGGAGTAGAACTCAAGCACTTTTATTTATTCTTAGAGAGGGAATGCATTAACAAAATGTAAGTATTTCTAGTAAGATGAATTTAAATGGGAATTTAAAAAATAAAACTTGTCCTCTTGCACAAGGCCAAAAAAATAGAGCTCCCACTGATAATCAAAGGTAATGACCTGATTAACCAAAATTCTACAGTGGGTGCTAAAAGTAAATTCTTTAGTATCCCAATTTGATTAGTAATGTCATCTTCAAATGTAATTTGGTGGAATACCCTCCATGGTGTAGTGACTAATGTGTTAGACTGCAACATTGGAGTAAGTTTAGTTTGAACTCCAGTCATGATATTATGTTCACTTTTGGATTATAATACCCTGGGGTGGGGTGGGTATGAACCCCTTCATCCTCTCAGCTATAGCATTAAATAATGCCACTATAGTTCTTCAACAAGGATGGCTATGGCATTGCACAACCCATGAAGGTTGATATGCCATTAGAAATGCAACCAAACCTGAAATGTAATTTTATTGGTTCTACCTGTCATTTTGTAAACTGATATCATTCACCATTTCTTTAGATTTGTCTTGACTCGATCGGAAGAAAAGACGTTTATGATTTATCAACAAAGAAGGAAAAAAGCAATTATATAATTGCAAACCTGATCTTATTCAATTCTGATTTTGCCTCTGGTAAAACCTGTAACGAAGAGAACATCATATGGGTATATTATCATATGGGTGCTAGAAGGCGGTGGCTAAGGGTCTACATGTCCTGGGAATGACATTAAACCCTATCTGATGGTGAGGTTCCAGTTTTGGAGGTCTGAGGAATGTAGAGCACCCCTTCATCACCATTGCTCCCAGGTCCACTCTGACCCGGGTGGTAGTACCTGTTAGGGTCCCATCTATGGGTTAAATAGATAAACATGAGTTTATAAACAAAATTTGAATATCCATTAAGAATGAATTTATTTCAAAACTTTGTCGGCATTAAATGACCCACCGAGGTTGATATGCCGTAAAACCCAAACTAAACCAAAACCCCTTCCTTCACGATTGGGATGTGACACAAGGTCAATTTTTAGGCAGAATAGTGCTGCTTTGAATTCAGTTTTCCTTCTCCTAGACTGGTTGTCACAGGTTTTTATTTTGCTCTTAATGAGGCCAAAATGTGACACAAGTTCAGTTCAGTGTGTAGGTACCCAGCAGGAATTGAAACTCCCGTGCGGTGGGGCCAAAAATTACTTAGTTCTATCAGCATTCCCTCTCAGAGGCATCTTAGTCCTTGCCTCTTTTAGACAAGGAAACAGGTGCTGCCTGAGGTGGGTGGGGAAGGCCCCCTGGAACTAAGATAATAGTTGCCTTACCAAGCTTAAAGAATCTAGTCTGCCCAAACTATTTACCCATAGTAAAAAAAAAAAGAAAAAAAAAGATGGTTACATAAAAAATGGTTACATGTCACGTGAAGAAAATGACGTGATGTGGGAAGCCCCACTTCCAATATAAAAAGGGAGACAATTCTATTTTCTGTCCGAACACTTATATTTTTTGTCAAACTGTGAAAATATCTTCATATACCTGTGATATTTTTAAGAAAAGAATCATCATGTAGCTGTTACTATTTGAGAATCTAGAACATTCTGGTGGTGTATTATGCTATTAAGAATTAGAATCAATTTATTATATTACTAGAAGTGGCTACCCAGCATCTCCTGGGTAGAGGGGGTAAAAAAAAAAGGTAGAATATTCGGTGGTGTATTATGCTATTAAGAATTAGAATCAATTTTTATATTACTAGAAGTGGCTACCCAGCATCTCCTGGGTAGAGGGGGTAAAAAAAAAGGTAGAATATTCTGGTGGTGTATTATGCTATTAAGAATTAGAATCAATTTATTATATTACTAGAAGTGGCTACCCAGCATCTCCTGGGTAGAGGGGGTAAAAAAAAAAGGTAGAATATTCTGGTGGTGTATTATGCTATTAAGAATTAGAATCAATTTATTATATTACTAGAAGTGGCTACCCAGCATCTCCTGGGTAGAGGGGGTAAAAAAAAAGGTAGAATATTCTGGTGGTGTATTATGCTATTAAGAATTAGAATCAATTTATTATATTACTAGAAGTGGCTACCCAGCATCTCCTGGGTAGAGGGGGTAAAAAAAAAAGGTAGAATATTCTGGTGTGTTATTATGCTATTAAGAATTAGAATCAATTTATTATATTACTAGAAGTGGCTACCAGCATCTCCTGGGTAGAGGGGGTAAAAAAAAGGTAGAATATTCTGGTGGTGTATTATGCTATTAAGAATTAGAATCAATTTATTATATTACTAGAAGTGGCTACCCAGCATCTCCTGGGTAGAGGGGGTAAAAAAAAAAGGTAGAATATTCCGGTGGTGTATTATGCTATTAAGAATTAGAATCAATTTATTATATTACTAGAAGTGGCTACCCAGCATCTCCTGGGTAGAGGGGGTAAAAAAAAAGGTAGAATATTCCGGTGGTGTATTATGCTATTAAGAATTAGAATCAATTTATTATATTACTAGAAGTGGCTACCCAGCATCTCCTGGGTAGAGGGGGTAAAAAAAAAGGTAGAATATTCCGGTGGTGTATTATGCTATTAAGAATTAGAATCAATTTATTATATTACTAGAAGCGGCTACCCTGCATCTCCTGGGTAGAGGGGGGGGGGGTAAAGAAAAAAGGTAGTCTCGCAGATCCATTGCTGTTGAATTGCAGGTTGGATCTTTGCAGGATGCCCCATTAAAATCCCTATGTAAAAAGGACTTGTGCTGATCCAGACACCCTGAAAAGAAAAATTAATGTCTCCTATCTAAAATGTTAAATGCCAAAAAAAGTCCATGCTGTTATCATTTAAAATTTATTTTTTAATCATCTTCACAATATAAATCAAATCTTCATATTTTTGCTAAAAAAGCAAGATCTGGTGATAGTGAATGTGTATATTAAGCAATAGTAAACCATTATTTGTTTTTCCATATTTGTTTGTTTTTTGTTTTTTCATTCATAACAGAAAGAAAATCAGCTGTTTTTCTTTTTTCAATGTAATCGATGTTACTGCTTCATTCATGAGGTAAAACAGCATTTCAGAGCCGTCACTAATAATGAGGGGGGGTATATTTTTAAAAATCTTAGTTATAATTAGAAGTGGCTACCCGGTATTGCCTAGGTAGGGGTGGGGGTAAAACATGTAATCTTGCAGATCCATTATTGTTGAATTGTGAGTTGGATCCTCACAGGATGCCCCATTAAAATCCCTATGTAAAAAAAACCTTGCATTGATCCAGACACTCTGGAAAGAAAAATTAATGTCTCCTATTTAAAATATAAATGCCCCCCAAAAAAATAAATAAACAAATTCCATGCTGTTATTTGAATTTTATTTTTTACTGATCTTCACAAATATGAATCAAATCTTCATTCTTTTTGCTCAAAAAGTAAGATCTGGTGATAGTGAATGTGTATATATATTTACTTTGTCATTAATTGTTTTATTTTCATAGATTCATCCGGACATACATACACACAAAAGTAAAGTAAAGTCGATGGGGCGGCCTAAAGTGTTTTCTAGCCGAACGCTCTACCGACTGAGCTAACCCGGCCCCTTACATACACACAAACTACTCTTTATATATGTATAGATAGATTTGTCTGAATTTTTTGGGATATGTATTGTTTTGATTCTTCGGACTGTTAAGAAGTTAATTCATTAAAAGATTTGGTAAACTAAGTAAGTAAAGTATTTTGAAAGTTATGTAAAAAAAAATTATTTGTTGCAAAATGTTGCTATATCTGTTACCTTACTGTTACTGCTGCGGCATTCACCCTGGGTCGGTTCAGCCGGCTCCACCCAATGAATTCGCCGTATCCCGAATGAATGCAGACCATGTGCAACGATCCAATGCAATTGAGGTTATCAGTGTCAGCCAATCGCGTTTCCATCGATGAACTCCATAAAGGCCTAGACCCAGGATCAGCTCAACATCTTTCATGACTGTTTTGAGCCATGTTCTGAGTTGATCCCACCTTGGCGTTTCTTCCATACTTGAGGTGGTACTGGGTCAATGGATTCACGGATAAATCCTTGAAAATCCATTGCTATATCAAAAAGAATTACAAATGAACTTGATTTTTTTTTATTATATATAAATAATCAGAAAAATTATTTCCAGTAATGACTGTAATTACAATTGACTTCTCTTCTTTGATATTATGTATTGTATATACAAGGTGTGTCAAAAAAGTACCAAGATAGAAATGAACAATAAATGGAACGTTAATTTTTTTCAGAATAAAAAGTGTGTCAAAAAAGTATCAAGATTGAAGCTGTATTTACCAACATAGAAATGAACAATGAATGGAATGTTAATTTTTTTCAGAATAAAAGGTGTGTTAAAAAAGTATTGAGACTGAAGCTGTATTTACCAAGATAGAAATGAAGAATGATTTGAATGTTAAACTTTTTTCAGAATACAAGGTGTGTCATAAAAGTGCTGAGTTTGATGCTGTATTTACCAAGATAGAAATGAAGAATGTATGGAACATTAATTTTTTTCAGAATACAAGATGTGTCAAAAAAGCATCGAGATTGAAGCTGTATTTACCAAAATAGAAATGAAAAATGAATGGAACATTATTTTTTCAGAATACAAGGTGTGTCAAAAAAGTATCCAGATTGAAGCTGCATTTACCAAGATATAAATGAAGAATGAAAGGAACGTTATTTTTTTTCAGAATACAAGGTGTGTCAAAAAGTACAAAAAATCTCGATACTTTTTGGACACACCTTGTATATATATTTACTAACCACTCCGCATGAGCAGGATGCGATACAAGGTCAATTTCTTAAGCAGAGTTCAATAGCTTTGAATTCAAAATTTTCCTTCTCCTAGACTGGTTACCTAGCCAAAGTTAAAGAGCCCAGTCTGCTCTACTATTTACCCATAGTTGGAGAGAGAGTAGTTGGATGCATATTTTTCCCAAAGGTATTAGCGCTATGTTAATGTAAACAACCTGATCCTGAATTTGAACTCGGGTCAGAAAATTTTTATAAGTTTCAATGTGAGAGTTTTTTAGTAAAAGAACCATGAATACAGAATTCTGCAAAAAAATATAAATGAAGAAATTGACCCTGTTGTAAAAAAAAAAAAAACGGACTGTTTTACTTATTTTTCAAGATAACGGTGAGTAATTTTTCCCCAATCAGATAATTTGATCTTTGAATTAACTGTTTTTCTTTGTCGCAACTATTTATGTTCGTTATTTCTTTTTTGCGAGATTTAAAAAAAAAAGTTCAAAAATATTTACGTTTCTTCCTTCAATATGGCCAAAACTGATCACATGACGTATTTTGGTGGTACCTATAATACTTTATAAAAAACCCAACCTTTTTTGAATGTTCATGTAGTTTGCAATTGTCAAGAGACTAAGTAAAAAATTACAATGTTCCCAACTTTAAATTTTGGGGGCGTTTTTTTTATTTTTATATATTTTTTCTGCAACCCCACCCCCACACCCTTTAAATTTTACTCTCTGTGTCCGTTTTTTCTTCTTTCTTTCTCTCTCTCCCTCCTCACTTTCTTCAATTATCCCTTTTTTTATCCCCTCTTTCTGGTTTTTTTTTCTTTCCTTAAGCCACCCTCTCTGTATATCTCCTCCCACGTTTTATTATTTCTCACTTTACATTTCATTTTCTATTTGTTCTCTTCGTCTTTTTCTCACTTTTATTTTTACTTTGTCTCTTTCCTTCCCTTACACATTCTTTCCGGCTCTTTATTTTAACTATTTATTATTATCACCTTTCTTTCATTTTTACCTTCTCTTTCTCTAACAATTTGGTTTATTATATGCGTTTCATTTACTTCCCTTTCTCTCGCGCGCGATCTTTATGTTATATGTATTTCTATTTCCCTCGTTCCTCCTCTCTCTCCACTTGTATATTTTCTTTCTTTCCTATTCACTCTACCGTTTGTTAACGATTAAAATAAATGGGGCAGGGAACCATACTTTTGTCATGATTTTCCTTTCGTGTTTTTATTTTTTATTTTTATTTATTTTCCTGATAATTTTTTTCATCGATGAAAAGATTAAAAAAAAACCCAATGGATTCTTTATTAATTTTGTTTATCCTTACTTTACGTTTTAGGGCAGGGAACCAAAGTTTTAACCCATAACCGGTTTCCTTTTCCCTAGTGTTCAAGTGTATAAACTCAGGACAGTGAACCTAAAGCAAAAAAAAAAAAAAAAAAATCATAAGCCGCATTAGCCTTTTTTTTCTTTTCGCTGTCATAATTTCCTTAAAAAAACCCACTTCATCCGGTATTTTACAGATAGAACATTTAAACATTGAAATTCGTGCTACACGGTTTACTTTTTCTTTCGAAATGCATTTGTTAATACTAGATTCAAAAGAAAGGGCAGGGAACCCTGACGAGAACGAGAACTCGCCGCAAACGTTAAATGCCAAAACTAAAGCGATGTAGAAAGAATGTATGAAAGGAATAAAAATAGAAAGATTTAAAAGAGAGGAAAAGATGAAGAATTGTATAATAAGAATTTTAAAAAAAGAAGAAAAAGATGTTGAATACGAAAGTGGAAAAGATAGAAATATGGTAAGATATTTAGTCGAGGGGGAGAGAGAGAGAAATGTAATGGTATTAAAAGAGGGGGAAAACGAGAGAGTAGAGTTTTAGAGAGAGAGGAGTTGTCGCCATATTTTTTTTAACTATATTGCTCTCGCTGTCGTAGTATTGTTTGGTGTTAGAAGTTATTTCTGCCGAGCTGGTTGGCTGCGGCACATGTGAATTATATCAGGATTCAGAACAGACAGCACCAGTCAGTCGCTGTGGAAATGTAGCAGCGGTTAACAGACTAGTAAAAAGGCAAGTAAAAAAAAAAAAGCACAAAAACTGTTATTCAACTCAACTACCATCAAACAACTAAAAGGCAAGTTACAAATTCACCACGTCATTTTAAACAATATATATATGTATATAAAAAAAACTAATACGTTTTACTTAAGAGAAGATATATATATATATTTACACACACACACACAATATTCCCACATGGACTGAGTGAAGGTTTACAGTTATATTCGTGACTAAACGGATTATTTAAAAATACCTTTTTTTATTATTATGCGTTTACGTGAAACTTGCCCGAGAAAAGAAGAAGATCCCTTTGCACCGATTTTTAAAATAAGTCTGTTATTTTCTAGCAAATAGAGATGACTCTGGATATTCTAGATTATTTATTTTTATAAAAAGAAGAAGAAGAAGAAAGGCCAAACAAAACGGAAGGATTGCTTTTTTATGATTAACTGGACATGTGTATTATTTTGCCATTAGAGGAAGAAACGATGAATTTAGACAAACAACTAAATACTTGTGTTAACATACTTTGCATACTGTTTGCTCCTACAACTTTGAAATGATAATATCAGGTAAATATTTCAGTTCTTTTCCTTGTTATTTATTTATTTATCTATTAAAAAGAAGAAAAAAATTGGTGTTTGAATAAATGGAGTGTTTGATAATATTGAACGTGTGTGTTTTGTTTTTGTAGTGAAAAAAAAACGATATTTCATTTAGAAAAGTTTGTGCGTAGAGATCTGCAACTTTGATATTTTGAAATAAATTAAAAACGTTTTTTTTTTTTAATGTTATTTTTTAAATACTTATTATTGAATTAATTGTATTCATTACTAGTGTTGAATATCTTAAAGTATATTTACGTAAACATAAAAAGATAAAATAAAAACAAAAAACAAACGTGCTGCAAACACAATAAATATGATTAATATTTTTTAAAATTCCTATTTTTATTATTCATTTGAAAAATTAAGAATTTTAAAAAATTCGGTTTATATACGTTTTAGTAATTAAAAAAATATACCTGAAAGAAACATCTTTAAAAACATGTGACCAAACAATAATTCAAATCATTTATTCATTATTTATTTTAAATTATTTGTTATTTATTTATTTATTAGTTAAATTATTATTTACTTTATTTAACTTTTTCGTTGATGATTCACGTGAGTTTAAATCTATTTTTAAAAATAAAATCGGTTGGTAATAAGGGAAGTTTTTTGAACCTGAACCATGTGTTAATTTAATCCAAGGGTCATTTGAAGATTAATACTGTATTTCTTTCAATAATATGAAAATTGTATTACTAATATTTAAGAATTTATTGAAAAAAAAAAAAAAAAAAAGAATCTGTTTATTTATTTTTAATTAAAATTATTTTTGCACTCATCTGGTTATATTTTTCATGTTTTTTTTCGTTCACCCCTACTCCATTATTTGTAAAAATAGATAAATAGAAATTGTTTAATTTAAGTTTATTGGACCTAAACGTTTTCTAAATCTCTTTAAAAAAAATTCTTTAGTTTTATATTGTAAATTTTAAAACTAAAATATTTTGATTTTCAAAGATAAGTACGAAGTACGAATATAACTAGTTCAGTTCAACAAAACTGTTATTCGTTTCAGTTGCAGTTTGATTTTTAATAACAATTTTTAAGCCTATGGGTTTTTATTACTTGTTTGTTTTTGTTTTTTTTTTTTTTAAATATTTAACCACAAAAATAAATATTAGTCTTAACCTATTTTAACTTTTTATAATTTAGATTTGTTTTTTTAGTTTTTTTCACCTTATCATCACAGACAAGTGGTTGTCGGAGATCGGCGTGATGTAGTATTTTTTCTCCTTGTTAAAAAAATAAAAAAAGGGAACTAGTTTTTAGTTAAATATTGAAGTTTTCAGTATTATACTTTATTGCAAAAAGAGTTGTTTTCGTGTATACACTTTTAGTCAAGAGTATCATTAAGAAACACAAGGGTGATTTGCTTAGTAACGGTAAATCTTGATTGTGTATAAATAATAATAGAAACAGTCCGGTGATTAGAGCAAGAAAGGACTTGTTGGGTTTTTATTGATGATTATTACTCGATTATTATTAGTTGATCCTTGCTAATCATTTACAGTTAAAACGGATCTTTATATTTGCTGTGAATGTAGCGATACATTTAAATGCATCCCTCATATTGCAACACGTGTACATCTTAGTAGCACTAAGCATTTCTCAAACAAACCTTTTCTTTTTAACAATAATCGATATATTATGTGTGGTAATAAAATACGAGCAGATGGAAAAGTGCCTTTTGTTGAATTTAAACATTTTAGTTTCTTATTCACCAATATGTATCCATCTCCTCACCAAAAAGGCCAATTTATTATTTAGTTGAATTTTGGTTTCAGAAACGAAATCGTCCATGTGATTAAACGATAGATCGTATTGAAAATATACTATTGTTTCTTTCTTTCTTTTTTTTTCTTCTAAACATTATGTTTAAGTTATTGTTTAAAAATTTGAAAATATTTTAATTACTATCCGATTATTATTATTATTGTGCTGAAAATGTCCTAAAAAGCAGGGTGAATTAACCAGAAATCGTCATTTTCTGTTTCCTTTTTACAAATTAATGGAATAGTCTTTAGTTATAATATCCACATGACTTAACTTAAATACCAGAAACGTGTTTTCACTGAAATACCAGAAACGTATTTTCACTGAAATAATTAGATACACCTTTCTTTCCATCATTTGTTTACGATATGTATTGCAGTTTGTTCCTATTTGGTCCAACACCAGCAATATCGAATCTCTCTTCTGTTGAAATGTTTATCAATGGTGTTATTATCTTTATCCTTTGCTTCTATCGACACCCTGTCTGTTTTCATGCAAATCTAACATCGACATCATCCCTTCTACTTTATATATGACTCATTTTATCCCCTAAAGAAGGGAAGATATGACAATTATTGTTCAGAGATGGAAGAGATTCGTTCATTCCACGTCTCTTCTGTTTCATGCTTCATCAATATTATCTCTTAAGAATTAGAGAGCAAAAAAAAACACCTTTTTTTTTTTCCTAATTTCTTGTTATTTCCCTTCACTCAATAGCAGGTATCTAAAAACTCTTTTTTTTCTTTCTTTCCTTTTTTTTATTGAAATGGTCATAAAGTGCGGGATTTGTTTAAAATCACTTCACTCAGCAATTGAATGAATAATAAGGGATGATCAACCTAATGATGTACGATTAGTCTTTTAAAACTCTTTTTAGTTTTTTTGTTATATAGCAACATTTTTATTTTATTTATCTAGATTTCCTCACTATCGTAAAAAGTTTGTGGTTAACTTTTCTTTTTTCACTTATAGAAATGATATAAATATCTTCCAATTATTATGAAAGAAAAAAGTTTCAATTGCTTCCTCTAACGAAAAAATTTTTTTATTTAAAACACCATCTCCAAAATTTATTACCTGATTTAATTAATTTTAAAAAATTTTTTATTAAATCTTAATCTTTTTTATGTGGCCATTTAATTTTTTGGATGGCTGTTGAGCATTAAACATTTTTGAATTGTTTACAAAGTTTTAGATAAAGTGATATTTTTTAAATTATTTATGATGATCGAACAATGTTAAATGAAGTTTTAAATGTTGCATAACCCCCATAGCTTACGATGTGCCCTAAAGTATGCATTTATTAAACAAATTCCTTTATTTACTTCTATAAAAAAAAACTGAATAAAAAGTATTATCTGTTCTTTTTACTTGAAATATGTATGCAGATTAACAGGTATTTAATCTTGTTTTTTTTTTATTGTCACAGCGCGCTTTTTATATATATATATATATCAATTGTGTGTGTGTACTTTTGTTTTTTTAAACTGGTGAGATGATAAAATCTCTATTCTGTCGTTTGTAAGACCATACGAACGTGTGAACTTAAGTTAGATTAGCTTCTATGAAGACGATTAGTAATCTCTTTTTAAATGTGTGTAGATATGTTGATATTTGTTATCGTATAAATACAATAACGCATTAAACTGTTAATTCTGTCGCATATTTTATTTACTTATTTATGTTATTTGTTGTACCGGAGACGTTAATGAAACTGTTGGTAATTTCAATGTTGAACGATAACACGTGACACACACAGAAAACGAAAGGTCTAAAGAAAATCAAATTTTAATCTGTCTAATATGGGAAAGAAAGCGTTAACTTTGGACTCTCTACTTTCTCTCTCTGTATCTCTCTCTCTCTCTCTCTCTGTATCTCTCTCTCTCTCTCTCTCTCTCTGTCTTTCAAGTAAAAAGAAAATCGACATTTTTCAAAAGATTTCTTGATAAAATGAACCCCCCCCCCCATTTTTCTTCTTCTTAAATGGTTTTTAAACCGATCATTTGTTGGTTCTAAGCAGAAGGTAATTTCATGTCAATAATTCATTTTTACGCCTTTTGTGATTATATTGTTAAATTCTCTATTCTTGGACTTTGAAGAAGAAAAAATTAAATTCCGATTTTGTTTTACCTGTTTGATTTAGCATTTTTACTTTTATTTAACTCGGGGATTTCATTTATTTAAAAAAAAAAAGATTTATTAAAACCCATGAATTAGCGTTTGTATCTTTTCATGAATTTTAAATTTAAAGCCTTAAAGTTGTGATTTGATTAACTTATTTTTAGCAGCTGGGGTGAATTTCAGAAATGATATTCTTGTGATTTATGTGAAAATCTTATATACACAAGTTCGTTCTATAAATTAAATTAGGAATATAAAGTCTTTCATATCCTTTAGTTTATTATTGGCAATTTTGAAAAAAAGAAAAAAAAGACTCAAGATCTTTAAAAACAAAATAAATAAATAAAATGAATCGAATCTGGTGTTGCCAAATGAATAATTCATATATAAAATGTTTAAAACATTGACACCAACAAACCCATTTTCAGATTTTTTTACTTCTGTACTTGTTTCTCCCCTCTAGGATATGCATTAGGAGGCATATTTTTACTTTCCTGATTTATCAGTTTTCAACATAAGGAACGGGTGCGGCATTTAATATATACAACATTTATTTAACAATTGTTTTCCTGTTGTTGATTAAACATTGGGAAATGTTTTACTATCTCAACAACTTTTGTCAATAAAACATTAATGATAATTGGAGACTATATTGATTGAAATGTTTTGGTTAGTTAGGAGGTAAAAACAAGTTTTATTAGCTTTCTTATTTTCTGACTGAGAGGAGCAATTTCAAGTTATCTTTTATCTAATTTTCTATCCTTATTTAGTTTAAAGTTTCCAGTAATTAATTACTTTGTAGCATCACCATCCTTATCATGATGACTTTTCACTTCATCACAACCAAAGAAAACAAACGCCTAAAACATTTTCTTCACTTTCTTTGATACCTATTGTGTTGTGTACTTTTATAATTTGCAATACTGAATTGATAATAACAAGATTGTTCTATAACTAATGGGGGTCTCTACTTATCTTAGGCCTGCTGGGTTTTTGTTGTTTTTTTTTCTCTCTGAAATAGCCATGACCTAAGAATAGTTTATCTTTATTTCTGTTTATAAAGTGTGTGTGTGTGTGTGTGTGTGTGTGTGTTAGTTGAATCCTTATTAAGAACCATAAAATAAGGATGAAATGAAATTAGCTTATATTAAAAGGGAAATCAAACCAAGCATAGAGAATTTAAGATTATAATAATATTACTAAATGTTATAACCATCCCATTTTTCCTAAAATTCCTTATCATTTTCTAGTTAAGTGGAATTACTTAACGTATGTCTTTCTCATTAAGAGATGAACAAGGAGTGTGTTTTGTAGAGTTCTATCTAAACAGAACAAACTCTGTTTTCATTGCTGTTTTAAAAAGATGACAACAACGATTGATGATTTTAAAGCTAAATTCATAAGAATTATTAAGACTTTATTTCTCATACAAAAGCCTTCACAGATTACCAAAATTTGGCGGAACTTATTCTTTAACTTCAGAATATGACAAAGATGATTACTTTAACATTGGCTTTAAAGCTTGTGTTTATTAGTCTAAACCAGGGTTTCTCAAACTTTTAAGTCCGTAGACCCCTACAAAAATTTGATTGACCTATCATAGACCCCTTCCTTCTTGTAGTTGTTTTGTTGCAACCAATTATATAATTAATGAATTCTGCATAAACGTTTAATTGTAAAATAAACCTAACATGTAAAAAAGAGCAAATATTTAATACTAATTTAATAAGTTACTAAGGAAGCACATTACCTAATGTGATGGGTGAAGCTGATGAACTTTTGATAAGTTTATGAATATTGGGATTAAACTTTTGAAAATATATCAACATGAGCATGTTCTCCAGGATTCTTGTGGAATTAATTTCTTTTAATTACTAAGAAGGCTTAGTAGTTTCCATATATACCTTGTAGACACTCCAGATACTTACAGAACCCCCGAGTTGTTGTTTAGATCCCAGGTGGTTTATGTAGACCAATTTGAGAAACCCTGGTCTAAACCAATGGTTCTCAACCCCCTTTTTAATACATAGAACTCTTTTGAATCCCATCTTACTCAAGTAGACTCCCATAGCTATATTGATGTTTAAAAAATCCTATTGTATTTTTATAATTGAATATTATGAGCAATTTTATAAAGATTGTTAAAATATTTTGTGTATTGTAGAAATATAACTAATTCATTGCACATAAACTTTGATGATTGGCAACCCCTTGATGTTGAGGATGATGGTCTTCTAGTCTCAATCCTGTCCATGGGCCCTTAGATGGCTAATGAGTCCGCTCTTAGCTCTGAAACTTCGGCTACACTGTGAACATGTTCCTTGGGGCAGTGCTGGTTGAGATAGCTATCTTTACTCCTTCAATATTCATCACCTTTCCTCCAGCTTTGCAGTTTATTTGCATTCGAAAGTACCATTGTCATCCTTGATAGTTTAAAAGTCATAAACTTTAACAATTAACTAAATTCTATGGAAAAGTAATGTTTACTCATAAATATACATGGATATATTCATTAAAAAAAAGAAAAAATGTTACTACTTTATTCAGTCCAATCCTTGGGTTGATGCTACCCTGCGAGTTTTGCAATATTTAGCTCCAGCATTGTCAATTATAATTGAAGATCACCTCTTTGTACAATATTGAGTTGGTTACAAACTTTTGATTGTAAGTTAAGAGACATGGCTGAAACCAGATTCAACAAGATAAGATGAAGGAAAAACAGTAACATACAACTAAATACATCTAAAAGAAAACATTTTTTATTGACTACTAAAATAATATTGTGGACTCCCAATTTACGATTTTGCTTGCATGGACTCTAAAACATCTTAGATGGTGCTTTTTTATTTATTTATTTATTTATTTAGGTGTCTATATATATTCCATGATATCCAGTAGATCATTTTTACCTTTTTTTTATGAGGAAAAGCAGTTTGGTAAAAAATAGTTAATTATTGATATTTCATTTAATTGTGTATAATTTTCATGTTACTGATTAAAGGTTTACCTGTAAATAGTTTACAGATTTTTATATATAAAGTTCATCTGTAGAAATTTTAAAACGCCCATTTATTCAAGTCACATGTCATAATTACTTTCACTTTTTTATCATCATCAAGGTGTGAGGGCAGCATAGATTCCCTTGACTCTCTCTTGCTATCTGTCCCTATCAGCCATTGCTCTTTGTAGGTTCTCTAGATGGCATCCAGTGTTCATACAGAGCTGGTTAATGTAAGTTTTTGCTAGTCAACCAACGCTGATGTGTCCATGTGTAGGAGTCCATAGAACATTGCTTATAAGTGCATACTTACTTTACTTGCAATGATCTTTTGTGTGATGGGAGGTAGGTGGCCATATAGTTGCTGTTTTGTAAGGCACTGCTTCTAGGATTTGTTTGATGTAGCATCCTTGTGTGGTTCCCTTCTAGCTTTTTCTCCAAATATAAGTTTCATTAGCCCAAGTGGTGCAACCATATAGTAGTACTTGCACAGCTACAGCTTGGAAGAATTTGTTTTTGTTATCAAAGAGCTTAAATTCCCATATAATCGATAATCTGTCAATAGCAGTCCATGCATAGGTAAAAGCATAGACTGCTAAAATTCTCTTAGTTCATACAAAACTAACCAAATTAAATGTACTCTTTTAAATTTTATATAAAGCAAGATATCTTTGAGCTTATTGTGATTGAAAAGTGTTTTCTTTTCAGGAGGAGGAGGAGGGGGAGGAGATTGTCAGTTTAATGCATCCCAAATACACTGTGTTGCATTGTATCATTTGCTTAGAATAATTCCTAGTTATTGCATAGACTTTTATTGCATTTGCACTTCTCTTTTGGTTTGTATCTAACGTGCAGTCATCTGAATTTTCTTCATGCTCAGATGTATAGATGCACCTTATGGTGGTTGTTCTGAAAAGTTATTGTCTTAGAAATATCTACGATAAGTATACAGTAGATGACAGCGGAAATAGTAGCCTCATAAAAGCCAGCGTTATGAGATTTTGCTGCTTCTCTCAGTTTCGTTGCCCTAGGTGCCTGTTTGATGAACATAGATTCTCGGTTAATCTATATATTTTTCTCAATTTCATATCTGATCAAGGTATGAAGACAAAAACGGACCTGTTGAAAAATTAATAAACATGTGTTGAATTAATAAAGCCAAATGATCTATAGGTCTTATTTAAACATGTCATCCTATTTCTGGGATTTGTTTATTCATTTGCTCTCATTGCAACTTGATCTTGTAACTTGTTTGGGCTTGCATTGTTACATGCATACAGAATTTTGATATTTGATCCCTTCTTGGGTGTTAGTATTTGTTTGCTATCTACAATTGAATGCAACTAATATATATATATATAATTATATATATATATATATATATATATATATTAATATATATATATATATATATATATTAGTGTGTGTGTGTGATTAAAATTTGAGGATTAAAAGTGGATAAAACAACACAATTTCATTCAATTAATATTTCACCTCTGTGAAACTTAATCAGTGTTGTTTTAGCCATTTTTATTCCTCGACTTTTAATAGTAATTTTATTTTATTCATTAAAAATCTGTTACCATTTATAAGAATTACATTTCAGCCATTTTATTTTAAGTTTTCATTATTTTTCTCTCCTTTTTTAAAGCTTTTTTTAATATATTTTTTTAATTAAATAATCTTTTCTAAAGATATCTCATAACCTATTATAAAAAGGGATATTTTAGAAGTTGGTACTTTTTATAAAATAATTTGTTTAAGATACAATTGTTTTAAATTTTTTCTTTAGTAAAAATATGAATTTAATCATTAATAATGCTGAAAATGTCTGGATTCTTTTTGTTAGAGCCAGATTGTTCAGGCATCCCATTGTGGTGTAATGGTTAACAAGCTAATCTCACAGATCCATTAATATTAATAGTGAGTTTGATCCTTGCTGCATGTCTTATACTTGTGACCTTGTGTCAAATCCTACCTGTAGTGTAAATTCTTTGTTTTCTTCAAATTTATAAATTTTTAAAATGATCTGTATGTTTTGAAAGAGTCATATATGAACAATACATCACTAGTGACCATCACTCTCAATCGGGCATTCTGCTAGGTAATCAATATCTGACAATTAGTCTACATGATCCTGTTATAAAGCGATTTATAAATACAAATTTGTAAATTCACCTTCTGTGGACCCCTTATGCTTTTATTCCTCCCCAGGGGTCTATATGGACCACTTTGAGAAACCCTGATGTAGAATAATCAGTATATTAGAATAAAAATTTAAAAAAGATTGGTGTTGGCTTTTGACCCTCTTCTGACTCCCAGGCATTTGGATTGTCACATTGACCCCTAGGGGTCAATAACAACTACTTTGATAATTCCTAATTTAGAGTATGTTTGTCTTAAATATCTAAAGACAGGCTAAAGATAATGTGTGTTTGTAGAAGAATCTAAGGTATTTGATGAAAAAGGATAGAATGTTGACAGGTGAATGTAATCTGTTTGAAAATGCTGGCCACTTGAGAAAATCAAAGGTTTAATGTTTTGAATTTTTATTTTGATTAACTAATTAAGCTTATAATAATATTTTTATTTTGGCATGATGCTGCCTGAAACATATTTGGAAAAGGTTGCTCAACAGTGCTTTTTAATTTTGAAATTATTTTTATCACGTGCATTTGTGTGTTTGTTAGGTAGCAGGTAGCAGGAGTAGGGAGTCAATTACCTTTCATTGTACTAACACACATGGCCAATAGTTGATTCTGGATGTTCTAATATGAAAGTGAAAGTACAGATTGGCTGACTATTGGTTATCTTTATTGACTTTTTTCTAGGCCATTAAAGAAATCAATCCATAATTTTAAAAAGGCTTAATAGCATCGAGAATGTTTTCTTTATGATCATTTTTTACTTTTCAGAGACTTTTTACTGAACTCTTTTTTTTTTTTTTTTTTTAAATTAACTTTTTTTTTTTTTCTTTTTTTTTTTACTTAAGATTGTACTTAGTTTTGAAATGACTAAACAAATAGACATAAATGTTGCTCTATAAAATGTATTAATTATATATATATATATATATATATATATATAATCCAAAAGTCCAGAGAAGAAATCTTCCTTACGACATAGGAGTTTTTTTTTTTTAAAACAACTTGTTGCAGTTTGAGAGCTCAATGTGTGCTCTTATTGTTAGTCACAGAGCAAATTATATATATATATATATATATATATATATATATATATATATATATATATTTTATTTATTTATTTATTTTAACAAGGTTAATAAAGGAAGAGATATTGGTTTGAAATGCTATTTCTTTTGGCTATATTACCATGGTAATATGTTTCACTTGCATGATGTTTTCATTAATATCTCAGGTTTGTAAGTGCTTCTTTTTACTCCAAGTAATTACATTCTTACTGTTTGATTTTAAATTTTTTTATAGTTGAATTGTTAAACTTTATTTTTATTATTTATTTTTTTTTTTTATAAGCCTATAGAATACTTAGTACTAAAGTTATGTATTCAACAATGAAGTTGAACTTTATTTCTGCATTTACAGAAGATATTGAAATTGTTTATGAATGCTGTTATTGATGTGAATATGAATTAATCTTAGTATTAATTATATATCATTCATTTTCATAGTTAAAGCATGATTATTAGTAAAAGGTCAAGACATTTTAGGGTTGATTGATTTTAACAGCATGTCAACCTGGCTTGGGTTATTTCATGCCTAGAGGTTAGGGAATCGTGTTCAATGTACGTTTAATATTTACATTTTTTTGTGTAATTTTAAGTATATATAATTGTATTTATTTTTTTTTCTGCCAATAAGTAAGATGCAGCAAATATTGATCAAAACTATAAAAACTATCCAAAAGATTTTAGAGTATTTTTCGTCCATTGGTGGTCATTAACAAAAATAAAATAAAATTACCATTGTATTGTTTGAATCAAGAAAATTCCTGTTATCTAGGAACATTTCCATCACATGATGATAATATCATAAGTAAACAGTTTAAAAACTCTAATGCTAAGTGTAATGTTTGTAAACGAGTCTTTTAAAGGTCACATGACTGTAATATCACCAAAGGATCAGATTTTTGTCAAGTGTTAGATATGTTTTTGAAGATTTTAGATTTTTTAATACCATTCCAGTGTTTACAATGAAGAATCAGTGTTTCTATTTAGATTTAATTATTTTTCAAAAGAATAAGTGTCCCAACCGAAGAAGATCAATCGGCTGGTCATGTCAAGCCCTAGCACACCTATATGATTGTCCTAACCCTATTGCCCTTATGGCAAGTCCCAATCCTTTTTATCATATATGTACTTGAAGGCAGTGTCGGAGGGTCTACATGTCCTAGGAATGACATTAAACTCTATCTGATGGTGAGGTTCCAGTGCTGGAGGTCTGGGGAGAGTGGAGCACTCTTTCGTCACCATTGCTCGCTGGTCCACTGACCTAGAGTGGTAGTACCTGTTAGGGTCCCATCTATGGGTTAAATAGAAAAATGTGTTTGTAAAAAAAAAATTGAGTATCCATTAAGAATTAATTTATTTCAAAACTTTGTCGGCATTAAATGATCCACCGAGGTTGGTATGCCATAAAACAAAACAAAACAATCAAATCAAAGAAGATCTTAAATTAAACTTTTGAAAAAAAAGAAGAGAGAGACTCTTCTTTTTTTTTTCTTTTTTTTTTTTGCCATTAGTCCATTGATTACATACTAATATTTTTCAATTTAGTTTTAAAAAGCAGTTTCTTAGATAAATGGATTGTTATCTTAAAATCTAAATTTAACCAATGTTTGTGGAGTATTATTTGAATTGTCTTTGTCTATTTTGTTCATCATAGAAATTTATATTGTTTACAAATTTTATTGATTTCTGTCAGTTACTCTGCATAAAGGTCTTCGATGAAAAGTACAATTTTAATGCCTGTTATATTCTAATTTAAATAACAATTGCAAAATTAAGCCAACATCTCTACTTTCTTTTATTTCTTAGTTAATATACAAAAATAGAGTAATAATAGTAATTGAAGGATAGAGTAAGGTTAACCATAATTTTTCTATGGGATTAATTGTTGCTAGTATCTTTTCTTTTATTTTGGTCTTGAATACAAAATGCTTAAGTGTTTTATTGTATAAACTCTGGCTCTAGGTATTTGTATTTTTGTTTTTTATTAGAATTTTAATCTCATTATACGGGCTATATGACCTTTAGGCACCCCTTTTGCGATCTCGATTCATAAGGACATGTTTTTCATTTACACCATCAAAATCCGGTTGTTTGTTAATAGACGATTTTTATTTTTATTTTTTATTTTTTTTTTATTATAAAACTAACCTCTAACAAACAACCGGATTTTGACGGTGTAAATGAAAAAAATGTCCTTATGAATCGAGATCGCAAAAGGGGTGCCTAAAGGTCATATGGTCCCATTATACAGTGATTTTAAGTTTTAAAATGATTATATTTCTCAATTGTAAGCATGTCACAAAAATCTGCTGAAAACCTTCTTTTTACCAACTCATTTGTTCTGCTCGGGGTTGTAATTGTTTATAACTGGGTATCTATATTATTTATTGCCAGATAATTTTCACTTCCTGTTTGTAAGTTAATTACAACTATAACATTTTCCCCATCAAAAAGTTGTCCTTTTAGGTGTCTAGTCAGTGCTTTAACCATTGAGCTACTATAAGTTGAAAATGATACAAAAACAAAATGGTCATCTAGATTCCTTTTTACATCTATCTGTTCATTAAAAATAAAACCAGAAGGAATTAGATATTTATTCATGCATCACTGTATTATAGATATTAAATTGCAAAAACCAATAGCCATGATGTGTGTAGCCAATAAAATGTTTTTAGTAATATTATAAATTATAAAAAGTTAAACTTATACAAGGACAAGTCAAAACGTATCTGCACTTCAGTATTGTTATCCTAAAATAAATATAACAAATGTGGATATATATGAATTTGTTGGGTGGAGCCAACTCAACTGACCCAGGATGAATGCAGTAGTAATAATAATAATTATATATAAAATAAAAGACAAGGATTTAGTGTTTAGCTTTTTATTCATCTTTTCTTGTTGGTCAATGAGATGTTGCAACTTTGGTTGTAGGCAGTTAAAAAAAAAAACTCTTTGGACAGTTTTTATGCCTACAAGAGAATTTCCTGCCTACACACACACACACACACACACACACACACACACACACACATGATTTACATGCACTTAAACATTTTTTAAGTATGTTCTAATAATTTGAATATATTCGCTATTTCCATTTTCCTAACAAAATAGCATAAAATTACTTTATTAAAAAAAATATTTTTTTACAGATTTTAGACTACTTTTTATTATGTCCAAAAGATATTGAAATTTCATAACATGGAACGGGATGTAATTGACTCAACAAAACTTTTCTTACAAAATACCTTTTTCATAAAGGAATAAGTACTAAACATTATGTCAATGAGATAATTGGCAGATTTGTTGTATATTCTATAATAAGAGTATTTTTCCTCTAAAAATGTTGTCATGTAAATTATTGCATCACACTGTTTTATACAGTGTAAACAACATATCAAACTTGGACATAATTTTTATATTAGAATTTTCTCAAATGTCTATTCTTGTTAATGGTACAAAGATTATAATGATTAAATTTTATATTCATTTTAAATGTTTTGTTTAAATTTGAAAATTATTTATAGTTATTTTAGAGAGAATGATAGTTTAACATTTTTTTTATTAATAAAGTACTAAATTGGTTTATTCAGGTCATAAAGTAACTGTAAACATGTACATTTACAATTTAAAATTCTGTTAGAATATACACCATCTTTTGGTAAACATACCAGTCTTTGGCCTTTTTACCAAAACTTTTCTCATTCCCCTATGATATCTGCATCGGAAAAATAAGGTCTAAAACATTTGGCTTTGGGTTACCTTTACCACACATTTAACTTGAACTATATAGTTGTAATGAAAAGTTGGATAAATCTTCTTATATTTGTATAGAGAGAGTGAGCACAAAAGCATGTTCTTATGGGGGTAAGTGCCATTTTGTATTTTATTGCCCTCTAGCGGTGGGAGGGGTGCACAGAAATTCTGCTGGTGACAAAATTATTTTGAGTTAATATATGTGATGTCACTATATTTATAAACATATTCCAGTAAGTTATATTATGGCTACTTGAGATCAAGAAATGTTTTTGTGCTTGCCTATTATATACACAGATTTTATTTATTTCTAATTGTTTTCTATTAGTTTAATAAATTCTGTTTTAATTGATAGAAAAGTGATTTTTTTTTTCTTTTTTAGTGAAGCATTAAAAAAGAACTTGTTTCTGTGATGTACATATTTACATGCATACAAAATATAAATAAATAACAGAAGTAGAAGAAAATTTAGTTGAAGAATTCATTACATTTACCAAGTTTTTATATTTGTATGTTTGCTTTCTCTATTTCAATTATGCTAATTACCCATGAACCTATTGGTAACATCTGTCCATGATGATATTGATACTTCTATTTAGGAAGGAGTGAAGGATTCTAATTAGCATATCATGATTATCTACATACTACTGAAAATTTTGATGATTAAAATGTAATGTTTAGTAGGAATGCAGACCCCCCACAAAATTAACAGTTTCAAGTTGGACTGAAAATTGCTTTATTCCCTAAGAGGATATTAAAATGTATTGCTCTAATACAAATCTCATAATAATGTGCCATTTTTGCTGGGTTGCAATTATATACATACAATTAGGACATTTTTGTGGTATATAAATATATAAACTTGTTTCTGTTTCGCAAATGAAGAAGGTCATAATAATTATTTTCTTATTTAAGATAAATTTTGTGCAAACTCCTATATCAATAACTTATGAATAAAAAAAAAAATCATTATAAATTTATGTTGAATGTGTACAGAATTGCTTTGTTAAAGTTGGAATCATTTTTAGTAAAATAAATCACTATTAAGAGTGCAATATTGATTCCAATGAAGAAAAAAAAATGTAATAATATTTGTGTCCTAGATATAATATTAAACTGGATCTGGTGGTGAGGCTCCAGTTCTGGATCTATGGAGAATATGGAGTATCCCTTCATTGCCATTACCCCCAGGTCCACAATAACTCAAAATAGTAGTATTTGTTAGGGTCCCATCTATGGCGACAAATAGATCTGTTTGAAAATTATTAGTATTTGATAGGAATACTTGATACCATATAAGTGTGTGCAAATTATTTGTATTAAGAATAGGTACTAGAAGCTATTATTGATAACTAAGGATTATTATTATTATTGGTCATTTCAAACATATGATTATTATTAAATAGAAATAATTACTTGAAACCATTAAATTTTGTATTAATTACTAGTATTTGATAGGAATACTTTAAACCATACAATTGCATGTAAATTATTTTATTACATAGGAATACTTGATATGTGTGTGCATGTGTGCGCGAAAGACACTTAAGAAACTACACAAAAATATAAATGTTGTAAATTATTAAATATTTGATTTGAGTGGCTAACTAAATCAAATGTTCAAATTTCTAAAGGGAGATAATTTTCAACATTTTATTAAATTTTTTTTTTTTTTTTTTTTTTTTCTTAAATTTAACTCTAACCTTTTAATAGAATGCAGTTCAGTTACTCGCTCACCAAACTGAATAAAACAAACTCACAAAAAATGCTTTCCTAATTACTTAAAAAAAAAAAAAAAAAATATCAGTAGATATTAATTTTTTTTTTCCCGCTCTAAGTGATGTCTTTCAATATCTTATCAGCATTTTGAGTGGTGCTATCAAATTTTCTTTGCTTGAGGTTTTTTTTTTTTTTTTTTTTTTTTTTTTTTTTTTTTTTCATCTGCCTTTTGATCTGACCCATTACAATTCATTCACTGTTCTGATTTTAGTTCTTATCTGCATTAGTTTGTTCCCACTCTTCTTCTGCAAATTTATTGTCCATTTTTAAAGATAAAAAACAAATGTCTTGCATTGTGTATTTTATGCATACTTGCATGTACGTAGGTGTATATTTCTCACTCTATAAACCTTCCTTATTAATGAAAAATGTGCTAATATTCTTTTATGTGCAAATTAGGAGTAATTTATTGAACCCCTTTCTGCCTTTTTTAAAATCATGATCGATGTGTAAGCTGTTCATTATGAAATTTGATATATATATATATATATTTTACCCTTGTACTTATTCAATGCACTGAAAGAAGGTCAAATTTAATTTTTTCTTCAGATTTGTAACTCAAGGGCATTTTTGAAAAGATTGGCAAAAGTTAGTATTTTAATGTAAGGATGCCCAAAAGTGATAATATTGTCTATTTGGATCTGCATTGATTCTAAACAAACCAGATTTGAGTTTCTTGATTTCTTTTAGAAATATAAAGTAATGACACAATAAAGTTGTCGGGGTGGCCTAAAGTCGGTATCAGCCTATCAGTGAGCGAGTCTATCCCCTTTTCACTAGCGCTAGAACAAGGAGATTATTTTGCGTCTGAGCTGGAGCACCACACCTACCATCAGCTTCTTACTTTACCACACAGATCCCTGTGCTACTCCTACACTGAGTTGGCGATGGCCAGTATCGAACTAGGAACCTTGTGCTTTCTAGTATAATGATGTACATTTTTTTTTTTTTTTATTGATGGTCTTCTCAAAGTGGTTCATATTAGCCCCCCCCCCCTCCGGGTGAATAAAATCTTGACAGAATGAATAAAAACATAGGAATCCACAGGAAGTGAAGTTACTAGTAAGCATTTATAAATCACTTTGCAAAAAAACACTCTCATCATACATCATCATCAGGTTGTGCCGGCAGTACAGATCTTAATTACTCGACTCTTCCTCGTCACCTGTCCCTATTGGTCATCACTCCTGCCCATGTATAGATGCGCTCAGGAGAATGTCATTTATGAGCTCATCCCTGCTTCTCCTGCAGTGTCTAGCATGTCTTGTTCGCTTACCCAAATGGTTTGTGTGATAAGAGGCAAGTGGCCATATACTTGCTTTTTTTGTGGGGTGCTGATTCCTGGATTACTTCAAGACAGCATGCAGCATCCTTGTACAGTTCCCATCTAGCTTTTTCGCCAAGCATTTTGTTAATGTCCAGGTGGTGTAGCCATACAGTAGCACTGACACAGCTACAGCTTGGAAGGTTTTTTTTCTTATCTGAGAGATCAGATTTTTATATGATTATCTGTCTATAGCAGTCCAAGTCTTTCTTATGCATGTATTGGCATCACTTTCTGTAGATGAGATATTACTACTTGGGTATGTAAACTGCTTTACTGATTTCATGTCCAGTGTGGAGATATCTCCATCTTGTTTGTAACACATGAACTCTTTATTTGAGTTCACATAGAGGCCAACACCTCTTGCTGCTTTCTCTTGGCTATGGAGCAGGGATTCAACCTCTTGCAGGTGTATTTGCTAGAAGTGCTAGATCATCCGCATAGTCTGCATCTAATAGTTTCTGTGGGATATCACTTGCTTCCCCCCCCTTTGTGTGTTAAGCCTTTTTCTTTCATTAGATCTAATGACATTCATAGTGTAGACAAATTATAAATAAGAATGTTGCTAATGTATCTCCTTGTAGGACTCCAGTGATAATGTATAAAAATCTGTTTCACTATCAGGTGAACGAACCATTGCTTTCATGTCTTTGTATAGCATCATTATAGTGGTAACTTTTTCTTTGGGGGATACCATAAGTTAGGAATATTTGCTTCGTCTTTCCTCTATGTATAGAGTCAAAAGCCTTGGAGAAATCAACAAACAAAAGTGTTGCCTCAAGAGCTTTTGCTTGTACCCCTTCTACAATCTGACAGTTAGAATCTGAGAAGTTTTGGATTGATTTCTATGGAAATCTAATAGATTGAAATGGCGTTATCAGAATGATTGGTTAAAATAATTTTATTTGCTATTGTCTAGAAAAACTCCAATGGTTAAATTACAAAAAATACTAATAGTACTGGGTACTTGGTTATCTAATCTTAGGAATGCTAATTATAATCCTGTTATAATTTTATTGGCCATCCTTTAATCTTTAAGCAAGAGCGCTTGTCCAACAGAAATCCTTGGTAATCCTTTGGTAAAGGATCCTCAGTATTGTAATTTCCTTCGTCAATGGTTTGCAAGTGGACCATGAAAGTATCAGTGTTTAAGTAGTGAATCAACCATGCATTATGGCTGTTGATTGGCTGGAGGAATAAACCATGTGACCTTGCCCAGTCTATAAATTTAAATGGGCAATTGTAGCACACCTTATATGCCAAATATTCCACCCCCCTCTCTTTAGAGGTACCAGGTACTTTTTACAATATCACAAAATAAAAGACTAATATTATTTTATGTGAAAATTAGGAGTAATTTATTGCCCTTTTTTTTTTCTTTTTTTCTTTTTTTTCTTTAAATCCTGATCGATGTGTAAGCTGTTCATTATGAAATTTGGTATATATATTTTTTTACCCTTGTACTTATTTACAAGTCCCCTTTTCGGCATACATGTCCGCTACCTTAACTTTGATCTTCACTGTCCTGATATGCAATTGATGAGGGGGGTTTTGCATAAGTAAAAATGGAATGAAGATTCATTTCCTATATTTTCTTAGCAAAATCAGTGAAATGCATATGATACTTGATATTCATTCATGTGTTATGGTATATGACTGTTTGATAAGTATATAATATTTATAGAAAACCAATTGCTGACTTTGAATGTATGAAAGAGAATCATACAGACAAGGGAATAGAAAATAATTTCAAGCTCAGACATTCTCTTATTAGTTTATATTCTACTTGTAAAATCTGCAGTTCCTGACAAAAATATTTATTACCTAGCAACATATAAGAAGTTTTTTAACATATTGTTTTTGAGCATGTTTAATGTTACTTTGGGTTAGCTCAGTCGGTAGAGTGTTCGGCGAGAAACCACAAGGTATCCTAGTTTGATACCGGCGCTCCACCTCAGACGCAAAACAATCTCCTTGGTCTAGCGCTAGTGAAAAGGGGATAGACTCCCTCGCTGATTGGCTGATACCTACTTTAGGCCACACCGACGACTTTTACTTATTACTGGGTTAGTGCTATACATAGCTAAAGAGCTCTACTTGCTCATATTGCACGATATAGTTTCGTTATTGAGGGTGGTTTAGCAACATATCAGTTTTTGAATCATATGACCTTATATATATATATATATATTACTGCATCGTTCGTTCGAATTACTACCAATTGTTACTACCTCCCACTTCCAATTCCTACGCTATTTCTCGTTTTCCTTAAAAATGAGACACAGAACATACCATCAGTTTCCTACCTGAAGATGGTAAATCGAATTGCCGAAAGCGCTCCTAATGAAACCTTTGGTGGACTGCTACACCAGTTCCACCCTTACACCAAAAAGATGGCCAGAAAATTTGAAAGGACCGAACAAAAACTTATCCGACAAGAATTATCCGTACAGTTTAACACGTATTTAAAAGAAAAAATGCTGCTAAAATACACACATACATATATATATATATATATAGTAACCTTGGCCCACAAGAAGATTCTTAGATGATGAAAAAAGCTTCTTTCAGTTCTAGTTTTTCTTGTACATGCTTTTCTTAACAAATGTGTTTTGCTTTTCTTTTTTTTTTTTTTCTTTAAAGTAAGAAAGGACTGTTTTTGTTATCTAATTATTAGCTGCTACTTTTAATGTGATAGTTGCCTTCATACATTTTGTTTTAGAAGTTACTAGATGTAGCAATTGCTTGACAGCTATCTACTTCTTGTGAACATAGCCTCTTATTAATAAACATTTCTTTCTCTCTTCTGGCATATACATTTCTCAAGTGTACATTATTGCACCAGATGCCATTTTTTTTTGTTCAAGAAAAAGGAAAACCCAAAACTGTATTCTCATTTTGTACTGTATGGTTATTTAGAGAATTAGACAGGAAGTTTCTTTTCTTTTGGTTTCTCAATACTGTGTGGGTGAAACTTGCTAACATTAATTTATATAGAAATCCTTATAAGAGATTGTGCTAAGGATAGCTTTAACTTTACCATAGTCCGTGGAAAGATACTGTCGATATATAATAAGCATTTTCATGAACCTTTTTTTTTTTTTTTTCTTTATTATTGGTAGTAGTTGATGACAGCTGGAGATAATATTTTCTCGTTTTTGTTCAAATTGACATACTGGATAATTATCCAAAATGACTTGAACCAGTCAAGAGATATCTTAATCATCTGTACTTGACAAGCTGTGAATGTCCAAGGAGAACTAATCTGGTTATTGCATAATCTGGAAATTCATCTTTTTTCACTAGTAAAAGAAAAAATGATTAAAATTATAGCAAGTAATAATTATTGATTTTTTTAAAAATTTTTATTATTATTAAAACAATATTATATAATATTTCAGGTGTGCTCAAATCAAGAGCAGAGAGAATAAAACAAGAATTTTGGAACATTTGTAAATTTTTTTTTTTCTTTCTAATATGCTAAAAATTTTGAAAATTGTTTGAAAACGATTTAAAAAAATTTTTTTTTTTTTATCAAATAATGTTTTTATCTTTTCAAAAATAAATTCAGTCATTAACATAGATTTTAAAATAATTTTAAAAAAATCTGGTATATCTGTTATTTATATTCTATTTCTGTTGATTTCTAATAGTAATTTCTATAACAACCAAAAAAACATCAAACATGTTTCTATGCAACACATGTTTGATGTTTTTTTTTTGTTTTTTTTTATGAAAATAATTTTTATATCAGTATTATTCAATAATTCTTTCCTAATGGTATAAGGTTTACAAAAAATAAAATGCATTTGGCCTTCCACCTCAGAAAAATAATCTCCCAGGTCTAGCACTAGCAAAAAGGGGATAGACTCCCTTGCTGTTTGGCAGATATTGACAATAGGCCACTCCACTGATTTTAATTTAATTGTTTTTTAATATTAAATTAAAAAAATTTAAATTGTTGGATTCATACCTTTCCCAAGGGTATTAGCACTAATACAATGCAAACAGCTTTGTTCAGGATTTGATATCTGGTAGCTGAGTCCACTTTCTAACAATGTAACAAAGTAACATCTCAACACAATCCCAATGATGCTAACATTGTTAAAACTGTTAACTACAAAAATTGTAAATATAAACTGTACAATGTATATTATTCCCTATTTATTCTAGGCATAAAGTAGGCTCGGTTGGGTTGATTTGCCATTAAAATCCTCAAGCAACCAACAAACATCCTACAATGATAACTATAATGCCACACCTTGTTCATATGTTAAAAATATCATAAGCCTTATGGAAGTCAATTAGGGTCATGTTGTAAAATATGACAAACTCTTAATATTGTTAGGGTATTATAATTTTTTATAAGTGCCTCCTGGATCTGATGATGATAGTCATAATGATAATTTGAGAAATACCACATGTATGAAATTATTTGCCAGATTCAATTTTGAGACTCCTTCAGTGGGAAATGTTTAGGTATAAGCATTAACACAAAAATAAGTATAATGACTGGTACATAACATTAAATCTGTTTCTTGTTTCTCTAAGGTTCTTATATTGTCCATGAACAGACTTTGTATTAAGCACTCTATTTAATTACTTCATCTTAATTCCACTGTGTGTAATGCCTGCTGTTTTTGTTAACTGCATAATATGTATTGATAAAGATACCACATTTTATTGCTTTTCTTTTTCTTTTTGTAATATTAGTTTAGAGCTAAATCAAACAGCTTTTGCAAATGAATAATTTGTACTTAATCTTTGGTGGTGGCCTAAGTTATATGTTTAAAATCTTTATAGTTTCACTCACTACTAAAATCAACAGACTGAACTAAATTTAAAATGTTTATCTGTGTTGTTAAGTGATATTTTGACATTTTTATCAAAGCCAGATGATGGCATTATGAATTCATTTTTAAAACTTCTATTAGCTATTTCAAAATGGAATATATATGATTAATGTTTTTCATATAGTTAATGCTAAAAAAAAAAAAAAAACTAAAAAAAACTCCATGTGTAAGATATAAAACTATGGATTTAAATTCTGATATTTTTTATGAATCGGTCACTAGAGCACTCACCTGGGAATCGCATGATTCCAGGTTCAATATCGATCTCCACTAATTTGGCACATGAGTAGCACATCTTGGGTAATCTGATCTGTACAGTAAAGTGGGGATCTGATGGTAGGTGTGGTGTTTCACCTTAGCAAAAGCAATCTCCCTGGTCTAGCACTATCAAAAAGGGATAGACTCCTTCACTGTCTGGCTAATACCGACAGTAGACTACTCTGCCAACTTTACTATATCTATATAGTACTAAAATTAATATTTCTTTTTTTCATGTATATGTATGCAATCAAACAACAAAAGTGGCACAGGAAATTTTTATAAGAGCAATTCACTTAAAATTCTCTTAGAGAATAAAGCAATTTCCAGTCCAGTTTTGCAACTGAATGATAATTCTATAGGGTCTGTGTTTGAAGTGAATATCATTTTTTAATTGATAGAATAGTGATAACTGAAATGATTAGAATCTTTCACTCCTTAAATAGATGTATAAATATCATCATGGACAAAAGCCAAAATAACTTTTAAAATATTTTTTTGTCATAAAAACTCTTCACAATACCTGCTTGCTTTTCACCAAAATATCTGACCATTTAAGAATTCTTTGTTTTAATGAGAAAAGCTTTCAAATCCAGTAAAACCCATTTTGACAAGCTTGTACTTGAAATAAATGATCATTAATTTCAAGTCCAAATCAATTTGATAAAATCTTTGAATATCTCTTTGCTGCTGTTGGTATAATTTTTTGAATGGTTTAGAATAATCTAGAGAAATGGGACTGAGGGTTTTTAAAGGTAATTTCTATTTCAGTAGATGTTTCTATCTTGATATTGTTTTTATACTTAGGAATGTTATAGCTTTTACAACTGAATGTTGTTCACTTGCAGTTCAAACCTTCATCTTTATACCAACACTAGCAGCGGCTACCCAGCGTCGCCTGGGTAGAGGGGGATTTTTTTAAGTTAGTTCCGCAGATCCATTATTACTAAACTGTGAGTTGAATCCTCGTGGGATGCTCCATTTAAATCCCTATGTAAAAAAAAAAAAAAAAAAAAAAAAATAGACCTTGCATTGATCCAGCTACTCTGAAAAGAAATGTTAATGTCTACTATCTAAAATATTAAATGAAAAAAAAAACCATGCTGTTATCATTTAAATTTTATTTTTTAATTATCTTCACGAATATAAATCAAATCTATTATTTTTGCTCAAAAACCAAGCCCTGGTGATATTTAATGTGTATATATATTTACTTTGTTGTTAATTGTTTTATTTTCAAAGTTTCCTCCGGACATACATATACACACACAGCCCTTTAATATGTATATTAGATAGATAGATAAGATAGATGGCTAATTTAAGAGAAGAAAATACAATCTGCAATTTACAATATTAAAATAATGTCGGTATCAGCCATGCAGCGAGGGAGTCTATCCCCTTTTCACTAGCGCTAAACCAAGGAGATTATTTTAGCGTCTGAGATGGAGCACCACACCTACCATCAGCTCCTTACTTTACCGCACAGATCCCTGTGCTGCTCATACACTGAGTTGGCGAGGGTGGGTATTGAACTAGGAACCTTGTGATTTCTACCAAACACTCTACCGACTGAGCTAACAGCTGAAATTATACACTGCTCAAGCAATTTATGTGATAGATTATGATAATACTTTATTGCTTATATGGGGCTGATTTAGCTCAGTTGGTAGAGCATCCAGGTTCGATATCAGCCCTCGCTAACTCTGTGCACGAGTAGCACAGCTTTGATCTGTGCAGTAAAGTGAGGAGCTGATGGTAGGTGTGGCGCTCCACCATAGATGCAAGAACAATATCCCTGGTTAGTGTTAATAGAAAGGGGATACCAACAATAGACCAATCCACCTACTTACTTGCTTTTTTTTTTATTGTTTGAATAATAGACTTTTGGCCTCCAATCTAATGCTCTACCATTTAACTATCACGCATATTCTCTGTGAATACGAAAGAACATTTCTACTTTGATATTTTGTTGCCGGCTCCATTAATAAATATCTCATATTGATAGCTACAATGAAAAGTAATTGTATAATTTAAATTGAATACCTTGTTAACTAACATTTGTCTCTTGAGCGGAATTAAATATGAAACACTTTCTGTTTTTCTTCACCTTTTACTTTTCCTGGCTCTAATCTCTAATATGTGAATCTGCAGTCGCGCCTGTCATTCTCTACTTGGATTCTTTCCTACTTAAACCATCAGTTTCCATTAATATTTTATTGATCTCGGCCATGTTTGTGTCTCAAAAGACCTCTTCTACTTGCCTCATACCAGATCTGCTGCTTCTTCTTCTTCTTCTTCTTCTTAGAACTTTAGATTCCTCTCTGAACATAAAGTAATACTGCAAAGTTAGTGTTTCTTGAGAGGAACAAAAAAAAAAAATATAACCAATAATATTGTACATCTATCTCTCTGTTGCCTTTTTTTTTTTTTTTGTTTTTATATATATATATATATATATATATATATATATATATATATATACTGCAAAGAACTTTTTTTTCTTAATGTAGAGTAGAAGAATACCTTTTGTTTTTCAATATGTACATAAAAGATGACATAAGAATAGCCTTGTTTGCAATATTTTTCTTTTCTTTTAATGTAAAACTACTGAAATAAGTTATCAGTAGAAAACAAAGTAATATCAAATTAAGTAGAAAAGATGTGGGTTAAGGATGTTCAAGGCACAAAATAGAATCTATACAAAAAGTATTCACAATAACGTCTACAATTGGTGATTGATTTTTAACTGTCAAAATAGCTTGATGGTTAAGAATGTAAGAACCAATTGGTTCACTTAATTGGAACTTGGTTCTACAGTTTTATTGTTGTGTTTATATTCTTTATATAAAGATACATACAAATATATACATAGCTGTGTCTAAATTTTACTTCATGACTAAAAATGTTGTTTACCAAAATTGTGACATAACTACTATGACTTATTGACAGTATTATTGCCTAAATTAGATTTCTTTCCCTTTTTATTTATTTATTTTTCATTTGTCAAGATTAGTTTTTCTTTTTTTTTTTTTTTTTCTTTTTTTTTTTTAATTCCTTTGCAATGTTTGTAGACTAAAATAATTTGCCTTTTCGCATACATTGACTGACTGCTAATACTCTGCTCAGAAGCTCCTTTCTCTTACCTTGCATATTTGAAGCTCAGTGTATATATATATATATATATATATATATATATATATATATATATATATATATATATATATATATATATGTTGACAGATGTACATTAAAAAATCCTCTGAAAAATAAATTTGGTTGGTTGGTTATTTTATGTTTTCATTTTATTCATTCTTGTGGAGTATTTAAAAAAAAATTTACTCAATTTTTGATCTATTTAACTCCTAGATGGGACCCTAACATGTCCTACCACTCTTAGCGAGACTGGACCTGGGAGTAATGGTGATGAAGCGGTACGCCACATTTCCCCAGAACTCCAGAATTGGAACTGTATTCATACCCAGAACGCAACATAAATTTAGAACTACCTGTTAAATTAAATTTTTGTATATCCAAACATACACTTGTTAATTTAAGGCTCTCTTCTTGAATTTGTAACTCAGACAGTGTAGAGTTTACTTCAGTTTTATATAATTAAATGTTTTAAAATTCTCTGGACTTAAAGAATTCTACTTATAGAATTGGTTTCATTAGATTTTTTTTTCAAAATTTATTTCTGTCATATGTCTAGACAAGTAGGTGAAAAGATAAATATTAAAATAGAATTTTCAAATTAAAACAGAATCATATAGATACATGCTTTTTTTTTTTTTTTTTTTTTTTTTTTTTTTTTTTTTGTCTATTTGCATGTGAATGATGTTCAGTATGAAATTGAAGGTGAACAAATTTCTTGTAAACTTCTATGTAAGTATCACCTGTATAGATTGACCTTGTATTAATGACCAAGAAATCATAAATTCTTATAGGTTGACTTCAATTTTTGATAACTGTAAAACAACAAAGAGTATACCTTGGCTAGTTTGAGTTTGTTATAATGAGGAAATATGTATTTACCCAAGCCCTTTGCCACAAGCAGGATGAAACAAAAGGTAAATTTTTAAGCAGAGTACTGCTGGTTGGAATTCAGTGTTTTCCTTCTCATGAGCTCGTTGCCTTACCAAAGCTAAAGAACCCTGTCTGCTGGAGGAAGAAGAAAATGATCCATGCTTGATGAGAAAGATCCTCTTTGTAAACAGTAGCAATATATATCAGTTCCTGGTGCATCAATTTACAAATATACAATTCATCATGAAGTACTTAATGTTTTAGAAGTAGACTTTGACTCCCTTGTGTGTATGACTGGAAATATTGACAGTCTAATTTTTCTTGATTAAAATAATTACCAAAATAATTGAAAGATTTAATACAAAACAGATGTAGGTATAGGTATGAGTTTAGTAAATATATAAACAGAAGAAAAATACTTGTTCAAAATTGATGTCACTTGAAAATTGATAGTCAATTGTATATCCTTTTGTGAGGCGTGTGGTGTAATGGTTAGTCATAGGAAATGGACTCTTCAATCCAAATTCAAATCTTGGATGAGGCTGTTTTCATTTCACATAACGCTAATACTCTTGGGAAAGGTATGCATCCAATTACTGAGTAAATAGTAGGGCAGACTGGGCTATTTAACTTTGGCTAGGTAACCAGTTTAGAAGGGAAACTCTGAATTCAAACCTGTTAAACTCTACTTAAGAAATTGACCTAGTTGTGCAGAGGGGTATGTGTGTGTGTGTGTGTGTATGTATATATATATATATATATATATATATATATATATCCTTTTTAAGATAAAACTTTTTCTAATAATTTTTGATAAGCTGTTACTGGATTAGATCAAACATCATCAAAAAATACCCCAAAAGTTATAGTTTTGTCTCCTATGACCATAATATCTCCATAAAACGAGACTGGTTTGTTAGTATGTCCAATGTAAAATTTATGGGTCCCAACTAAAGCCATCTAACTCCTACCTTGTAACCTATCCTGTGTAATTAATTTCTAAGAAACTATTGAAATGTATTTACAGTTAGCTTGAAATGGTGAGGGAAGAAAAAAGAAAAACACTGGGACGCATGGATATGATTTTACCTTATAGATTTTTGTGCATTAGAGACGCAGGACACATACTTATCAGCATCTTTGCATAGATATATTCATAAACATGGGGATTAAAAAAAGAAGATTAATACTCTTATAGGTGTACCTTTTTGATATGATTATATGACAGGCAATTCCAAAACATCTCAACTCTTCTATGAGAATTATTTAGAAAAGCTAAAGTGATTTTTTTTGGAGACCACCAAGAATGTGTTGACAGAGATGATAACAAGTGGAGACTGATTGAAATCATATAAATGTATTCCTACAGAAGTGTCAACATTTTTTTAACCACCCTCTGTGTGCGTGTGTGTATATCCTGTCTAGCAATTTGGACATGAACCGCTGAAAAGATATTGTCTAGTAAGTTAGTCAACCATAAGTTTGATATCTTCATCTGCTAAAGATATTGTAGACATTTTTGTTACTAATTGCTACATATTTTATGCTTCCATCTTTTTAACTGATAAAACTAATAATAACTCTTGGCCCTTTTGATGGTAAACAGCTTTCAATCTAACAAAACTATTACCCATATATAACTACCTTTTTTGCTTAAATATTTTGATGCATACAAAAGTATGTATGATCATGTTGAATAGTGTAATCATTAGAACACTCAAGAGTGACCATTTTTTATATATATATATATATATATATATATATATATATATATATATATATATATATATATATATATCTTATTATAATGGAGATTGTGTGTTTTTCTGTCTGTAACCGAAACTATATTACTCATCGAGTCACAATTAACATAGTTATTTTAATCACATTCTTCATGATTTTATTTATATTCAAACCTCAATTATTAATAAAATTGCTTCACCTTTTTATTAGTGTTGTCCATATCTACATACTAATAACATGCTATTGTATTTATATATACAAAAAATAGCGGTTTGCAGTGTGAATGGGAAGGTTAATTTGCATATTGATATTAAAAATGTAATTTTATTAAATATGTGCTTAGTATTATTGATTTCTAACTGTTTGGTTTATTTTAATGAATATAAGCAAAAATCACTCCAATGAATCTTAAATGAAATCCATTAACAAGAAAAAATAAGTGTAATTTTATTCTTTATTTCCTAATTTAACTAAATAGTTAAATAAGTAAAATTCAGCAATGAAAGACGGCAGTGATGGAAGAGTAAGTTTCATTTCTATTTTTTTTATTATACCCCCACTCTGTTTCAAATCTTTTTATCTGCATTCTTATTAGACTTTCTAATTTAATACGATATTTCATTACATTAAAACTTAAATACTTGCACCCGGAGGGTGCATATATTTGCTAGTATATATAATGTGTGTTTAAGATCAAATGTTTTAAAATTACCAATTATAGTCGGTAATTTTAAAACATTCGATCTTAAACGTATATTTAGCTCTTTATATTGAGCACTTTCAAATCGTTTTTTTTTTTTTTTTTTTTTTATCCGGAAGTAAATAGTATTTTATATTTGTTTACTTGGTGGATTTAATGGTAACTGCTATATATATATATATATATATATATATATATATATATATATATATATATTAATCTGTGACTAATTATATTATTGTGCAATCTTTCCTCTGCTACAAATGATATTACCTAATTAAATATATGAACACACAAAATATGAATGTTTATTTTGCAAGTAAATTACTGCTGCAATATATTTCAGTTTTGTTTTGAAATAAAAACTACTTATGGATTGTCATATAGTAAAAGTAACTTTCTGCTTAAAGCAGTGAACTTGAGGTTATGTGTTGCTAAAGTTTATCAACCTTAATTTAATTAAATCATAGACTGATGGCCTTAGGCAATTGTTTTTGCCTATGTATTTTAAATTAATGCAGTAAACTGAAGATTAGTAATTATGCATGAAAAGGATAATTTTTTATAGTTGTAAAAATTTTTAAATTTTTAAAAATAAGCTTGATCTTTATGAAAAGTTGGATTCAGTTTAGCTCAGTCGGTAGAGAGTCCGACTAGGAACCACAAGGTTCCTGGTTTGATACCGGCCATTGCCAACTCAGCATATGAGTAGCACAGGGATCTGTGCAGTAAAGTAAGGAGCTGATGATAGATGTGATGCTCCATCTCGGACGTAAAAACAATCTCCTTAGTCTAGTGCTAGTGAAAAGGGGATAGACTCCCTCATTTGGTTGATGCCGACTTTAGGCCATTTCAAGGATTTTACTCACTTTTGTAGCATAACATTGGTCACGGTACAAGAACAGTGTTTGTTGCATGGGCTAATTCAAGTTGTAGTAGTAGTAGTAATCGCCGTTAGTAGTAGTAATGGTCGTTAATTCAGAAATAACACATGCAGGTTGTATAGTCACAGGGGATATTTATTTCTTTGACGCACGTGGATTCTTTTTCAGAGAGAAGGAAAGACAGAGAGAAAGAGTATCGTCAAATTATTCTATCTTCTCACATAGTATCATCTTGTGTACTGCTGTCTCACATCCATACGAGGGACCGGGACTAACATTTGACTCCCACTAAACCCAAAGCGAAAAGAGGCAGATTTTCTCCTCTCCTGTTCCTCATTCCAGCATCATACCCGTTTCCGGTCAAAGCCCGGAACTTCCGTTTTTATTTTAAATCTATTTCTGGGGTCATTCTTCGGTCAAATTACTGGCACCCCGCTTAATGTTTACTCTTCCAAATTTTATCCTTTGATTGTTCTTATTTCTTCTTCCTCTCTTTCCCTGTCAATCCCCAAATTCTTCGTAGACCATAATAATTACGCTACACTTTTTTTTTTTTTAATGTGAGATCAATGCAACTAAACACTTTATAAATGAAATAAGTAGACTTTTCAGTTGCTTGATTATTTTCTGCATTTTCTTCTTATAGCCAAGTGTTAAAAATAATGAGTGCTTAGTATATATATATATATATATATATATATATATATATATATATATATATATATTATATATATATATATTATTAATCTCTCCATTGAATGAGTGCTTGTTAAGTGTAATCATCAGAAAAATTATACAAACTCTATTTTAGTATCTAATTTTGTTTTGCCAAAATCTTTGGGATGATAATTGCAGCTGTTTAGTGCTTTTCCTGTGTGCATATCTTTATATAACTATAAGAAGGGGCTTAGATACTTGCTTGTTGTTTAAGTGCTTGTATTTCTCTCTCTGTACTTGTGCATATCTGCACATGTTGCATGTCAGTTTGCATATGGAATGTGTGGGTGTGTTCGCCCCCCCACCCCCTCACACACGTATATGTTTATTTTTGAACAGGTTTCATTTACTGTCTTTGTGAATCTCTAAGTGTGTGTACCTACTAATATGTCTATTATATACCTGAATATATATGTAGTCTTGTGCTTTAGAGTTGTACGACTCCCTTTAGAGTGATAGCTCTCAACCTGTTGTTTCTCTAATGAAAGCACAGACTGAAGTTGATTAGCTCTTTTCTTGCTCTCTCTTGCGCGCTCTCTCACTCTCTCTTGCACTCTCTCTCTCTTGCGCGCTCTTGCTGTCTCTCTCTCTCTGTCTCTCTGTCTGTCTCTCTCTCTCTCTCTCTCTCTCTCTCTCTCTGTCTCTCTCTCTCTCTCTCTCTCTCTCTGTCTGTCTCTGTCTGTCTCTTGCTTTCTCTCTCTCTCTCTCTTTCTCTCTCTCTCTCTCTCTCTCTCTCTCTCTCTTGCATGCGCTCTTGCTCTTTTTCTATCTCTCTCTCTCTCTTGCGCACGCTCTTGCTCTCTCTCTCTCTCTCTCTCTCTCTCTTCTCTCTCTCTCTCTCTCTCTCTCTCTCCCTCTCTCTCTCTCTGTCTCTCTCTCTCTCTCTCTTGTGCTCTTGCTCTCTCTCTCTCTGTCTTGCTCTGAAAAATTGTTGTGTATGTTTTTGTTCAGACACAAGACTTTTTAATCTTTATGTGCATTTCACATGCACACGGAAATAAAAATCCGTGTAATTGATTAACAAACTATTGAATCTTTAAAAAAAAAAAAAAAAAAAAAAAAAAGTCTTTGTTGCTTTGCATTGATATGTAGAATAAAAAAAAAAAATTAGTTGATACATTAATACATAGGAATCTTTTAATTTTTGTAGGTTGTGAATTAAGAGGTGGAGTCAGAGTTGATGTTCAATTTAATTTCCTGGAGAAATTGATTGTCCTGGGGAAAAGTAGACTGCCTTTCCATTAAGCGGAGGCTCGATAAGGTTGTCATTATAGTGTACAGATGTTAACTAAGATATCTGAATATGTTGAGATAATTAGACAATGGATAAAGTAAAATTTATAAAAGTTAACTAGAAGTGGCTACCTGGCGTCGCCTGGGTAGAAGGGAATTTTTTAAAAGTTAGTCTCGCAGATCCATTATTACTTATTGCGAGTGAGATCCTTGCTGGTTGCCCCATAAAAATCCCCACGGAAATATAAAACAATATAGTAAGAAATATCCATTCAATGATTTACAATTAAAAAAAAATGATATAAATGATGCAATTAATTCAATCAATAAATATTATATTTCAAAGCCGGGGAGGGAGCATACAAAAAAAAAGATAAACAAAATAACATGCAAATGACTTTCCCTTGTGTTGCTTTTCAAATTTGAATTTTTAAATATCTTCTCAAATATAAATAAAATCTTCATTAATTTTTGCTCAAAAACCAAGCCCATGTGATATTTAATGTGTATATATATTTTACTTTGTTGTTAATTGTTTTATTTTCGAAGTTTCCTCTGGACATACAGATACACACAACTGCCCTTTATATATGTATAGAAAATAGATTACCTTTTTGTATGTAATCCAAGGAAACAATTGCCGTGAATCAGTGTAGTTGATAGCATTCTTCTTATCATTATTATCTATATATTAATATGCTAGTACCTACCTACGTGTCACACCCTGTCATCATTTTAGATACATAATGAACCATTCCGTTTTGATTCATAAGATATGAATGCATATATTCAAATGTTATGCCCTGTCATCACCTCAGATAGATAATGGACCATATTGTTGTAATTGTGTGTAAAGAAAGGGAAGAAAAAGAATGTGCGACATGTCAGAGAAAAGGCAAATATAAAAAAGAAAGGAATGTAAGAGATAGGAAGCAATAGCACTTATCATCTGTTTCCGTGAAATAAAATAAAAAAAAAGCAGCAGAAAAGAAAAAGGAAAGAATTTTCCCAGAGATTATTATACTTGTTACTAATTGAACTGTTTTGTAATAACTAAGTAAGCATATCACTTTGTAATAGTCAAATTATCATACTGTGGTATATCCACGGTTCCCAGTAGTAGTAGTAGTTGTTGTTATTATAGCTTTTATCAGTCTTGAGAAATTATGGGTCTGCCCCTGAATCTCAGGCAGGTTGTATGGAAGACGGCATATTTTCCTTTTTTCATGACACCAATATTGTTCAAAGAAAGGGCAAGGCAATAACCCTAACTTGGTGTTAGTGTCACAACCACCACCACCACCACCACCAGAGTAGCCAGAAGAAGGTTGAACACATCTGACTGCTTTAGATGTTCCAGCTCCTGGTTTTAACAATCCACTATGGCATGTAACCTTGACATCTTGGTAGATGGTTGAAATTCAGGGTTTTTCTTCTATACCTGTACTAAGGGCACCCAGTCTACCCTACTAATTACCTGGAAGCATGCTTTGCACAAGTTATTGTCCTACAAAAAGGAATCGACAACCAGGGTTCAAATCATCAACAAGGCTGTTTGGGTTTCATTTTACTCCAATATCTTTGGAAAGGCATGAATCCATCTGTTTTCTCCCTCCAGCTATGGGTAAATAGTTAAGCAGACTGGGTTCTTAGCCTTGGTTAGGCAACCAGTCTATGGGAAGGAAAACTCTGAATTCAAACTAGCTGAACTCTGCTTAAAAATTGATCTTGTATTACCTCTTTCCCATGGCAAAAGGGTTGAGTAAATACGTACTTACCTAGAGCTGGGGGAAGAAAAGATGGACTCCTACCTTTCCCAAGAGCATTAGTTTGAAGTGAAAAATAAACAACCTCATCACTAATTTGAACTTGGCTCATGGTGTTCATTTTTCTATGACTATAACCATTGCGCCACCTACACGTCCTTGGTATTTCTAATGTATACTATGTATTCCACAAGTATGGTTGCATGAAAAAAAAAAACAATCTTTTGTTTGTTTTGTAAATTAATGATTAACTAACTTTATTGGTTTGACATTATAAATCTTTATATGGTGAGTATTATTGATTTTACAAGTATTAGGCTGGCTAAAAGATAAAAGCTGTGTATTCGAAAAGAGTAATTAGTGTTTCTTGTAGGTTAATATATGCTAATGAATTCCACTTAACCTGTGATCAGAATTGGAACCTCACATCTCTTGTCCACTGGTGTGCTCCTCTCACCCCAAAGAGGAAATTATTACTTTTTTGCTATTAGCTTTTAACTATTGAACCATATATATATTGGGGGGTAAACAGTTTCCAAATTTATTTTAGTGATTTATTTTATTCTTTTAGGAATATCTTTCTCTTTTGATGAGTAGAGGATTTGGAAATACTCTGAGGCTGATAAAGTGAAAAAAGGATTTGTATCTGCTTTGGAAATACCAAATAACAAGCACTGAAAAGAGGATCAAATATGGTTTTTGCCTCAGAATTCAATAGCATCATAATCTTCTATGGACTTCTTCGAAATCACTTAATATCAAAGATCATTAGAAAAGTAATATATATTAAAGACCCACATTTATAGCTAAACCTTTCAGCTTTTATTTATATCTGTTTCAGCTTTTGGATGTTTATAAGCAGGGCTGACTGATTTAAACTTCTCATTTAGTTGGTTTCATTTTTGTATTGTCAAACTGTTCTTTCATTTCTCTGAATTTTTGAGATGAGGCTTAATAATTAGTATTATTTGTATTATTCGGACTATTGTCCTCATCTTTATTGTTATTCGTACAACGTTTCAGCTGATGTGCCCTCCGGCCTTCTTCAGGTATTTCTTGTTGGACTCTGGAACCTTCTTGTCGTAATCATCAGCCATCATGGAACTTTGAACCTAACCCTTTATTCAGTCCATGGAGGTATCCTGTTTTCCTGCTAACCATACCTGGGGTAGAGGTGTTAAGCTGTGTTAATTATTATTCTATGTTACTGCTGCCCCTGACCAGGATTGAACCTGTAGTCTAGAGATAACTATTACTTAGAACTGTCTTAATCTAACTCCTTTATCCACTAGGCTATGTGTCCAATTATAAGATTCTCGAGTCTGTTCTTTCATGTTAAAAACAAAAAAAATCTCTTTTACTATTACTAAATCTTTTCAGATTGTAGTGAGATAATTATCTAGAGTAACTTTCAAAGGAGATTAAAGTCCAACTTCCATGTATTTTCTGCTTATATAAATCTGTCAACAAATCTAAAAGACAATCCAAATGCAAAACTCGATTGCAGCAATTCTTTTCTTTCCCTTTTATTGCTGTTTTTCTTATTATCAATATTAGTATATGTTACAATCTTATGGGCCATCTGGTAGGCCTTAAGCCAGAGCGCTTGTCCAGTGGAATTGGATCCTTGGTAAAGACTGAGTATTGGTAATCATCTGGTAATTCTGAGTATTGCAAGTCCCTCCTCAATGAGTGCAATTAGAATTATGGCCAGTGTGGGGGTTTAAGTAGTGTATCAGTCACGCAGTATGGCTAGTGATTGGCGAAGCAATAAACCATGTGACTTAGGCTAGTCTATAAATTCAGGTGGAGCACACCTTTATATACCAAAAATATTCCGACCATATATTTTTCCGGTTTCTATGGAATAAGAAATTCATTAGCTAGACATCCTTTCAGAAAGGATTTGGGATTTTTTTTTCTTTTCTTGTGTAATAGTTAATTGTTGGTCTGTTTTAAGGCATATCAACCCTTTTTGGGTTATTTAACTCTTAACATCCTGTTGAGAATTTTCTAAGTCCAGAGCCCCATTCCTATAACCATTTATCAAAAAGGGCTAAAAATGGCAGTTTCATTTAAAGTTACCTGTTATTTCCTTTAAATCAAAGTTATATGTTTAATATTACATTTAAACAAAGGCTATCATTTGAGGTAGATTAGGAAAATGAATGTGACTTCTGGCGTGGAATGAGGCAGTATAGGACATTAAGAGTTAATGCCGAATCTAGTAATTTTTGATTCAGGTTGCTTACTGTACCTGCTGTTGTTTGAATGGTCACCCAAATAAGTACCGAACAGGCTCATCGCTGCTTAACTTTGATGATCCAGTGGTGTATAATTAGAATAGAGTGATCTGCCCCTGTGTCTAGGCTGAAATGGATGATCTACCCTTGGCCAGATACATTATAAATATACAGACAGAGGTAGCCATTTGCAATCCTACTCTCAATGTCTGAACAACACTGACCACGTCTTTTGTACTTTATAGCTGGAACCAGTAATTTCACTGTGACTTAACCATAAGCTGTAATAGTTGAGGGGTACTGAAGAATTGGTTTGATTTCTTTTGTTTAATGGCATATCAACCTTCATGGATTATTTAATGCCAAATCCATCTTTGTAAAAGAACAGTAGTGGTACTATTTAACCCATAGCTAGGGATATCTTTTCCTGGGGTATTAGCCTGAAAGTGAACATAATAAACACAACAGGATTTCAAACTTGCTTACTACCATCATGTTGGACACTATGCCACAGACCCCCCTCACCCCCCACCCATGAAATATGCATGCAGGTATATATTACAAACTTATGAATTCAATTGATATTGATCTGATTTTTGTATGTATATTACTGTAACACAGCCAAAAAATTGGGTAATCTGAACATTAGCTACATAAATGAGTAACCTCACCTTGTTTATTTCACTTTGAGTAAGCTGTATGTTTTGGTCGGCCATTTTCATTTCACCGTAAATCTACATTGAAAATATGAATTTGTTTGAATCAATTCAACTGCATGTTTTAACACAAAAATATCATAAAATGTGTTCTTAATTGTGCTTGCGCATTATTTGAAATGAACTTAATTGTTGTTAAGAAATTAAAAAATATTTGGACTAAGAATATTAAGGTGTACTCTAGAAAATAAGGAATTAAATGAAATACAAAGTGTGATTTTAAAAAAAAAAAAAAAAAAAAAAAAATTTGAAAAAAGTGATCAAACTTGAAACCATGTAATTTGCTTGAAAAAAAAAAAAAGATTGACTTCACATTTAAATAAGCTAACAAAGGTTGACGTCATAAAACCAACCAACCAAATTATAATCAAAGATTTTTTTTTTCTTTCTTTTTAAGATCATTGTTTACATCTCTTTAATATTTTGGTTTGATGTCTATTTCACAATTCATACAATTTTTTAAAAAATGAATGACTTTAATAAAAGAAAAAGAAAACCTGTTTGTTTGGCTTAGTTTTACATAAAAGCACAATATATATTTTTTTTCTTGACCTTTTTAGCTATTTTTTATTTAAAATAAAAATGTGCATCTGATTCACAATAAATTATAAAAGAGAAGACATTTTCAGTTGAATCTTAACCACTTGGAATCAAAATGGTTTTGTGTGTCATGATTAGCAAAATATCTTGTCAGCCACTCCAGGACAATCATTGCTTTCTTCACTATCTACAAATTATCTTGAATCATCTGATTCATTGCCGTAGTAAGACAAATAAGAAAGAAAATTCTCACAAGATAATCTCATTAGCCATTCTCAAGTCATATTTAATCTAACATACATTTTTTTTATTTTTAAATTGCTCAGTGTATAAACACCCATTTCAAATACTAGCAAAAAAAAAATGCCCTCCAGTTGGTGTAAAAAATTAATTTTTGAAAGATGTTGCCTGAGAGGGTAGGAGTTAATTCTAAGTCAGAGAGTTTGTACACTAAATAAGTAAAATCATCAAATTTATTAAAGGATTAAAAACAAAAAATAATTTGAAATGGAAACTTAGTTCTGATAACTTTAAATTTATATTAAAATAAAACAGACTACATATGAATATATAATCCCGGGCATGTATTTACCAAAACTTGTTTTGAAAAAAAAACAATGGGGACCGTCTAAGGTTGCATGCTCAAATTTTGTGTGTATTCACTCAGTTATGACGATTTTGTTAATGTGACATAAGCAGTGACAGACAAATAGACCTTATCTCCATTATTAATAGAGATATCAATAAATAGGTTTGGATTGTGAAAAATAGGCTTGGTTTTTTCATTTAACTGTATGTATTCAACCAACTCCCCTGCCATTTTTTTTAAGCAGAGTACAGCTGGTTTGAATTCAAAGTTGTCCTTCTAAACTGGTTGCCTTACCAAGGTAAAAAGAACCCAGTCCCTATTATTTACCAGGGCTGTGGAGTGTGAGTCAAGCAGCCACTGGAATCGGAATCGATAAAACTATATCAATTCCAACTCCAGTTGAATTTACACTTTGTATGGCCCTAGTTTAGTCTGTAAAGTTATACAGTGCACACTCCTTGTAAATAGATTATATAAAATCATGGTTTTATATTTATTTGTAAGCCATAACCATTTGATTATATAAAGAGGAATCAGTCAAAGGTTTTGTGTTCTAACTCCGCAGCCCTGCTATTTACCCATAGCTGGGGTTAGAAAAGATCGGTTCATGCCTTTCACAAGTGAAGTGAAACACAAACAGCTTTGTCAAGGATTTGAACTCGATTGCTAATTCAATTTCTTATGACAATAACTGTTATGCTAAGTGTGCCTCATCATTAACTGTGCATGTATGTTAACCACAATATCTTTCTATCTATTTGTTTCTATATATATTAAGACTTGTTTAAAATGCTAATGTCATTCACCAGAAGAATCGTTGCCATAATCTGACCCACCTGAAGAATTATAAAGCCCCTCCCCTCCCCCAAAAGCAGTCACCTGAAAAATTGATAGATCAAATTAATTCATATAATTAGGATAACAAAAATATGAAATTAAATGATTACAGGGAATATATTGTTCAGTTCATACAGTTATTACAAGACTTAGACATCATTTCTTTTTTGTGGTTTGTTATTGTTTAAGTCATTCAATAACAAAAGAAATAGGATAACAATTTGACATATATTTCAAGTCAGTCTTCCTGAAATGAATGTAAAATAAATTAGGAATGTTAACAAAGAATAAAAACCTAAGAATTGTAATTAAGAGACAATTACAATGAAGATTCATTCCTTGTAGATAATAAACTAACAATCAACTGAATAATTGTCACACTATCAAACTTTGGACAATTCTTCAGATGATCCCTAATTTTTTTTTTTTTTTTTTTATTTTTATTTATTATTATTATTTATTTTTTTTATTTTTATTTTTATTTTTTTTTAGATGCTTTAAAAGAATATTTGTTTCTTCATATAGTGGTATGTATCGCATAATTTTGTATCAATTGTTAAATCTCGTGTAATTTTTTTGTTATTATACTAAAGCTGAGTGAATCAATGATTGTTTGCTAAAGGCTTTTTTTCCTATTTAGTTTAATGACAAAATTCATATCAAAATATTCTTTAGTTCTAGGATTGAGTTATGTTTGGAAAAAAAATCCATTTTAATTGGTTCTAATTAGTTGTAATTCGCAATTAAGTCAAAAACTGACCTGTCTCTTACTGTAGATTCTGCCGGTCATTCCCCCCCCCTCTCTATATATATATCTTGATTACCCCCTTGTTATATATGTTAGTTTCTCTGTTCTAAAATTTCTAAATAAAGAAATTTCTCCATAAAGAGAGTGATTTAGAGAGTGTGAAATGTTTGTATGTGAAGTTTAAAAAGCAATTAGCCCATAGCTTAAATTAGGTCACACATTCCCTTTCTTAGAAATCTTACAAAATGATTTTATGGTTTTTTTTTTTTGGGGGGGGGGTAATTCTCCAGCATATTTTATTTATTTATTTTTTTACATTTAATTCGCTTTGCAAACTCGCTTTTCCCTAATCCCAATTATCTACCCAGAGCTCAGTGGATGACCCAACATGCCACGATTTGTCTAATAATTTTTTTGTAATATATATATATATATATATATATATATTTATTTTAAGAATTGAAGTAATGCCAAAAGTAACCGCTGAATATATATATCTACATAATAAGCCTACTTGCTGTCAGCTAAATCACAAAAGATATATGGGACAATTAGGTTAATTGAGAATTCAAATTTCACTATTTACTTTATTAGTAAATATTTGTTTTTGTACATGAAAATTATTAAGTATAGTGTCACGTATGCAACAAGAATAAAAATAGAAATCAAAGTCAGACCAATTAAATTTTTATAACAACAAAATAAGAATTTATTAGTCTGAATTTCTGAGGTTTGATAATATGTTGATTTTTCAGATTATTAATCTCCTCTTTATTGTGAAATATACATACACCGGCCATCGACCTTACAAGCTAATATCGTTAATCCCAGGGGGTCATCCCCCCAGGCAACACCTACCCCTTCAATTTAAAGGGGCAGAGCTGGGTTTATTGCCTAGTGCCTGAGGTGAGTGGGAATACTGACGGGATCAACGCATTTTTTTGCACCCGCCACCCATGAGTCTCGGCTTGTACGTGGTAAATATCATGTTTCTGTTGGTGTACCCTCAGGCCTTCTTCAGGTGTTCCTTGTAATCCACTGGGGCAGATTGCTCTCATTCTGATCAAAGTGTCAAAGATTTTGTCTACTCCGAGCATAGCAATGATTCAACAAAATGATTTCCCATGTTGAATCATTGCTATGCTTAGATTAGTCTTGATACTTATAGTGGAGTGAAAGCAATCTACCTCAATGGGTTAATAAGGTGTCTGTATATTTCACAATAAAGATTAGTGTAATCTGAACATTAGCTACATAAACGAGAATAACTTCCCCTTGTTTCTTTCACTTTGAGGAAGCTGTCTTTTTTTGGTCGGCCATTTTCATTTGACCGTAAATCTACACTGAAAATACAAATTTATTTGAATCAATACAACAATGTTTTCACATGAAAATATCATAAAATATGTTCTTAATTGCACTTGCGCATTATTTGAAATGAACTTAATTGTAATTAAGAACACATTTTATGATATTTTCGTGTTAAAACATGCAGTTGTATTGATTCAAACAAATTCGTATTTTCAGTGTAGATTTATGGTGAAATGAAAATGGCCTACCAAAACAGAAGGCTTCCTCAAAGCGAAAGAAACAAGGGGGAGATTACTCTCATTTATGTAGCTAATTTTCAGATTAGGACAACAGTCCAAAAAATCAAAATATTACAAAAGAATTTGTTTTAAAAATATATCAACATAAAAATAATGACATTTAAATTGTCTAAGTCAATCTAAAGGCAGTTTTAAAAAATTAAGCTTATATTATTATACTTTTTTTTTTCCTTTTAAAGATCAAAGTACAATATTATTTTAATTTGTCAGTGAATGAAAGAAATCGTCAAAGCATCTTATTGACTTTTTCATGCAAGGGAGATAACCCTACCTTTGTGATTTGTTGACATTTGATAATTTTCTTTAAAGGCTCAGATCATAAATGTCCGCATTATATTTAGCATCTATATATAGATGATTTTAATCTAGAAAAAAAAAACATTTTGTTCCTTTTTATAACTTCTAGAACATTCTACATTAGATAAAGCTTTTAATAAAGAGACAAAGGAGTGGCCTATTGGTGGTATCAGTCAGAGAGCAAAGGAGTCTATCCTCTTCTCGCTAGTGCTAGGTCAGAGAGATTGTTTTTGCATCTATGGAGCGCCACACCTACCATCAGCTCCCCCACTTTACCACACAGATTCCTGTGCTACTCATGCACTGAGTTTGGCAAGGGCTGGTATTGAACCCGGAACCTTGTGGTTTCAAGTCAGATGCTCTACCAACTGAGTAAAAAAGTAGTCGTTGGGGTGGCCTAATGTCAGTATCAGCCAATCAGCGAGGGAGTCTATCCCTTTTCACTAGCGCTAGACCAAGGAGATTGTTTTTGAAACTGAGGTGGAGCGCCACGCCTACCATCAGCTCCTTACTTTACCACACATATCCCTGTGCTACTCAAACACTGAGTTGGCGAGAGTCAGTATCGAACTAGGAACCTTGTGGTTTCTAGCCAAGCACTCTACTGACTGAGCTAACCTAACCCTTAAAACTTATATGTAAACCAATTATGTTTATGTAACAAAAATTCTGCTCTAATATCAATGCTTTTCTTACGTCTTCATTTTCCTTTCTTGGAAATGTAGCTTTTTCTTTCATGATCTTCATGTTGTACTGTGATTCTTACAATAATAATTTTATTTTTTTTGACATGTGGATTAAAGTGCAAGACTGAACAAACATCTAAACTTGATATAAGTTTTTCACATTCTAAGAAGTTTGTATGCTAATATGTACTTCTAACATGTTGAAGATTATTTTTACATACAAAGTATGTTAAAAAAAAAAATATCAGGACTGAAGCTGTATTTACTGACACAGAAATAAATAATGAATGAAATGTTAATTTTCTTCAAAATAGTCCCCTTGGGATTCAGCAAACTTATTCCAATGAGTTTTGCATTTGTTAAAGCACCCTTGAAATTCCTCTTTTGGTATGGTATGAGTTGCACTGTCATATTTCTTTTCATGTCTTCAAATTCTCTTGGAAATCAGAAAACTTATTCCATAGCATATTCCATTTGTTGGAGAACCTATGAAACTACTTTTTGAATATGGTAGAAAGCTTTGCTGTTGTATTTTTTTTAATGTCCTCCATGTCTTCAAAATTGAGATGGATTTTCAGTTTAGGGCATGAGAAAAATTTTCAGAGTGATAAGTTTGGTGAGTATGAAGGATGCTGTACTTGCACAATCCTGTGTCTTATCAAAAAGTATCAAAACCGCTAATCAGAAAGTATGAATATTAGCACTGATTAAGTCTGCACATTATCACTTTATGATGTAAGTTGCTCAGCTGTGCATTCATATTCCTTTCACTTTAACTCTTAAAATCCTGTTGAGAATTTTCTTAAGTCCAGAGCCCCATTCCTATAAGGATTTATCAAAAAACAGCTAAAAATGGCCTTTTCATTTAATTTTACCTGTTATTTTTCTTAAATCAAAGACTTCTAAATATGTTTAATATCACATTTAAACAAAGGCTATCATTTGGGATAGATTAGGAAAACAAATGTGACTTCTGGCCGGGTGGAATGAGGTGGTATAGGACGTTAAGAGTTAAAAAAAAAAAGAATTAAAGAATCGGTCCCAATATTTTTTGATCACACTTTGTATTTCATTTAATTCCTTCTTTTTCTAGAGTACTCCTTAATATTCTTGGTCCAAATTTGAACTAAAGGTTTGACTGTTATCAAAATAAACCGACTTATGAATTCTTACAACAATTCAAGATTCTTATTCAGAATAATCTAAAAGGAAATTACTTAACTCCATAATTTCACTGTTAGATTTAAAACTTTAAGCTTCTCTCCTAGTTTAGATTTAGAGTAAATTCTACTTGTGGATAATATTTGAACCTATGTATACTATATTTTATCCTATATATACATGCCAAAAGAGGCAGGCTTTGCATAATGGTTATCATAGGAAATAGAACTGGTGACCAGAGTTCAAATCCTGGATGTGATTGTTTTCATTTCACTTCACTTTAATGCCCTTAGAAAAGGTATGAATCCATCTGTTTTCCTTCCAGCTATGGGTAAATAGTAGAGCAGTCTGGCTTCTGTAGCCTTAGGCAACCATTCTAAGTGAAGGAAAACTTTGAATTCAGCTGTATTCTGCTTTAAAAATTGACCTTGTGTCATATCATTCCCGTTGTGGAGGGATTGTGTAAATACATTCATGTATACCTATGATAAAATCTAATTTATAAAATTAGACTTGATAAAAGATAAATAACAATAACTAATAATAATTATAACAGTATTACAACTTGTGTGATGGATAGAAGATTGTTTCTTACCCTAGAACTTAGTAACCTGAGTCTATCATTTTTTCCCCTTTTATTAAATTGAAAACTTTCACCTTTTCACTTCACGGATGCATTTTAAATCTTCTTTTTGGTCTATCCAAATTGACTGCCTCACTATTTCTTGCACTTTGGAACGATTGTTAAGTAAAAGTTATGAAATGTTTCTGGTTTTGACCACTGATAATTGAAGCTGCAGAGAGCAAACCGCAAAAGATAGGGGGGAGTGTGTTGTATGTGTGCTCATGCGTACATAAGTATAATGGATTTGTATTTTGTGTTGGTGTCAATCAGAGAGAAATAGAACTGTCTAAAGAGTTTTAGGATTTTTGAATGAATGGTGTGGAGAATTGAGGGAATAAGAAAATAAATTTATTATAACAGGCTTAAAGTTTGCAAATTATAAAGATGAGTCCACCTTTAAATGAAAATGCTAAAACATTGGTGTTGAGAAATGAATTGATCTGATACAATCACTTATAGGAATTGTATCTAGTCATTTACTTTTCCACTAAGTAGGAATATATTAATTGGTTGGTTACTAATATTAAATGATAAATTGTTTTTTTTTTTTAATGTGGTTATAATGATACTAAGCTCAGTTGGTAGTGTTCAGCTAGAAACCACAAGGTTCCTAGTTTGATACGGCCCTCGCCAACTCTATGTTTGAGTAGCACAGAGATCTGTGCGGTAAAGTAAGGAGCTGATGGTAGGTGTGGCACTCCACCCCAGACGCAACAAGACAATCTCCTTGGTCTAGCGCTAGTGAAAAGGGGATAGACTCCCTTGCTGTATGGCTCATACTGACATTAGGCCGCCCCGACAACTTTACTTTTTTTATTTATTTTTTTTACTTATAATGATACTTGTAGGTTTCCTTAAATTCATTCAATGCCTTATTGGTAGGGTATAGAATATGCTGACTGTATTCTGGAACTTTAAGGTGTGTGGAGTACCACTTTGTCATTTCTCCCAGGTTAACGGACCAGGAGTGATAGTACTTGTTAGGGTTCCATCTAGGAGTCAAATAAGTCTGTTTGAAAAGTATTTGTTTTAAATAGAAATACTTGATACTATATAACTAAATTATTTGTATTTAGAATAATTACTTGAAGCTGTTAATTATTATCATTAGATACTTGAATTCATATAAATGCATGTAAACAAATGATTATTATTAAGTAAAAATAATTACTTGGTATTATATAATAGTGTATAAATTCTCTTAAACAACAACACAAAAATTTAAATATATACATACATTGTATGTAACCTCTAGGCATAAAATAACCCTGATGGGTTGACATGCCATTAAAGTAAATCAATTAATTAAATTCATTTAAAATCACATGCTTAATTTGTGAAAACAAAAACAAAAAAATCAGCGAATTACAGCAAAATGATTGATTTAGTTGATGACAAACATTTACTAATAACAGTAAAAATTTGTTAATCAGAATTTGATTTGGTAAATCTATGAATTATTGATTTGTAATATTTCAATATTTTAATTCTCTTGTCAATGAAGTGAATAAGTTTTATATTTAGTATGCATGTTATTTTATGATGTCAATAAATTGTGAAAAAGAATACCCTTTGCCTATGCATTTCTAATTTAAACTTATTCTGAATTCCTTTTAATTTTCTCTTGTTTTCAAATACATAAAACATAATCTAAGGATATGTGTTAAGCAGGATTTAAAAAATCCTTTTATTTACATTATATGCTCACATGTTTATTTAAGCGAGTATTTTCATAGTGGATTTCATAATCTCCATTAGCCCAAATGTTCAATGCTGTTTTGTTCCTAAATAATATAAAGCATATAATTTTCTTTATGGCTTTAATCTATCCTACATAGTAAGATAGAAAAAACATCTTTTTTTAAAAAGCGAACATTGCTTCCTATTTTTCCTGTCAAGAAGACGTCAAATGAAATTGTATCCTGATATATTATTATTCTTAAAATCTAACCAGGCATCTTTTTATCCAATTGAGCATCATACTGCTAAAGAATTCAAACTTCCATCATCTTAGCTGTGGTAATTTATACATTTATAAAGGGCAGTTGGTATGTATCTATGTATGTTCGGATGAAACTGAAAATAAGACAATTAATGCCAAAGTAAAGTGTGTGTGTGATATATATATATATATATATATATATATTATATATATATATATATTTATATATATATATATATATATTTGGTACAGGCAAATTTATATAATATATTGAGGGTTATCATAGTGATCACCACGTCAATGGATGGAATGAAAGGAATAAAAAAAAAAAATGTTTATTAGTTTGTTTTTTTTTTTTTTTTGTCCCCCCTCTTGTCAAACCGTTTCCTTAATCCTTCTATATCCATTCGTGTCAAAAATTTGTTTACAATTTGACTTTTAATCGATTCTGGGTGTATAACTTGACAAGCACCTGACGAAATTGACCCTTGTTTTACTAATAAACATTTAAAAAAATTTTTTTTTTTTTAAATTCCTTTCATTCCATCCATTGAAGTGGTGATCACTATGATAACCCTCAATATATACACACACACATTCACTATTACCAGATCTTGCTTTTTGAGAAAAATAATGAAGATTTAATTTACATCCAAGAGAGTAATTAAAAAATCAAATTTAAATAGTAACAGTTTGAATTTTTTTTGCATTTAATATTTTGAATAGGAGACATTTAATTTTTTTTTTTTTTTCAAAATGTCTATGGACTTTTTTCTGACGCCCCACAACGCTAAATCAACACAAAGTCTTTTACATAGGGATTTTAGTGGGGCATCCTGCGAAGATCCAACTCGTGATTCAGTAATAATTGATCTTTGAGACTAACTATTTTGCCCTCCCCCTGCCTCTACCCGGGTGAAGCCGGGTAGCCACTCCTAGTTTATAATAGAACCACTTTGTAATCAGTTTATAATACTCAGAGTTCCAAATTTCAATTTGTTTACGTATTCTCAACATTCACAAACCAAAATGAATTTGTTTTATATAACAATCCTGTTCATTTTTTCACTTCTATTCAGTTATTTTTCTAAATTTATTAGAAACGGTTATTGTATCAGTATTCCATGGCATGTCAAAAGCAAGTTTTGTGATTTTGCAACTTGGCATATAATTCTTTATCTTAAGAAAACCTGATACCATCTTCAGCTTGGTGAGCAGATTCTTATTTAAAATTAAGTCACTGATCTGAAGTGAGATTTACAAATATTTCCTTTTTATCAAATTATATTTTTTTGGCTTATAGTCAGGGCTGTGGAGTTTGATCATAAACCTCCGACTTCAACTCCTCTTTTATGTGATTAAGTGATTATGGCATACTAATAAATATAAAATCATGATTTTTTTATAATCTATTTATAAGAAGTATGCACTGTATAACTTTACAGACTAAACTAGGGCCATATAAAGTGTAAGTTCAACTGGAATCTGAGTCAGTATAGTTTTACCAACTTGTACAATTTATGATAAATTTAAATCTACAAGTTTTGTTGGTGGGGCTTAGAATGTGTGTTACATATTACTAAGAAATAAAGGTTTACATGATATATATAGTGTGGTTAATTTGCATACTGATTTTTTAAAAAAAAGACTGGTTTAATAAATAATTAGTTGGTGTTATTGATGTCTAATATTATTGTTTTATCCTCCAACATTAAAATCAATTGATTTTTAATACGTTGGAGAATAAAACAATCCTATGAAGGATTCTATAAAGAAACCAATTAAAATATAAATAAAATGAGTAATATTTTATATGCGTTCTTATTTAATTTCGTTAGTCTTTCTAATTCAATATATTTCATCATTAAACCTTAAATACTTATGCCCGGAGGGTGTATATTCTTGCTAGTTCTTGTAAAATCTGTTAGGCTTACATTACGTACCGTATTTGACGGCATATAAGACCCCCCACCCATTTCAGCAGGTCAGATTCAGGGAAAAAAGTTTTCGGTGACTTGTTTTTTCTTCACCACCCTACATTACTGTTAACCTTGATTATAACAATATCAGCAATAAAATAAGGATGCATGAAGTTTAGAGTAGGTAAAAGTACTGAGCGTAAGCTAGGTTAGTGAACATCATAGAGAAGATTAGGCTAGGCTTACGGGAGATCTCAAACTTCACCTACGATGTATAAGACGCAGGGCAATTTTTTAAGCCAAAATTTTGGTGGGAAAGTGCGTCCTATATGCCGTCAAATACATTGTTTTTTGTTTTTTTTTCCTCAATTTTCTATTACCTCTGATATTATGTATCTCTTTTTGGTTACCAACTGCTGTGCTTTGATCTTCTAATCAATCAGTAATTATCAGTGAGCACTCTGGCACCTCTGGTGACACACATCTCCTTCCTGAACTTAAAAAGGAAATGAAATACCAGCAGGCTCTCTTAAAATTGAGGTCATACTAGAAATGGATTGGAGGAAAGATAAAACATCTATATATCAAATATGCTTGGAGTACTGGCAGAGGTGGGGGGTGGTGGATGATTCCTTTCTCTTTAACAACAACACTCAAACTTGGATGATGAATTTGATAAAACTTTTAAAACTTTTTCATCAGTAAATGAATGTTCAATCCTATCATAAGATTAGAAATATTTTAATTTGCCTGTCTGTAATGTCATCTTATGTAACAATATATACCATGACTCACTACACTTATTTTAATATCAATTTGTCGGTGCGATCACATCTTCTCTGACTAATTTTCCCTTCTATATATTGACAAGCAATACAGAGTTTAGCTATAAATATACTTGCTCATAGCTACTTTTATCAATTAGGCTTTATATGTACATTCAACACTTCCAGTAAACTTTGTGCCTTTGTTGTGAGTTATTATACATATTTACATCAGGGTTGTGTAGTCAGAACACAAAACCTTTGACTTCGACTCCTCTTTATGTAATTGAGTGATTACAATTCATGTGTCCTGGGTTTGATGTTGAACTGCATCTAATGGTGAAGTTCCAAATTTGGAGCTCTGTGGGGTGTGGAGTACCCCTTCATCACCATTACTCCCAGGGCCACTCTGATCTGGAGTTGTAATACCTGTTAGGGCCCAATCTATGGGTTAAATAGAAATGTGTTTTAAAAAAAATTTGAGTTTAAATGAAATTTTTTGAATATCCATAAAAAATGAATGCAACAAAATGTCTTCAGAATAAAATAGTCCAATGCCGTAAAATTCAACTAACAATTCATAATAAGTATAAAAGCATGATTTTGTATAATCTTTTTATAAGGAGTGTGCATTGTACAATTTACAGACTAAACTAGGGCCATATAAAGTGTAAATTTAACTGGAGTCGGAGTTGGTGTAGTTTTATTGACTTTGACTCCAGTGACCCCTTAATTGTTTCCGACTCCACAGCCTTGGTTTGCAAAATAACATTTTACCTCTTCTATTGCATTATCTTTAATGCAATTGACTATCCTCTCCTCGTTCAGAGCCTTGTCTCTATGGATTAGATTACACTGACTCTATTCCTTGCAGATGAGGCTTTAATTGTGGAGATCTGGGGAATGTGGAGTACCCTTTTATTGTCATTAATCTTGGTCCACCCGATCCGGAGTAGTAGAACCTGTTAGTTCCATGTATGGGTCACATAGATCACTTTAAAAATTATTTCTATTTGATAGAACTGTGTGCAAAAAAAACCTAAAAACTCTTAAACAACTACACAAAAAAATGTAAATATGAATGCTATTCCCTAACCTCCAAGCATAAAATAATTTAGACTGTTTGACATGCCATTGAAATCCTTCATAATCCTTATTCACTGTGCAAACGAATAATTATTATTAAATATAAATTGAAATATGTATTTCTTTAAAAAGCTCAGATTTTAAGTTCGTTTTTATCTTTTTCAATGATACTAGCTGATCCCATGGAAATTCCAGTTTAATTAATATATACAAATAAAATCATACAATATTAAGTTGTATACAGCACAAATTAATTATGAATTAAACATAAACTAAATTATCTTCTAGTCATTTTAATATTTTTCTTTTATATTGATCTGATTTTTTAATTGTCTGTTACAGTAAACACAGAAAAAATGACACATTGTAATGAGATTTTTGTTAGAGCATTTTTAACACAATTGCACTAACTTGGAGAATAAACCAATTTCTAGTCCAGTTTGCAACCCAATAACGTGAAATGTCAGAATTTGCATTCACTTCAATCTTTCAAGGTAGATTCAATGCTAATTCTAGAGTATTTTCCTTTTGTAGGAACACACCCTTTATTTATCTATTTATTTACAATTAATTATATAAATTCTGTAAATAGGATGGTGACAACTGTTAGAACTTAATTGCTAAAGCATTTAAAGAATACACTTTTTTTTTTTTTTTTTTTAAATCTTATATTTTGTCAGTTTCAAATGTGCAGAGCTTTTTGAAATATTAGACATTGGAAACTAAAAAAAAAACACTCCCTATATGTACTTGCCCAACTCCTCTGCTACTAAGCTGGATGTGACACAAGGTCAATTTTTAAGCAGAGTACAGATGGTTTGAATTTAGTTTTCCTTCTCCTTGACTGCTGGTGTCCTACCAAAACTAATGAACCTAGTCTGCCCTACTATTTACTCATAACTCTGTCAGTTGTGGTGGTGGGGGGATGGATTCATGCCTTTTGCAAAGGCATTAGCGTGAAGTGAATTGCAAGCAAGATTTGAACTCTGGTCACCAATTCCATTTTTCCTATAACAATAGCTTTTTTAGACAATAGTTTTAAATTTAGATATTTATCTTTTTAAAAAAAAAAATATTTTTGTTTTTTATTTTAAATAATTATTTAACTATACAGCTAAACAAAATTTGATTTGTAAAACATGTAAATATAATCTTCAGTGATTTATTAAAATTTACCTTTATAGTCTCCTTAATTTCTTACTAAAATTCAAGATAATTGTATATTATATAATTTATACAATGTAAACATTTAAAATATATATATATGGTGGTAACCCTTGTTGGTTGTATTAGAAGCATGGAAAAGTACAAAATAAGAAATAAGGAAAATTCAAAATGATGAATATTATCTTACTTTTAATCTTTGATATTTCAGGCAGACCTCTGTCTTTTGTCAAAAAGTTTTGTTGAATGTCTTTTTTTTTTTCTTTTCTTTTTAATCTTAATGTTCTCTTCCCAGAGGAGATGTCGTATACAGTGATGCTGATAGTTTTCTAATTTAGAGCATCCTGGGACACACATATTTGCTTTGAATGAGTCCCCGGGGAAAATTGATGGATTCCAACTAAAGTTTCTTAATAGATTGTAGGGTTTTTATTTATGATATGGGGAAAACTAAAGCTGTCTAACTCCTACCTTGTAACCTATCCTGTGTAATTTATTTCTAAGAAACTATTGAAATGTATTTACAGTTAGCTTGAAATGGTGAAGTAAAAAATAAGAAAAGCATTGGGACACAAGGATATGATTTTACTGCATCCTCTTATATTTTTGTGTGCAGGACACGTACCTATCAGCATTTCTGCATATATATAACTGTGTACTCATTCTAGCTAATACAAGAGTAACAAAATATAGCATCTTTTTAAAGAAAGGTTTTCAACCCTTTCTATTTTTTTTTTTTTTACCCCCCCCCCCCCGTTCATTAGAAACATCTTATTTTAATTATGTTCTAAAAAAGATCTATTCTGCCAAAACAGTAGATTCAAGAAAAACATAGACTGTTATTATTTGCCTAATATGTTTTATAAGTTACCCTCCCTTCCATGGTTCACCATAAACCTGTCAATCAATTAGCTTTTTTTTTATGAAGAATTAATCTGTTTATCTGATATTTGTCAATCTGATTTAGGGCTATAAGACTGTAATTATTTTATCCAATTTTTAAGATGTCATAAATTCCTTTTGGGGAAAACAAAAATTACCAATCAAGTGCAAAATCTCCTTCACCCCCCCCCTTTTCCCCCTATATGATAATGACTGGTTTTGGTTGTGTGGTTATGAGCTTAATGGAGTAATATTTGTGTTATCACTTTCTTCTCTTCTTCTAATGCTTTTGTGTTTCATATGATTTTAGTTTTATCTTTGTCTGGGCAATTGATAACCCTCTTGTTCAGAATCTAGGACATGTAATTATTTACTGTGAGTGGGTAAATGACCCTCATAAACTTGACTTTTTGTCAGGTTTTCCTTGACTAAATATATTGATAAAAAAAACAACAGATTATATGGCTGACATATTCCAGTAAACTTCATTAAGCTTAATACTGTTCATGCTTATTTTCTATTGAGCATTTATAATGAGTTTAAGTGATAACTCTATGACCTGCATAAACATCTAATCTCTGTTCTTTCAGAAGAATTATTATAAGCAATTTTATAAACCATTGGGTATAGATTTTATGGTCTAATAAAGGATTCTCTTTTCTTTTACCCACAATTTTTGAATAGTTGGAAATGGAGCTAAATTTCTTTCTTCTTTTTTTTTTTTCTTAACCCATTAACATTATATTCTTTGAAACCATATATTTAAACATTCTGTTAGAGGGTGCAGCAGAAATACCTCCCACATTCTAAACCTTTACCTGTGTGATACAAGTGAACTTAAGCAAGTGTTAATAGTAGCTCCATCTTGCTAATGGTAATTTTTTTCTTTCTTTTTCTCTTTTCCAAGATATGATTAGTTACAATCATAGTTTGGACAGGTGCACACTGTGCATTTGCTGTTGAAATTGATTTTTTTTAAAAGATTGGTGAATCTCTAATGGTGGCTACACAGAGCTTTTCCGGCTCATTTCATGTTATGTCAGAATGATGCTGTTTCTGATAGAAAATTGATACTGCTATGGGTTGAACATTTCAGAACCACAGGTTAATTGATTAAAAAGAAGCCACCTGGAAGAATTAAAGGAGGCTATTCCCCAAAAAGTAGCAGAAATACCATCAGACATGAATCTTGGTCATTTTTTTTTTTTTTTTTTTTTTTTTTTCAACTTTTAAAAATATAATTGGTCCAAACCATGATCGTAACTAAAAAAAAAAAAAAAAAAAATATGGTATTGTCTAGATAGAGCTATCATTACCACTTGCTTAAGTTCACTTGCACTACACAGGTGACAGTTTAAAATGTGGGAAAGGTATTTCTGCCGCACCCTTCATATTTTAAAATATTATTTACCTGCAATAAAATAACAGTAATACACATTTTCAATTTACAAATTTTTAAATGTTTTATTCTCACTGAAATTAATGTTTACAGAACCATAACTTTCTTATTTATTAAGAACTTTCTCAAGCTTCTTTTGCTGCAAAGAGAATTATTTTTTAGCTTTTAAATACTGATGTACAATATTAATGTTAATGACTTATTTCACCCACCTTTTTACATATGACCCTTAAAGTCCATCTGTACAGTCTTTCACCTTTCAATGTTGAATGTGAAGAAGTTCCATTTACAACTGCAGATGGAACTCCTTGATCTTCAGTATTCAGAAAATTTGAAGTCCAAGTTTCTTGCTTGTCACATCCTCTATTTCTATAAGAACCACATACTTTCATCTGGATGATTCCCCAACCTTATCACCCCCACACCCAACAATTAGTGAGCATGTTCAGCATAACATACTGCTGTGAAGCATGCCAACAGTATGCTGTGTTCACGACTATCAAATCATCACTTGTCTAATGTCTTCCTTCTGTCAACCTTTTCATTTAACTCTGATATTATTACATGTTTTTCTTATTGCAAACAACATCAGATGTCTTATTAATAAATTATGATTATTACCTTGTGAATTTAGTGGACCCTCCCGAGTGAAGCTAAATGCTGATAGAAAATAGTAACTAATAAACCAACTAAATCAGTTTGTTTAATCAAAGTTGTATACAATATGTAGTGGGAGGATACAGAGATTGAATTTGCAACTCTAGGTTGTGAGTGGTGACTTGTAATGAGTCTCCTGTCACCCCCTGTTGGTTGGGGTGGTATGCTCCATCCGGAGCTAAATACCGGGTCAATCACTGGTCTTAGAGGGAAGAACCGGTGGTCCGTGGCAATATTAACAACACTTGTATGAGAAGACCAGAATAATTTCTTTTAAAGAATTGTACGCAATACAATATGTACAAAAAAACAAAAAAACTAAAAAAAAAAAAAAAAACTTCATATTTTCTATTTGTATTCTGAGGATAAACTTTGATATGTTCTTCACAATTATTTAACAAAATCTTGTAATTTAATATTAAATGGAAAATAATTTTTTTAAAATGTAATACAAAGTTGGAGAAATGTTCATTAGTTTCTTAACAACAATGCAATAACTTGTTTACCTAATGTTTAAAAAGTTGTTTATTTAAATTTATGAAATTTAATTATGCAGTGTGTGTGTGTGAATTGTCAATTTTGATTCTAGGGCAGTGGTAGAGGGAATCTGCAACCTTCTGAATCATTAAGTGTTGTCTTCTAATTTAAGTTTTAAACCTCCTCCTTAGAATCTGATATCTCTATGCTTTCTCAAAAAAGGGTGGGGGGGGGGGTCTAAAAAGGTTAGTCAAGTTTTGAATTTATTTTAATAGTATTTAATAGTATATTAATTAAATTTGGGCTTAAGTTGTTAAGTAAAAGTTAAAACTTAAGATTTTAATGTAAATAAATTTAAATGTAACCTTTTTAAAACATAAAAAGGTTTCCCAATTTTTAAAATCAAAAAATCAAATCTGTTCATTTCTGATAAAATAATTTAAAGTTTGTATGATTTTGTGAAAAAAATATTAGATAATTTCTGTACTAGTACAAAAATGTAAAATTCTACATATTTCATTTGTGAATAAAAGTGAAATTTGACTGACTTTATGATTCATGTTTTGAATTTTATGAGGTAAATCTGAATTTTTATATTCTATCAATATAAAAAATATATTTGAATTGGAAATATTTTACTGGTTTATGACTGGAAAATATATTGATTCTTTTATGTGGGTAATTTTTAAAACGTCGATTTCTTTCAGATTCATTTATCAACATCTGAACCTCTTATTGTTTCAAGACAAAATTTGCAAACATATAAATGTACATATTTCTTTGCTAGATATTTTCTGTTTTTAAAATTGAAAACTGAGCTAACCAGATTAAATATTATGCATTTCAATTTGTACTTGGGAATATTGTTAACAATTAATTAAAAATTTTGGGAATTTTAGGGTTTTTTTTCTTTCTTTTTTTAATTAGAATTTATCATCCTTCTCGAAATGAGAATGCTAAAGCATTTTGCATTTATATTTGAGTTTTCACTTTGAATTTTTCTATTCAATTTGTATGAATCATGAAATTTGACACATTGATCGTTTTTTTTTTTCCTTCCTGTTCTTAAAAGTGACTCTTTATCAACTTCTTTTTATACTAACTGGTTTTGCAAGTACATGAATAAAGTGTGGGAATAATGTGTAAATGATATGCTCACTGTATAAATATCTGATCTTAATCTCAAATCCATGTTAAAGGGGGGAAAACTACAATAGATAAAAAGATTTTTTGTAGTTGTTAAAACCATTGAACAAGAAGACACTGTGCACTTCTGTTTTGACATGATTCTCATGTTATCAGCATTTTTTTTTCCTTCTTTTACCCCCCTTCCCCATTATTCAACTTTTAAATATGACACAATTTTTAATATTATTTTAATGTAATATAAATTAATGGGTGTTTAAAATCTATTAATATTAAACATTAGATCTCCTCCTCCTCCACCCTCTCTCTTATATATATATAAATGATTTCTATTATAAAAAAATGTTTAAGCTACTGTGACTGAACATTATTTATAAAGGATTCACTAAAGTATATCTATGGGTGTCTGCTATTATATAATATATATATATATATATATATATATATATATATATATATTGTTCTAATTCAACGCATACAAAACATCCTTCATCTTCTATCCATATAAATCCTTGCTTTTCTTCTCATTCTCAGTCCTGAAGAAGTTTTCACTGTAAAACCGAAATACTCGAGTATCGACAATAAATTTTCCATCATAACATCCTGTATTTGTTTCTAAATTTTCTCCACACACACACACACACAGCAGGTGGTGATAACGACCCCACCAATAACTTCAAGCTAAAATCAAGGAAATGCCCCCCATCATGCAAGGACCTACAACATTTCGAAAACGACCTAATAGACATGGTCAAACACATAAAATTCAAAAAACAACTAGATATATCCTATGTCTATTGAATTTTCTGAATTTTTTTTGAAATTTTTTTCGATTTTCCTTGCATTTGAAACATCTTCACCTGATGATTGCCTCACATGAAACCAATATGGTCGTGAATGTTCCTTTGTCACTTAATAAATAAATATGTAAAACCTTTATATATCTATTTTATTATATTATATAACAGCTCTATTTTATATTGAGCACTCTACCAATAATACTGCCTTTAGTACACCATTCCAGCAAAGCTGAAACGGTGACCATCCCACACTATAGTGTGTATGTGTATATATATATATATATATATATATATATATATATATATATATATATATGGTATATTGTAAGCGATTATTTTCAATGTTAAGGAGTTGCCTACAGTAGTTTTCAATTTTTGCACCCATTCTTATTTTTATTTTAGTCACTGTAATTTCCAAATTGTATCCTATTCCCAAGTAGGATACATTTTGGAAATTAGTGGCTTTTTAATAAAAAAATTTTGAAAGTGTCAAAAATTGAACATTTTTAACATTCAACTTTTTTTTTTTTTTTTTTTTTTTTTAAATAAATTACTTGATCAATATTGGTGTTTTCTGGAACCTCCTTTTTTATCCTGTATATATTGAAAATATGTGTGGATAAAATAATGAATTATAAACAAACACACATTCCAGTGTGTATTTCTCTGTAACAGTGTACAAACACATTAGTTTGGACTATAGATATAACTTACTTTCTATCATCCGCTCCCAAATATGGTGTGGCATGTGGCCAGAAAAATATGCACTCCTCACTTTTGTCTGAAAAATCTGGAAAAATAATGTCTTATACACAGATAATTGTTAATAGCAAAATAATTCTGCAAATACTTTTCTGTAATCATTTTTGATGTGTTGCTTATGATACTAGTTTATCATTAGTATTATTCAGACTATTATTCTCATCTTCATTGTTATCTGTACAACATTTCAACCGATGTGCCCTCCTTTCTTCAGGTATTTCTTGCCGGACTTGGGAGCCTTCTTTTCGTAATCGTGAGCCATCACAGAACTTTGAACCTAACCCTTTATTCAGTCCACGGAGGTATCCTGTTTTCATTCTGCTAACCATACCTGGGGTAGAGGTGTTAAGCTGTGTTAATTATTATTCTATGTTACTGCTGCCCCTGACCAGGATTGAACCTGCAGTCTAGAGATAACTATCACTTAGAACTGTCTTAACCCAACTCCTCTATCCACTAGGCCATGTGTATGAAGGTTCCTGAGTCCGAGAAGAAATATCTGAAGAAGGCCAGAGGGCATCGACCAAAACGTTATAAGATAACAATGAAGATGAGGACAATAGTCCAAATAATACTAATCATCAAGCCTCATCTCAAAAATTTAGAGAAACTAGTTTATCATGTTCATTATTTCTTCACTTTTTAATGTAATCCTACATTCAGTTATTAAACATCTTAAAATACTGGTTTGTTATCCTTTACTTTACTGCTTAGAGGTTCATGCTAGTAGATTTAAAAACAATTTATATCCCCCCCCCCCTTGATATTAAAGATTGGGGCTATAGACATTGTGACTTCTAATTCTTCAAATATATCTCCCTGGGGGCGGTTAGTGTTTGTAAATAATTAAAGAAAATATTTAATTATATGCATTTATTCAGTTTTTACCAGTTGTATTTGTCTGTCTCCCAAAAAGGGCAGAATGTGAAACCAGGTTGAGTTTGAAATGGGGGACCTTCAATTCAAGGTTGAAGCTATTGTATGATTTGTGACAAAAATAGCATGGCTCCTTCAGCACTTATCTTTGGAATGCATCAGGAATTAACTCTAACCCTGACCCTACCCCCATTAAATGCTGTGGAGAGATCCAGCTGAAGGGACACTCCCTTGGAGCTGAACTATATACTTATTTTCTTCTGGTAAAGGTTAAATGATTTTTTTCTTCTGGATTTGAGATTTTGATCGGTAAAAAATGCAATATGTTCTTCAGCCTTTGTTTGTTATTTTAGATGTATTGGTATAAAATAATGGACTACTAGCAGGACCTGTGGATATACCACAGTATGATAATTTGATTATTACAACGTTTGATTATTTACTTGAGAGCTATTGTAAAATAGTTCAAAATTTTAAAAGTTTAATAATCTTGATTTCCGGTCCAATTTAGATATTTTCCAAGTCCTGTTTTTGTCACGTTTTTGTGGGCAAATTAGGTTAGGAGGCCGGAACGACATGAGATCAAAATTACCAAAATATCTTCTGTAATTCACAATTTCAATATTACAATTTTTTTTTTCTCTCTCTCTCTCCCCTCTTTCTTCTTTCCATTCATTTTAATTTTAAACGATGCAAGACCATTTAGAATGTTTCTTTTTTAAAATTGGGTGAAATAAATTGGGACAAATAAGAAATTTGCGATTAAGCAATACCAAATAATCTGGTTTAACATTTTTGCATTGCATCTTAAACAATTTGGACGGTTTCATTTTTAAACAGAGGGTGTTGCTGGTTGATAACTGGCAGATTTAGGTTCAAGCGTATTAATATATAGATAACAAAAATAAAGATACCAGTTTGAATGATTTGTGGAATATCATTTCATAACTGTCATTGATTTTTCTTTCATTATGAAAGAAAAATCAATGATATTCCCTTATCAATTTTATTTGTAAGCATTTTATATATTTGGACAGTGTTTAATAGTTCTGGAAATGTTGAAAGGTAAAAGCATTGAATTGATTAGATGGTTTATTCATTGATTTATATAAAGTTTAAAAGGGTCTTTCTTTCTTTTTTTAATTTAATAGTATGAACAGAAATTTGAATCATTGTGTGTATTCTGACAAAGCATACATTCTACTTGTATTGGCATTATGTGGCATTTCATATATACAGGGCACTTTTTAAAAAAAATCAACCCTTATGGAAGTACCTTTTATGATATAATTTCAAACACTCCACATGTTTACCATCCTTGTCAACACATTCTTAGAATATTCCACAGCTAATTAAAAAAAAAAAATGTCTATATTTTTATGGGAGTATCTTTATTAGAAAAACAGAACTGATACTATGTACACCGCCCTGTCGATGGGGCATTAGAATGCACTGACTGCACCTCTGCAGAGGGGTAAGACTCCCCCAATGGGGCCACCTGTTGGCCGTGGTTGGCAACCCGTGATGCTTAAGGATAGAACCCAGGTGGCTGAGCAGTCCATGACTTGCAATATTCCACTTTAGGCTTTTCTTGGGCTAGACGGTCGGTCAGAGAGGCCCCCTCCGATCAATCGGCTGGCCACATCAAGCCCTAGCACCTATATAATTGCCCCAACCCTATTGCCCTTATGGCAACCTCCAATCTTTCTTATCATATGGATGCTAGAGGGCTGTGGCTGCGGGTCTACATGTCCTGGGAATGACGTTAAACTCTATCTGATGGTGAGGTTCCAGTTCTGGAGGTTTGGGGAATGTGGACCACCCCTTCATCACCATTGCTCCCTGGTCCACTCTGACCCGGAGTGGTAGTACCTGTTAGGGTCCCATCTATGGGTTGAATAGAAAAACATGAGTTGATAAACAAAATTGTATTATGCATTAAGAATGAATTTATTTCACAACTTTGTCGGCATTAAATGACCCACTGAGGTTGATATGCCGTAAAACAAAACAAACCAAACCAAATGTACACCACATGGAGAAGATTCCAAGAATGTGTTGATAGGGATGGTAAACAGGTGGAGACTAAAATTATATCATAAAGGAACTTCCATAGAAATGTTAGCATATATATATATATATATATATATATATATTATATTATATATATATATATAATCTATATCTATCAAGTTATTGCTAAGTAGATATTCATGTAGTTAAGATTGTATGCAATTGATTGGGTTTGGCTTTTTTTCTGATAGATTTGCATCAGTTCACTTGATTTATTTATAATCTATTTATATTTCCACCAGAACATTTTTATATTTAGTTCCCTTGTTTAAAATACCAATTCAATACTACTTTGGTATGTGATCTACGTGCCAACGTGATCTAAAAAAGTAATTTTATTTTTGTATGAGATCTAAATATATCATTTGTTTATCATGGCTTGAATAAAACATATTTTTATACATTTATTTAAAAAAAATAAGATTATACAAATTTGAAAATGATTTATTAAGTTTATAGGTAAATTAAATATCATGTCATGCTGTCAGCACAGATTCCCGTAACTCTTTCTCGCAAACCATCCCTATCAGTTATTGTCCCTGGCAGGTCTTCCGCTTGGCAACCGGAATCTGCACAAAACTGATTGATGTAAGATATTGCTGGTCAGCCTACACTGGTGTGTCCATGTGTAGGTGTTTATAGGAGAACATCACTTATGTGTTCGTCCTTGCTTCTCTATTAGTGTCTAACATGTATCACTTATACATCAAGCAAAAAAAGATATATAAAATAGCTAATAAAAAATTATTTCAATTATTATTACTAGCAAAATAAAAACAACGCCCTCTGGGCGATGTAAAAATACATTTTTGAAAGATATTGCTTGAGGAGGTGGAAGTTAAAATTTAAATGTCGGAGAGTTTGAACCATAAATCATGAAATCATCAAATTTATTAAAGGAGTAAAAAAAAAGATAAAACAATTTGAAATCGAAACTAAGTTCTATTAACTTTGTTTTATTTTAATAGATATTCAAACTATATCTAAATATATGATACTGGGGATGTATCTATTAAAACTTGTTTTAAAAAACAATGAGGACTGTCTAATGTTCCGTGCTCAAATTTTGTGTGTATTTATTCTATGTAATGATGATTTCGGGTATAGTGACGTAAGCAGTGATGTAGTTTTTGTTACAGACAAAAACCGGAAATGAATCTCCATTATTAATTATTATTAAAAGAAATTAAAATGAAGCAAATTAGGGTTAGATAGATTGCATACAAAATAAAGTTAATCACATTGCCTACCAAAATAGAACCACCAATTCTATATTTTGTTGAACACCTGTTGTAAACAACATATTTTTAATGGCATGTCTTCAAGATAAACATTCAGCTTTTCAGCTGTAAATACTCTGTATCAATTTTGAGTTTTGACTCTTTGATGTAGAAGGATCTCATTCTCTTGTGGTTTAGTTCAGTCAGTAGAGCATTCGCCTAAGAACTACAAGGTGTTGGGTTCGATACTGGTCCTCGTCAATTTGGCACATGTAGCACAGCTTTGATAATCTGATCTGTGTGGTAAAATGGGGAGCTGACTGTAGGTGTGGCATTCCACCTCAGTAAAAACAATCTCTCTGGTCTAGTTCTAGTGAAAAAGGGGTAGACTCCCTCGTATGTTTGTCTGATAGCAACAATAGGTCACTCCACCAACTCTACTTTATATATGTCATATAGTACCTAAATAATGAGAATGGAATTGTCTGTTTTTCCTATAAATAATGTGACAAAACCTCTGAAAGAAAATGAGATCTCATGGGACTTGCTAATTCAACCTAGCAATTGCTAATTACTGTTCACCTTGTATCTTTGGTTAGTAAAGTTTTTCCACTATACTTAATATTCGTTATGTTTCTTCCTATTATTTTTCTGTTAATTCTGATACTTGAGTTACAACAATATATAACTTGAATTTAGAAGAAACAAAAATGTATTGTTCTTTTAATAGAACTATTAATCCAAAACTATAAGAAAATATATGTTTAAAATCAACACAATGCTACTCTGTTTTATGCTATCTATCTAAAAGTCTATAAATAGATTGAAATTAGTATAAACAATGGCTTCTTTTAAGCAGAATTTGATAAGAATATTTTTGGTTGATTTTCATCTCCTTTTCTTTTTTGAAACCAGTTATATTTTACAATTAGGAACATTGGGTATCTTTGCACTTTTTAAATTTCAATACCATTATTCACAATGATGAGAATATAAAGAGCTTTAACTTTCAGTTTTCAATGCTGAAAAGATGAAACGTGCCAATAATCATTCACCTCTCAAGGATTTTTTTTTTATTAGCAGAAAATGGAGTCTGGCAGGAAACAGTTTGAGAATGGAGGTGAATTGCTAAATTGTAATTATCCTTGAAATTTTTGATAGTTCATGGATGTTAACTAGTTGTTAAGATAAAGGAATGCTTTGTATTAAGTATTAGAAGTGGCTACCCGACATTGCCTTGCTAGAGAGGGATTTTTTATTTTTTTAAGTTAGTCCTGCACATCCATTATTACTGAATCGTGAATTGGATTTTGCATTGATCCAGATACTCTGAAAAGAAACGTTAATGTCTACTATTGGAAATATTGAATGCAAAAAAATATTCCATGCTGTTATCATTTACATTTCATTTTTTAATTATCTTCAATATAAATCAAATCTTCATTATTTTTGCTCAAAAACCAAGCCCAGGTGATATTTAATGTGTATATATATTTACTTTGTCGTTAATTGTTTTATGTTTGAAGTTTCCTCCGAACATACACAAACACACAACTGCCAGCATAATGGTTATTGTCGTAGGATGTGGACTTAACTACCAGAGTTTTTAGATCCTGGACGAGGCTGTTTGCATTTTGCATAGCGCTAATATATATAGGAAAAGTATGAATTCACTTATTCTCTTTCCAGCTATGGGTAGATAGTAGAGCAGACTGGGTTCTTTAACCTGTGTATGGCGACCAGTCTAGGAGAAGGAAAAATCAGAATTCAAACCAAACCTGGAGAGTGATGGGGTCTGCCAGGTTATTTCTACCTAAGACATTCTATATAAGTAACATCCCCATGACCAAACCAGGTTATTGGATAAGTCTTTTTTAAATTTGTTTTTATTTAGTCTTAAAGAAATGTTATTGTAGATTATCACATTTTTTAGTATTCTATTGAGATTTTAAAACTTTTTTTTTTTTCTTTTAACCTTTTCTTGTTTTAACACTGACTTTTTCTGATTATCATGCTGCTATGTATCAAAATATTATATATGGTTTTTCATATTATAGCCAACTGTTTCTCAAATAATTTGCCACAAATGATATCAATCTTTTTTCTTTCTTTCTTTCAATTAGGGAATTGATACTTGTGTTGGATTATGCAGTAATTTCATTTTATTTTTTCAATATCGAAACTGAAATTTTTACCTTTCATTTCAAAAATGTTAACAACATTACCAACTCCAGCAGCTTGGTTTTAAAGAATTGAGATTGTATCATATAACAATCTTTTAGCTTGATCTTTTCCTTTTCTCCCCCCCTTCCCCCCCAACTTTGTGAGGAATAGATTAGAAAAGGTTATTATAAAAGTTTGCTATGTGATACTCTTTTATCCTGCATCTTAATTAGAAAATATTAAATTAAAATGGATTCCTTTTGATTTTTGTTTTTTTGATTTTTTTATTTTAATTTATTTTCTTTGATTTCAAGCCACTTTGATTGTCCAATTGATCTTTTATAAGAGCATCTCTGACTTAAGAATTGGAAAAGGAAAATATCTGATTAGAAAATACATTTGAAAAAAAGAAGAAAAATCTGCACTTAGTATAGAACTTTCCTTTTATTTAGTTTTCACACTCTTTTGTGTAACATTTGAATTAAATATTCTTTCATTTTATAAATACATCCAACAATCGTTTCTTTTTGAGATTATACTTTTTAGAAATTTATAAAAAAAGAAAGAAAAAAAGAAGATATTAAAAGAGACAACCGATATTTACTGCATTTAATTGCCTTGCAGCCCGTGATTCATGTTTATTCACTGTAAGCGATCTTATTACTTAAAGTATTTGAGTCATTTTATCGCTTACCCATTAGATTCCTGGAGTCATGCAGTTAACACTGCATGCGTTCTTGAAAAGATGTTGCCGTTTGTATATTTATCTAGAAGTGGAAGAAGCATAGAGAAGACATTTCACTGTGACCTGATGACAAGAACCTGCTTTCCATGCTGTTATTCTATATAATTTTTCAAGGTTCTACACTTTATAATAACCAAAGTTCTCAATGTAAAATGCTCTCTATATCTATTAATAATGGAGATTCGCTTCCGGTTTTTGTCTGTAACAAAAATTACGTCACTGCTTATGTCACATTACCTAAAATCATCATAACATAGAATAAATACTCAAAATTTGAACATGCAACATTAGGCAGTCCTCATTGTTTTTTAAAACAAGTTTTAATAAATACATGATTGCTATTATATATCTATATATAGTTTGTTTTATTCTAATACATATTTAAAGTTTACATTTCAAATTGTTTTATTTTTAATCCTTTAATGAATTTGATGATTTTACTTACTTAGGGTACAAACTTGCTGACATTGAATTTTTAACTCCCACCCCTCGGGCAATATGTTTAAAAAAATCTATTTTTACATTGCCCAGAGGGCGTTTTTTTATTTTGCTAGTAAAAGTAATTTAGTTGACTTGGCGCTCATTAACTTACTATAAATTAAATTAAACTCTGCAAACGAGTCCGATGACATTTTCTCTGCATTTTTAACTAGATTTATTTATAAAATTTTATTCCTAATTCTCTATTACACATGTTTTGTAATGATTTAATGTTTAGATGTAAAAGTTCATGGTCTACAATAAAATCTCTGGCATCAAGCAAGTTTTCTTCATCATTTACTTGTCTGGGAATTATGTTATTAGGTTCAGCCTCTTTGTTAGTTGAAAGAACAAATTAAATCTTTTATAAATTTACCAGATAACCATTTAATACATTAAAAGGTTCTAAACTCTGGGATAGTTTTAATCTGTTAAATAGACATTTCCTTATTAGATGCTGAAATACTTGAAAGCCATTACTTTGCCTCTTTCTTTCTGGTAGTTATTTTGATAAGACAAAAAAAAGCTTCTAAGTTTGACTATTGATGGAAATACCACTCACTCACTCACTGATATGTGGGTGGAGCAAAATGTGCCCCCCCCCCTTCCACTTCTCCTGCACCAAAAATCCTAACTTCCTTGTGAAATACATTTATCTATTATCCACAAAACCATATGAGAAATGGAATAATAGTAGGATTCTGTTAAACTCCTTTCTCTGTTTTATACATTTTCAATATAAAAATCAAGAAGACAACAAATCTTGATATTTTATTGGTAGAATTTAAAGTTATTTCTATTTGGATTTATAAGTTTGGCATTATAAGAAAATCTTACAAGAGTTGTATTCAACTTATGTATTCTTTGTGGATTTTACTGTGAAAGGAAAGAAGTATATCAGACTATATGACCTTAAGGCACCCCTTCCACGATCTCGACTCGTGTGGACACTTTTATCATTTACACCGTAAAAATCTAGTTGTTTGTTAGGGTTAGGGGTTAGTTTTATTATTTAAAAAAAAAAACCTCTAAAAATCATCTGTAAACAATTAACCAGATTTTGACAGTGTAAATGGAAAAAATGTCCCCACAAGTCGAGATCGCAAAAGGGGTGCCTTAAGGTCATATGGTCCAGTATATCTATATTTATACAAGTGATTTTATTTTATCATAAAATTAACAATTAGAAAGACAAAAATATATTTTAAAACCTAATTCAGACTATAAACACAATTAATGGTGGCAAAGCAAATTTGGACACATTGATTTTTCTAGTTTAGCTTGGTCAGTAGAGCATCTGCATAGGAATTACAAGGTTCCAATTCAGCGCATGAGTAGGATAGTGGGGAGCTGGTGGTAGGTGTGGCATAAAACACTCTCTCTGGTCTAGCACATGTGAAAAGGGGATAGACTTGTTGTGCAGCTGATATCATCAATAGGCTACTCCACTGACTTTACTACTAAATTGCATAGTATTGGCTTGTAATTCCTGCTAAGAGAATATTTTTGTAACCATTCACAAATCCTTCACTATATAGTTTTAGAATCTTTGCCCTTCGTTTTCTAACAACTTTCAAATCATTAATGTTTTTATGATAGTCTGATGAATCTGATCTGACAAGCTTCATAAATTTTCAATGAGATTCAAGTCATCAGGTTGGCTAAACCATTGGAGCACCTCTACATTATTCTGAAGAAACCATTTTCAAATTACTTTAGCTGTTAGGCTTCAGGTTATTATCTTATTGAAAGATCCAGCCCTCTTCAATCTCCAACCTTTGCACCAAAGAGAACAAATTAGCTTCCAAAATACTTTAATACATCATACCATTTATGATTCTTTCAATCATGTGAAGTGCCCTTGCACTATTGAAAGGGAAACACCCTGAAGCAATGATACTTTCACTTCAATGCTTCATTGTACGCATCGTGTTTGTCTTTTCTTTTCTTTTTTCACAATCATAGGCACATCTATCTTTTTATTGTCATACTTGACAAGCTGGGTCATGGCCAACAACTTCAATTTTCATTTGGAACACTTTTCCAAAAATAATTAAGCTTCTCTAAATGCTCATGTACAATCATCATCTGAAAATTCTGGTTGACTCCATTTCAACATATTTTCTGTTGGGTATAGAACCATTTAAACCATTTTTGTGCTGTCAATTAACTAATACAGTGCTACCTTAACTTATGACTTATAAGTCACTCTGTCAAATTATTATTTTTTTAATCAAATTTTTTTTTTTTTTTTTTTTTTAGCTTTCTATTGAAAGCTAAATTTAAGGTATTGAGTGAGCTTCAGATACGCTTATGTTATTAAATTCACTAAAAATAGTTAAGTTTCCAAATTTATTACGTCAAAGAAAAATAATATAAACATTGAAAATTAAAACATATTACAGCACATAATTCACTACATTCTATTTTATGTTTTTATACAATACAAAGTTATTTTTCTAATTAAAAAAATGTAACAAAAAAATTAGGGTGTTGGGGTGGGTGCTGGAATATATTAATGGCATTTCAGTTTATTTCAAAGGGGAAAATTGATTTGATATACAAGGAAATTTTACGAGAGGAACAAATTAAACTCGTAAGTCAAGGTACCACTGTAGTTCGTTTAGTAACCAATGTTCCAGCTATTTAGCTTTTTTTTTTTTTTTTATGAGTATTGTTTTGAGTTGCTTGTACTGACATTTTCTGTGGAGCAACAGTTTGATAAAGTTATTTGTGATACCAAACATCTTTTAGTTCAGAATAATCCATCTAATTCTTCTGACAATGATCTTTAATAATTAGGCAATATCCTAAAACCATCATTATATTTATTATGTCATTCTTTAGTTTGGTTGAGAACTTCTTTACTTTAACTATGACAACTTTATCTCACCCTGTTGGCAGGGCTTAGAATGCACTCACTGTATCACTTGCACAGGGGTAAGACCCTCTCCTCTCCAAAAAGGGGTCTCCTAGGTATGACACTAAACTACATCTGATGATGAGGTCCCACTTCTAGAGCTCTAGGGAGTGTGAACCACCCCTTCATTGCCATTGCTGTCAGGTTTACATTGACCTGGAATGGTAGTACCTGTTAAGTTCCTATCCATGGGTTCATCATCATCATGTCACGCAATTAGCACGGATATCCATGACAATCTCTCACCAACCTTCTCTATCATTCATTGCGCCAGGGAGGTCCTCTGCAGCATTCAGTATCCGCGCAGATTTGGTCAATGTAGGTCCTTGCTGGGAGGCCCACATAAGCATGTCCATATGTTGGCTTCCACAGAAAAACATTGCTTATGAGTTCATCCTGCTCCTCCAGCAGTGTCCAGCATGTCTTGTCCGTCTCACTTGGATGGTTCAGGAGATAGAGGGCAGGTGACTGTACAGCTGCTTCCTTGTGGGCTGCTGTTTCCACAACTTGTTCAAGACTGCAAGCATCATTCTTGTGCAGTTCTTATCTAATTCAATCTCAAGGTGCCTCATTAGGGTCCAAGTGGTGCAGCCATACAGCAGCACTGATACAACCACTGCTTGGAAGAATGGTTGTTTTAGCTTGTCTTCAGTCTTAAATTATTGATATTCATTCAATGTTTACAGATTATTCTATTTTTACGGATTATTCTATTTTGTTGTATATAAAAATTTTGCCCTAAAGGAAATAACTTTATTATAGACTTGTACAAAATGTCTCCAGTAAATCTGGTTACAACTTGAATGAGGAACTTGTTTGAGGTTTATCTATGACTCAGATGAAAACTTTGACTAAATCAAAAATCTTATACAACTATTTCTTCATAACTTTGGTATATTTTCTATCTATATTACTATACATCATGATATACGAAGAACTGTAGGAAATTTAACTTTTGAAATCCTGCTCAGTACATTTTGTTAAAAATTGATAAAAAAGATAAAATAAAAAGATTGATGTTAATGTGGAATTGACTCTATGATTTTGTTTAGAAAATGAATCCAAACATGTGCTAACCCTGTCAGCTGGGACTGTAGAATACACCGACTGCACCTCTGCAGGCGGTTAAGACTCCCCCCATGGGTCCACCTGTTGGCCATAGGTGGTGACTTGTGATGCTTAAGGATGAAACACAGGTAGCTGAGCAGTCCATGACATGCAACACTCCACTTTTGCCTTTACTTAGGCTAGATGTGTGATCGGAGAGGGCTTTGTCCGATCAATCGGCTGGTTACATCATGCCCTAGCACCTATCTGATTGTCCCAACCTTATTGCCCTTATGGCAAACCTCAGCCCTTTTTATCATATGTGTTAAAAGTCGGTGGCTGAGGGTCTTAGTGTTCTGGTTATGATGTTAAACTCTATCTGATGAAGTTCCAGTTCTAGATTTTTGGGGAATGTGGAGTACCCCTTCATCACCATTACTCCCAGGTCCACTCTGACCCAGAGTGGTAATACCTGTTGGGGGCCCTGTCTATGGGTTAAATAGAAAAAAATCAGTTTAGAAAATGTGTCTAAAAAAATAAAATGAGTACCCATTAAGAATAAAACCAAATGTCTTTGGTATAGAATAACCCAACAAGGGTTGACATGCTGTAAAATCCGAGTAACCAAGCATGTGTAACAAAATGGTTAATATTTTTTAACTCTTGGTGGTTGATCATTTTAGAGAAAGTAGACTTTTAAAAGTTCTTGTATTAAAATGAACAGTTTCTCAAAAATAGAAATGACATATTTCTACCTTTTTTAAAGAAACTAGGCTTCAGTATTGTAAAATATTGTGGGTTCCATGAAGTGCATTTTCCTTACATTGTGAGAAGCAGTTGTACAGAAACAATTGTCTGCATAGAATATTAGTCATGATAAGAGACAAGTGTAAATAGTCTTAAGACAAAACAGTTGAAATTTTATTCCTATTTTGGGGTATTTTTTTTATCTTGTGTATTATATTTTATCTATCTTTTTATTTATTTATTTTTTTGTATTCCCCAGGAAATTGGTACATATTACATTTTTGCTTTTATTTTTATTTTATTTTTGGAAAAGAGTATTTACATTTTTAATTATTAACTTTCTGGTTTAAGACAGCATGAATTCTTTTTTTTGTCTTTTTTGTATTTACAGACTTCACAGCATAAAAAATAATAAGGGATGGATAGGTCATATTTCAGTTAGATTTGAATTGTCTTGTTCGATTCTAGAAAAAATGTCTGCAATCATTTGAAATAATAGAAATAATACCAAGTTACAAAATTGCGTTTATTTTATATTTTGTAATATGAAAATTTTCTTCTATAGAAAGAAGATTGTTTAATAAACCAGTTGGGATGCATAAAGCTATCTAAAAAATTTCAAGCTCAAATAAGTTGCCTGTTGTTTTTGTAAAGAGCAGGTGGTTTTGATTTTCTTTTCTTCAGTATAAACAGAATATTATAATCACCATTGCAAAATATTTTATACATTGCTGCTTGAATTTAAATCCTAGAAGGCAGTTGTTTCAAAATGACATTTCTGTTTCCACTGCTTTTATTTCTTTAGGCTTTAGAAATACATTTTAATGAAAATCAGAAAATTCTCTTGTGGAAAATATTCACTTTTCCCCCCCTTTTAAAAATTATAATCTTGATTATTTTTAGGATTATTCTCATACTTTAAATACCTCCTTTTAAATGTTTTAGACTTTCCTTTTATAGTTTATTATTAATGGGCATGTACTAGTATTCAATAGTGTTTATTCTTACTATTCATATTCTACTTATCTTGTAACTTCTATGCTGGTCGGATTCTCTGGTCTTCTTCTTGGGTTGGTTTGGGTGTTTCTTTGTTTCCACTTCTGTTCTTATAAATGAACACAAGGACTGGTTTTAATTTTCAGCATCTTTTATTCTTCTAAAACACATTTCAAACGTGCAGATGGAGATATAGCCATTCTAAGCCAATGTGAATCTCTAATCTGTTCTCATAACCAGGTGGTCATAACCAAACCAGCCAATCAGAGAACTGCTAATAGGTCAACCAGGTTTCAAGTCTTGTCTATCATATTACTAGTTATTTTCCATGACTCTTCTAACATATTACCAGTTAACTTTTGAATTCAAATATTTCAAATTCTACACTTGCTTTACAAAATTAATAAGCCACCTATTCATTATGTAACATTCGGGTGAGTCAAAAATTTTGCAATGTTTTGCGACATGCTAGTTTGTGGCACATATATCACATGACCAAAGCAGTTCCATGTATGGTTGGTAGTATTATGGTAGTAGTTGCATTGACATGTTCATTACTTTACTCCATGTTATTTAAAAGCCACGCAATTTGGGAACTTAGGCTTTACAAGTTTGAACTGGGCCCTGATTTGTTGTGCAAAAGATGAAGGCATTGTTGATTGCCGTACAGTAATGATATGGTTGAAGAAAATTTACTCAGTTTGCAAGAACCTTCATCAAGCATGGTCAGGTAGGCCTAAAACGGTAGATTCTAAGGCCATATTCTAAGCCATAGAGGTAAATCTGGTGAGTAGCACTTGGAGAGTATCAAGCAGGTTTGCCATCTCATGATCCAGTGTACCAACCAAGTGACTAATTTAGTCAAGTTTGGTACAAATGAGTTTCAATATTTGATATTTTAAATATGTTGGCTATCTTCCACATCATATAACATTGATTATTCTCAAGTAATGTTTTAATTTGATTCTATCAATTTCCGGCTGGTTTACCTGACTGGAGTATCATTCAACAAATCTCCAGCACAAAACATTACAAACCTCTTTTGACATGTTCAGTCATTCACTGTACTTTCTCTATAAACTGCACAAATCTTGTTTTTTTTTTGTTTTTTTTTTTTTCATTTTCAGCTTTATAAAAATAAAAATATACTGAAAATGTTGCATAGTTTCTTCCATTTTGAATGTTAGAATCAATAAACAAAAATTTGCCAATTTTGATCATTAAAAAAAAATCCTGCTGATATGACAGCTGTCATAATACAATTAAAAATGATCTTTTTTTAAATGAAGTTAAAAGTAAACACTTGTAATGCTGTCAAGTAACAAAAACCAACAAAAAAAGCCCTTTTTGATTAACCCAATATATTTACTTTATATTTCTTCAACTGCAGAAAGTACTATCTGTGCATAGGATAATGTTTGGAAAAAAGAAAGTTGTGAATTTAATATTCCTACCAAATATTATTTTATGCATTCCAGAGACATGCAAACATTTAGAAAGAATTGTACAGGTACATTTGTATAGATTTGTATTAGTAAATATACATATTTACCAAACTCCACACGAGTAGGATGTGACACAAGGTTAATATAATAAAAGGAATAGAAAAATCTGTTGGGTTGGACAGCCGGATCACTCCACTGAAAAAGACATTCTCATAATTTCTCCTAACCAAGTCCTTGTTGCCTGTGACAATCTTTTCTAGCAGTTTTTCGCCAAAGCTCACTTGCCTCTTCTTCCTTGTCATACCCTCGTCAGCAAGACTGGAACACAGCTACTCCATGTGTTAAGGCAGGCCTTAAATAATCATACTAAAATCCCACATCCAGGTCAATCGCACAGTGTCGTAATTTACATGAGCACCTACGAGGTCGTCCGACGTCTAGCCACGACTCACGATCAGGAGGATGTGAGTTCAATCTCCCTAATCGCCTGTTACATTCCCCCTGATCTCATTTTATACGCCAGACATATTCGTGCATGCTTTGAGCTACCACATGTGTGATTTCTTTCGCCACAGTTAATTTCTTAAACAGAGTTTAACAGGTGTGAATTCATAGTTTTCCTTCTCCAAAACGGGGTGCCTAACCAAGATTATCATTGTTATGACCTTGTCACATCCTATTCGTGCAGAGGGATTGGTAAATATGTTAAACAGATGTAAAGGAATTGTTATATTTCTAGATATTAGTTTAAGTCGGATGAATTCTCCTCTTCATCTATTGATAATTAGTTTTTGTTCACAGGCATGGATGTTCCCCACCCCCTTTCTTTGCAGTGATTTTCCTTTTTTACTTATGTTTTAATTACATTTTACTTTGGATTTTCGAAACTGATTTTTTTTTTTTCTTTTTCTTTTTCAGTCTGTTGAACAATGTCTCATTTTGGATCCACAAAAAATCCACCATGGGCTCGACAAGGTGAGTACATGTTTCTACCTATTGTTTCAAAAGCAGAAAAAAGATTTTTTATATATATATATATATATATATATATATATATATATATATATATATATGTCTGATTTGGTAAAAGTACCTGTCTTCTTGCCAGTTGTAAATTGCAAGAAAGCTAAAATCAATAACATTCTTAACCCTTTTTTTTTGCAAAGAAGGGCATTTACTTACCGTATTTGACGGCATATAAATTTTGGCTCAAAAAATTGCCTTGCGTCTTATACATTGTGGGTAAAATTTAAGACCTAGGCTAATCTATATGATGCTCACTAACCCAGCTTACGCTCAGTACTTTTACCTACCCTAAACTCCATGCATCCTTATTTTATTGCTGGTATTGTTATAATCAAGATTAACAGGAGCGTATGGCAAAGAAAAATAAATACACTAAAAACTTTTTTCCTGAATCTGACCTGCTGAAATGGGGGTGCGTCTTATATGCCGTCAAATACGGTCATTTTGTTAGTTAATTTGTAAATAGAATACTCAATATTAGAAGACATTATTTGAGAGATAAATATAATATACTAGCAGGACCTGTGGATATGCCACAGTATGATAATTTAATTATTACAACATTTGATATATTTACTTAAAAGTACTCGCAAAATAGTTCAATATGTAAAAAAGTATAATAATCTTCATTTTAACCCTCTCAATCTTTTCTTTCTTTCCTTCTTTTCATTATGTTCGATTGATTAGCATCATCGCTTCCACGTGCTCACCCCCTTTCTCTGTCTTCCCCAACTCTCTTTATTTCTTTTTTTTAGCATGTCCTCTTTCTTCCCTTTCTTTGTAATAAAAACAGAATAGTCGATTATTTAACTGAGGTGATGACACTCATAAGAACAACACCAAATAATCAGGATTTAGATTTTTGCATTTCCTCTTCGATGATTTGGACTGGTCTCATTTTTAATCAGATGGTGTTGCAAGATAAGTCATACAATTAAGGAACACAAGTATTGATATATAGATAATACTTAATTTTCAGAGAAAATTTGCTTTCTTTAATCATATAATTCGATATATTGGTATAATAAATAAATAGAAAATCCGTCTGGTTGGACAGCCAGATCTCTCCACCAAAAAAGACATTCTCCCAGTTTCTCCTGACCAAATCCTTGTCACCTGTGACAATCTTTTTTAGCAGTCCTTCGCCAAAGCTCACTCGCCACTTGCTTCTTGTCGTACGTCAGTGCCCCGTCAGCAAGACTGGAACGCAACTCCCAGTGTGTTAAGGCAGGCCTTAAATAAACCTACTAAAATCCCACATCTGGATCAATCGCGCAATGTAGTAATTTAGATGCGCACCAATGAGGTAGTCCGACGTCAAGCCACGACTCACAATCAGGAGGATGTGAGTTCAATCTCCCTAATCGTCTGCTACACTCCCCCCTGATCTCATTTTACATGCCAGACATATTCGTGCATGGTTTTTGAGCTACCACATGTGTGATTTCTCTCGCTACAATTTGTGGGACATGAATCAAAATATAAAGATTCCAGTATAGAAAGTAAATAAAGCAATTTAATCAGTTTCAGACCAACCAGTTAGATATAAAACTTCACTACTGGTTTTCCTACTGTTGTCTTTTGTTCTTTGTGTTTACTTGTAAATCATTAGAGAAGAAAAAATAAAAGTATATAAAATTAGATTTCATTGATTTACAGCATCACGTGAAAAATAAAAACTGATATTTTTGTACCATATGTAAAATTCATTTATATTTTAAATTAGGCTGGGAAATGAGAAATAATTGTTTTTTGTTTTTTTTTAATTCTAAAACAATCAAGAAATTGTTTTGTCTAAATTAGGGTTCTTAAATCAACTTGCAATTCTTTTTATTTTCTTACACACATTTTTCTTAAGACAAAGTATTGATAGTCACATTGATAAGACTTCTATGTAAAGAAGTAGTGGGCTAAGAACCAAAAACGGAAATTTTGTATCTCAAAGCTAAAACCTCTTGATTTTTTGATTTTTGATTTTTGATTTTTTTTTTTTAACGGCGATTGGGATTATTTTACTCCTATAGGTTAGGGAATTATGTACATTGTATGTTTATATTAATATTCTTCGTGTAGTTTCTTTTAGAATTTTTCTTTTTTTTTTTTTGTACGCTGTTATATCAAATATTATCTAATACAATAATTTTTAAATAGATTTATTTAACTCATAGATGGGACTCTAACAGGTACTACCCTCCAGGTAAGTGGACCTGGGGGTAATGGCAACACTACTCCACACTCCCAGATTTTAAAAATTGGAGCTTCACCAGATGCAATTTAGTGTCATATTCAAGACATCACTTTTTGGAAGGTCTTACCCTTCTGCAAGGTGTACTGTCAGCCTTGTCAACAGGGCAGAAAAGTTCTTTTCTGTTTTTTACTTTTTAAGATCAATGATTGTAAAGTAAATAAATATAAGTACTTATGTATGTATGTATATTTCAATTATAAACGCCACTCAACTAACGGTAACAAATCTTTTTTCCACAGATTTTTCTAATTTAATGCATACAAAACATCCATCATCTTTTATCCACATAAATCCTTGTTTTCTTCTCATTTTCACGGTCCTGATGAAGGTTTCCATTGTAAACCGAAATGTTCGAGTATCAACTATAAATTTCTATCCATCATAACATCCCATGTTTATTTCTATTTCTAAATTTATATATATATATATATTCTGCATTGGGAGAATATTGAAATGATCCTGTTAATGCTTTTTTTTATTTATTTGTTAAATACTAAATTAGTTTTTATCCTGTTTGATTTATAGCGAGACTATAATTCGTTATGAATGATGGACATTTAGGTTAATAACAATATTTTATAGACCAAATCAAATATTGGGTTATTTTTGTGCTGTTTTAGTAGCCTATTCAGTAAAACTTCTGTTGTAATCTAGCATGAATCTATTACCATTATGCTAAAAACAGGAAATAAATGTAAATCTTTAATTTTTTATAAGCTTATCTTCTACTTTTCCCAATATTATTTGACAGTTTTTTTTTCTTTTTTCTTTTGTTGTTGTTAACTGTAGCGTTCTATTTTTGATATTTTTCTCTTTTCCTTTCTCTACTTTTTTTGCCTCATACATACAATGTATTTAATAGCAAAATGTACATGAATTAGTATTTTCTAGCTTAAAGCAGTCTGTTAAATTTTTTTTTGTCGAATTTCTGAATCATTAACAAATATGAAGAAAATATTTTCTTTTACTTGCAACAAGAACTCTTTTCTCAATATTTTATATAAATTTCCTTTTTCTTAATGCGGATCATGGAAATTTGAAAATAAATAAACTTGTATCAAAAATCCAACAATGAAAATTTGTTTAAAAATCTAAATTTTAAATAGACAATGGAAGTATATCCTTTTGATTTAATTAGTTGGATTTTACTGCCTGTCAACCCTTGTTGGGTTATTTTAAGCTGAAGACATTTTGTTTTATTCATTTTTTAAAAAAATTTTTTTTTTTTTATTTAATCTTTCTGAAATTGTGTACAGGTGTGGATTATGTTAAAGTTAGACAATCCTCAAAATATCGGCTTCCAATTGCAAAAATTGGCGTAGTTATGTTGATTTTTAGCTCTCCAAATTAGAGGGAGGGTAACAAAAAATGGCGACTTTTTGTAATCTATTTTTGTCTATAAAATGAGGTCTAGAGCTTCCTGACTCCTAAAAGTTGGTTTATAAAAATGTTTTCACCCAAGGAATCCAAAGCTGCTATCAAAAAAGTTTTAAAGTTAACTAATTTTATGTTATTAATGATTTCTGATAGCAAAATTTTAACTGATGCTGTAGCTTCAGTTCTGAGCAAAAAACAATCTTTTGGTACAAATAATGTTCAATATATTTGAAATAATAATAGAAAAAAAATTGTCATAGATGCATACCACATTGGGATATTGATCTTGCTATGAAAAAATCAGCCACCAGGATTCTATCCTTAAACATCACAGGTCAGCACCCATGGTCAACAGGTGACCCCATTGGGGGGGGGGGGATTTTACCTTGGCGGGTCATTTAATGCCAACAAAGTTGTGAAATAAATTCATTCTTAATGCATAATACAATTTTGTTTATCAACTCATGTTTTTCTATTTAGCCTTAGACGGGACCCTAACAGGTACTACCACTCCGTGTCAGAGTGGACCAGGGAGCAATGGTGATGAAGGGGTACTCCACATTTCCCAAACCTCCAAAACTGGAACCTCACCATCAGTTTCTGTTTGTGTATTTCTCTTTGATTAGATTTTAATGTGCTGATTTAAAAAAAAAAAAAAAAAAAAAAAAAGGAAAAAAAAGATTCTATATAATTATACTTTTCACAGACGAGAAACATTTTTGTGCAGTCTAATATAAACTAATTATAAAAGTCTCTATTTTTTTTTGTATAGATATAAAACTAAAATAATATAAAAGATTTTTAAAAAAACAAAAAACAAACTATTATGAATAATCCAATAATTAATTGTTTCATATCAATGCCAATTTGTCTTCATAAATTTCAAGATAGCTTGGTGAAAAATTAGATGTCTGTGTTGTTTTTCTTTTATCAAATATCTATCACTCTCAACCACTGAGCTTTCTCATACACCCCCTCCATCATAACAAAAAAATGTTGCTGGCTTGATATATAGTAATTAAAGTATTAGTTAGGTAATGAAAGCTGATTGGTTGAAGTTGTGCAGAAGAGAGAAACTAAAACAATTGGGCCAACTGGCTTGTTCTGTTTTGCACCAGAGAACAAGTTGACATTTTGGTTTCAGGAACTCATTGTTACACGAGGAGCAGTTTATTACTTATCTAGTAAAGACATTAGTAGTTTAGGTAATTATAGCTTGAGATAAAACATGAAGCAAGTCATCCACAGATTCTTCTATTACCCTCACTCACAGCTGAAATCTATAGGGAAAAAAAAAATCCCTAAAGATTTTACAATAAAGTAATTGTCCCAACCTTGTTACCCTTATGGCAAGCCCCAATCTTTTTTATCATATATGTGCTAGAAGGCGATGGTTGAGGGTCTCAGTATCCTGGGTATGACGTTAAACTGCATCTAATGGTAAAGTTCCCATTCTGAATAGTGTGGGTACCCCTTCATCACCATTACTCCAGGTCCACCCTGACCTGGAGTGGTAGTAACTTTTTAGAGTACCATCTACAGATTAAATAGAAAAAAATGAGTTGAAAAAAAATTTGCATACTCATCAAGCATGAATAGAAAATGTCTTTGGCATAAAATAACCCAACAAAGGTTGACATGCCGTAAAATCTAACAAGCCAAGCCAAACCAAAAAAAATAATTAGTAAAGTCAGCAAAGTAGCCTATTGTCAGTATCAGCCAGGATAGCAAGGGAGTCTATCCCCTTTTCACTAGTGCTGGAACAGAGCTTGTTTTTGCATCTGAGGTGGAGTGCCACACCTACCATCAGCTCCCCACTTTGCTACACAGATCCAAGCTGTGCTACTCATGCACTGAGTTGTTGAGGGTCAGTATCAAACCTGGAGCCTCATGGTACATAAGCTTAGCTCAGTTGGTAGAGCATCCGCATAGGAACTACAAGATTCTGGGTTCAATACTAACCCTTGACAACTCAGCATAGCTAGGATCTGTGATGGTATCCCCCTTTTCACTAGTGCTAGACAAGGAAGAGTGTTTTTTTGCATCTGAGTTGGAGTACCACGCCTACCATCAACTTCCCACTTTACTTTGTGGTTCCTAGGCAGATGCTCTACTGACTGAACTAAGACTACAAACCACAAGGTTCTGGGTTTGATACCAGCTCTTTCCTACTCGGTGCATGAGTAGCACAGCTTGGATCTGTGTGATTAAAGAAAGGGGAGCTGATCGTAGTTGTGTGGTGCTCTGCCTCGGATGCAAAAACAATCTCTCTGGTGTAGCACTAGTGAAAAGGTGGTAGACTCCCTCGTTGTCCAGCTGATACTGACATTAGGTCAGTGCTGATACTTACAATAAAACTTTGTTGTAATTTAACTGATTGATTAATATGATAATTATTAATATTTGGATTTAAACATTTTTGTTATTTCACATAATGTGTTTACTATGTTTAACCGCATTCGGTGTATAAAATCCACTTTCCTTAAATGTGTCTAGCCTAATGGGTAGAAAGTGTCTGGTAAGCATATGTAAGTACTAATGACAATGCAGCAAACTGACAAGTAAGAATTCCAAGACCCATGTTGATGGATTTGTTGTCTAGAAGTAAAAACCACTTGGAAAACTGGTATAGGTTTCATCATCATCATCATCATCAAAAGCTTGCTGACAGCATGGATTCTCTTGACTTTGTCTCTCCATCCATCCCTATCAGCCATTACTGATGTGATAAGTCCTTTAGACGGCATCCAGTGTCTGCACAGAGCTGATGAATGTAAGTTTGGTTTTTTTTTGTTGGTCAGCCAACACTGGTGTGTCCATGTGTAGTGGTCCATAGGAGAACATCGCTTCTGAGTTTATCCATACTTCTCCCACAGTACCCAGCATGCCTCGCTCATCTTTCTTGGATAGTTTGAGATGGGAGGTAAGTGGCCATACAGCTGCTTCCAGAATTTATTTAAAACAGCACCCAGAATCCTCATGTAATTCCCATCTAGCTTTTTCTCCAGGTGTTTCATTAAAACCCAAGTGGTGCAGCTTTACAGTAGTACTGACATGGCTACAGCTTGGAAGAATTCCCATTTTAATTTATCGGCGAAATCAGATTTTCATATGGTTGCTAACCTGTCAAAAGTAGTCCATGCTTTGCTTATGCATATGTTGAAATCACTTCAGTAGATGAGATATTGCTACCAAGATACAGGTTTAGAGGCACCAAATATTAGCAATAAGATTTTACATATTTAAGATAGTTTTGTTAATTTTAGATATTAATTGTTTAGTTTTCATGACACTGAAACTTGATTTTTTTTTTAATTTAAAAATTTTTTTTTTTTATTTTTAAATTTTATTTATTATTTTTTTATTTTTTTATTAAGAATATTTTGAATGATTAACTGACTGGTTTTTAGGTACTTACATTGAAGACAATCTTTGGCAAGAAGAAAATTAAATTAACCCTTTTGATTCAAATGTGTTTTCTGAAATAGGAATTCTCATTCTCACACACACTGTAACACAAGAACAGTTTTTGAATGATGGTGTCATGTGAAAATTTCAGTTTGATAAATGAAAAATTCCTAACCTTATTTGTATGCAACAGATGACATTTCAGTTAAAATTAGTGACTATTTGGCTTGTGACTTCATAATGGGGGGGGGGTAGTTATTTTGTAAAGAATTTAGCACTTTTTGTATCAGATTTAGAATTGTTTTTTTTTTAACTAAATGTTTCTCATGAATATTGTCGCTGTATTTAATTTGCTGCCAAATGATAGGTTGGAGGGGTGTTAATCGTAAAATTACGATGGCACTACTAATTGTTGGAACCAATGGTCCCAGATTTTAAGGCATGTCAACCCTTGTTGGCTTATTTTATGCCGAAAACATTTTGTTTTCATTTTTTTTTTTTTTTTCAAACACCATTTCTTTTTAAACTCATGTTTTCTATTTAACAAGATGGGACTATAACAGGTACTACCACTCAGGGTCAGAGTGGACCTGGGAGTAATGGTGATGAAGGGGTACTCCACACTCCCCAGAGCTCCAGAATTTAAACTTCACCATTAGATGCAGTTTAATGTCATACCCAGGAAAAAGCTCAGTCGGTAATGCATTTGCACAGGAATTGCAACGTTCCAGGTTCGATACTGTTCCTTGTCAACTCGGTGCAGCAGTAGCACAGTTTGGGTAATCAGAACTGTGTGGTAAAGTGGGAAGCTGACAGTAGGTGTAGCACTCCATCTCAGCAATCTCTCTGTCTGAAGCTAGCAAAAAGGCATAGACTCCCTCGCTGTTCGACTGATACCAACAATATGTCATTCTGCCAACTTTACTTATAGTGTTTATAAATACTTAAAAAGCACCATGAATGATAAGTACTTATATATTGAAGTATGTATTTACCTCCACAACCACCACGGGTAAGATATGGTAAAAGTTTGATTGTTAAGTGGAGTAAAGCTGGTTTGAATTATACACACGTATGCTGCATGCTATCTTGAACAAATCCTGTAAGCAGTACCCAATAAAAGAGCAACTGTACAACCACTTACCTCCTATCACACAAACTATTCAAGTAAGACAAACAAAACATGCTGGAGAAATAAGGATGAACTCTAGTGATGTTCTCCTGTGGATACTTACACATGGATGTACCAGTGTTGTCCGACCAATCTTTACAATGAAATTTCCCAACCTTAAATTTAACTGTTGCTGAATGTGTGGGCATCCATTGCAAATGAAAAAAAAAGAGGAAAATATATTGAAATTATTATTATGGATACTTGTTGATTGGTTTTATGGCATATCAACCCTTATTGAGGTATTTAATGTTGAAGTAGTTTTTTGTTTTCTTTTCAAGCAATTATATGGTTTAATGTATTTACCCAACTCCACTTCTTGAGCAGGATACAACACAAGGTCATTTTTTTTTTTTTTTTTTTAGTGCAGTTTAACAACAGGTTTGAATTCCGTTTTCTTTGCCATACCAAGGCTAAAGAACCCAGTCTGCCCTACTACTAATAGCTGAGGGAAAAACATATAGATTCATATCTTTTTGAAGGGCATTAGCACTAAGTGAAATACAGCCCTGTCCAGGATTTGAAGGGGAATAAATACCTATATAAATTCTGTGTTTTTGATCAACTATATAAATCTTGTTTGAGATTATGCTATGCATTTTATATTTGATATCTGTGGTCCTTACGGTGTTTATTTGTATACTTTTGGTTTATGCCAATTGTGAAAGAGATTTTTCAATAAGTTGGTTGATTAATCCCTGAATGATAAGTTTTATTTTATTAATGAAAAGAAAACTTTCAGCATTAAGCAAGTGAAGAGGAAGATCTTAGGTAATCTGAACATTAGCTACATAAATGAGAGTAACTTCCCCTTGTTTATTTCACTTTGAGGAAGCCATGTGTTTTTGTTGGCCATTTTCATTTCACTGTAAATCTACACTGAAAATACGAATTGTTCTAATCCATATCAATGCATGTTTTAACACAAAAATATCATAAAATGTGTTCTTAATTGTGCTTGCGCATTATTTGAAATGAACTTAATTGTTATTAAGAACACATTTTATATTTTCATGTTAAAATATGCAGTTGTATTGATTACCGATCTTATTGTACTGAGTGTGCCAACAATGATGTAATAAAAATGTTGTCATCATGGTACCACTTCCATTTTTGACCCTGTCAGTGGGGCTTAGAATACACTGACTGTATCACCTGCAGAGAGGTAAGACTTGCCAAAAAGAGTGTCCTTTGTATGACACTAAACTGCATCTGGTGGAGATGCTACATTTTTGGAGATGTGTGAAGTACTCTTTTATTGCCATTACTCCCAGGTCAACTCTGACCCTGAGTGGTAGTACTTAGGGCTTCATTCTGTCATATAACTGTATGCAAAAACCTTTTAAGAAACAACTACACAATTTTGAATATAGATGTATAATGTACACCACTATAGGCATATAATAACCCTAGATGAGTTGACATACCTTTAAAATTAAACAATCAATCTTTTGTATTTATATTGTAAATTATGCAGAGTGGCTTATTGTCAGTAAAACAGTAAGAGTCTATCCCTTTTTCGCTAGTGCTAGACCAGAAAGATTGTTTTGCTGAGGTGGAGCGCCACACCTACTGTCAACTTTACTGCACAGATCGGATTACTCATGCGCTGAGTTGGTAAGGACCAGTATTGAACTCAGAACCTTGCAATTCCTATGTAAATGCTCTACCAATTGAGCTAAAATTGTACTAATCATATGATTTCCTAATAAGATTAGTTAATAGTTCATAATACTCAGGTTTTTTTTTTAAGTCACTTATAAATAAATTATTGTATGGGAAACATAGGTAAGCATAGGTTTTGACTAGAATGTATATATGCCCGTTCTTTCAGACAATATTCTAAACAACTACTGCCACATTAAAAACAAATGGTTGTGGGGGTGGAATTTTGAAAAGAGAATATTTTCCATCATTGAAAATAAGTCAGTTGAGGAAAAACTACCTGGTTGAAGTAAGTGAACTGTAAATCCTGATAATCATTTGAAAGATTTAGCAAAAGGAAATTCCTTTTTGTTTCATTAATGAAGATTTCTTTTAAATGAAAACTTTCAGCTGTCATTATGCAACTTAATTTTATAATAGAAAATTATGTTAAAAAAAATAGTTTGATAATTAAATTGATTTTGTTTGATATGAAGTCTTTTCAGTTGTATGTAACCAAAAGTTGATTTATCTTTTTTATACTTAAAACATTTTTTAAAAATTTTTTTAATAAATTTTCTAATGATAGCCTATTTCTAATTTTTCAGCTAATTAAAACTAGAAATATTTTTCTGCTAATTTAAAAAAAAATATATTTTTATTTTTTTTAATAAGTTTATAAAAATAGTATGTTGTTGCTATTAATTAAAAGCCATTATATTTACTAGTATGAAATAAAAAAAAACTCCCTCCGAACAATGTAAAAATAGATTTTTGAAACATTGCCTGAGGGGGGTAAAAAATTCAATGTCAGCAAGTTTGTACCCTAAGTAAGTAAAATCATCAAATTCATTAAAGGAATCAAAAATAAAACAATTTGAAATGTAAACTTTAAATATGTATTAAAATAAAACAAACTCTATATAGATATATAATACCAGTCATGTATTTATTAAAACTTGTTTTAAAAAACAATGAGGACTGTCTAATGTTGCATGTTCAAATTTTGAGTGTATTTATTCTGTTATGATGATGACAATTTTGGGTAATGTGACGTGAGCAGTGACGTAATTTTTGTTACAGACAAAAACCGGAAGTAAATCTCCATTATTAATACATTAGTATTTTGATTATTTGAATATTTAAGCTTGTGAAACTAAGAGGATTTTAGGAATACCAGGAAGTGAGAATAAAATAATTCTAATTCTTTTTTATTTTCTGTCGTTAAAGAAGTAAAAATTTCTAATGGCCATGATGAAAATGATTTAACAAATTCCTGCATTCCTTTTTGTACTTATGAAGAACTTTGAAGAATTCCACCAATCGATTTTTTTTTTTTAATTTTTAAATTTTTTTATTGAGTAATATCCTTTAATCAGTAAAAATCAAAAACTAAATTTAAATAATTTCCTTATAAACATATTAATGTGTATGCATGATTTTAGTGATCAATGACATGTTTTTTCTGTTATAAGTCGACATGTACATACCAAAACACACACACACACACATATATATTAGAAGCTAATTTAGAAAAGTGATTGCAAATACCAATCAAGGGAAAGAAAATTCAGATTGAAACCAAAAGGTTAAAATTCCTCATCTCCATAATCGGCTTTAATGTATTTACCAAATCTCCCATTGGTGGATTCAGAGTTGCTTCAGGGGCATCAGGGATTTGATCCTGACCCTACTCCTGTGGGTGTAGTGGGTTGGGGCTGCCAAGGGAGATAGCCCCCTGAAACTGGGCATAGGCATTCATCTGCCACTCAGCTAAAATGTAGATAACTTTAACATTCAATATGAAGTTTTCTTTACAAATTATTTTACTATTAAAAAAAAATGTATAAAGTATTTCTGTGAATTTCTGTGAAAAATCTATTGTTCGATTTTAAACCTTAATTTCAAAACTAATTTTTATTTTTTTTTTTTTAATTTTTTATTTAAAAAAATAATCCTTGTATATATTTGAAAATTCCCTATTTCTTGTATTTACTATGATGGAATCATGGCAGTTAGGAATTTTTACTTATTTAATGAAGGAAAAAAAAAAAAATGAAAATAATTTTATTCTATTTTATTTTTTTAACCGATAAGAGAAACTCATCTTATTACTGAATGGGGAGAAGAAATAGAGCTGACAAGAAGTGCACCCCCCTTTGGTTTGAATTCAGTTTTCCTTCCTTCTCTTGACTGGTTGCCTAACCAAGGTTAAAGAGCACAGTTTCCCTACTATTTACCCATAGCTGGAGAGAGAATAGTACCTTTCCCAAGAGTATTGGCATTGTGTGAAATGCAAACAGCCTCATCCATAATTTGAACTCCTCTTGCCATGTCCATTTCTTATGACAGTAACTATTACACCAGACACCTCCAAAATCAGTTTATTTTAACATTTGCTTTAATTTGTTTTTTAAAAGTGATTTTTAATTTAATAATCTCATTTTATTTTTCAAAGTTTATTTTATCCCTCCTCCCCCTGCTAACTTGAAACTTTTAAAGAGCATTCTTTGTTTATTCAGTGCGTACTCATTCTGGAGAAACTAAAAATTTTGAGAAATTCAATTCTGACTTTTATTTTTAGAATTTGATTATCAAAAGAAAGGATCTAATTATTGAAGCTTTCATATACCCCTCCTCCCCTCGTCAATTCTTTCTCTTGTCTTTTTCAACATTTCTGTAATCAAACTTTACTGACAATGCAGTTAGATACGCAGCAAATAGCAATCACTTGCTTTTTTTCTTTTTTTTGGGGGGGGGGGCTTTCTCTTTATTCTTATCCTCAATGAATCAGATAAAAATCTACATTTCAGCTCTAAGTTTACTTTTTTTTCTTTTTTTTTTTAATTTGGTTGCAAAACGTTTCTTTGCATGAGGCAATTCTTATAAGCATTTCTTCAAGCTATGCTGGGAATTCATTTTTGATGAATACTTACCATAGATTTTTCTTTTACACTTTCTTTTCAAAAGTGTAATACTAAGAAAAATAAAATTGTATCGGTTAACTGTATTTCTATTGCTAAGAATATACATACATCAATTCAAATTCTCTCTCTCTCTCTCTCTCTCTCTCTCTCTCTCTCTCTCTCTCTCTCTCTCTCTCTCTCTCTCTCTCTCTCTCTCTCTCTCTCTCTCTCTCTCTCTCTCTCTCTCAATTTTTTTTTTTTTTTTTTTTTTTTTAAGATTTTATTTGGTATATCAGAAAATGCGTAGTTCATAAGTTACAATAATGTATAGAGGAAATTATTGTATAAAACATTTTTTAGTTATTTAAACTTGTGACATGACGTATATAAGAAAAATATTTTAAAGATTTAAATCTTTCATTTGAGTTGTACAGTGTTAAAAAAAAAAAAAAAACTCACACAAACAAAATGTTTGAAAGATTGCTCACATATGTTTCTGTGATTCGATTCAGTATATTTGGTTGAAGTTTTAATTTAAAAAACATTATTTCATGAATAAATTTTCTGATATTGGAAAACCGTCAAAGCCTTTTCAAGACATTAATCTGTTGTTATAATCCTGTGATGAATTAAGAGCTTGTAGTTTTAAGCAAAGTAACATTGTTAAATATACTTTAACCATTTGTTTATAATTTGAAAATATGTAATGATTGTTATATCTATACCTTGTTTGTTTTTCTTAGAATGCACAATATGTTGCCTGTGAAAAAGGCCAATAAATCTGCTTGTTTGATTTTTGTGAATGAGAAATTATTATAGCACTGATTTATTTAAACAATTGTTCTCATCTTGGCTATAATAGTAGTAAAATAAGCAGAGTGGACTATTGTAGGTATCAGCTGGACAGTAATAGTCTATCCCCTTTTTTGTTGGGGAGGGCCGTTATCAAACATGGAACCTTGTGGTTCCAAGGTGGATGCTTCTACTGACTGATCTAAATTGGCCCTTATTTGGTTATGATACTGAGTAAAAGGTTTTTGCAATATTTTGGTATTGTGAGGCACAATTTAGCCACTCTATATTCTTTTGCTGAGGTCAAGAAGGTGACAAACCACACTGGACTGAGAGATGCCTATCTTTCCTGATACTCTCCAAGTGCAACTCTTTATGGCTTGGATCATAGCCTTGGAATCCAGTTTTAGGCCTACCTGACCTTGCATGATTTTGCAGGCTTGTAACCAGATCAAAATTTCTTAAACCAACTGAGATCAACTGAGCCTTTTGCTTTTTGGACAACAAATGTTTTTAGTTGCTTTGGTGGCATGATGGCCCGGTTTGAACTTGTAAAGTATAATTTCTTGAATGGATCTTGTTGAATATTCATCTGTGCAGCTTTCTAGTCACACATGGAGTGAAACAATACATAACATGTCAACACACTAGCTACCACAATACTACCAATCCCAGTGGGTACGGCATCTTGAACTGTTTTGGTAATATTATATATGTGCCACAAATTAGCATTTATCGAAATGTTGCAAAAATTTTGACTCGTGCTAGTATTTCATATTGGTCATTAAAAAGAAATTATTGCAAAATAGTTTTATATTTATTTTATTGTAAGTATTTCATTAAAGAATATTTGAAAAATATTTACCAAAGTTTCATCTGAAATTTCTTTTACAGAATTTACTATTCAGCGATAGATTTACTAAAAGAATAAAGATAACCTATTTTAATGTTATCATTTTTCCTGGATTTGTTGACACTGTTGAATAGATGTTTATGAATGTATTTTGCATCATTGCAAATTCTTTGAGATTGTGTTAAGAAAAAAAAAAGACACTTTAATTTTATGTGGATGAATTGATGAAATAGATAAATTGCTCCACTGTCTATAAATCATCTTCAAGCTCATAATATCTTATGTAGTTTATACCTGTATAGATGTAAATAAAGTGTCTGAAATCAGATAATTTGTAATCTCCAAACATCTGCTTCTGTCTGATTGATTTAACATTAGAAAATTTTGGTTTAAATAAGAATAAAATCTCTTAAAATGTCAATGGACTTGAATATTTGGTATTTAAGATGATATACACTATCAGCATTGATTAGATAGACTGCTACTTGCATTATGGATAAAACTCGTAGTGCATTATTGTTGATTTTAGTTTCCTATTATACACAAATTTATTGATGTAGGCAAGTTATCAGGAAAAATCAGTGCAAACATTTTATGACTTTAACCATAAAAAAGAATAAGCTTATGTAAATGAGATTTAAAAAAAATTTTTTTTTTCTTTTTTAATCAGACATAAGTAGTAAAGTCCACAGGGTAGCCTAATGTTGGTAACAGCCAAACAAGGAAGTGTATCCCCTTTTCACTAGCACTAGATCAAGGAGATTATTTTAGGGTGTGAGGTGGAGCGCCACACCTACTATCAGCTCCTCATACACTGAGTTGACGAGGGCCAGTATCAAAACTGAAACCTTGTGATTCCTAGGTGGATGCTCTACCGACTGAGCTAAACTGGCATTGGTGGTAATGACCTGATTTACTGTAATTTTTTTAAAATCCTTCTTCCCTCACATTTACACTTAATCTTTTAGTCAGTGTTACGAGCATCAGATCAGCTGTGTTCTTTCCTTTCCATTCTGTAAACAAAATTTATCTGCCATTGACCGTGATGAATTAACCATTTGACAGTTAAATCTATCTTATGATATAACACTCAATTAAACAGATTGTATAAAAGAATACAAAAAATATGAGAGAGATTTAAAAATTATCTGCACTCTTGTTTTATGGAAGCCGAGGTCATTGTGCATGATTTAAGAATAATTATAATCCTGTCATGAATTTAGAGCCCGTAATTTTAAGCAAAGTAACGTTGTTAAATATACTCTACATACTTTCAAATTATAAACAAATGGTTAATGATATATAAGTCACCCTGGCACAACACCATGAAGCTAAGAGGTCTAGAAGAAAGCAGCAACAACAAAGCACCGGCACATCAACATCTTCAGGGACAGCTTTCACATGCGGCATCTGTGGTCAAGAATGTTTTTCAAACATTGGACTTCAGTTACAGGAGGCGCTGTAACTTCAGGAGCACAAAAACTATATTATAGTCTTCCGAGACTGAAATGCCAATAAAAATAAAAATATCTATCTTGTTTGTTTTTCTTAGAATGCACAATATGCTGCCTGTGAAAAAGGCCAATAAATCTGCTTGTCTGATTTTTGTGATGAGAAATAATCATAACACTGATTTATTTAAACAAATTTTTCCATCTTGGATATAATAATAGTAAAGTTAGTGGAATGGACTATTGTAGGTATCAGCTGGACAGCAATGATTTAATAAGCAGAACCATGACTAATCTGTAGAGAGCAATCCTACCTCAGCAATGATAACATACCAATTTGCCATTACCATCTCTTGAGCTTGTTGAATATTCTCATCAGTGGTGGAGGTTGATGGACATCCTGCTCCCACTTTGTGCGTCATGCTTGTCTGGCCATTTTTAAAATTTCTATCCACTCATACATACTTCTATGCGGTAGTGCTCTGTCCCCATATCATGTTAAAAGCCTCTAATGAATTTTAGCCCCTGATACTCATTCTGACCAAAGAAATCTGGTCACTTCCTTGATGCATCCTGCTAGTGGAGTGGTTATGTTTACACTGTAAAGACAGCAAGCAAAATGGTGTGATCAGGCTTAAACTTTGATCACATAACCATGACAGTGCCAACTATAAGCACATATGTGCAGGACACAGTATGATAATAAAGATATATTATGGCGAAAGTAGGGATAATTTTTAACTCTCGCTCATATATATAAGCCATAGATGAATTTCAACCGCTGACACTCCTTCCAACCGGAGAAACTGAGTCACTACCTTGGTGCATACTGCTAATGGAGTGGCCATGTTTATACTGTTAAGACAGCAAGCAAAATGGTGTGATCAGGCTTAAACTTCAATCACGTGACCATGACAGTGCCAACTATAAGTATGGATGCACAGAATGCAGTATGACAATAATAAGAATGTTATGATAAAAGTGTGAATCATTTTTGACACTCCCTCATAATACCTTCAGATCTGTTCTTTTGAATGTTTCATCCAGCACAGTACCCTTTATCCAAACTTGTCTCATTTTTGACACCTTTATTTAGTTCAGTGTGTGATTTTTCAACCCAGATTACCAAAACTGCCTTGTCGGTGGGATTTAGAATACACTGACACTATCCCTTGCAGAGGGGTTAAGACCACCCCCCATCCCGTCTCCAAAAAGAGGCGTTCTGGGTATGATACTAAACTGCATCTGATGGTAAGACCTCAGTTATGGAGAACTCATGAATGTGGAGTACCCCTTCATTGCCCTTCTGGAGTAGTAGTACCTGTTAGACCCATCTATGCGTTAAATAGATCTGTTTAAAAATTATTTGTATTCGATAGGTCTGGGGGGGGTGACAAAAACCTAAGAAACAACAAAAATGTAAATATAAACAAACAATGAATGCAATTCCCTAACCTCTAGAAATAAAATAACCCTGGACAGGTTAACATCCTGTTAAAATCAATCCATCAGAACTTTAAGATCTAACATTGAATAAGTAAAGTTGTTGGGGTGTCCTAAAGTCAGTACCAGCCAGACAGTGGGGGAGTTATCCCTTTTCATTAGCACTAGACCAAGGAGATTGTTTTTGGCGTTTGAGGTAGAGCGCCACACCTACCATCAGCTCCTCACTTCACCGCACAGATCCCTTTGCTACTCATACGCTGAGTGGGCGAGGGCTGGTATTGAACCCCGAACCTTGTGGTTCCTAGTCGGATGCTCTACCAACTGAGCTACTTTAAAAATACCTATTTTCAGATTTTTACCACTAATATTTTTTCTTTCTTCTTGTTTCTCATTTCTTGTTCTGAAAATGCTTTTAAAAGGCTCCATGATCATCTTAATGTCTTTCATTCTTAATTGATTAATTAAAATAGAAAATGGAATAATACGAGGAATAAGGAAAAATTAATGCAATTTGTCAGTGAACTCAGCACATTTGTTTTTCAACAATAAAAATGCCACCCATGATTTAAAAAAAAAAAAAAAAAAAAAAAAAAAAAAAATGGTAAAATGCCTTTTGGATATGAAAGTTACAAGAATCAATAATATTAAAATGAATATTTTCAAATAAAGTATCATCTAATTGCTGTTGGCAGTTTGTTCATTTGGACTTTTTATACTTATCAACAGTCGGGGAATATTTTGTACCTTTATTCCAACATTACTATATTCAATGATGCTGTTACCCAGAAGCTTGGGAAAGTATTTTACCTGGAGATACAAGAAAATAATGACATTTAGGATTTTTTAATTTTTTTTTTAATGAAATTGTAATGAACAATTTTAATTAGAGGTAATTTGCACCTTTTCTCAATCAAAGGTGTAAACTCAGTCGGTAGAGCGTCCGACTAGGAACCACAACGTACTGGATTTGGTACCGGCCCTCGCCAACTCAGCGTATGAGTAGCACAGGGATCTGTGCGGTAAAGTGAGGAGCTGATGGTAGGTGTGGTGCTCCGTCTCAGGTGCCGAAAACAGTCTCCTTGGTCTAGTGAAAAAGGGATAGACTCCCTTGCTGTCTGGCTGATACTCACTTTAGGCCACCCCGACAACTTTACTTTTTTACATAGCTTTCAAGCTTTCCTTGATATCTAATTTGTGTAATCTGGATTATAAATTCTTAATGGTAGATTTTGTGCTATTGTATGGCTGCACCACTTGGACTCTAACAAAGTGCTTTGAGAAAAATCTAGATGGTAGTTACACAAGGATGTTGCATTACAAATTATGGAAACAGCACTCCACAAAAAAGCAGCTGTATGGCTTCTTGTCTTCTATCACACAAACCATCAGAGTAAGATGAACAAGACATGCTGGACAAGCAGGGACAATCTCATTAGTGAGGTTTTCCTGTGGACACATTCACATGGATAACCAGTGTGTACTGACCAGCAAAAAAACTTACATCAATCACCTCTGTGCAGATTCTAGATGCTGTGTGAAGTACTTCTCCGGGGCTATGACTTGATAGGGATGGCTGAAGGGAGAGGGAGTCGTGGATATCTGTGCTGCCAGTACAACCTGATAACAAGTAAGATGATTATAAAACACTAGATTAGAGGTTGCCAATTTTTTAAAACTATTAACCTCTTTGTAGAATAATCATACTGAGTTCCAATTACCGCCAAATTGGTAAGACAATGCAACAAGTAGCTGTAACTCAATACAGATCTAACCTTGCTGCAATCCTACTGCAGAATGCCAGAGTATTTATGAAGCCTCATAACATCATAGAAACCAAGCAGCCATCAAGACTCAAGTAATGGAATCACCCAAATACACGAATGGACTATTCTTGAGTTCCATAAGTACCAGCTGTTTTGGACACTAGTTCAGTTGTGCTTAGCCAGTTGCTGTTGTCCAAACCAACAGTTGACTGACTGACTGACTTCAACACTCTTCACGGAATCCTTGATTTCTCCTCAAACCCCCAAATATGTATCGTAAATAAACAGGTAAATGTAGTTTCTATATGTATTCGTGAAGAGAAATTATATCCCAAACCCTGCAAAACCTTATTCTGTATCTTGTCTTCTTTTCAAATACATAGAAATATATGTTTTAACATACTGTATTAATGAAATATAAAGTAGGTATTTACCCAACCCATTCGCCATGGGTAGGATGTGACACAAGGTCGCAAATATGGGGCATCCAACAAGTATCAAACACCTTATTCACTTATAATGGATCTGCGAGACTAGCTTGCTAATAATTACACCATGATGGGACATCTTATTCACCCAACTTGTTCCCCATAGGTCGCAAGTATAGGGCATCTAGTGAGGATCTAACTTGCTATTCAATAGTTATGGATCTGTGAGATTAGCTTGCTAATCGTTATACTATGATGGGATGCCCAAGAAATATAGAGAATTATATTTAGTGAAGAATCTGTTGGCTGCCATTTGTTATGGATAGGGTGATCAATCTCTTTTTTTATTTCTCAATATCAACTTTTGACTCCTACCATATTTATCACTCCCCCTCTCCTCTTCTGATCCCCAGGAATTTATTGACTTTTGGGATAGTCTCATCAATCCCCGGGATTTTAATGTATTTTCTCTGTTTCTTTCTCTTTGTTTATATATTGCTATTATTTTTACTTTATAATTAACTTCCTTAGGAAATAGCAATCCTCTTCCAGTCCTGACATTTGAATATACAGTGGTAGCTTGACTTAAGAGTTTAATTTGTTCTGCACATAACTCAATTTCCTTGTATATCAAATCAATTTTCCCTTATTTAAATAAACTGAAATGCCATTAATCCATTCCAGCCCCCCACCCAAAACACCTTTTTTTTTTTCTTTTTTTTTTTAAATAAGAAAACTAGGACGGTATGTTATAAAAACTAAAAAAAAAAAAAATAGAATATAATGAATTATGTGCTGTAATGTGTTTTGATATTCATTTTTCGTTATAAATAATATTTTTCTTTGGCATAATAATTTGGAAACTTAAATATCTTTAACATAAGCATATCTGAAGCTCGCCCATACCTCAAATTTTAGCTCTCAACACAAAGCAAAAAATCAATCAAGTGGCAGCTCGTAACTAGGAAAATTTGTAAGTTATGATTCTCTCTCTATCTATCTCTCTTTCTCTATCTCTATCTCTCTCTCTCTCTCTCTCTCTCTATCTCTCTCTCTCTCTCTCTCTCTCTCTCTCTCTCTCTCTCTCTCTCTCTCTCTCTCTCTCTCTCTCTCTCTCTCTCTCTATCTCTCTCTCTCTCTCTCTCTCTCCTCTCTCTCTCTCTCTCTCTCTCTCTCTATATGGAAAGAGTGAGAGAATTAGTTTAATTCTTTGTTTTACTATTTTATTTTATAGTATTAATTTCTTGAATTAATGACTGCGGGGTAGCTTGGTTAATTTTAAATCTACAGCAATCTTATCCAATATCTAGGTTAATAACAGAATTTCTTTTTGTCTAAGTTATCAATCATGTCCTTCATCTATCACATGATTTGTATTTTATCATACAATTTTTTCAATCTGGTAACAATTTCTTTTTTTTTTAGTTACCATAGATACTGATTATAACAACATTTGTTCATTGTTAGAAATCTTCTTTCATTTTAATTCATTTCATTGTCATAAAACCTGTCATTCTGATAATTTTCTTCAGGTTGTTTCCAGGCTACATTTTTAAATTACTTGGAAAATATCTTTTTCCCCAGTTATTTCATTTTGTATAGAATATTACTAAATATGATTTTATTCTTCTCAGTTTCATATCTGCTTCTTCAATCTGCTTCCATTGACTTGGAGATTATTTTTTTAACTTATAGGTATTTAAAGATAAGCATCAACTGATAAGGGACCACTTGGTTATAAAATGAACAGTTATTATTATTATTATTATTATTATTATTATTATTATTATTATTATTATCTCTTATCATTATGAGTATTTCAGAAAAATTGATATAATTTTGGACCAAATAACTTAAGCAATTCTCATTCAAATAATCTCAAATTTTAACAGCATGTGTAGAAACAACTCAAAATTCTGTTTTAGTGGTATTTTTCTTCTTTTTATATAAAAAGATGCCATTCACTGGAAACAAAAAGGTGTTTAAAGATTAAACAGAATTTTGAGTTGTTTCTACTGTGGCTCTCAACACAAAACCTTTGACTCTGACTCCTCTATTTTTTGCACCTCTGACTCTGACTCCACTTTATGTAATTAATTTATTATAGGCTACAAATAAATACAAAATCATGATATTTTTAATAATCTATTTATAAGGAGTGTGCACTGTACAACTTTATAAAGTGTAAATTCAACTGGAGTCATAGTCGGTATATTTTTTTCTGACTCAAGTGACCCCTTAATTGCTTTTGACTCTGAATCCACAATCTTGGTTTCTATATATGCTGTTAAAATTTGAGATCAATTAAACGAGAATTGGTCAAGTTATTAGATTACAAAATTATATCAATTTTTCTGAAACCCCCTATATAATTATTCCAACGCAATGTTTTTATTTTCTTAAGAGGCTTATTGAGTCTCACTGGGTAGGTTCCCTTTTCTGTTTATATTTCCTCAGAAGTTTCAAACCATAGAATTGTTTAAAATAACAACTGTTATAAAAGTGGAAAGTAGATAATAATGCCACAATGACATTACAGGGTCTTAGAATCGGGTTTTATCTTCAAGAATTCTAGCAACCTGTGATGGATGTCAAAAATCTTTGAGCTTTTATGTCGTGGTTGTAATTCCAGTTTCCCCACTTGTAAAATGCTTATGTAATAAGGAGTAATCTTATCTGCAGCCCTAACCTTATTACACTAATCTCAGCAATAGGTGTTGCATTTTATGATTTGATCACTTAATCCCTAATCTTCATCAGGTGAAGATGCTGAGGAATATTTAGCTGGAGATTTGTTGAGGGGAAAATATGAACAAGCTTTTTAGAACAAAATACTTTGTTTCAATATAAAAGTTTCTCAGAAATTCTTAAAGATTTAGCAGATTTCTCTCTCTTACATATTGCCATCTCCTGAAACTTGAAAAAGTCTTTTGGGGCCATGGAAAGTAGTTTACTTTAAATGAATGTGTGTGTAAGGTTCAAGGTTATAATATCAATTATAATCGGTTGAAACAAACAACTCTGACTTTTATACAGGCACATGGAAATGATAGATATAACAGAAATACAAAGAAGATATAAAAAAGGACACATTCATGAATAGAGATACAATAAGGAGATATACAAGAGATACCTAAATGTACATATAGAAGTAAGGGATAGTTATGGAGAGTCCATAGGGCAATGTCACTTACTAGCGTTGCGTTGAGGGCCGAAGCCCCCACCTGAGAAGGGTGTAGACATAAAAGTTTAACCTATGTGTGTGAGGTGCCGCAGAAGAAGAGGATTTGAATCTGGCGCTTGCCTGCTTAAATAGTAAAACACCTGGTGGTGAGAAACGAGAATCCAGAGGGAAGATAACACACTCCAACATGTGTAATATTTGTTTTCCTACATAGAACCCATCTCGTCACATACTTCTGAATGATTAATTTTGATGTTTTGCATATAATATATATTTACCAAACCCCTCTGCAGAAGTAGGATGTGACACAGTCAATTTATTAAGCGGAGTTTAACTGGTTTTGAATTCAGTTTTCCTTCTAGACTGCTTGCCTAACCAAGGTTACAGAGCCCAGTCTGCCCTACTATTTGCCCATAACTGGAGGGACAATAGTTTGATTCATACCTTTCCCAAGGGTATGTGAAATGTGAACAGTCTCATCCAGGAATTGAACTCTTCTCACCATGTCCATTTCCTACAAATTTAAGCCTTTATAAGAATTATGAATTTAACCTGAAAATATATATTTTTCAATATCTTGCATAAGGATACATTTTTAGAACAACCATCAAGGATAAAACTCTTAACTATCCTTTATAATTTTGAGTTTTTAGTTATTTCTTTCTGATAGTTTCTGTAAAGGAAAACTTTGAGATAATTCTCACCTTTAGTTGGCTAAATTCCTAGCAAATAAGGCAATTAGAGTAACCTCCCTTGACTTTCACTTTGAAACAAGACGGTAGCCATTTTGATTGTGTCCGTGCGAAATATACAAATCTTAGAATCGTTTCGAAAACAATACAACTGCATGCTTTAACACAAAAATATCATAAAATGTGTTCTTAATAACAATTAAGTTCATTTCAGATAATGCCCACACACAATTTTATGCTAGGAATTTGGCCAACTAAAGCTGAAAATTACCAACTTTGATAAGTTATAAACTTTTAATCAAGTAATAAAATAGTGAACAAGAGAAGTGTTTCAGTGTAGTTTGATTACTTCAGTAATATAGAGGGGTGGTCTGAAAATCTTGTCATCAAAATATAATCCCCAATTAATCAACTGTAATTACTTGAATTAATCTGCTGGAAAGGAAATAGAAAATTATATTATTATTAAAACAAAATAAGTTAGAACAATGTGTAGGGGTGACTACTACTCTGTACATAAGATTTTGCAACTCTAATAAAATTCTAATGTTTACAACCCTTTCATGACCATGTACAACTATCATAGAATGGCTGAACTTGCACAAAGGTGTCAAAATTAGAGTGACCCAGAAAAAACAGAACCCACAAATTTTGTAATAAAACTGTTAATTTTAACTCTGGGGGTCTAGGATTAGGGTTTAGGGTTAGTTTAATGGGAAAATAAATAAATAATTTGGGTTCTGTTTTTTCTGGGTCACCCTAATTTAGACACCTTTGTGCAAGTATGGCCCATAGAATTTCTAATTCTGTATGCAGAATGTTTACTACATTCTGTTGTTTTCCATTATTTAAAGGTTTTTAAAGTCACATTTTTATGAATGGTTGTTTTGCTACCAAACATTGGAAAATGCTTCTATGAAAGGCTTAAAAAACTGCTGATTTTTTATTGCTATTAAACCTATTTTACCATGGATGTTTTCTTATTTAGAATATCCTTCACCTTTTTCTAACAACTGTTTAGAAACTTATTAATATAAAGATATTAAACCCACTGGCTTATCATGAGAGAGACCCATCCTTATTCTCTCATTGTTTCAGTTATGGTCTATGCTTCAGTTAACTTTAATAATAATCATAATAATAATAAAACTTATGATGTACAAGCAGAAACATAGCTGTATAAAAGCAATTTGGCAGTACAGGCAAGCAATAAGCATATACAAGACATCTCAATGGCAGGAAATGATAATAATAAAATTAATAATACATGAGGTCTCAAACTTCACCTGCGATGTATAAGACGCAGGGCAATTTTTTTTTAGTCAAAATTTTGTAAAAAAAAAAACAAAAGGTGCGTCCTATATGCCATCAAATATGGTATTTTACCATGGATGCCTTTTGTTTTCTTGCTTAGAATATCCTTCACCTTTTTCTGTTTAGAATCTTATTAATATAAAGATATTAAACCCACTGGCTTATCATGAGAGAGCCTTATCCTCTCATTGTTTCAGTTATGGTCTATGCTTCAATTAACTTTTGCTTTCTCCTTGCCAAAATCCACCCCCCCCCCATATCATGTTGCTTTTATAGTTTGGGGGCAAGTTCTAGTACTCTATCTTATTACTGAAGAATTGATTTACTTGAAATATTGAATTTTGGCCTATATTCAGTGGATCATCAATCCTTTCATATTCCTGTCATTTCTTTTCTGCTACATATTCCCAAGTCTTAGGAGTTTCAGCTTGGCCATGGATATTTCTCTTTTTTTTTTTATCTTGGGATTCTTGAAATGATAATAAAAAATAAATCTTAATTATTAAAGCTTATATAAATTAGATAAATTGATCTGGAGTTACATACTCTAATGGTTAGCTAATTTTGCTTTAAGAAAAAAAAGAAATCTGATTTAATCATTAAATTATATAGCTTTTCATAATGAGGCTATTTTTCCCTACCACTTGTTTAGCTTTTAAAATCTCCTTATTAATTCTTAAATTTAGAGGAATACGATTTTAATTGTTATTTTTTTTTAGTTTATTGCTGTTCATAGGTATATATATATCTGAGTAGATAATTGAGATTAGGTGAAAGGGAGTTAGCAAAGGTAATACAATTTTTTTTTTAAATAAATACGGCCAGACGAGACCTTAAAATCATTTTGTAAGCTATATTTTAGATTCTCCCGGCTCACGCTCTCTCTTCTCTCTCTACTCTCTCTCTCTTCTCTCTCTACGCTCTCTACTCTCTCTCTCTTCTCTCTCTCTACGCTCTCGCTCTCTCTCTACGCTCTCTCAAGAAACTAACATTATATAATGAGGAAGTAGTCAAGAGATACATAAAGGGGAAGAAAGAGATAGACACAGTAAAGTAAGAGAGTGGTCGTTTTTTTTTTAATTAATTGCAAATTACGACTAATTAGAACCAATTAAAACAATATTTTTCAAACATAATTCAATCCTAAAAGTAAGAAATAATTTAGTATAATTTTCATGTCATTAAACTAAACAGTAAAAAAGCCTTTAAGGAGCAAAAGTTGATTAACTCAGCTTTAGTATAATAATAATAATATATACATACATTCACACACACACACACACACACACACACACAGAAATGCTGATAGGTACGCATCATGTGTCCCTGCTGCACAAAATCTAAACGGACACTGTAAAATCGTATCCATTTGTCCCAAGCTGACTGTAAATACATTTCAATAGTTTTTTTTAGAAACGAATTACACTGGATAGGTTACAAGGTAGGAGTTGGACAGCTTTAGTTGAGACCCATAAATTTTCCCGGGAACTCATTTAAAGCAATTATGTGCATCCCAGGACGCATTCAATCAAAAAGCTATCAGCATCACTGTATATGTAATGTGGATGGTATTAAGTGTTTTTGTGATAGGCTTCAACCAAAATTGACAACTCAAACATACATTTTTATTTATTTTACACATGATCTCCTTTCTTGTCAATGCACTTAATCAATTCTTATTGTAGATTGAACATATATATAAAGTATATATGAGTATAGATAAAAGGATATGAAAACAACACAATATGCTGTTAAAGTGAAAACATTTTATATCCTATTCATAGCTAATATTGAACAATATTTTGATTTATAAAAATCATCTTCAGAGCTTGTTTTTACTCTGGACTCATCGAGAGAGGAGTTGAAAATAATATGAATTCAAAACGAAAACATTGATGTTCCAAAAAAGTTATGCTGTAGTTTTAAAAAAAATATATAAGAAAGAAAGAGTAGTGGGAAGATAGAGAGGGGAGGTGTGCGCGGAAGCGATAAAGCTAATCTGTCAATTTAACGTAATGAAAAGATGAAAAGAAAGAAGAAAAAAGAGTTAAATCACGATTATACTTTTTACATATTGAACTATGCAATAGCTCTTAAGTATACATATCAAACGCTGTAATAATTAAATTATCATACTGTGATATATCCACAGGTCCTGCTAGTATACAAGAATTATAAGAAATTTAAGCTTTAATAAAATCAAAGATCCATCAAAATGATTTTGGTTTTATTGTTATGAAATTGAGTAAATGCAGCAAATATGGACCATAATAAACTTTCTTATTTACTGATTGCACGAGTGCCACGTGTTAACAAATTCTGGTGCATGCCTGGTTACGGCTGTTGGGACACTGAGGTCAATAGTGTTTATCTGACCTTAGTGTAGAATAAATTAACCTAGATACCCACTTGATTTGGCCAGTGAAGTATTAGTAGAAGTAAAGTTGAATATCTGTTTCTGAATGACATTCAAACTAATGACAATGTACTGGGTAGGGGACAAGTGTGTTAATGTCTATGTAACCAGCAAACTTTTATGAATATCAAGTGAAAGAGAGAAAGATGAAAAAGTTCCTGGTTTAAAGTTGTGGTATCAACCATGATAATGTAAGAGAGAGAGGTTTCTAGAAAAAAAGAATGTTGCTCAAATTGTGGAAATGCGGTGAACTATTGAATTATTTACTGACTGAGCAGCAATTATCGGGTATAACAAACTTTGAGATTTAATGACTATGCACCCCCCCAATCCAATTAGTTTGGGTTTACAATATTTTTTTCAAATTTCACTTTGTGTGTGCATCATCAATTTCTGTATAAATAATGATTAAGAATAATAGGTGTTTACAAATGAAGAAATGTTCTTATTGTTATGGAAATTTCCACTTTTCTCTATTTTTCTATTTTGGACAGTTTTTTTTTTTTTTCTCTCCTAGTAAATATATTTGCCCAGTCTTTTTTTTTTTTTTCCCTCTCATTCCCGCCCCCTCCTGTTCCTTTTCTTTTTTTCCCCCTTATTTCCCCCTTTTTTTTCTTTCTTTTCTTTCCCTTTCTTTTTCTTTCTTTTCTTTCCCCTTTTTTTTCTTTTTTCTTTCCCTTTTTTCTTTTTCTTTCCCCTTTTTTTCTTTTCTTTTCTTTCCCCTTTTTTTCTTTCTTTTCTTTCCCCTTTTTTTCTTTCTTTTCTTTCCCCTTTTTTTTTTCTTTCTTTTTTTTTCTTTCTTTCTTTCTTTTTTCTTTCTTTTTCTTTCTTTTTTCTTTCCCCTTTTTTTTCTTTCTTTTCTCTCCCCTTTTTTTCTTTCTTTTCTTCCTTTTTTCTTTCTTTCTCTTTTTTTTTTTGATTGGTTCTTTCTTTCTTTGATTCTTTTTTTAAACTTGGATTTAAAATACTGTAAAGTGACCCCTTAACTTTTCTTAAGATATTATTGTAGATATGTTGTTGATTATTTCTACTGAATTAAGTTGCTTATCAAATTGCTTAATTAATTGAATAATTAATGAAAGGTATTGAAATGCCATTTATGCCAAACTGAAAATGCATATATTCATCTCTTCTGAAATTGTGGTTATATTTATTTTAATGTAAAACAGTAGCATATTGAAGTATGGACCAATCTTTTTTACATTTTTCAATTTCTTATGAAAGTAAAAAGGATTGTGTAATCTCACCATTACATATATATATATATATATATATATATTTGACTATGATGCCTATAAGAAACAAATTTTTATATTTATCTTTTTCCTTTACATTTTTTTTCCATGGAATTCACACTTCGTAGGACAACACAATAAACGTGTAAGAAAATATATGCATAAATATGATTTTTTTTGTTTTTTTTTTTTGTGGGGAAGTGGTTGAATTAATTATTTTCTGTAGAAAGCTAAGATACAAACTTAAAAAGAAATTTAAAAGATAGTTGTAGCTAAATATTGTATTTTACTCCTTTTAGGGCCAGTTTAGCTCAGTTGTTAGTGCATCCGTCTCTGAATCGCAAGATTCCAGGTTTGATACCAGTCCTTGCCATCTAAGTAGCACAGCTTGGGTAACCTGATATGTGCAATAAAGCTGACAGTAGTTGAGGTACTCCACTGCAGAAAAAAAAAAAAAAAAAAAATCTCCCTAGCTAGGGAAAAGGGATAGACTCCCTGGCTGATACCAACAATAGGCCACTTCACCAACTTGACTTACTTGTATTAATGTGTTTCAAGGTTTATTGAGTAACATTTTAAAGCAGTGTAATTTGGTACATGTTTACTGATATTAAAGTCCGTGATTCATAGAAGTCAATGTACCATATAATGTATATTTTATTAATAGCCAGAGAGGTTATGCTGCCTCCATAAATTGTATTTGAAGGCGTATAAGATATACATTTAAATGAATTGAAAAAATGATGCAAATATTACATGGTGTCCTATATGGTGACATTATGATGACTAAGATGTTACCTATTGAATTTCAAAAGGGACAACTATAAGTCTTATATAAGTTGCTATGATGTTAGTCCTCAACATGCTGGCAGCATGGATATCAACCAACCCTATCGGTCATTACCCCCTCGGAGATCCTCTGCGCAGTATCTAAAATCCACACAGAGCTGATCAATGTAGGTCCTTGCTGGTTGACTCACACTGGTGTGTTCATGCATAGGTATTTACTGGAGAACGTTACTTAGAAGTTTGTCCTTGCTTCTCCAGCAGGGTCCAGCATGTCTTGTTCATCTTACTTGTGTGATGGGGGGTAAGTGGCTATACAGCTGCTTTTTTGTGGAGTGCTGTTTCCGCAATTTGTTTAAACAGCATGCAATATCCTTGTGCACCTTGCATCTAGCTTATTCTCTAGGCATTTTGTTAGTCCAGATGGTGCAGCCATACAGTAGTACTGGCAAATACTGTATATTATTCTAAGAATTTGAAATGATGAATTTATATTTATAAAGATCTGTAAAACTGTTAAATGATAGATTATTGGAAACTATTATTTGACAGTGTAGGTTAGTTTAAAATGGTTGTGAAAAACTTGGGTTATTTAGTGTAATTGACATGTGGTGACCTGGAGGTCATTTGAGAGAATGGCTTTCACTTTAAAGGAAATAGATTTAACATATCTTCAGTCAGTTAGAAACTGCCAATGAGAAGAGAACAATGCTCTGATCCACTAATGCAGTGGTTCTCAAACTTTATACAGTCTGGGTGCACTTACAGTACTACAGATACTTGATAGCACACTGTATATAAAATAGGACTAATATGTTATTAAGTTAACTGTTAAATATATAAAAAATAACACATTTAACAAAAGCAAACTTAACATACCTCTATGAAGTTTATTCATCCCTGTGTTAATGAGATATATGATTTTCATTTTTCTTAATAAAATTGTTAAAAACCTGTGTTTTTATTCAGTTGCAAGAAAAATAACTTATAACTATCATAATAATGTTGCAACAAAACAAGTAGTGTTTGTAAAGAAATGGTATAATATAGTAACTTAGAATACATTTGCTTTTTCATATCGGGATAGATTTTTCAGGAATACTACGGAGCACACCTGAAAAAGCTCTGGGGTGCACTATTTGAGAACCACTGCACTAATGGATGATGTAAAATGGAAGTCACTGAATAAAGAAATCATGATTAGGTAATTGAAGATTGAGGTGCCCATGGTGTAATGGTTAGCCATAGAAAATGAACACAATAGTACAAGTTTAAATCCTGGACGAGGCTGGTTGCGTTTCATATGGCACTAATACTCTTGGGAAAGGTATGAAGCCAACTATACTCCCTTAAGGCTAGGAGTAGGAAAATTCTGAATTCAAATCTAATAAACTCCACTTAATAATTGACCTTATGGTGCCTCGCCCAGCAAAGACATACATAGATCAACTCTGCGCAGAGGACATCCCAGGGGCAATGAATGATAGGGAATGATGGCGAGAGATTGTCATGGATATCCGTGCTGCCAGCACGATATGATGATGTTGCTGTTGCAGTTTTTTAGATATAAGGCGGGTGAAAGAAGCCTACTCCTAAATATAGACTCATTGACTACCACGTGACCACCGAAGGCATTTCTATTGTCCAATCACTGGCACTGCTGCTTCTGCTCTATTAATAGAGGCACCATTCTAAACTTATGTCATTGACACTTGGATTCCCTTGGACGTAGGACTTACAAGGAATACTCTAAAACCGGATTCTTATTGGCTTGCTTACTTACTTATTACATCTGGAACTAAGGATGCCAACCAGATACTTAACAGGTTATGGGCCCAGTCACGCACGAATCTTTTTCAATGGCAATGATGCCAGCTATGAAATTTGGGAAACTAAGTTTAATGGTACCTTAGAACCCTTCAACTGCATGATATAATCAATGCATCATCTGACCACACCCAGTTTTTGTAGATAAAAATGCTGCAATATACGCAGAATTAATGCTTGGATGATCGGAGTCTCTCAAATGCGAGAAGCTCGTGATAATGGTAGAAAAGCAATGGAAATATTAAGGACCCACTATTTGTCGAAAGGCAAACCAAGAATTGTGGGGTTGTATCGACAATTAAGTTCGTTGAGTAGAAACGATTATGAATCAATTACTGATTACATAATCCAAACTGAGAGCATTGCTAGCTCATTAAAGGAGGCCGGGGAGATTGTAAGCGATGGATTGTTGATCGCTATGGTATTGAAGGGCCTGCCTTCAAATTTTAAACCCTTTGCAACAGTAATAACCCAAAGGGATAAGACTATGACGTTTACGGAATTCTAAGTCAGTCTTCGTAGTTATGAGGAAACAGAAAGTATGTACCCTGGGGAACCAGAAAATAGAACTATACAACTAATGACTCAATTCAAAAAGGGCAAAATCAACCCTCGCTATGAGGGCAGATCAACTAGATATACCAACTACCAGAATTATCAGGGCAAACCTAAGAAGTCGCCAACAAAAACAAATATTATTTGTTATGTTTGTCAGAAAAAGGTCCTATGATTGCAGGAATAAGAAAGACTTTTGTCAAAATGTTAAATATTCTCCCCAAAGAAAAAAGACATATTTCTTTTCTGCTGGATATGATTCTTTAGCACATAAAGAACATTTGCTCGTTGATTGCGGGGCCACTCAACATGTCGTCAACGATAAAACTAAATTTATCAGTTGGACCCCAATTTTCAACCTGAGAATCACTTCGTGGAATTGGCTGATGGAAGTCAATCCACTGGCTTAGTACAAAAACGCGGAGACGCGCATGTATATTTGAAAAATAGTAAAGGTCAAATTTGCAAAAGCATTTTGAAAGGGCATTATATATCCCCACTTTTAAATAAAACATCTTTTCAGTAAGGGCAGCTATGGCTTCCGGGGCCCACATGAATTTTGGACACAAAACATCAAAGTTGATCTACCCAAATGGTACTATATTTAATATAGTAAGAATGGGCTGTTTGTATTATTTAAAAAGATATTAATTCCTCCGAGACTGCGAAATATGATATTAATCCGTGGCATAGTCTTGGAACACTGTAAAATGAGTGATATCAAAAAACTGCCAAAAGTAGTAAATGTAAGGAAAATGAAATTTACCCCCCTCGTTAAAAACTAACTGTTGTAATATATGTATTCAGGAAAAAATGGCCGAGACTAAAAACAAAGTGTTAAAGAAAAGAGATACAAAGATATTGTCGCTCGTTTTTGCGACTTAGCCGGTCCAATTGAACCTGTTGGAAAATCCAATTTAAGGTATGTTGTAAATTTATTGACGATTTTTCTGGACTTATGATGTTATATTTTCTAGCCCATGAATCTGATACTCTGCTAGTTACGGAACAATACTTAGCAGATGTAAGCCAATGTGGCAAAGTTTGAAGTTTTTACCGGTTCTGGACCGAATTTAAGTCGTATGCATATTTTTGGGACGACTTGTTTTTGCTGTGTGCAAAATAAAAAGAAATTGGATCCTCGTTCTAAGGAGGGTATTTTTATCGAGTATGATAAACAAAGTGGGCGTTCCTGGAATAATATTTTCCAGAGTTACCTGTTTGAACAGGATTATGTGATGCCGAATGGGCAGGTTCAAGTGACCGAAAGACTTATATCAGGATACTGTTTTAAATTATCGGACGAAAGCTCAAGTATTTCCTGAAAATCTAAAAAAAAAAAAAACACTCAGTGGTCTCTTTGTCAACATGTGAGGCCGAATTTGTTAATATGGCGGTAACAGTCCGCGAAGCCCTTTATTTACAAACATTAGTGTTAAAAACCCTGTAACTATTTATTGTGACAATCAGTCGAGCATACTACTGGCAAAAACCCCCCTCATACACCAGAGAACAAAACATATTGATATAAAATATCAATTTATAAGGGATGAAATTAAAGAGGGGTAAGATCAACTTTTCAGATCTGTTCACAGGATCGTTGAACAGGATAAAGCTGAATGCTTTTAAAAGAGATATCATGGGGGGCCCAAAATTAAACTTAAGATTTTGCCCTGTCGGTTTGGGCTGTAGAATAATCCGACTGTATTCATGCAGAGGGGTAAGATCCCCCCAAAATGAATGTCCTGGGCAATGACATTAAACCTGTTCAATAAGTTACTAATCCATTAACTTGTATTAATTAGATGTATTGTACTGTATAGTACCGTATTCTTTTGAATTAACACCACCAAAAAACAAAAACAAAAAAAAAAAGATCAAAAAGAAAAAAATTAAAAAAAAAAAAAAACAGAAACCCCAAAAAGTGGCCAATACTAACTTTGGACAGTAACGTTAGGAGTAGGAAAAATAATAATAATAATTAATATTTTTTTTTACAAAGTAGGCTTAGTAGAATATTAGATTAGTAATAGTATTTGTGCTTTTACTATAAAATTGAAAGTACAATTTCTTAATGAATTTATTGTAAACATTCTCTGAATGAAATGATTTGTCGATTGTAATCGATTGTAAATTTCCTCAATGGAGAGATTTAATATTGTTGAATGGAATAGCCCCATTTATATAAAAAAAAGGGGTGTGTTGCAGTTTTTTAGATATAAGGCGGGTGAAAGAAGCCTACTCCTAAATATAGACTCGTTGACTACCACGTGACCACCGAAGGCATTTCTATTGTCCAATCACTGGCACTGCTGCTGCTGCTTCTGCTGTATTAATAGAGGCACCATTCTAAACTTATATCATTGACACTTGGATTCCCTTGGACGTCAGACTTACAAGGAATACTCTAAAACGGATTCTTATTGGCTTGCTTACTTACTTATTACATCTGGAACTAAGGATGCCGACCAGATACTTAACAGTTGCATCCTGGTTGTGCAGAAGGATTGGTAAATGCATGATTGAAGATTGAGTAATTTAATGTTTGTTTATATTCATGTAGAACTGTATTAACAAAAATGTTCTTTTTAATATACTTCCTATAATTTGGGCTTTGCAGTATTGGCTAAAAACCTAATCCCTTTTCAAGTAATCCTTGAACTTATCAAACATTGGAAATAATACTTTTGTACCTAATAGCACAATTTAACAAAAGGATTATAAACAAAACAAAAACTTATTAGTTCTATTATGATAAAGATGAAATCAACAGGAAACTAAATGACAATCAGCCAAGAAAACATTTTTTTTTTTTCTTTTCCTCTCCATTATTAAATTGATTTTACAGTGCCAGCTTTCCTTTCACAAATAACTTGCTCCAGTATACCACAGTGAACAATAACCATTTTAATGTTGGTATACCAATGAATCTAAACGACTGGGACTTGTGGATATACCACAGTATGATAATTTAATTATAACGTTTGATATGTTTACTTATGAGCTATTACTAAATAGTTCAATATGTAAGAAGTATAATAATCTTGATTTAACTCTCATTTTTTTTCCTTCTTTTCATTGACACAGATTAGTGTTATTTCTGCACACTCACCCCCTCTCCCTCTTCTTCTCCCTCTCCCTCTCTTCCCTACTTTCTTTCTTATATTTTTTCTGTGTAGCATGTCCTCTTTATTCCCTTTCTTTATAATAAAAACCATGGCACTCATAAGAAATAAGAATTCGGTGGATAAGCAACACCAGATGATTAAGAATTACATTTTTGCATTTCGTCTTGGCTGATTTGGACGGTCTCATTTTTAACCAGAGGGTATTGCAAGATGATAACTGTAGGAACACCAGTATTATTATATAGATATAAGCCTAGTTTTACTTTCACTTCATCTTTTGGCCTCTTTTGTTTAACCTGCATTCCTTTTGTTTATATCAAATATTCAAAATTGTTTGAATAGGAATATACTAAAAAAAACATCCTGCTCATATAGAGGAGTTGGGTACATACATACTTGTCACCCTTTTCAAGTTCATATTATTAGATTACTCTTGAATATAGAAACTTTACTAAAAGTTAACTTTACACAGAGGTGCTGACGACACACAAAAATCTAAAAGGGCGCAGTAAAATCATATCCATGCATCCCCTTTTTCTTCCCTCAACATTTCAAGCTAACTATAAATACATTTCAATAGTTTCTATTGAAAAGAATTTCACAGTATAGTTTACAAGGTAGGAGTTAGATGGCTTTAGTTTGGAGCCATAAATTTTTCCCTGGGACTCCTTTAAAGCAAATATGTGCATCCCAGGACACACTAAATCAAAAAGCTATCAGCATCACTGTTTACATATAATCAGTCCTCCAGTGTGTATTAAACTATAATCAAGGTTAATATTTTAATTGTTCTTATATTTTGTACAGTAAGATGGTTTAGTTTTTAGTTGGTTTGGTTTCTTTGTTTAATGGCATATCAGCCTTCATGGATTATTCAATGCTAAATAAAGCCACACCATACTCATAGAAGAACAGTAGGGAACTCAGTTCTTGGAATTTTCTCCTTAAATTTATACAGAAACTTGTAACTTAGCATTATGCTCTTAAATTGAATTTTAATGCATGTTTCATCAGTTTTAATCATTAAATGCTTTTTAAATTTTTAAATCCTAGATAATATTTTATGTCAAAATATAACTTGTATTACTGGGTTATTTACTATGTACCCCACATGTACGAGTTAGGCACAAGGCCCTATTAATGTGGGATCACCCACAAGCCGAGACTCATGGGTGGCAGTTGTAAAAAATGCATTGATCCTGTCAGCATTACCCCTCAAGGGGACACCTCAAGCACCGGGCAATAAACCCAGTCCTGCCCCTTTAAATAGAGGGGGCAGGTGTTGCCTGGGGCGATGGCCCACTGGATCAACGATGTTAGCTTGTTCGGTCCAGGGCCAAAACCACCATTACTGTTTAAGATTATGTAGAAGAAATCAGTGTTTTGAGAATGCGTACTTATTGAAGACAATAAATTTTACTTAACCACAAGTAAACTTTAATAAATATACTGCATTTAAACTCTATAGATCTATTTTGTAATTTCATAGCATTATTAAAGAAAATATATCTTGCATATAATTCATATTGAATATTAAACAATGATGGTATATATGTGTCTACAATAACTATCTTAATAGGCTTATAAATTCTGAGTTTTTTTTTCTAGCTATTATTATAGATGTTTTTATTTTTAGTTAATATAACAAACTGCCATTTTATTTTTTTGTTTTTTTAACTTATTTATCAATGGCTAAATCTCAAGTGTTTGATACAAACTAATAAATGTAAGTTGAAAATGGAAATGAATCCGACGATATGTTGAAAGGAAAAATAAAGGAAATATTTTATCCATTCAACATTTTCTTTCCTTTATGTATTTTTCCTTCCTTTCAACAAACTAATAAATATAAAAATTTAGTATTCAATAATTATTGCATCAAAGAATGTAATATTCTAAACACTAAGTTTCTTTCAAACAAAATCTTTTTTTTTTTCTTTTTGGATAGTGTCCAACTTTAGCTAATAATCATATTTAAGTTGTTTATTATGCATAAATTTCCCCATGTTTGTTTTTTTCTTCTCTTCAACATAAAATCTAGATTGGGTTTCTTAAAATTATCTCGCATGTTTTATTCATCATCATTTTTAACGTTTTTAAACTGACTCAAAAATGTACTTTTAATATCTAAATGTTCCTCGTTATTTCAATGCTTACCTAACCACACCTGACTCTGCATCAAATATTTCAATTGAAAAATCTCTTAACATTGTCATGTAATGTGGTGTTAAAGTTCACATTTAACTCTTAACATCATGTTGAGAATTTTCAAAGTCCAGAGTCATATGACCTTTAGGCACCCCTTTTACGATCTCTATTCATAAGGAAATGTTTTTCATTAACACTGCCAAAATCCGGTTGTTTAACAGACGATTTTTAGATTTTTTTAAAATTTTTTTTTTATTTTTTATTTTTTTTAAATTTTAAAACTAACCCCTAACAAACAACAGGATTTTGACGGTGTAAATGAAAAAATGTCCTTATGAATCGAGATTGCAAAAGAGGTGCCTAAAGGTCATATGGTCCCCATTCCTATAAGGATTTATCAATAAATGGCTAAAAATGGCCTTTTCATTTAATGTTACCTGTTATTTCCCATAAATCAAAGACTGCTAAATATGTTTAATATTACATTAAAACAAAGGCTATCGTTTGGGGTGGATTAGGAAAATGAATGCGACTTCTGGCCAGGTGGAATGAAGCGGTATAGGATGTTAAGAGTTAAAGGAATAGAAAATAACACTATTCATTTTCTATTCCATTAAATATACTGAAAAGCAAAATCTTGTTTTATACTAGCAGATATTTCCTATCAGTTAATTCTTCTGTTGTAAGGGAATATATTTCCCCTACAGGATAGTTAGACTTGTCAAACGGAAAACATATATAAAGATATAAATATGTGAGTTTATTCGTAATCGAGTCACTACTAGTTGAGTAGCTAGTCATACTGTTGAAGAACTGCGTGTTGACTCTATTATTTATATTTCTGTACAAAAAGTAATAAACCTATTTCCGGATTTTCAGTGTTTTAATAAATTCAGTCACAACATCTTAATAAATTAAGTTACCACTTGTGAGTAAGAAAGAACAGACATGAAGTTTATGGTTCTAAAATTTCAACACTTTATTATCTTACTCGTAGTAGATAAGTTTTAGTTGAAGTGTACCTAGTTACTTAGTGGTCATGAGTTCAGTCTCCAAGTAAGGCAGTAAAATTTCACACACACATCACACACATATATATATATATATATAGTTTAATTGAAGTCATACCTAATTGAAAGTTAATTAAGCACTTATTCTCCCAAAATTGTCGGCTATCGCCATCTCAAACAGACTTAAGCTTGTTTGTTTACTTTCATATATATGTATATATATATACATATATAAAATTGGTTCAGTGGAAAAGGTACATATGGTATCACAAGGATGAATTGTTTGATACAAGATATCTATGTCATGATTATAGGAATGAGAACAATCTACTCTCATGGATTGAATAAAGGGTTAAAAATTTTCAGAATGTTACTAAACATGACAAACACCTGAAAAAGAAAAAAAAAAAACTGTGATAATGCAATAGCTGAAATATTGTGGACTTAACAAGATGAATTTGAATAGATGAATGTTTAGTAATGATAGGGTCGGTTTAGCTCAGTTGATAGAGCATCTGCCTAGGAATCACAAGGTTCCAGGTTTTATACAGGTCTTTGCCAACTGAGCACAGGATAAACACAGTTTGGTTAATCTGTGGGGTAAAGCATTTGGGAGCTGCCTCAGCAAAACCAATCTCCCTAGTCTATCACTAGCAAAAATGGGGTAGACTCCCTTGCTGTTCAGCTGATACCAACAATAGGCCACTACTCTGACTTACTCTATAAATGATAATTCCTCATCTCAAAATTTAGGCTGAAACTTCTCATAAATGCAATAATTTGTTGTTTTCCAATTATCCTTGAGTTGTTAATAATTTGCTTGCTAATTTATCAGCTTTGTGTAGAATAATGTTAGGGCTACAGTCATAGACTGCAACTTTTCATATCCCCTGCACAACTCTTTCTTCACCGACGACTGCATTGACTTCATACCATCCCAACCTGCACTATATAAACCGCAAAATTAGCCTATCTCAGCACAATGCACTGCTGATAAAGAGATACAATCGCACAGTGCATACACTATCCACTTCACAAGGGTGATATAGTCTCCGTACAACCGTCGGTGGGACATAACAGGCCGAGTTGTCGAAACACTCCTTAATCATCAATACCGAATCAGGATTGATGGATCAGGTAGGATTACATTATTACGGAATCGCCAGTTCCTCAGGAAGCTTCAAGCACCAGCAGTCCCTACCCCTATTCCTAGTGCTTTGACTGAACCCCCTAAACCAACATTAGAAGATGCCCCACAAACCAAAAGAATAACATCAACTAGGGACCTGGCCTCACCCAATGTCACTCCACCTCCTAAGCCAATGCCATCGAAATACCCCGTGCATTGTCCAGGTTGCTCCCCTGTAATCGTCCAGGTCAAAAGGAACTAATTCCCCTCAAAGGCCACTACGCCCGTGCAATGGGGGGTGTAGAATAATCATACTAAGTTCCAATTACCGTTGAATTGGTAAGACAAGGCAACAAGTAGTCATAACTGAATACAAATCTAATCTTGTCACAATACTACTGCAAAATGAAAGGGTATTTATGAAGCCTCATAACATCATAGAAACCAAGCAGCCAATCAGGACTCAAGGAATGGAATCCCCCAAATACATGAATGGACTATTCTTGACTTCCATAAATACCAGCTATCTTGGGGCACTAGCAATTGTGTTTAGTTGTTCAAACCAACAGTATACTGACTGACTTCAATACTTTGCATACCAATTTATGTATTTATAATTTTTTATGATTTCCAATACAATTCTTCATAAGGTCTTCCATTTAACAAATCTTTGTGAGATTCTTTATCATTTCATTCAGGTTTTACCAGACTTTCTGCTTTGTATTTGACACTGTTCTCATTTCTATCATATTATTCTAAATTTTTCTGGTTCATTTAATTCTTATATCAAAAGTTTCCAGTTCACTGAAGTTGCGTAATGTTCATCCAAACAACCTAATTACAATTCAGATTTTGTCATATACTGATTTACAGAGACTTGCCACCTGTGACATTTATATATTTATATATATAGTCAAATGAAAAAATCATAAAAACTTTTTTTTTCTTACAAAAAAAAAGTAAAGTGTTCAAATACTGGCCAGTAGAGCAAGATAAAATCTAAAATAGATAAATTATTTTCTCACCTCCTTATGTCAGTCTCATGACTATAAGTTTCATGTATTGATAGTGGTTGGGGGTGTACTATATTCAGGTGAAATATGAGTAGAATGGATGGAGAAAGACTCCCAAATACTCAATGTTCTTTGCACAATGCAAAAAATGGCTGCATGACGTTAGAGTAGTAGGGGGAAAGTGGAGAGAAAAAAAAATCTTCCCCAATTACAAAACATTTGTAGTTGGATCTGCTAATTACACCAAATTGCTGCACTAGGATAGTAAAATGACAGCATTGATAGAATTTTCTGAAATTTTTATTCCTGAAAGGAGGCAAGTCTTCCCATAATACTAAAAGGGAAATAGTACTATGAGAAATCTGATATTACATTTTGTAATATCAAAAATAGTGATAACTTGATTCCAAGATATGGAGTAGGAATTTCTGAATGGACTAAATTGGATTGTTACAAAGCCTCTCACAATATTGAAGGAAAATAGTGCGCATATATATATATATATATATATATATATATCCTTTAGGTTATCAAATTATAAATTTATTTCAGCCTCACATTTCTTCAGATTTAACCACATATGTGGTCAAATCTGAATAGGCGTAAAGCTGAAATTTATAATTTGTTAACCTAAAGGTTTTTAATTTATTTATTAATATTTTGCTCTGTATATATGTATGTGTGTACATGTATTTTTTTAAATTTATATATATATATATATGTGTGTGTGTGTATATGTAATATATATATATATATAATATATATTAAGAGAGGGAGCAAGAGCTCTCCATGTTTCAACATAGGGATGTGGCCAAATTCCAAAATCTTTTGACACACACACATACATATATATATATATATATATATATATATATATATTACCTCTGAAAGTGTGACTGGGGGGGGTAGAAATTCATTAAAAACTGCGTTTTTTTATTTAATTTATTTATTTTTGTTCTTTTACAAAAGTATCATATACAGTAAATAAAGTGATGTTCTATCAAGAAATTGTTTTCTTAAGTTTACATTTTGTTTCTGTTTCAGAGTTCATTGCGGTGACGGCAACCAACTCTCTGAGTTCTCTGAGCCAGCCGATGGTAACCAATGCTTTAATCAACCAACCCAATGCTGGTGGTGTCCCTAAGGCTACAGTCTACTCTATTTCCACACCCACTTCAGCCCCGATTGCACAGCCACAGTATGCCCCACAACAATTGGCTGCTGTTGGCATGCAGGCACAGGTTAGCCAACAAACCTTTTTTCTTTTCTTTTCCCCCTTTTTCTTTTTTGATTTTTTTTTCTTTCTTTATTATACACAGTATTAATCTGTAAACAAAGCCATATCCTCATTGTCTATTGAATCCCTGCAAATCTTTGGAAGAATTCATTCCTTGGTTACTTCCTATAAGTCTAACATAAACAAAGGGGAACCACTCTTGGCTGATAAATTATTTATTTATTGATCTACTAGGAAAAAAGAAGACAGGGTTATGGTTTAGGGTTAGTTTAATGGGAAAATAAATAAATAATTTATCAGTCAAAAGTGGTTCCCTTTTGTTTATGTTGGACTTATAGGAAATAACCCATTCCTTTATCTTTTCTTGTTCGCTGATTGGCTGATTTGGATTGATTTGTTGAAGTTTTTTTTTTTTTTTTTTTTTCATAGAATTCAATTTGTCAAGATTAACCTTTTTAAGAGATTGATTGCTATAAGATTTTTCTTTGGTCTGTGTCATTTCCAGTGAATTTTCTTTTTTACTTCATTTACAATCTTATTAAAACCAACTTTTATATTTCCCTCTGTGTTTGCATTGGAGAAAGCACATGTTGGAGGGTGAGTGCATTTTAAAGTATGTAGCTAAAATGTATATATAGAGTTTCACAGACAATGGTGTATCTGCATGTCTGTGTGTTGAGAAACTCTTAACTGATGTAAGGTAAATTGAGTGGCATGTAAAAATGACATTTCAATTGATTTTCTCAATCAATTACATCTACTTTGATTTGTTTTTCTTAAGTAATTAGAAACACACAAAAAAAAAATCATAGAATAGAAAACTAATCACAATAGTAAATTAAATATTGACACCATTATTGGAAACTGATTTATTCAGACTGTTCACAAAATTCTGTGTTGTTTACTTTTCTCTGTATTTTCACGTACTCTACTACAGACTTATATAGATTTGTGTGTGTGTTTGCTATATTGACAAATAAATAGTGTTCAATATCAGTGATAGTGTGTATATATATGTGTGTGTGTATATATATATATATGTGTATATATATATATATATATATATGCATTTAAGTTAGGTTAGTGTAGATATGGTCATCAGTCCGTTGACTGCATATTTATGTATGAGTGTGTGCTATATTGATAAATAAAAATTTAAAAGAATTAAATTAAATTAAAGCCATTGGGGTGGCTGAAAGTTGGTATCAGCCAATCAGCGAGGGAGTATATCCCCTCCTTCACTAGTGCTAGACCAAGGAGATTGTTTATGCATCTGAGATGGAGTGCCACACCTACCATCAGTTCCTTACTTTACCGCACTGGTCCATGTGCTGCTCATACGCTGAGTTGGCGAAGACTGGTTTCGAACTAGGAACCTTGTTGTTTTTAGCCGAAGGCTCTACCGACTACTGTTCAATATCAGTGATAGAGTATATATATATATATATATATATATATATATATATATAAAGTTAGGTTAGTGTAGACATGGTCATCAGTCTGATGGTCGCATAGGCAAGAAACTGACAGTCACCAAACGCTGTCACACACACACACTGTCTCAACTAACGCAAGTTAAATTAGTCTTAGAATTCAAACCTGCAGCCTGTTCTGTCGACAGAGCTCTGAATACGATGACTGTATCCCCTACAAAGAAGTGTCCTGGACATGACATGAGATTACATTTGATAGTACCTCTTCATTGCCATTATTACCAGATCCATTCTTAACTGGAGTGGTAGTACCTGTTAGGATCCCATCTATGGATCAAATAGACTGGTTTAAAAATTATTTATTTTCAGTAGGACCATATGCAAAAAAAACTCTTAAACACCTACACAAAAAATATAAACATAAAATAAACGTGATTCTCTAAGTTCTAGGCAATAAATAACCCTAGACCAGTTGACATGCAATCCGACCTGCAGCTTGATCAGAATCTGATCCTCTATTAAAGTTTCTTAATAAATTGTAGGATTTTTATTTATGATCTGGGGAAACAATTAAAGCCTGTGTAATTCGTTTCTAAGAAACTATTGAAATGTATCTACAATTAGCTTGAAATTGTGGGGGAAGAAGTAAAAAGAAAAACTGACGCATGGATACGATTTTACTGTATCCTTTTAGATTTTTGTGCATCCGGGATGCAGGATGCGTACCTATCAGCATTTGTGTGTGTGTGTGTGTGTGTGTGTATACACTGCTGGCCCAAATCCTAAGGCCAATGAAAATAAAGAAAAATATCTTTTGTGTTATTAGACTTGGCCACTTACTTGAGTAGAGCTTCAAAATAAGGAAAAAGAAAAATTAAAACATTTTCAGCATTTAGTAAGGAAAATTTGAATACTGGTAAATTTACGCTAGATACTAACTAGTCAGATGTTTAAAACCCTATCTAAAAGAAATCTTAAACAGTAGAAAATGCCCAACAAGTTGTCTCAATATCGAGTTCCATAGCCATCATTGTGAATAACTTCAAAAATTTGGTCGATATAAGCGTCTGCAGAAGAGTGATTTGAATGTTCTTCCAAGTGGTAAAGATGGCTTCATGAAGATCACACACTGTTTGGAATTGACATCCATTTCTATAGACTTTGCCTTGCCATCCACCCGCAAACATTTTCAATGGGGTTCAGGTTGGGCAAATATGCTGAATGATCTAAAAGAATCATGAAACAGTCCTTTGTCCTTTGGGAATTATAGATTGTAGCATTATCCTGTTGAAAGATCTAGTCATTTCCACAAAGGCACGAGGGCCTTTTGTCAATAAGGATGTTCTCTTCATCATGACGGTGTAACTGGCTGTGGTTTAATGCTCTTGTGTAACCTGAAGCTCCATTGTTCTTTTGGAAGGAGAAAGCACCCCCAGATCATGATGGAACCTCCTTCTGTCATTTAGAAAATGTACCTTTTATCATACTAGTAGAAAATGTACCTTTTATCATACTAGTAGAAAATGTACCTTTTATCATACTAGTAGAAAATGTACCTTTTATCATACTAGTAGAAAATGTACCTTTTATCATACTAGTAGAGAATGTACCTTTTATCATACTAGTAGAGAATGTACCTTTTATCATACTAGTAGAGAATGTACCTTTTATCATACTAGTAACATTGGAAGCCATCTAGGCCATCCCAGTTAGGGAAAAAAAAAATTTTTTTTTTTCTCATCAGAGAACAAAAACTTCTTCCACTTTTGTATGTCCTGTGTTTGATGCTTCTCAGCAAAGTTTAATTGAGCTTAATTTTGTGTGGTGGAAGGGCCCAAGGACTTTTCTGCATTTGTAAGGACCTAAATCTGGTTCAATGATTGGCTGGTATCTTGCTCAATACTTCACTAATGCTTGAACACAAATGACTAAATTTTGTTATGTGTTTATCAATCAAAGCTTCATTTAAATATGTTCTTAAAACTTTTGACCTGTTAGTGTTTAGCCTAATTTCCCAGTATTCAAAATATTTTTAATCTTTATTTTTCTGTTTTCTTACTTTTCATTTTTCGAGGCTCTACTCAAATAAGTGACAACAACTAAGTCTAACAACTCAATATTTTCTTTATTTTCATTGGCCAGCACTCTGTGTGTGTGTGTGTGTGTGTGTGTGTGTGTGTTATATACAATCCAAAAATCTGGAGAAGAAATCTTCCTTACAACATAGGAGTTTTTAAAAATGTGTCACAATCTGCTGAGCTCAATGTGTGCTCTTATTGTTAGTCACAGAGCAAATTTATAAGACATATATATATATATATAAAACTTTAATATATTTATCAAGTGATAGAATAGTAAGAATTTTTGCTTTACCAGTAAACTTGATATACCTTTTAAAATAGTCTTTACATTTAGCCTCCTATTGTGTAAAAAAAGAAGAAAAAAAGTAATACCTGTTATCATTTCTATAGGAAAATATAAAAGAATTAGAATTCCACTAACTATTAATGTTACAGTATTTAAAAAAAATGAAAAGTTAGTTGGCTATAATTGTTTCAGATTTCAAAGATTTTATGACTGATAAGAATGGCCTTCCATATTTATAGACCCATATTTTTTTTTTCTCACCTTTCCTTAAAGTATTATGAGGAAAGGTGTATAATAAATTTTAAAAAAAGAAAAAATTTAAGGAAAATATCATGAATATTTTTTTATAAAACTAATTGATTTAACAAGTGATAAATAGTAAGAATTTTTGCTTTACCAGTAAACTTGATATACCTTTTAAAACAGTCTTCTTTGCATTTAGCCTCCTATTGTGTAAAAAAAAAAATTCAGATAACTTCTTGATAAAAGTTAAGGAAAAGCTTAGATTTTTTCTTTCTTTCTTTTAAAGAAAAGTTTTACTTTTATATTAACTCTCCTTCTATGACAAATATGGCTGTAGTTTCCTGTTGTTGACTTCTATATAATGTAAATACCATTTGCTTAGAAACCTCTTGAGTACGTTGAACTTTAAGTCTTGTCTGGATATTGATGAATTTTTTGTTTTTGTTTTTTTTAAAAAAAAGATGAAAATATAATCTTGTTACTTGAGAAAGTTCACACTATTCCCCCCAAAATGCTCCTGTACAATATGAGAAGGCTTGTGTTGTTTGTGAGAAATCAGGTCTTTAGTTATTTTATATGCTTATTGACATTTTAGTATTTGTGTCTATCGACCTTAACTTTCTGTAATATCACCCCCCACCCCCGCATGCGCCTTTGAAAGACTCGCGTGTAGCTTTGGCTAAAAGACTTAATAAAAGTGTATGTATATACATATACTTAAAGTAAATCTCATAAAGAAGTAGACTCTTTTATTTTTTTATAAACTGTTAATCTATACATATATAAAGTGTGTGTGTGTGTGTATGTATTTTGTGTGTGTATGTCCAGAGGAAACTACGAAAATAAAACAATTAACAACAAAGTAAATATATATATATACACATTCACTATCACCAGATCTTGCTTTTTGTGCAAAAATAATGAAGATTTTATTTATGTCTGGAAAGATATTTAAAAATTAGTTTGAATAGTAAAAGAAGGGAAAATCATTGGTGATGTTAGTGATTAAAACAAATAAATTATGCAAGACCAAAACAATCAATGGATCTGTAAGACTAACTTTTTATTATTTCCCCTCTACCCAAGCAATGCCAGGTAGTCGCTTCTAGTTTTCTTTTAAATCAAAGATACCAGGATTTCATTATTTCTAGAGGAACATACAATCAAACATACATTAGGTATTTAATACCAAGCAGCATTGAAACTGGAACAAAAAAAAAAAAAATTGCATAAATATATATGAGAAGTGTAATTATTTTTGGACTGCTGCATATTCATCTTTTTGTTTATAGAGTTTAAATGTTGTAGAGTTGAGTACTAGATAGTACCTAATAATATCTATTTTGATTGTATGATATCTTGATTTAATTGTCTCTCTCACAATCATTTTTTTTTTTTTTTTGTTTCTTACTTTTCATCATGTTCAATGGAAACAGATTATCATTATCGCTTACACTAGCTCATCCCCTTTCTCTATCTTTCCTCTACCCTTTCGATCTTATATTTTTCTGTGTAGTATGTCCTTTTTCGTCCCTTTCATTCTTTATAATAAAAATGGAATGATTTAACTGAGGTGACAACACTCATAAGTAATAAGAATTCGAAGGATAAGTTTTTTTTTTGCACACGGTCATACTGATTACTTATGATTTTAAGCAGATCTATTTCAACCACAGATGGGGATTCAGTTTTTTAAGCGCATTTTTATGTATTTAACCCATAGAGACCCTGTCTAGTACTACCACTCTGGTTAAGTGTGGACCAGGGAGTAGCAGCGATGAAGGGGTCCGTTTACACTCCCCCAGAGTTCAAGAATTTTTGTTTACAGAGTTTAAATGTTGAGTACTAGATAGTACCTAATAATATCCATTTTGATTGTATAATATTCCTTGCCCTGTCTGCTGGGGCAGTAGAATATACCGACTGCACCTCTGCAGAGGGGTAAAATCCCTCCAATGGGCCCACCTGTGTGGTGGCTTGTGATGCTTAAAGACGGAATCCTGGTGGCTGAGCAGTCCAAGACATGCAACACTCCACTTTGGCCTTACGTAGGCTAGGCAGTCGGTTAGAGATGGCTCCTTGTGATCAATCGGTTGGTTATGTCAATCCCTAACACTTATATGATTGTCCCAATTCTGTTGCTCTTATGGCAGCCCCAACCTTTTTATTATATATGTGCTAGAAGGCAGTGGCTGAGAGTCTTAGTGTTCTAGGTATGATGTTAAACTGCATCTAATGGTGAAGTTCCAATTCTGGAGCTCTGGGAAGTGTGGAGTATCCCTTCACTGCCATTACTTCCAGGTCCACTTTGACCCAGAATGGTTGTACCTGTTAGGGTCCCATCTATAGGTTAAATAGAAAAGCTATGGGTTGTTTTTTTTAATTGAGTTAAAAGAAAATTTGAATACCCATCAAGAATGAATAAAACCAAATGACTTTGGCATAAAAATAACTCAAGAAGTTTAGAATAAAATCAACTTTTTTAATTAATAAATGATTAGGGGGTGTATTTTTTCTGTTGTAACTTCAACATGTTAATAAAACTATTTCTGAAAATATGTGTACTTTAAATCTCGGCTTTGGAGTCGGAACACAAACCTCTGACTTCTCTTTAGGTAATTAAGTGAGTTAAGGCCTACAAATAAATATAAAACCATGATTTTTTTATAATAATCTATCTTTAAGGAGTGTGAATTGTATAAATTTATAGACTAAACTAGGGCCATATAAAGTAGAAATTCAACTAAAGTTGGAGTCTGTATAGTTTTTCTGATTCCAACTTCAGTGACTCCTTAATAACTTCTGACTCCATGACGCCAAATTCTACAGCCCTGTTTTAAATTACACCATAGTATGTAAGATTGCGGGATTTTAGAATTTTATGAGTTAAATTCACAAAATGAGTTTAAAAATCTTTTTTTCTCTCTTTTTTTTTTTCTCTTCTCTTTCTCTCTTTCTCTCTCTCTCTCTCTCTCTAATTTAATCTATTTGGATGTATGTGTCATTAGCCATTTATTAAGGAGAAATCTTGTTTTAGTATTATTTGTATTATTCAGACTATTGTCCTCATCTTCATTGTTATTTGTACCAATGAACCAATGAACCAGTGTGAGGACAATAGTCAGAATAATAAAAATAATACTAATTATCAAGCCTCATCACAAAAATTCAGAGAAATTTTTTCTTTTTTTGTTTTTTGTTTTCTTTTAAAAAATTTTTTTTTCTTATATTAATTTCCCATCTTTTTTTTTTCTTGTCTCATTTAGCCCCCTTCTCTTCAACCTGGGCAAGTGCTGTCACAACCTGGGATTGCTATCCCTACCAGTTTGGCTTCCACTACCCAAGTGGCTAGCGTCTCGTACCCTCCACCAGTTGCTAGCAACCGAGTGTCACCTGCTCAGCAGTCTCTTAAGCAACGCTTCTTCACAGGAACAGTAACCAAGATTATGGACAATTTTGGTTTTGTTGATGAAGATGTTTTCTTTCAGATGAAGTAAGTATTTTTTAATATATACTCACTTGTATCAGATTCTAAACATATATTTATATATATTATATTATTATATATTTATATATATTATATTATTATATATCTATATTATCTTATATATTTTATAATATTAAATCTATATTATAATATTTCAAATTTATAATTAAAATATAATATCTATATGATAATATATATTAATTAATATGTATGATTAATTATAATATTAATTATGATATATATAATATTACCTATAATTATTATCTATAATATTAAATATCTATATTATCTTATTATATATCTATATATTATTATTATATATATATTATATGACATATAATATATAGAGTATTAAATGTATATATTTTTCACTTTTTTTTTTTTCCTAAATTTTACTATTATTTTACTTTTGTCTCTTCTGTTATAAGATATTAAAGAATGAATAGTTATGATATCTTTATCTTTTATATAAACCAGTTATAATGATATAGGCCTATCCAAGTTAGGGTGCTATTTACAGAATTGCGTCCCGGTATCCTGCCTTAAAAAACACTAGGTGGTGATAGCTGAAAAAACAACCCACTCTACAAATGAAGTCCCTAGCTGAAGCGGTGCCTACTGAAAAAAACAACCACCGCTTAATGCATTTTTCCCGAAAAGTTAATGTGATATTTTACCCCCCTCCAATCTTTTTTTGACAAATGTTTGTTTAATGTCTTGTTTTTAGTTAAAATAAAAAAGAATATCTAAATATTTTTATGTTTTTTATTTGTAATTGATTGTTGGAAATAAATATATTAAAATAAATTTTTCATTTGTAATTGATTGTCATAAAATAAAATGAAAATACTGAAAAAAAAAAAAGGTATTTTTTTTAGCGTATTGAAGGTGTTTTTATCGACAAATTAAAATTTTTAAATTTATTTATTTATTTATTTTTAGTAGTCATAGAGCGGGTTGTTTTTTCAGCGATCACCACCTAGCGTTTTTTAAGGCAGGAGGCCAGGACGCAATTCAGCGAATAGCACCCAAGTTAGAAATCAAATTGTTACTTTATTAATTGAATTCTTTTCTATTTTGACATGTATTTAAATCTATTCTCTTGATTTTTACACTAACTTTTTTATTTTTTTGACCATAGTTGCTGTAAAGGACCTTTACCAAAATTGACTGATAGAGTTCTGGTGGAGGCCTCGTATAATGCAAATATGCCTTTTAAGTGGAATGCCACAAGGATTCAAGTTTTACCAAACCAAGTAAGTTTCTTTTTTTTACATAAATACAATGATTTAATCATAATTCTATTTGGATTTTATGCTATTTATGTTTTTAGTTAATCTTTATCTTGAGACACACAAATATCAAGTAGATTAATCAACTGTCAGATTTGAACTCCAGGTCAGATTACGCTACATTTGCTTAGCACATAAATACATCTGAGTTAATAATATTTATCCTACAAAAAAGAAAAAAGAAAAAGAAAAGCTATGAAATGAATATTAATGTTTTTGTGGGGAACTAAGAAAGAATAAAACTAGAAATTATGGTTGCCTGGCATTTTCTCATTTCCAATTCCATTCTGAGAAATATATTAAACTAATTTATTAAATTTTAGTCTACTATTATTCAGAGTTAGAACTTGCACTGGAGGCGTATGGTATAATGGTTAGACTAGTCTGTTTGCATTTCACATAGTGCTAATACACTTGGGAAAGGTATGCATTCAACTACTTTCCCTCTAACAATGGGTAAATAGGGCAGACTGGGCTCTTTATCCTTGGCTAGGTAACCAGTTTAGGAGAAGGAAAACTCTGAATTCATGCCTGTTAAACTCAACTTAAGAAATTGATCTTGTTGCATCCTGCTTGTGCATAGGGTTTGGTAAATAATATATATATATATATAATATAATAAGATGAATATATAAAGGTTTTACATATCTATTTATTAGGTGACAAAGGAACATTCACAACCATATTGGTTTCATGCGATGCAATCATCAGGTGAAGACGTTTCAAATGTAAGGAAAATTGAAAAAATTTCAAAAAATTCAATAGACATGGGATGCGTATGATTGGATAAAATGATGTGCGTATGTATGTGAAGGTAAATTGAATGTATGAGAGTGTTTATGGACAGCATAAAGGTTGCGTACGTGTAGTAACTGGTCACACACATATGTTGTTCTGTGAATGTGTGGCATTTTAACAATGCTTACGTGCGAGCATTTGTATGTGTGTATGGGTGTGTGTTTTTTTTTTTTTTTTTTTTTTTTTTTCATATCCGGATGTGTAGGTTATGTATATTGTCGGGTCGAGTTAATTGAGGAGTGTGGTTCAATAATATTAACTTTAAGATTTCAAATGTTGTATATTATGGGCGGGTGGGGGGTTATGGAACGGCAGTGCTGGCTAAGTGTTGCAAATACGCATGGGGTTGCAGTGTCAACTGAACATGCTTGCACATGATCACACATACACACAACATAGACACGCATACAAAACAATATTCATACATACCGATATGCACACACATGCTACTATATGTGCTACATAAGCCTTACATATACACACTGAAGCGTACATGCATACTACTATGGGCACCACATGTACACATATATGCATACATGCACACACACATATACACGCATATACGCGCAAACACATAGACATATACGCACACATATATACATGTACAAACATACATACATATATGCATACACACACACACACACACATGCATGCACACATATATGCGTGCAAGTACACGCCCATACATGCATGCACACACACACACGTGTGCACGTACACGCCCATACATACACGCACGTATACATGCGTGCACGTACACACACACATAGCCACATGTACACATGCAAGCATATATCTATTATTATACTAAAGCTGAGATTATCAACTTTCTTTTCCTAAAGGATTTTTTTTTCTATTTATGTTATGGACACAATGTTTATACTTAGATATTCCTTGGTTTTAGGACTACTCATTGTTTAAAAAAAAATCAGTCTAATTGGTTTTAATTAGCCGTAATTAGCAATTAAGTCAACAACAGACCAATCCCTGTCTTATGTTATATACGATTCTCTTCTTCCCCTGTATATAGAGTTAACATGAGTGGGAGAGTTAACCGGAGTAGTCGAGTTAACCGGAGTGGGAGGGCTGACAGCCTGTAATTGTTTTATTACTAAAAAATCAGCATTCAAACCCCCACCTTTTACCCCGTAACTATCCGTAGATTCGCCCCTTCCCTTTCTCCAGACCACAGTTGTTTTTGGGTGGGAAATAAAACTGACTGCTGACTCTCTCTCTCTCTCTCTCTCTCTCTCTCTCTCTCTCTGAATGATACTTATACTAATACTTAAAGTTTATCGAGAAGATAATTGTTTGATTTCTTAAAAAATGTAAATAAGATTCGGACTGACTTCTGAAGATGGTCGGAAAATTAAAACAAAGTTTTTTGGTGGTCCCCAATAACAGTTTAACTACAGTCTATGAATTAACATTTTGCGAATTTGGTTACGGTTTTAGGGGATTAAAGTTGTTTTTAATTACGTATTGCTTAAAAGAAATAAACAGCGAAAAAACCAAATTACTATACATTTAATGAATTATTGAATCTATTGAGACAGTTGTTTGTGTTAGTATTGCAGTGTATAATTTCAATTAAACTTAGTTTAAAAAGATATTTTCAACATTAAATGTATAGTAATTTGAGTTTTTTGTTTATTTTTTAAAGCAATACGTAATTAAAATCAACCTTAATCCCCTAAAACTGTAGCCCAATTCGCAAAATGTTAATTCATAGACTGTAGTTAAACTGTTATTGGGACCACCAAAAAATTTTCCGTTTTAAGAAGTCAGCCAAGATTCGTACACTAAGTGACTTAAAATTGTTTTCCTGGCTGTAAAAAAATTAAATACAATTTGTCATGTTTTAATATAGATTTTTTTTAAATTACTTTAATTATTAATTTTTAAAACTTATAGGGTCAATAAATGTGAGTGAAAATTTAGGAAGAGTGTTAAGAGTAAACCTACTTTTATGCTTATTTTACCAGCTCTGTAAATATTTCTTATTGAATGCAAGTAATGTTAAAATAAAAACACCTATTTAACACAAACGTTTATTTATATTCATTTTTTTGTGAATGATAAGGATACCAAAACTTCTTTTGGTATTATTCGCTGAGTTCCATCTCTGCCTCCTGCCTTTAAAAAAAAACGCTAGGCGGTGATAGGTAAAAAAACAAACCCACCTATGAATGAAGTCCCTAGCTGAAGCGGTGCCTGCTGTATATGAAAAAATAATTTGTCGATTGAATTTTTGAAAATATTAAAAAGGAAAAAAAATTAGCGCTTTAGGCGTTTTACCAAAATATTTAATTATATTTTACCAGATCGGTTTTTTTTTTTACCTATCACTACGTAGGGTTTTTTAAGGCAGGAGGCCGGGACTGAACTCTGCGAATAGTACCCTTCTTTTAAATGAAAAATATCAGGCACTAGCAAAGTTGCAGTAAAATCTATATTTTACAAAATAATGACATGGTACGTAAGATGGGTGAAAATAGAGATGGGTAGAATGATAGATGGATAGATAGATTGATTGATGAGGGAATTTCTTTGTTTATATATATATAGATAGATAGATATAGATACATTTTTGTTATGTGTTTTTAGATAAATTTTTTGTTATGTGTCCATTACACTCAATATATATATATATATATATATATATAATATGTACATATACATACTTGTAAATGTTCAAGCTGTCTATATTGATTTGATTTAGTGGGTCTTTTAAAGAAAAGAAAATTCAGATCAAAATAAAATTTTCATATCAAATATGTTGTATGTACCTGAACACCTCCATGTAATGAACAACTAGCCACAATGAGATGTGTTTTATCATAATGAACAACCCTTAACTTTTGGGTATGCTAGCCTAAAAAATATTTCTTCAACATCAAATGATATTTTAAAATAAGTACCGTATATATATTTGTGTATCATGTGATTTTTTTTTTTTGAGACCTCTTGCAGCTGGAAATTGAACCAGTTGGCCCAGGCCTAGCCTTCGCCAACTGTTTGTATCTCTTGTATGGTGTGATCCCCTAATATTATAATTAATATATTAGCTCAAATTGGGAGAAACAAAAATTATAAGCACTCGTTCCAGTAGATATTTCTGGTGTATATCACATTCGTTTCGACTATAGATCTAACTTACTTTCAGTCATCTTGTCCTGATTATGGTGAGGCGTGTGACTGGAGGTTAAAACAAAAAATGTTAATCATATAGTTTTCGTATATAATACACATCCCTAAATTTTGGTCTGAAAAATCTGGAAAGTAGTGCATCTTTGTACATAAATGATTAGAGTAATAAATACTACATGACTTATCAAAGGAAAATCTTGAGTTCTGAATTTTTGTTTGTATGAAAATTAAAATGTGCTTTATTAAGGCAGTTGGTCTAAGACTTTTTTTTCCAAAGTTCATTTCTTAATTAGAACTGTTGATGTTACATTGTATTTATATCCTGAGGAATCCTAATCTTGTTATCTTATTGCTATTGAATTTTGGTGTAATAGTTAGCAAGCTAGTCTCGCAGATCACTATTGAAAAGTGAGTTCAATCCTCACTGGATACTCCATATTTGTGACCTTGTGTCAAATCCTACCAAATAATTTTTTTCTTTTTAATCTTGATCATGATTTGGTATTGTCTGGTACAGCACAATGATAAAAGAATTGGGTGAATGTATACATATGGAATACAAGAAATCCTCTAAACATGGATCAGTAGAATGAGAACAATCCATCTCTGTGGATTGAATAAAGGGTTTGTGTCACAAGGTAACCATAATGAATTCTATGTAAAATTCCAGCCAGATGTTTGCTAACATCTTTTTATTGTCAAAAGACAATAGTGGAACCAGTACTTCTGTTTTCCATACACTATGGCAGAACTGGTATCTCGGGTCTCTTAAAATCCAAGAAACAAGTTAGAAAAGTTAGGTTCAAAATTTTCTGGTTACTATCAAACATTTTAAAAGGGATAGAGGGTACAAAAGTAAAATATGAATATAACAACCAAGATGTTGATAGGAGTCTGCATGGCTGTGGAGTTGGAGTCAATTAAGGGGTCACTGGAGTCGGTCAGTAAAACTATACAGATTCTGACTCCAGTTCCTTTATAGAAATCCATCTCAACTTTTTTTTTAAGTTAGTATTATTTGGACTATTGTCCTTGTCTTCATTGTTATCTGTACAATATTTTTTTAAGTATTTTTATTTTTTATTTATTTTTTATTATTATTATTATTATTTGTAGTTATTTGTAGTTATTTTGTATTTGCAAAACTATATATTTATTTTTGTTATGTCTTTCTACATCCTGTAATATGTATATATATTATTTTTTAACTTCTGTTATAGTTTTATTTTTTCTGTACATATTTATTATTTGCATTTTTATTGTTATTTCTTTTATATCCTTTCAAAGATTTTGTTGCTAATTCTGTTATAAAATATTAAAGAATGAATAGTTATGATATCTTTATCTTTTGATATAAACCAGTTATAAGGATATAGGCCTATTCAAGTTAGAAATGTATGCCATAATCATTTATACGTAAAAAGGAATTGGAGTCAGTCAAAGGTTTGGTGTTCTGATTCTGATAGTCTAAGTACATCACTGCAGTGATGCTGATAGCTTTTTGGTTTACTGTGTCCTGGGATGCACATATTTGTTTTGAATGAGTCCCTGGGAAATTTGATGGGTCCCAATTAAAGTTTCTTAATAAATTATAGGGTTTTTATTTATGATCTGAAGAAACAATTAGAGCTGTCTAACTCCTACCTTGTAACCTATCCTGTGTAATTCGTTTCTAAGAAACTATTGAAATATATTTAGAGTTAGCTTGAAATGGTGAGAAAAACACTGGGATGCATGGATATGATTTTACTGCGTCCTTTTATATTTTTATGTGTCAGGGATGCAGGACACATACCTATCAGCATCCCTGTGTGTAATGATAATTCATAATCTTCTAAATTCAGACAAGAATTTGTCTCTGTGTATTCTGTTTCATTCAGTTTGATAGTTTTAGTATATTTTTTTTCTGTGATATCCCATAATTACAATTTTTGTTGATGTATAGTAATTTTCTTTTTGTTTTTTCTTCCCCAGAATGTTGCTAGTAATCAAATGAACCAAGTGGCCAACAGTCAACCTCTGGTGATGAGTAGTCCAACAATAGTTGGTTCCTCTCCACTGGCTGTGACTGGCACTGCTGTGACACCCACCATGGCTCACACACCTGTTATGGCTCCAAGCATTGCCCCACCCGTCTCACCCAGTATCACTCCATCCATTCCAGCCCCTGTGGCAGCACCACCGCCTGTGCAACCCCCTGCAATAAATCAACAACCTCCACCTTTGATGGCACAAATACGACAACCAGTACCTGCTCAACCACAACCACCACGTAAGTTTTTGTTCATATTTTTAAAAAACAAAACATTTTTTTAATTTTGAATTTTATCCTGCCAATGTTATATAATTGATGGGTTGTCTGATTGGACAGAGCCGATGTGAGAAACTTAGTTTAGAAAGATCAGATTTGGCTGGGTGATGAGACAAGACATAATGGGGGGGTCTGTCTATTTAAGGCTAAATTCTTTATGCGTGCCTGTCTGTCTTGGGTTTACATATTAGAATAAAAGTAAAACAGCAAGGTCTTGTGTTCATTAATCAAAAACCAAACAATGAGATAAGACCAGAAAACCCTAGAAATCCGGGGACAGGAAGAAGATCCATATAGAATTCCAGATACTCAGATAGCCCAAACCCATATCTAAGAAACACAATATCAGAACCATACCCAAATAGACAAAGGAGAATACAGATCCAGAATACCAGATATATATATATATATATATATATATATATCATTAATTGTTTTATTTTCATAGTTTCCTCCGGACATACACACACAACTGTCCTTTATGTATGTATACATAGATTACTATCAGCAGTAAAGATATAGTGGGGCAAAATTTTTCTTTTCTCTCAAGTAATAATTGCTTTTAATATTGGCATGAAGTTAAATTTTATATTACCAAAGAAATCAGGTGTCACAATTATAATTATAAAGGCATTGATGCTTTTCAAATCAATTCCATTGAATGACATTTGTTTAATTTATTTAGTTATTTTACTTATGTACCAAAAATTGATTCAAAATCTTCATTAAATTACAAAAGAGAATAATATTTTCACTTAGCTGAAATGTTTCAATGGAATTAATTTTTAATGCATTTTTTTTGTAATATTTTAGTAGGAATATAATATTTTAACTTATTTTTCTTTATATATATTTTTTTATCTATTTTAGAAACAAGCATTTAAATATTGTTTTAAGTGTACCGGAGTGAATGATAAAGTTTAAATTAGAAATGGGCTTATTTTAAGGGGAGACAATCCAGTAATATAATAGAGTTGAAAATACACTCTTCAGTTCAGTAAATCTGTAAAGGTAAACAATCTTTAATTTAAAAAAATATCTTTATTATTGACAAATTAGTAAAGTATTATTATTTTTTTAATTAAGTGCAGTATACATCAGTAAAAGTTTTTTTTAAAAAACAACAAAAAAAAAAACGAAGATTAAAAATTTTAAAAGTATGCATGATATTTAAATCACTGGAGTGAAACTGGCTGAAAAGGAATAAAAATCTTAAGCATTAACTCCCCTTAATTTAATCTGGTAAAAGAGCATTGGGACAATAGTTGACAATCAAATTCACTTGTAATGATTTGTTTATTATGCTTTTTAATGTGATATATATATATATATATATATATGAATTTCTGTGCAAACTGTCAAAATGTCTTATTTAATCTATGTTTAATATCAAGGTACCTGGAAAAATAAAACGGCTACATCCACAGAAATTGTTGCCTTCAACTTAAAAAAATATATGTAAAAGAATTTATTTTTTATTTGAGAAAATTAATTCATTTTTTCATTGCAAAAACTTTTCTTACAATTCAAAATCATACACCATCATTAAAACCTGAAAAATATATTCATACCATTCATGTTCATTTCATTTTGAACAAAAACAAGACATTTACTATAATAAACCCATCAAATGAAATTGACAGATGAACATTTGAAAGCAATTCTCTTGGTTGGATGTAGCAATTCCAAACCAAACACTGACGATATCTTGAAAGGCAAACTTCAGTTTTACAAATCTCACTAAACCTGCTAATGTCAGAGCTTTTGTTCTGGCAAGTATTGAACACAATAATAATATGGCCCATATTTGTTATTTTTTCAATTATCTGACCCACAGTGAAAAAAAGTTTGGTGATTTCTGCCTTAATAAATAAGGGGTCTGCTAAGGAAGCTAACTAATAGGGAATCTTATCTATTGTGTAACACAACACTTATCATTCATTCATTTTTAACACTTTATCCTTTTGTTGATGCACCTAGAATTAATTTTTCTAATTTTATTTGTTCAGCTTTGATCCAACAAGGTGGTGCTGTCAGAGTGCCAATGTCATCATCACGGCGAAGCGGTATGGGGATGAGGTTTGACCGTGATCGTGAGAGAGAGCAGAGAGAAAAAGACAGGGATATGAGAGAACGAGAGAGGAGAGATCAAAGGAGAGACAAGTCATCCAGCAAGAGACCCCGGTCTCCAAGTAATCACCGTTCACATTCCCCTTCTCAGAGAGCACGTAGCCCTAAAAGACGACGTGGAAATCCACGGGTTGTACCTAGATATGTTGTCCAAATACCAAAACTGTCTCTTGAAACGTAAGTCTACTTTTGTTATCTTGTGATATTGATATAGGTGTTCTTTCTTATAACTTGAATTTTGTGGATTTTTAAGTTCTGGAAGGTTTGGGACACCCACACACGCACGCACAAAAAAAAAAAAATCGGTAAAAACACAAACCACCAAATGTAAAAAAAACCTTTGTAATTTTACATTTAAAAAGAAATGTAAATTTTTATTTTCTCTCCCCACTAAAAAAATCATAAAGATGAGGACAACAGTCCGCAAAATATAAGTTATACAGATCAAGCCTCTTCTCAAAAATTCAGACAAATAAACATGACTGATTATTTGAATTTTTGAGAAGAGGCTTGATGATCTGTATTGCTTATATTTTTCAGACTGTTGTCCTCATCTTTATTGTTATATATACACAACATGCTTACGGTCAAGTCACATTGAAAGCACCGGTTCCTGCTATATCACTGAAGTTAAGCAGCAATGAGCCTGTTCAATACTTAGATGGGTGACCATTTAAGTAAAAACAGGTACTTTAAGAAACCAAATCAAAATGACTAGATTTGGCATTAAATGACCCAAAAAGGGTTGATATGCCGTAAACCAAAATATCCTAGTTGGAAAATCTAAATCGTATTAGGGTAAAATAACCTAACCCTACCTATACCAACATGAACTTGAGCAGAATTTCAATTTGAACATGGATATTCCTGACTATTGCAGATTTGAAAAGTCGGACCATGTGACCTTTAGGCACCCCTTTTGCTTTGCTGATTAATAAGTACATTTTTTTCATTTACACTGTCAACATCTGGTTGTTTGTTAGGGTTAGGGGTTAGTTTTATGATTTAAAAAAAAAAACCCTCTAAAAATCGTCTGTTAACAAACAACCGGATGTTGACGGTGTAAATGAAAAAAATGTATTTATGAATCAAGCAAAGCAAAAGGGTGTCTAAAGGTTATATGGTCCGAAAAGTCTGTGAATGGAATTAACAATATAAGAAAGTGTACATAAAAGATTTAACTTGTAAATATTTGCCTGCCAATAGCTTTATAGGGGCAGGTTTAGCTTAGTTATTAGAGCATCCACTTAGGAGCCACAAGGTTTAATACCAGCACTTGACAATGCAGTGTTGAGTAGCACAGCTTGGGTCTGTGCGGTAAAGTAGGGAGCTGATGGTTGGAGTGTTGCTCCATCCAGACACAAAAACAATCTCCCTGGTCTAGCACTAGTGAAAAATGGATAGACTCCCTCATTGTTTGGCTGATACTGACAATAGGCCACTCCACTGACTTTTCTTACTTATAATTGGGGTATGTTATCATCATAATGGTGAGACGTTCATCTTGGACGAGGCTGTTTGCATTTCACATAGTGAATACTCTTGGGAAAGGTATGAATCCAACTATTCTCTCTCCAACTTTGGGTAAATATGGGAGCTGCACAAGAATGCTGCGTGTGATCCTCGACAAGACGTGGAAGCAACACCCCAAGGAAACAGCTGTATGGCCACCTATCACCCAAACCATCCGAGTAAGACAGACAAGACACGCAGAACACTGCTGGAGAAGTAAGGACGAACTCATAAGTGACGTCCTCCTGTGGAAGCTAGCACATGCACGCCAGTGGGCCCGACCAACAAAGACGCATTGACCAGCTCTGTGCGGATACAGGATGCTGCATAGAGGACCTCCTGAGAATGATGAGTGATAGGGATGGATGGAGAGAGATTGTCATGGATATCCGTGCTAACAGCGCGACATGATGATGATGATGATAGCATACTGAGCTCTTTAACCTTGGGTTCAACTCATCTAGGAGAAGGAAAACTCTAAATTCATACATGTTAAATTCCACTTAAGAAATTGACCTTGTATTGCATCCTGCTCGTGCAGAGGGGTTGGTAAATATTTATTTGTACAGGTAGATATTAACAGGCCGAGATAGTGTGTGTGTTTCAATTCACTCAAGATTAAATATGTTGGTTGCTTGTTTTAAGGTATATCAAACATTTTTGGGTCATTTAATGCCGAATCAAATCATTTTTGATAAACAAAGGACCAGGTTGCTTACAGTACCTGCTATTGCTTAAGTGATCACCCAATTAAGTACTGACCAGGCTCATCACTGCTTAACTTCAATTATCAAGTGGGAACCGGTGCTTTCAGCGTGACTTGATCGTCATGAATATATAGCTAATTTTACGTAATTACTTGATGCTTCTCAACACTTTTAGGATTGAATGTTCTGTTTCTATGTATTTTGTCATTTATATTAAAACTATGTTCATTCTTTGATTAAAAAAAAAAAAAAACGTTTATTTTTATTTGTTTCAGGAATGAAGCTAATGTCATCATTTTGAAGTCCCGTTACAGCAATTTATATATCCCTAGTGACTTCTTCCAGGCCAATTTCACCTGGACATCTGCTTTCCCACTTTATCGTCCATTCCACTTGGGCACTGACTGCACATTTCACGTCATGCCTAAAGACACGGAACCCATCACTTTGAATGATGCAGAGTCCAATACGCCTACATCAGAGCCTACAGATGCTGATCATTTGTATAGTGCCAAAGTAAGGGTTGTGTTTTTGTTTTTTTTTGTTTGTTTTTTTCTCAAGGATTATTGGTTGACCATCAACCAAGGTCAATGAATTAAAATATCTCCCATTGTCTGTAATTGATATAAAGCCCAGATGGATAAATCATTATATATACTAGCAAATATATGCACCCTCCGGGTGCAAGTATTTAAGTTTTAATATAATAAAATATCATGTTAAATTAGAAAGGCTAATGAAACTGAATAAGAATTCAGATAAATATTTGGAACAGAGCGGGTATGATTGAAAAATAGAACAACTTTGAAACTAACTCTTCCATCATTTTCCCTTACTCCCGTCTTTCATTGGTAAATTTTCCTAATTTAACTATTTAGTTAAAATAGGAAGTAAAGAATAATAGTACAGTTATTTCTTCTTGTTAATGGATTTCTTTTAAGATTTATCCCCAAGATTTTTGCTCATATTCATTAATATAAAACCAAACAATTAGAAATCAATAATACTAAGCATATATTTATTAAAATCAAATTTTTAAGATCAATATGCAAATTAGCCTTCCTATTTACACTGTAAACTGCTATTTTGTTGTATATATAAATACAATTGCATGTTATTAGCATGTAGATATGGTGAACAGTCTTAATGATGTAAAACAATTTTATTAATAATTGAGGTTTAAATAAAAATAAATCATGGAGAATGTGATGTAAATAACAAAGGGAATTTGACTTGAATAGTAATATAGTTTCGGTTACAGACATACAAACCCACAATCTCCATTATAATAAGACTAGCAAATATATGCACCCTCCGGGTGCAAATATTTAAGTTTTAATATAATAAAATATCATTAAATTAGAAAGGCTAATGAAACTGAATAAGAATGCAGATAAAAAGATTTGGAACAGAGGGGGTATGATTGAAAAATAGAACCACTTTGAAACTAACTCTTCCATCATTTTCCATTACTCCCGTCTTTCATTGGTAAATTTTCCTAATTTAACTATTTAGTTAAAATAGGAAGTAAAGAATAATATTGCAGTTATTTCTTCTTGCTAATGGATTTCTTTTAAAATTTATCCCCAAGATTTTTGCTCATATTCAATAAGATAAAACCAAACAATTAGAAATCAATAATATTAAGCATATATTTATTAAAATCAAATTTTAAAAATCAATATGCAAATTAGCCTTCCCATTCACACTGTAAACGACTATTTTGTTGTATATATAAATACAATGCATGTTATTTAGTAGGTTGATATGGTCAACAGTCTTAATGATGTAAAACAATTTTATTAATAATTGAGGTTTAAATAAAAATAAATTCATGGAGAATGTAATGTAAATAACAAAGGGGATTGTGACTTGTATAGTAATATAGTTTCTGTTACAGACATACAAGCCCACAATCTCCATTATAATAAGATTACACACACACATATACTTGTGGAAAATGAAAATTTTAAAACTCCTTTTATTTTAGCAAGATTTTTTTGTATACAAAAATAGGAAAATGACATAAATATACAAAGAGAGAGAGATATGAAAAGACTGAGATAGATAGATATGAAGGCAGTGTTGGCGGTGCGTGGTCTAATGGGTAGTCGTAGGAAATGGACTAGTCAACCAGAGTTCAAATCCTGGACAAAGCTACAGATTACATAACACTAATACTCTTGGTAAAGGTATGAATCCAACTACTCTCCACCAGCTATCGGTAAATAGTAGGGCAGACTGGGTTCTTTAACCTTGGTTAGGCAACTAGTCTAGGAGCAGGAAAACCCTGAATTCAAACCTGTTAAATTCCACTTGGGGTGGTCACTACTAGAATAGGCTCAGTCCTAATTAGGGGTTGATTTTGCTAATTTAAAAAAAAAAAAAAAAAAACATACTGAGAGAGAGAGAGATATGAACAGACTGAGATATTGTGGGTTTCAATTCACACAAGATTAAATGTATAGATGATCTGGTAATCTGAACATTAGCTACATAAATGAGAGTAACCTCCTCTTGTTTCTTTCACTTGAGGAAGCGTTATATTTTAGTCAGCCATTTTCATTTCACCGTAAATCTACAGTGAAAATACGAATTTGTTTGAATCGGTACAACTACATGTTTTAACACAAAAGTATCATAAAATGTGTTCTTAATTGTGCTTGCGCATTATTTGAAATGAATTTAATTGTTATTAAGTGCCTCCACGACTTTTCATATACATTTTTAAAAAATAATTTGAAAGTATTTTCATATCCAAAATATATTTATAAAAGAATAATCTGAAGGACATGAATAAAGGTTAATTTAAGAATTTTTATAAAAGTAAATACTGTTAATCTTTCTAAATCTTGTGTAATAGATTATCTGATGATGGGCAATTGATATGAAAAAAAGAAATATAAAATTTAGAATGAATGTATATTCAAAAAAATTTAATGAAATCTTCTGTAGAAGAGATTTTATCTTGAAATATTAAGAATAAATCACAGGTTAACAAACAACACCATAGTTACCACTTCCATTGTGATAGCCTTCAAAACCAACCACCAAATTTAATGATTTAATAAAATGCTTGGGTGAGTCAAAAAGTTTTGCTATATTTTAGTACATGCTAGTTTGCAGCATCATGTGACCAAAATAGTTCAAGCTCTGGTAGACACCTGCTGTGATTGGTAGTATTAGGGTAGTTGGTGTACTGATACATAGTGCATTGCTTCATTCCATGTGTGATTTGAAAACTGATGATTGATGATTGCGCAATGTTAATTTGGGAACTTATGCTTTATGAGTTTGAACTGGGCTTAATGCCGCAGAAACAACCAAAAACATTTGTTGTGCAAAAAGTGAAGACACAATTGTTCACAGTACAATCACGATGGTTGAAGAAGTTTTGTTTGGGTTACAAGACCCTCAACAATCAGGCATGGTCAGGCAAGCTTAAAAGGGTCGTGCAGAAGAAAATCTGGCAAGTAGCACTTGGAGAGTATCAGGCAAGCTTGGTATATCACAGTTCAGTTTAGTTCACAACCCCAGCAAAAACATTCAGAGTTGTTGACTTGTGCCACATGTTACCAAAATATTGCAAAACTTTTGACTCGCCGTAGAAGTATCCTAAATTCTTTTTTTTTTTTCTTTTTCTTTCTGATGTTAATTCTCCTCTTTTGTTTTTAGGTAATGTTATTATCTAGCCCCAAAATTGAAGAAATCTATCAGAAATGCTGTGGCCTGGGTGAAGATTCCCAGGATGGCTTCCGAAGTGAGCAAACCACATATCAGCACCCAACGCGCATGATTCAGTTCCTTGTTGGACTGAAAGGCAAGAATGAACCTATGGCAATTGGTGGGCCGTGGTCTCCTTCACTTGATGGACCCAATCCTGGTGAAGATCCTAAAGTTCTTATCAAGACCGCTATCCGTAATACTAAAGCACTAACCAATATTGATCTCAGCATGTGCACACAGTGGTGAGTGCTTCCCTTATTCATATTAACCTTTCTCTCTTTCTCTTTCTCTTTCTTTTTATACTTTTTTTCCTTTTCAGAAATCAACAATCAAACTGGATCCAAGTATTTCTTTTTTATGCTTCTTCTTTGTTTTGCCAATTCTTTTCTTTTTTTTTTTTTTTTTTTTTTCTTTTTTTTCTTTACAAGTTTTATTTACTGATTGATGTAAAAACATAAATGTCATTTTGATTTATTTTTTAATATCGTTTCAATTGTGGAATTTGTTATTGATTAAGTCATTTTTTTTTTTCTTAATATCTAGCTGTCTGATTAGAATAGGTTGTATATTTGCAATATTTGTAAGTAAGGTTTAATATTAAGAAATTTTCTTTGTTAATGTAAATTTTAATATTACTAATGAAATACTAAATAATCTAGGAAACAAAATCCTTGAATTGGTTTTACATTATTTTTTAAAAGTTAATTATCTGGTTTATACAATGTAATGAAACTTTAATTAAAAGTAAAGCAAAAAGAAAAACAAAAAAACATTGCTAAATCTGTGATAAGTTTATGTTCTGCAATATCAGAAGAGTCGTTATTTTGGCCTGCAAATTTGATTCAAGCTATTTGAAAGTATTAGCAATATTGCTTTCCTGGTTGAGGCACAAGTCATTTTTAATGGCTGATTCAAGTTTCAACCTCAAGGAAAATATCTACAATGACAAAAAAAAAAAAATCCAAAATATCAGCTGTTTTCTGATATTTAAGAGATTTTTCCAATTCTGATATTGCTTGCTGTTTTTTAAAAATATTTGCAACTGAAAATAGAATTATTTGACAGAATTTTTTTTTTTTTTTTTTTTTTTTTTTTTTTAAATTTTAAATTGTTTATTTGAAATAGGATTTTTTTTTTTTCTTTTAATGATGTTTGCTTTTTGTCTTTTTTTTTTTTTTTTAATTATAAATTTCATAAAAACATCTTTTTTAATATATTTTTTAGCCATGGCTGTCATTTGCGGCCAGAAGCATAAAGTTCTTGTCCACTTTTTAGCAAAATCTTCTTTTTCATTAACCCCTTCCTGACAGGTATCGATTCGCAGAGATACGGTACGTTCGTCCTGAAGAGATGCACAAGGGCCGACTGGTGCCTGCTCGTGTTGAAACTGTCGTGCTTTTCTTACCAGATGTGTGGAGTATTCGCCCAACGTGCCTGGAGTGGGATGCCCTCAGGGGTGCCTACAAAACTCACCTGCAGAAGCGGCTAGCAGGCAGCAGCAGCAGCAGCGGAGGCAGCAGCAGTGGGGGTGGCACTGGTGGGAGTAGTGGAGGAGGCGGCTCCGGAAATGACCGCAAGGATGACACTACGACTCAGGCACTCAACCTTCTAATCCTTTTATCTTCTTTCATGTTTGCATGTTTGTGTGTGTGTGTGTATGTGTATATATGTGTATATATATAAAGACAAATATATAAATATATATATATATATATGCATATATATATGTGTGTGTATATATGTATATATAAATATATATATATATGTATATATACATTCATTTCCATATACTGATTATTGACCAGTTTTGGATTTGAATCCAAAGAAAATAAAAATTAAAACAAAACAGCCTGCCCACGAACATTGCTCCCATCCATCCCTTCATTTTTTTGTTTTCATAGATTAATACTTAATTTGGTAATTTTAAAAATATGTATATGCATATATAGGTAATTAATATCATTTATGAGGAGAATATTTTTCCCTTTTTAGGTAGAACTTAAAAAAACCTAAAACTCTAATATTTTCTTTCTGTTATTTGTGTATGTTAATGATTTAAATGCTTTAAAATATGTCTGAATTTGATATAGCTAAAATTTCTTACTGTTAATTTATAAATTCATCATTGATAATTTCTGTCTGTTAAACATGATGCTTGTTAGCTCAATCAGTAAAGTTCCATTCTGAAAAGGTGGTTTTTAAAATTGGCAAAATGGGTAAGCCTTTTCATTTGATCAAATTAGCTGAGCACTGGTATTGTACTATCAAGGGAAGCCAGTTTTGATCTTAGGTAAAAAAAATTATGATAATTTTAAATAGAATTTTAAACATTGTTTGCAGTTCTGGTTTAATTCTTTTATCTTTTTTTCCTTTAAAAAAGGCAGGGGTGCTATAATGAATGTATGCTGGCTTAGATTTCTTAATGTCTTTCCTATTATGGTTTTATTTATTTATTAGACCATTTATCTAAGATCGACCTCAATTGAATCACTGCTCATTTTCTAATTTCAATACTTTCATGTTTCTGAAGTTGTTTATATTTTTTGCTGGTTTTGAATTCAAGGAATAGATATCGATTGCACGATCAGTTTAAAGTATTTTTTTTAAATGCTTTTTTAAGTTGTTGATTCTTTTCTTGTGACATTTGTCTAAAATGTTTACATAAAATCCTCCTCCTTCTTTTATAGTGTTGAAAATAAGTACTAAAAATCTGGTTGTGAATAGTTGATCTTTAGAAACTAAAAAGACTTTCTAGCAAAGAAGTTGCTGTTATGAAAGAAATAATAGTTGATTTTAATAGTTTGGTCTTAGGTGCAAAATTTCACTGGTGAATATTTTTTAGAGGGGAATTTATTATAAATTTGATTTATGATTATGAAAAATAATTAGATTGCCAGAGAATGCATGTCTGTTTATATGATTGTATTTTTATTTTCTTCAGAAGTTTGTATATTTAGTTGTGTGGATGTTTTTTGTTGTTATTTTTATTTATTTATTTTTTTTTTTTTTTTCATAATTTTCTCACGTTGTTAAAAGATTTTATTTAAAAACAAGATCATCAAAAAATAAAAATGTAGATTTGAAAAAATTTAAATTCAAAATTTTGGTAATTTTCATGGGCAAGTTGTGAAATGAAAATAAATAATATTTTTTCTTTTTAAAGTTGAATAATAATTTTTGCCAGCAAAAAGCCCTCGTCAGTCCGAGGTTGATTCCTTCCCACAATGCCTTGGTTTCTCTTATGGCTCAGGCAACCAAAATATTCCTTTGGAAATGCTGAACAAATTACAGTTTATTGGCTAGGAGAGAAAGAGAGAGAGAGACATATTTTTGTTACAACTACTTACATCCATACTCGTGCATATACACTAAACACATACATTTGCATTATTGTGTACATTTAAATTATTCTAAATGCAGAAGAAAGTCATTCTTTTTTTTTTTTTTCTTTTTTTTTTTTTCCTTTTCTTTGCTCAATTCCTATTTTAGGGCATTGTATGAAGGGAACATTTGCATATATCAGTTTTGATGACAGTGGAGACGACACACTAGTGGTGGTCTGTTAACGCTGCTGCAGCTGCTACATTCCTACTGAGAAAGAAAAAAAAAAGAATTTTTTTTTTTTTTTTTTTTTTTTTTTAACCCTCTCCTTCCCTTAATTCCGTTACCTTGATTTACTATTGTACACTACTTTTTCCATTTCAGCTTTAGGATGTTTTTATCCTCACCCTCTGGTTTTAGGGGTTCATTAAAGAAAAAAATGCTTCTCTCTCCTTTTTTTTTTTTTTTTTTTTTTATTAATATAAAAAATGATTAATATTTGTCTATATATGTGTGTGCGTGCATGTGTGTGAAAGAGTATTTTTGTTTGTTTGTTTTATTTTTTTTTTGTTTATTTTTTTTTCTTCATCGTGCTCTTATGTTATGTGGGGGCATTTTTTTTTTTTTTTTTTTTTTTTTTTTTTTCTCCTTTTTAGAAAACGGTCCAGCCTAAAGTCATTTTGTGGAGTCAGCAGATTGCTTTGTAACGGTGCCTCCAGAAAGATACATATGAGTTTTATTTTTCCTATTAATATGCTTATATTTGATTATAAATATTGAAGAAAAAGGAAAAGTAAAAAAAAGTTTTATAACTTACTGCCTTTAGATTAATTTTTTTCTCTGCCTTTTGTATTAAATTACATTACTTAACTAGTAAAAGAAAACCAAATCTATATTATTTAAAAAAAAAATTGTGACTAAAGATTAGGAACCCTATTGCTCTTATGGCAAGCCCCAACCCTTTTTATCATATATGTGCTAGAAGGTGGTGGCTGAGGGTCTTCGTGAACTGGGGATGACGTTAAACTCTATCTGATGGTGAAGTTCCAGTTCTGGAGGTCTGGGGAATGTGGAGCACTCCCTTCATTACCATTGCTCCCTGGCCCAATCTGACCCGGAGTGGTAGTACCTGTTAGGTATGGTTAAAATAAGTTAAATAGAAAAATATGTTTATAAAAAAAAAATTAGTATCCATTAAGAATGAATCTATTTCAAAACTTAGTTGGCATTAAATGACCCATCGATGTTGCTATGCCGTTATACAAAACAAACTGATGATTAGGTGTACATAATATTAAATTTAGATTTTATTTTATTTGAAAGCCAATATAACAATAATGGTCAAATCACACTGAAAGCATCGGTCCCCACTAGATCACTGAAGTTAATCATCGATGAACCTGTTCAATACTGAATTGGGTGACCACTTAAGTAACAGCAGGTACTGTAATCAACCTACGTACATTGTTTATCAAAATGACTTGATTTGGCATTAAAGGACCCAGAAAAGGTTGATGTCTTCAAACAAAACAACTAAACCAACCAAAAAACAAAATAACTTTTAAATAAATTACTGCCCTGTCGGCAGGGCTTAGGGGCCGGGTTAGTTTAGTCGGTAGAATGTTCGGCTAGAAACCACAAGGTTCCTATTTCGATACTGGCCCTTACCAACTCGGCTTATGAGTAGCACAGGGATCTGTGTGGTAAAGGAGCTGATGGTAGGTGTGGTGCTCCACCTCAGATGCAAAAAGAATCTCTTTGGTCTAGCGCTTGTGAAAAGGGGATAGACTCCCTCACTGATTGTCTGATATTGACTTTAGGCCACCCCGATGACTTACTTTTTATCCCTTCCAGAAAAGGGGCTTTCTGGGTATAACACTAAACTGCATCTGGTGGCGAGGCTTCAGTTTTGGAGCTCTGAGGAACATGGACTACTCCTTTATTGTTATTACACTGGGGTCCACTCTGACCTGGAGTGATAGTGTTCGGGTCCCATCTATGTCAAATCGATCTGTTTGTATTAAGTAGGAATACTTGATATTGTATAACCACATGCAAAAACCCTCATTAGAAAATACACAAAAAATGTAAATATAAACATACAATGTCCACCATTCCTTAATCTAGGTATAAAATAACCCTTGATTGGTTGACATGTCATTAAGATTTATCAATAAAATTAAAAATTGAAAAAAAAATTTTTTTTTTTCTTTTTAAATACCCCGCTAATGCATTGGAAATAATAATATAGTTTTGGTAAGAATATAAGTTTGAAATAATTCCTTCCATAATGAATTAGGATTAATTCAATTAAGAGTCTAAAATAGAAATGAATATTCTTTTCTCTCATACTTTCCTAAATGCAAAACTTAGAATTTAAATTTAATAACTAAGTTGACCTTTTTAATTCTATTTGGAATCTTTTTGATAGAACTATTTAAAAACTTAGTTCAAATTTAATGTAGAAGAAAAAAATTCTTCTGATGGCAGTAAATTTTTTTATAACTTGAACTTTTCTATTTCTTTCGTTTATATGCATCTGTTATTTCTTTTGTGCAAACAAGCAAAGCCTAAGGCTGCTTCTTGTGCATTTGCGTGTGTGCGTGCTGACTTCACCATTGAATTTTTTGTCTTAGATCTGTTACTCCATTTAGCATATGTTCAGCCCCACTAGCTGAGGAGGAGGAGGATGATGAGTGAGTTTTGAGACTAGCTCAGGGACAGAACAGGGACTGATTGGGCTAACATAGAATAATGTGGGCAACCAATTTCTACCTCCTACTGCAGGTTTTTTTGTTTTTTTTTAATTTTCTCATCCAGCAACCCAGAGATAATTGACATATATTGCTAATGGTTACAAGCAATGGCAATAATTGTCTGAGACAACAATTCTTCTGCCTCTTTATTTTTTATCCTTAAATATTTTTCTTTAATAATGCTCCATAATAACATTTTTTTTCTTTTTCTTTCTTTCTTTTTATACCCTGACCATTACTATCTCTTCTATAGGAAGAAGAAGAAAATGCAAATCCGGAAAAAGAACCAACACATTTTTCTGAATTGGATCCTAAAACGATGAAGGTATTTTTTTATTTTTTTATTTTTTTTTTATTTTTTTAAAACTCTCATTAGATTCTGTTATTTCACTGAAGAACTCTTTTTTTGTTTAGTGAGGAATGTATGTTCTGTTTGCTGTTGATCAGTTCATGTTATGTGTATTTGGAAATTATCTGTGATTAACACTTTTACATTCTCACAAATATTAATTCATAAACCTTGTTCTTTTTTATTGAGTTTCATCATTTAAAAATTGTAAAGAGAAATTGAATTTTAGTTTTAAAACTTTTGGATTTATTCAGGTGAGATAAATGTAAGTGGGTTGACATTTTGAGATTTTTGGCTTCAACTTTTTATTTTCACTTTTTAGATTATTTTATTTTTCATTTTTTATTTTATTTTTTTATTATTTTATTATTTTTATTTCTTTTTAGTTAATTTTATTTCTTTTTAGTTAATTTAAAAAAAAAACTTTTATAATTATAGCACAGCAATTTTTAATTTTTTTTTTTTTTTTTTTTTTATTAAAAATTTTTTTTTTTTAAATTTCTTTTTATTATTATTTTATTATTTTTTTTTTTTTTTTTTTTTAGTTTATTTAATTTAAAACTATTTTTCATTACAGCACAGGAATATGTTTTTTTTGTTTTTGTTTTTTTTTTTAAGTATATAAGCATATAGAAACAATGCCGGGTGAGATGAAAAGCAACAACCTAACCATTTATGCTTAGGTGTGACTTTTAAAACTTTTCAGAACTTAGTAATCTTGGGCTTAGTAAAATCTTCTCATCTATAACTTTAAAATATTTTGTTTGAGGGGACTATTACTATTCTTATTATTACTAGTGAATTTGTTGCACGTAGCCCTGCAGGCAGCTTAGTCACTTCATTCACACCCATGGCCACTTTACAAAGGGCTCACTGTACTCACAACCTCACAATACAGTATTTTAAATATTGTCATATAGTCTCATAGACATTGTCTCCTCATAATGTGTAGAAAGGCATGCCAAATATTATCTTATATATATATATATATTTGTATATGTATAAGTATTAACTTACCGGTGGGTATAAGAACGATCGTTGGAAGCGCACAATATCCAGAGGTTAAGGTTGAGGAAAAACAAATACAAAGTGCTCAATACAGTGTAGAGCATAAATTTATTTAAGAATGGAAATGAGTAACCTACTCGAGTTTCATCGATAGATTCTTCAGGTTACTTTTAAATTAATCGAGTTTACGATTAATCTTTGGTGTTATAAACATGCCCGTTGGAATGGGCCATTCCAACGGGCATGTTATAACACCAAAGATTAATCGTAAACTCGATTAATTTAAAAGTAACCCTGAAGAATCTATCGATGAAACTCGAGTAGGTTACTCATTTCCATTCTTATATATATATATATATATATATATATATATATAATATATATATATATATATATATATATATTTTTTTGGTCCTTTCAATTTTTCTAGCGATCTTTTTCGTGTTTGGGTGAAGTTGTAATAGTCCACCAAATCCTTGTTTTTTCGAGCGCTTTTGGCTGGTTTATCAGCCATCATCAGGTGGGGAAACGATGTTAAGTTTTTTCAAGTGCCTCGTTTTTATAGAAGAACGAGTAGTAGCTTAAGAGTAGTGGTGGTAGTTAGTACGAAACCATGGATTAATGGGTTTTTTTGAGGGGGATACAGAATTGTGAGGAAGGGAGGGGGAATGGTTAGAGTGGGATTTTTTATAAGCATGAGAGGACGTGTCTACTGGTTTGAAAGTTTATTTTGTTTAAGGTAGGTCTTTTTAATTTGATATAGAGTGCTTCCATTATTTGCAGTTTTTGTTTGTTTTTTTCTTTATGGAGTGTGAGTGTGTTTTCTGTTAAAATTTTTCTCCTCAGACTTGAATTGTCTGTGGCGTTTAACAGAACTTGTCTAAAAGAAAAAATGCTGCCGAAGTATACATATATATATATATCCAATACACCATTGTTCCAGAGGCCAATTTAGTGGTGGTAACTTGGGGACTTAATCCTAATGTCATTTTTTTTTTTTTTTTTTTTTTTTTTTTGCCATATATGTTTTGTATTATTCATAGCATCATTAAGTAATGGAATTATCACATTCTAAATTTTGTTCAAACCGTTGAACTCATTATGTTGCTAATGTTACTACAATGTTTTGGCCAATCCATTCTCTAGTTTTATTTAGTGTTATAATTCATAGGGAACTTAAGAGGTCATTCTTTATATATATATATATATATATATATATATATATTATATATAAAAATGGTCTCAAAACCTGGTAGAGCTCTCTGGAAGGGACTTTAACTGACTATCATCGTATTTTCTCCTTCTTGAGGGAAATAAAATTATACCATAGAATATAGACATGAAACAAATCAATGCCATACAATATAATCCCCAATAATTCTAACACATTGTTAAAACCAATTACTAAAAGTATATATATGAATACACAATATGTATTACACCCTAATATATAACCCCGGACAGGTTGATATGCCGTTAAAATCAATAAACCAACCAACCAACCAACCAACCATGACTTTAATCGTTAGCGTAAAGCAAGGCTCTTTGTTATTTATGGATTTGGACTTTCTAGTGGTTGTAAAATATATACCTATTTATGTATTTATCAGTTAAAACTTTGCTCCTTTCTAGCAGCTGCTGATGACTGAGGTCTTAATGAATCAGAGTGATTAAAAAGTCAGTCGGGTCTCACTCCTGGCTAGAAGTAGTTGCTAAGTCTAGCCACACTGAAGAGACATGAAACATCGAAACACTGTGTCTGTGGATGACTATATATATATATATATATATATATATATATATGTGTGTGTGTGTGTGTGTGTATCTAGATATTTAGAACAGTTTTGATTTTGGTCAAATCCAGATGAATTGCCAAATACCAACTCCTAAGAAGGGCGGGGTTTTATATAGTCTTTAAATACAGCAATGGTTTTCTTTCTCCTAGACTGGTTGCCATACCAGGACTAAACAACCCAGTCTACTATTTTTCCCATAGCTGGAGGGACACCATATCAATTCATGCCTTTCCCAAGAATATTAACTCTATGTGAAATATAAACAACCTCATCCAGTATCGTTGCTGATTCCATTTCCTGTGATGATAACCATTGCACTAAGCACGCATCTGGTTCATCTCAGTAACTTGATATACAGATGATACACTGTAACTTGTCATGTATATGTTACCTTTATGTAACATAGGTGCTTCTAATTTATAGACAAGTGGAAGTGGCTACGGCTACCTGGCTTCGCCTGGGTAGAGGGGGGATTTTTTAAAGTTAGTTCTGCAGATCTATTATTACTGAATTGTGAGTTGGATCCTCTAGAATGCCCAATTAAAATCCCTACGTAAAAAAAAAAAGACCTTGCATTGATCCAGCCACTCTGCAAAGAAACGTTAATGTAAAACGCAAAAAAAAAAAAAAAATTCCATGCTGTTTTCAGTTAAATTTTATTTTTTAATTATCTTCATGAATATAAATCAAATCTTTATTATTTTTGCTCAAAAACCAAGTCCTAGTGATATTTATTGTATAAATATATTTACTTTGTCGTTAATTGTTTTATTTTTGAAGTTTCCTCCGAACATACACATATACACAACTGCCCTTTATATATGTATAGATAGATAGGTGTTTCCCATTTCTTTACTGAGTAAAGAAAACCTGTTGAAATCTGCACTTGCCTGTCTTATGCAACTAGTTAACAAGCAACGCAAAGAATAAATTTATTTGTCCAAACAAATTTTCAAATGTTAAGATCTCCTTATTTTATGAAAGTGGCGTATTTTATTTTTTACTTTTTATTTTTGCTTACTTATTTATTTTTCAGATTGTTGATCTCCGTCGTGAATTAGAAGATCGTAATTTGAGTTCAAAAGGACTCAAGTCTCAGCTTATTGCTCGATTGACAAAAGTTCTGAAGACCGAGAAGGAAGAAGAGGAAGAGCAAGAAAGTAACAAGGTCGCTGCTGTACGTTGTCTCTAGCTATTCTTTGCATTTAACCTATGTTACCCCCCCCCCAACTTAAGACCACCCCCACCCACCCCGAAAGCTTCATAATAAAATGAACACTTTAATTGGAAACCCTATATCAACTGAAAAATCAATTGACACAATGTATACTAGATCAGGGGTCTTAAACACATTTGTGCTGCAGAACCATTATCTATGGTCTATACCAGGGGTCGCAGAGCAGCTACCTGGGAAACACGTGACCCTCAAAGCAGTTCTTTAACCAACTTTCAAAATTTTCTCTTCACCTTTTGATGTTGACTGAAGTACCATTTACAACTGCAGATGGAACTCCTTGATCTTCAGTGTTCAGAAAATTTGAAGTCCAAGTTTCTTGCTTGTCACATCCTCTATTTCTATAAGAACCACATACTTTCATCTGGATGATTCCCCAACCTTATCACCCCCACGCCCAACAATTAGTGAGCATGTTCAGCATAACATACTGCTGTGAAGCATGCCAACAGTATGCTGTGTTCACGACTATCAAATCATCACTTGTCTAATGTCTTCCTTCTGTCAACCTTTTCATTTAACTCTGATATTATTACATGTTTTTCTTATTGCAAACAACATCAGATGTCTTATTAATAAATTATGATTATTACCTTGTGAATTTAGTGGACCCTCCCGAGTGAAGCTAAATGCTGATAGAAAATAGTAACTAATAAACCAACTAAATCAGTTTGTTTAATCAAAGTTGTATACAATATGTAGTGGGAGGATACAGAGATTGAATTTGCAACCTCTAGGTTGTGAGTGGTGACTTGTAATGAGTCTCCTGTCACCCTCTGTTGGTTGGGGTGGTAAGCTCCGAGGCTAAATACCGGGTCAATCACTGGTCTTAGCGGGAAGAACCAGTGGTCCGTGGCAGTATTAACAACACTTGTATGAGAAGACCAGAATAATTTCTTTTTAAAAATTGTATGCAATACAATATGTAAAAACAATGTTCCTTCTGTCAACCTCTTCATTTAACTCTGATATTATTAATTTTTTTTGTTATTGCAAATAACATCAGATGTCTCATTAATAAATTATGATTATCAACTCGTGAATTTGGCTGGGTTTTTTTTTTTTTCTGTCCTTTATAAGATCGTGGCTCTGGGTCGTCCTCAGTTAAGCTTTGTGCTTCACAGTCTCAAAAAGTTAAAGACCTTTGGCCTGCACCATATTTATAACAAATATTTTTTTTAAACTTGGGCATTTAATTAAAATTAATTTTCCCTTGTTCACACTGGTCTTTTTTTACTCCCAGACATTTACAGTCACATACACATTCATTTTGGTAAAGGATTTTCTGATTAGTAGTATTGCAGTTTAGTACTATTCATCATCATCATCATCATGCCATGCTAACTGTATGGATTCCCTTGACTCTCTCGCCAGACATCCCTTTTAACGCATCACTCTTGGAAGGTTGTCTAGATGATACCCAGTATCCACATTGAGCTGATTAATATAAATTTTTGCTGGTCGGTCAGCACTGGTGTGTTCATGAGTAGGAGACCAGGTAATCTGAACATTAGCTAGATAAATGAGAGTAACCACCCCATGTTTATTTCACTTTGAGGAAGCTATATGATTTAGTCGTCCATTTTCATTTCACCATAAATCTACACTGAAAATACAAATTTGTTTGACTCATAATATCATAAAATGTGTTCTTGATTATGCTTGCGCATTATTTGAAATGAACTTAATTGTTATTAAGAACACATTTTATGATATTTTCATGTTAAATCATGCAGTTGTATAGATTACAGTGAAATGAAAATGTCCAACCAAAATATATGGCTTCCTCAAAATCAAATTAACAAGGGCAGGTTACTCCCATTTATGTAGCTAATGGAGACCATTGGAGAACATATCTTATGAGTTCATCCTTACTTCACCAACAGTGCCCAGCATGTCTTGCTTGGATGGTTTGCGAGATGGGAGGTATGTGGCTATATAGCTGCTGTTTTGTCGAGTGCTGCTCCCAGGATTTGTTTAAAACAGCATTCAGCTTCCCATATAGCTTTTTCTCCAATGTTTCAGTCGAAGTGGTGCAACCATACAGTAGTATTGACATGGCTATAGTTTGGAAGGATCCCTATTTTATTCGAGAGATCAGATTCTCATATGGTTGTCCATACTTTCCCTATGCGTATGTTGACATTGGTTTCAGTAGATGAGATATTACTGCCAATATATATGAATTAGTCTACTAATTTCATAGGTTTGACATTTATTGAGGAGATGACCCAGTTTTGATTAAAAGACATAAACTCTGTTTTATTTGAGTTCATATAGAGACTAATACAGTAGATTCAGCTTGAGCAGGTATATTTTCAAGAAGTGCTAGATCATCTGCATAGACTGGATCGATAATGTTTTTTCTACTTTCCTTTTTAAATTTAAAACCCCACCTTATTTGGGGGGGGGGGATTCTTAGTATTATCTTCATTATTCGGACTATTGTCCTCATCTTCATTTTTATCTGTACGATGTTTCGGACAATGTGCCCTCAGGTATTTCTTGTCAGACTTGGGAACATGAAGATGAGGACAATAGTCCAAAGAATGCAGATAATATTAATCATCAAGCCTCATCTCAAAAATTCAGAAAAAAAGGAAATTCTTATTCTATATTTTTAAAAATATCCACGTGTCAAATTTATTGATGTTAATAAAAATTTAAAATTTATCCTCCTTTTTTTTTTCAAAATCTTAAATTTATTAATGTTTAGGCCCTTGGCAAATAGGGTTTTTTTGTTATTTTCCTCTCCGTCTTTTTTATTTAAAAAAAAAAATTTTTATATATAAATTCAGTAAAATAATTCCTGTTGATTGATTATTTTTATATTTTTTTAATTTTTTTTCGTTTTTAATTGCCATTTTTACAAATGAATCCTCTTTTTTCTTGTTTAGTTGGAAGAAGCAGTTAAAAAGCAAGAAGAGCTTCAGAAAATGGAAGTGGATGATAAAGATGAAAAGAAAAAAAAAGAGGTTAGTAAATCATAGTAAATATTCTTTTTATTTGAGTTTCTTAAAAAGAAAACCTAAAATAACAGTCCATTGTAAGTACTACTGTATGACAGCACCACATGGACCCTACAGAAGTAATTACAGACTGTTAAATAACATATTACATTTTATAGGCAATAGTGATGAAGAAATGGGGATTTCCCAGCCACAATTCATGTACTTCAAGGTAGTGGCATAAATACAAGCCGCTTGAGATTGAAGGATATGTTTTTTGGTAGCATGTATCTTTGTGCAAAAAAAAAAAAATTTTTATCCGCTTTTATTTTCCATAAGTAAAGCTAAATAAAAAATATAATGTTGGATTATTTGGTCGATATAAGCCAATCAACAGCCCGAATATGTGGCTGGTTGACTACTTAATCACTGATACTGAGAGATGTCCATTTGCAATCATTGACGAAGGATTTGCAATACTGAGGAGCACCAAGGAACAACCAATGGATTCTTTACCAAGGATTTCTGCTGGACAAGGATGGCCCATAAAATCGTAACATATAATAAAGGTATAAATCAATGATATATTAAAAAAAATTAATTTAAAAAATAAAACAAATTGATAAAGGATAAAATATTATAAAAAGCAAATAAAAGACTAGGTACCACCAATTTGACCCTGTGCAATTTACCCCCCTACATTTAACACAATGAAACTTGCAGAAAAATTAATATTTTCTTGAAAAATTTTTTCCATTTGAAAGAAAAAACATTAAATAAACTCCTGATGATTTTTTAAATTTTTTATCAGCATACGAAAATAATGAAAATTATGATTGAAAAACAATGTTTTCATTTTTGCACTGTTAAATCAACTGAAATTTAACGTAGCTAAAAACAAGTTACGATAAGAGGATTTTTTAAAAATTCTATGAAAAATCAATTAATGGTCCGATTTTCACGAAAATTTCCATAAATGTTTATCATTGGATGTAAATACATCTGAAATAGTTTTTTTCTAAAATATATTAGGGGAAATATTTTTTTACGATGTCTATCACCCCCCTATTTTATTTTATGAGATAAAAAAAAAATGACGTGGAAAAAAAATTTGGTACTTTTTTTTCTATAAAGATAAGAGTCTGAATAACTATATCAATGAAATTGTATAACGTACCGAATTATAGTTTTTTTAGGAAAAAATAATGAAATCGGAAATAAAAAGTGCAAAAAAAATGTCATAATATTAATATTTGAAAACTTTTTTTTTCTTATGTAATTGGTATGTACTATATTCTATTAAATTGTCAAAAAAAAAAAATTTTTTTAAGAAATTAATTTTTACGAGATTTTCAATCTTTTGTGTGATTAAATATTTTTATTTTCTGCGTGAAATAAATTAAATTTTTTTTTTTTTCCTGTGGAAAAAAATCAAAATTTTCACGGATATTTAAAAACATGAATTTTAGAATTCAGGTGAACTAAATGTTGGTCCGATCCGTGCTCGATTAATATTTTTAAAAGAATTTGTAATTTTTATTGTTGAATAGTAATGTGTGATTCTTAGAATGTACGGAAGAGCAAAACTGACATATGACGAGACGCTTCTCGGTAACTAAAGTTTGTTTTTCTGAGCGTAAAAAAATATTTTATTTAACTTTTACGACCAATTAGAATAAAAATAATATATTGAATGATTGTTTTATCAGTTTTTTCTCTTAGAAAAAATATTCAAATTTTCATTTTATTTTCGATTTTAAGAATTGATACTAAAACCGAAGACATTTTTTAACGTCAATTTCACTGCGAAATTTTAAGATTAAAGTTTTTCAAGTTTTTATTCATAGTAAATTGTAATATTAAAGTTTTTAAAAGATTTTATTCATTTTAAATTGTAATATTAAAGTTTTTTAAAGATTTTATTCATTTTAATAGAAAAAATTTGGCTAAAAAAGTTTATCCGTTACACCCATCCGTACTTAGATGCATAACTGTAAGAGGGTAATAATATGTATTTCTTTCTCTCTAAATCGCGGCCTGAAAATTACCCTTTCGCACGTAATATGGATAGGTTTGTTTATTTTTTAAGATAACGATGTAATTTTTCCCAATCGGATAATTTGATCTTTGAATTAACTATTTTTCTTTGTAACAACCCTGTACGCTCTTTTTTTAACGAGATTTTTGATAAACAAAGTTCGGAAATATCTATTTCCGTTTTATTCAAGATGACCTAAACGGTCTGGTGGTACCTATAAAAGACAATAGAAACAAGAAAAATACAAATAAAAAATTTAAAAACAAAAATATATAAAGAATAAAAAATGATAAAACAAATATATAGAAAAATAATTTTTATTAATCTATATAAAAATATAGATATCAGATTTATTTTTAGCTTTTTAAATCCTGGGCAATGTCGGATAGCTCTGCTAGTATCCTATAAATGAGACAACAGCACCTACTGGGTTAAATCAAAGATTTTTTAAATTTTTTATAGGTTCCTCAACTTGTTTCATAAATATGAAAAAAAAGAAAAATATTCATGCTTAATGTTTTATGGTATTTAACTCTTAATGTCCTATACTACCTTGTTCCACCTGGCCAGAAGTCACATTCATTTTCCTAATCTGCCCCAAACGATAGCCTTTGTTTAAATGTAATATTAAACATATTTAGAAGTCTTTGATTTAAGGGAAATAACAGGTAACTTTAGATGAAAAGGCCATTTTTAGGCATTTTTTGAAAATCCTTATAGGAATGGGGCTCTGGACTTAGAAAATTCTCAACAGGATGTTAAGAGTTAATACATGTTTACAAAAGATATTGATGCTTGTTTGTTGATATTTGTATAATTTTTAGGAAGAAGAAAAGAAACGTAAAGAAGAGAAAGAGTTGGCTCTGATGGAACGAAAATATACCCTTCCAGATAAACCCTCCATCATTGTTCATCCATCAGCTACAGCTAAAGGAGGAAAATTTGACTGCACTGTTATGTCCCTCAGTGTCCTGCTTGACTACCGACAAGAAGACAATAAAGAACATTCTTTTGAGGTGAGTGAATGGAGTTGGTTTCTCATATGTCCCAGGAAGGGATATATTTAGCAGAAGTAGCAGTTGTGGGGCCACGGTTACAGAGTAGTACAATCGAGCAAGAGTACTGGTGCAACATCGTAGTCATTGTACCTCTACACTGCTCTGTATTTATGGCTGATGCCAGCCAATCATATTACTGTGAGGAGGGACCCAGGTGAATGCATATTCATTACACCAGTTTCTAATTTTCTACCTTATTGCAGGGTGAAAAGGAGGCGGTTGTGGTGTCATGGTTATCGTCGTAAGAAAGGAACTCGGCAAACCGAGTTCAAATCCTTGACGAGGCTGTTTGCATTTCATATATCGCTAATACTCTTGGGAAAAGTTTGAATTTGATTATTCTCCCTCCAGCTGTGGATAAATAGTAGGGCTGACTAAGCTCTTTAACCTTGGTATGGCTACCAGAAGAGAAGGGAAAAAAATAGAACTGAAACTTGTTAAACTCTGCTTAAACATTGACCTTGTGTCACATCCTGGTCATGCAGAGGTGTTGGGTAAATACATATTGCAAGGTGAAAAGAATCAAACTGTAAAGTGTTTTAGTAGAAAGTGGACATGATTTTATTCAAAAAATTTGTCAAATCACAGACCAATTCAAAACAAAAAAAATTCAGTAATTTCTCCAGCATTTCTTTATATTTAGAGCAATTTTGATAAAAAAAACTGGCATTCTTATATAAAATTATGTTGTTTCTGATTCTGCACTCAAATGGTATATATCTCTGATGTAACTCATTATTTAGAGAAAATAAGAGGTACAGATATCAGTGTTTTAAGTTTACCACAAGATTATTCAACTTTTTCATTTTGTTACTGCATGTATGCACATATATAGTATTAATTTGAATAAATAACATCATTTTCAACTTAAAAATACCTTTTTAATTATGTGCTATGTTGTATTACATACAAGAAATAGAATACCTCTTTACATCATTTCTTTTAAACAAATCATGTCTAACGTTTATGTTTTAATAATAGCTCTTAAGTTTGTGTTTTCCAAAATTGAAAGTTTCACAAAAAAAGCCCGACATTAAAACATTTTCAAATTTTCCCACATTCTATATCAAAATAATTCTGAGACTTCTATTAATGATATAATGCTCTTTTTTTTTTTTTCTTCTTTTTTTTTTTTTTTTTTTTTCTTATTTTATACATTTTGAAGGGATTACCGTCAACTTTTCCTTACAAAGGTTGAAGAAAATAAAAAAACAGCTTCCTGGTTGAAATTTAAAGTGTCTTCTAATTGAGTTTACAATTTTAAGAATATTGATAAAGATTGGCCACTTTGATTTTGAAAAACAAAGTAATGTGTAAAATTTAGCCTTGAAAAAAAATTCAGCTATTTGAAGCAAAATACTGTTTTAACTCGCTGTAAAACATAATTCAATGGATAGAAACACATACAAATTACATATTTAGAAAGATTATTTTATTTTCAACCATATAAGTATTTTTAAGATTGGACCAGAAATACACAAGAAATTGCAAGTTGAACTGATTAAAATCCGAATTTGTCAAAGTCCACCAAAATCAGCTTAAGTGCTGGGAATGCTAATACATGACAAATAGTCATTGACTTGGAGAAGATGTGCTGAGTGTTACACTTTTCCTTTGACCAAATAAATTTCACCCTATGTGTTGTCTTTGTGTTGTTTTATTTTTCTTGTGACTCTCTCAACCGGGTTCAATTCGGAGTAACACAATCTAAAGAGTTCCAACACAGTTGAAGGACGACATGGCAGAATTAGGACTGAGATGCAGCCATCTGGGGTGGAGGGGTGACCTATTGTTACACTGATTTCCTCTATAAATTGAAATAGAAAGAAAAAACTGTAATGAAAACAAATTATTACTCTTATTGGTTTTTGCTTTAATGATTGTTGAAATTATTTTTTCTTCTATTTAAAATATTATCCTAATAATTTTTGTAATTTTTCTTATTAGGTTTCTTTGTTTGCTGAATTATTCAATGAGATGTTGATGCGTGATTTTGGCTTTAAAATCTACAAAGCTCTTGCCTTGGCTCCTGAAAAGAAAGAGGATGACAAAGTAAAAGATAAGAAAAAATCAGACGAAAAATCATCGTCAAAGGATGACAAGTCATCACCGAAAGATGATCGCTCATCAAAAGACAAGGTACATTTTTTTTTTTTTTTTTTTTTTTTTAAATCAATTTATTGCCCTTATGGCAAACTCCTAATTCTTTTTATCATTTATGTGCTAGGTCTTAATGTCCTGGGTATGATGTTAAAATTGCATCTAATGGTGAGGTTCCACTTCTGGAGCTCTTGGAAATGTGGAGTACCCCTTCATCACCATTACTCCCAGGTCTATTTTGACTCATAGTGGTAGTACCTATTAGGGTTCCATCTATGGGTTAAATAAAAAAAATTGTCGGGGTGACCTAAAGTCGGTATCAGCCAGACAGCGAGGGAGTCTATCCCCTTTTCACTAGCGCTAGACCAAGGAGATCGGAGGGGGTCTGAGGCGGAGCACCACTCCTACCATCAGCTCCTCACTTTACCGCACATATCCATGTGCTACTCATACACTGAGTTGGTGAGGGCTAGAATCGAACCAGGAACCTTGGGGTTCCCAGACATGCATTCTACCGACTGAGCTAAGCCGGCCCTTACCCATCAAGAATGAATAAAACAAAAATGTCTTCAGCATAAAATGACACAATGGGCTGACATGCCGTAAAACCCAACAGCCAATTATCTTTTTATTTATTTTTTAAATCTCTAAAATTGTCTTTTATTAGGAGACTTTTTAAAAAAATTTTTCCTTTAAATTTTAATTTTTTATGTCACTTGATGAATATTTTCAACCACAAAGCCTAGATCAGTCACATTTTAAACTGTGTGTATCACACCCAAGCAAAGTACAAAAAAACTGATGGTTAGTTCATTATAATTGAGAAGTATTGCATTAGTAATTGCAGCCAACATGTTAAGATAAGTTTTTTGTTGTTTTTTTTTTTTTTTTTTTTTTCCTCCTTTATTCTAGATGTATAATCTCCAGTTTATTAACATCACTTATTTCTTTCTTTTCTTAGGATTCTAATAACAAGAGAAAGAAATCCTCAAGTGATAAGGAAGACAAGGTATGGAAATATTTTTAGTTATGAAAATGTTATACACATTTGTTTATGTCTGGATGAAATATCAATTCATTTTTTTTTCTTATAATCTATAGATAAAATTTGATATTATTTGATATGTCAAACAAAACATTTAAAGTCCATGGTATGATGTTAAACTGCATCTAGTGGTGATGTTCCAATTCTGGAACTTCATTTCCATTACTCCCAGGTTCACTCTAACCCGGAGTGGTATTACCTGTTAGGGTCAAATAGATCTGATTGCACCTGCACAAATAACAATTGTAATCAACAAAGAATGAATAAAACAAAAATGACTTTGGCCTAAAATAACCCAAAATAGATTGACCTGCCATTAAATCCAACCAACCAAAACATTGAACTTGAGATTATAGTATTATTTTGATTTTTCTGACTGTTGTTCTCGTCTTTGTGGTATGTAAAAACACTACGTTTCTTCTTCTTCAGGTTTTTCCCTGTCACTTTCAACTTTGATTATTTGCATTCTTGTAATGAAACATTTAACAAATCAGATTGGCTGGTCACAGAATCTTGCCCTGATGAGCTAATAAGTGAAACTTTACTTAATAGTACCTGACTCATCTATATATTAATACATGTGTTCCTAAATCACCCTCTGGTTAAAAATGAGACCGTTCAAGATAAAAATGTAAATCCTGATTATCCTGTGTTGCTTATCTGCTGAATTCTTATTTCTTATGAGTTTCATTACCTCAGCTAAATAAGGGACCATTCCCTTTTTTATTGTAAAGAAAGAACTAAAAGGACATGCTACACAGAAATAAAATAAGAAAAAAAGAAAGAGTAGGAGAAAGATAGGATTGAGCGTGCAGAAGCGGTAACTCTAATCTGTTTCAATCGAACATAAATAAAAGATCGAAAAGGGAAAGAAAGAAAAAAAAGATTATGAGGGTTAAATCCAGATTATTATACTTTTTAAATATTGAAGTAATTGCAATAGCTCTTAAGTAAACATATCAAATGTTGTAATAATTAAATTATCATACTGTGGTGTATCCACAGGTCCTGCTAGTTAGTATTATTACTATATATGTATAATTTTTGTCACAATCATTGAATGCTAATGTTTGTTCTTTATAGGATGTTAAGAAGACAGATGAAGAAAAGACAGATAAAAAAAGAGAAGATGACAGTGGCAAAGAAATGAATGGCAATGATGAAGACATAGAAGATGAGGATTATGAAGATGATGTAAGATTGGGGGCTTTTGGGGGCTTTTTTTATTGGTTCTTTTAATTACTATAGATTTAACTATTGTTAATGATTCTTATCCTATGTACACATTTATAGTTGCATTAAAATTGATTGTAGAGGATATATTAAAATATTATCATTATTGTATTCTCTGTCTGAATATAGTATCTATACACCTGTATGCATCATATAAATTTTATGTGTTTCCATATGTAAGTAAAGTTGGAGTGACCTATTGTTGGTATCAGTTGGACAACAAGGGAGTCTATCCATTTTCAGTAGCACTAGACCAGAGGGTTGTTTTTGCATCTGAGGAGGATTGCCAAATCTACCATCAGCTCTTGACTTTACTGCACAGATCCAAGCGAGGGCCAGTATTGAACCTGGAACCCTGCAGTTCCTCTGTGAATGCTCTTCCAACCGAGCTAAATCGGCTCTATGTACACAAATATACAATATGAAATAATATATATGAATAAAATAATTTTTGTATAAAAATCCATTATCATGCTATGTTTGTATTTATAGTTCTAAAAAAAAAGAATAACAAGCCCCTTAACTACCAACCTCCCTGTTGGCAGGCTTAGAATACGCTGACTGTATCCCTTACAGAGGGGTAAGACCCCCCCCCCCAAAAAAAAAGGGGGGGGGTCTTGTATGTATGATACTAAACTGCATCTGATGGTGAGACTTCAGTTTTGGAACTGTGAGGAGTACATCATTATTGTTATTACTCCCCAGGTCCAGAATGGTAGTACCTGTTAGGGCCTCATGTATGGGTCAAATAGATCTATTTAAAAATGATTTGTATTAAATAGGAATACTTGATAGCATATAAAATTGTTCATATATAACTGTGTGCTATTAAGAAACAACTATACAAAAAATATAAATGTATGATGTACATGATTCCCTTTTTCTAAAAAAAATTGATAGTTCTTGTGTATAATTTTTGGTATGTTAATTATAATTGCTGAAACAGTCTTATTTAAATTAAACCAACCTACAATTTGTTATAAGAAGGTCTTAGGTTCAATTCCTGACAAGTCACAAGTTAACATCCACCCCACCCTTTTTCTTTTTCTCTCTCATGGTATGCACCTCATAATTTTTTGGGGGGTCACACCTCTTATCAACCACTTGGTGTTCTTGGGAAATCCATATGAGAGAAGTCTCCTTTTTTGGCTTTTTTATGTTCTTGTTGGCTTGTCGTATACATTCAAATCTTTCTTTCCTTCATAAAAGATGGCAATTCACTCTCATCAAAACTGAGATCAAGCCTGGTCTGGATGACAATCCAATATAGCCTGCCATTGGCCTGTCTAACCATTGTTTCTTAACTCTATCTGCCATCTCCAACAAGATAAGGAACCAAGGATAAGCTGAACTCCTTGAACATATTTGTCCTGGCTAATAACAATGTTGTCCTTTCCTTGATTAACATCTAATCCAAGGTAACTGAAGTTGAATCTTCAGATTTTACAACAAAGATGGCCTTTAGTTTATCAATGACGGATCTTCTGAAAAGCTCAGAGCCATCCAACAGAAGTCATCAACATGTGTGGAAATAATAATACTATGCATTTCCCCATTATGGAACCAAGTAAAAATTGCTTGGGTCATATCTGGATATCTCGGCTCCAAGTTTGTGTCCTTGTTTCTTGGGAAGGTTCAAAATTTTAATTCTAAGCATCAAAAATAAATAAACCCAAGAACTACACCAAATGTTTGTCTTAAATCTTCAAATGCAAGAAAATTAAAAAGCAATTAATATTGAATACAGTTTACATTTAATGCACACCCTAAAATAGTAATTGACTAAACTCTTTAGATATATGTAATTTTAGAGATCTTTTTTTATTTTTTTTTATTTTTCAAATTCCTTTTCTTTCTATCTTTTCACATAAAACCTTCTCAAGTACAGATAAATAAAAAGAACATTCCCTATATTTATTAGCATTTTTGTTTTATTCTGCTTCTGAAAGAAATCTTTAATAAACCTATAATTTTCTTTTCCTTTTTTTTCCACATTCAACAGGCTGATGATGAAGATAAAGATGACAAGAAAGATAAAGGTATGTTTATTTTGAAAAAAAAAAAAAAAACTACAACTGTTGTTAAAAATCCAGTTTTGTTATTTTATATTTGTTATGCCTCTTTGGGCATCTTCCTGCTTTAATATCTTCTCAGCATTAGGAGAAAAAAAATCTTTGCTCAGAACATATAGAATATATACAGATCAAATTCTGTTAACTAATTCACCTGATATTTCCCCAAAATACTTTCTGAAATAATTTTTCTTACCATTATTCCTGAAATGATCCAATTCAATTAAAAAATGTTTTACACTATTGTTGTTTTTTATATGATTGGGTAATTTGTTGCAAAAAATATATTACTCTATTGGCAAAAAAAATCCATTTAGTTTATAAAAAGTTTAGTTTTTTTAAATCTGCCTTAACTCTTAACATCCTATACCGCCTCATTCCACCTGGCCTGAAGTCACATTTATTTTCCTAACCCACACCCAATGATAGACTTTGTTTAAATGTAGTATTAAACATATTTAGCACTCTTTGATTTATGGGAAATAACGGGTAACTTTAAATGAAAAGGCCATTTATTGATAAATCCTTATAGGAATGGGGATCTGGACTTAGAAAATTCTCAACAGGATATTAAGAGTTAACATAAATAATTTTGTTTGTTTTTTGTTTTCTCTTATTTTAAAAGTTTATAGTTAAGTAGGTTTTATTGAAACATTAGATTATCCAGGATAAAACTCAAACGGACAAAGTCTGGTGGTATTGTGAGATACTGCTGGGGCACTCTGGGTTAGTGGTAATGATGCTTCGGCCACGAAACCATGCCTGAACCCAGAGTCATCATCTGATGAAGGCTTTGTTGGTTGCAATGCTACTGTGTAAATAGCATTGTATGAAGATTATTATGGATTTATGCTTAATGTAATGGTTATTGTTGTAGAAAATGGAATTGGTGACCCAACTTCAAATAGTGGTTGTTTGTGTTTCACTTTCACTTAGGAAAGGCATTAATCATTAGATAGGAATACCTGAAACTATAGAATTGTGTATAAAGTATTTGTATTAGATAGGAATGATACCATATAACTGTGCAAATAAATTATTTTATAGACAAAAAAAAAAGTAGAATTTAAAAAAAAAAAAAAATTATAATGGATGTTAAAAATGTAAATAGATATAATTATAAACAAATATTTACAAATGAATTAAATTCCAGCATTAAATAACCCATAAGAGTTTGATAGGCATTAAATAAACCAAAACAAACCAAACTGTGATTGTACCCCTTTTATTTTACTGTTACAGTCAAGCATTTGAGGAGGTGAGGGACTGTTTTTCACTTAAGGAGAGGTTTTTTTTTTTTTCTTTCTTTTAAACGTCTGCTTTAGATTCTGACCTGGTCAAAGTTCTTTTAATTCATTTATCTGTAACTCCTCAGTAATTTCTTAGCCTATTTCTTGGCTTTTTTTTTTAATGTTGCTAGTTATTAATAATTAAGTAAAATGAACTTTAAGAAATTTATTTTCTTTTATCAAGTTTTGAATATCGTTAATATATTGATGCTAGGTACACCTAACAAAAATAGACTTAAACAAAAAAAAAAAGAGAGTTGCTCCCCTTTACTTTGTCAAAGCCAGAAGTGGGTCTTACTTGTGGATCACATTTTTTTGTTTTGAATGCAGCATTAGATACTGGTTAAGTCACTTGAGAGTTGAAGTAGTTTCTACCCTGTGTTAAATAAAACCTTGTTAATTTTACAACAACCTGGTCTTACATTATCATTTCAATCGTCCATATTTTATCTGTATGTTAAAAACATAACAATTGGTAATGGTTTTTTTCTTTATTTACAGTTAAAAGAGAGCGAGATGACAAAAAGAAAGACAAGAGAAAATATCATACCACTGACCCTTCCTTATTGCTGTCTTTTGTCTACTTTGACCAAAATCATACGGGTTATTTGTTGGACAAAGACATTGAGGAAATTATCCACACAACAGGAATGCAATTGTCTCGGGCACAGGTAATCATTTTCTATTTGGATTAATTCTATTCTAACATTCAAAGGTTTTGACTTGAAATACAATTGTTACTTGCTGTTTTATAAACAGTGCAATTCTAAGGATAAGTGCGGAAAATTTACACACTGTTTGTGTTGGGTTTTTCTTGTTGCTTGAGTAAAGATGACCAAGATGGTGTCTGGCATTTTAGTACCTACTTTTTTTTAAACCAAGTCATTTGTTTGAAAATCACATAGGCAAGAAATTGTCAGTTACTAAGTGCTGTTGAGTTCATGTTCACACTAGCCTAATTTAGATATACATGCTCTATCAATGATATTGAGCACTCTTTACTTATAAATATAGCAAACCTACATATATATATATATAATCTTTGAAACAAATAAAACTTGCACCAAACAAACAATCACTACTACCAATAATACCCCTGAGGATGACTAGGGAAATGGTTGTAAGCACTTATGTAAAAAATATGGGGCATTTTTCTTCCATAGGATCCTGATATGCGGAAAACAAGAAGACTTGAACATTATGAAGGAATATTCTGTGGTCTTTAACAAAATTTGCTTATATATATATATATATATATAGAATGAATGAGAAAAGTATTGGCATATGAAGGTGCTCAATGCTAAAAAAAGCAGAGCAGGTCAAAATTCATGCTTACTGCAATCATCAGCGGTCAAAATGTCAAATTTTGACTGTCTCGTCTGATGATTGCAGTAAGCATGAATCTTTAGTTACGGGATATTAAATCCATAATATTTGAGTGTGTGTATTGTATATATATGTGTATGTGTATATATATATATATATATATATATATAAGTTACTTAAGTTAAACTAAGATTGTCATCTTCCAAGTCCAGCTTCTAAAGTTCTAAATGAAACTATATTTTCTTATAAAAGATGCTATTTACCTTTCTTAAAGAGTTTTCCTTGTCTATAAACAAAAAGTAAATCCTCCCAAAACTCCCTATATGTGTAAGCATTAATACTTCAGCTTTTGAGATTTATTTTCAAATAAAGTTAAACAATATTTTCTTTATTTCTTTTTTTGTCAACTTAGGTCCGCAAGTTTGTTCAAAAACTTGTCACTCGAGATGCTCTAAACTACAGAAAATTGACTGATCGACCAAAATCCGAAGAATCTTCAGAAGATGGTAAAATTGATGTCAAATCAACAGAAACTGATGATATGAAATTAGCTCAAGGTAAATCATCTGCTCCATGTTTTTTTTTGTAATTCATATATTATTTTAGGGTTTATTGATCTTATATTTGGGTAATTGAAATTTTGTACAGATGTGGACTATGTTAAAGTTAGGCAATCCCCAAAATTTGAGCTTCCAATTCCAAAAATTGGCAGTTATGTCGATTTTTAGCTCTCTAAATTTGAGGGGGGGGGTCACGAAAAATAGCAATCTATTTTTGTCTGTAACATGAGTTCTATAGCGTCCCTACTCCTAATAATTGGTTCTTGCCCAAGGAATCCAGAAATGCTATTGAAAAAGTCTGAAAGTTAACCAATTTTAAGTTATTTTTCATAGCAAGATCAATATTCCAATGTGGCACTGCATCTATGACAAAGATTTTTTTCTATTATTATTTCATATCTATTGAACATTATTTGTACCAAAATTTGGGGAATGTCTAACTTTCACACAGTCCACACCTGTACAAAATTTCAGAAAAATTGAAGGGGGTGGGTGACAATTTTCCTTTTTTCTGGATGATTTGACATGGAATTGCCCATTTATAATTAGATTGATATTTAACATTAAAAAAATTGATTTTAATAAACATTTGCTTAGTTTTATTGATTTCTAATTGTTTAGCTTAATTTTGATAATTTTAAAATATGCATTACCAAAAAGAAATAATGTTTTATTATTTAATGTTTGATTTAATTAAATTAGGAAAATTTTGTAATAAAAGCCAGAACTGGTGGAAAGAGCTATCATTTAGTGTTCTATTTCTTGAATATACTCCGACTGTTTCAAATAAGTTAGTTAATGATTTATATAAAAATCAATAAAAATAAGTGTTATTTTCTTTTGTTAGTTTTTCTGATTTGATATAATATTTCATTACATTAAAACTTAAATACTTGCGCCTGGCGAGCGCATATTTTTGCTAGTGAAATTAAGGAATATATTTGCAAATGTCATTATGATAGATTCTATGAATCTAGCTAATTTTATCCCATCATTTTTCCCCCCTTTTCTGATCCATATTGTAATGTGTGTCTTTTTTTTTTTTCTTTCTCAGGTAATTACATGTACTTGAATGCACTGAAGCACAAAAATGCATCTGATGATTTTACCAAAAATGTGAAAAAGGATAAAGAAGATAGTGCTCCTAATTCTGGCTTTATTAGTTACAATGGAGCCTTGATAGATATTGACAGCATCACTCAACGTTTAGAGAAGAGTGAAAAGAACAGGAGTGCCTTGGAGGAGAAATTGCAAGACTTCACCAATGAAATTGGTTAGTAACACTGTCTTTTTTTAACTCCTTTTTTCTTTCTTTCTTTTTTCTTCTTCCTTCCTCGTTTTTTTCCCTCACTCTCTTTTTCTTCCTCCTCCCCCTCCTTTTTTCTTTTTACTTTTTTTTCCCTCGTTTCTTTTTTTTTCTTTTCCCTCATTAAGTTTGTATAAAGTTGATTTAAATTGATTTCTGTTTTATTGGAAATGTTAAAAGAAAAAGAAAATTGCTAGGAAATTATTAGAATGAAACACATCTCTATTCATTGATGAGAAAGAAATATATTAATCTTATCAGTCTTATTTTTCATAGATTAATATTAGAGGAGGCGTTCATGTGTATGATTTGAAAGCTGCACAGATGAACGTGCAATGTAGTCTAATTCACAAACTTGTGCTCTACAAGTTTAAACTGGACCATGAAGCCGTGGAAGCAACCAAAAACATTTGTTATGTGAAAGGTGAAGGCTCAGTTGATCACAGCACAGTAACCAGATGGTTCAAGAAATGTTGTTCAGGTTGCAAGAACCTCAACAATCAGGCAATGACAGTTTGAACTAAGCCATAAAGCCGTGGAAGCAACCAAGAATATTTGTTATACAAAAGGTAAAGGCGCAGTTGATTACAGTACAGTAACCGGATGGTTCAAGAAATTTCGCTCAGGTTGCAAGAACCTCAACAATCAGGCAAGGTTAGGTAGGCCTAAAAGCATGGATTCCAAGATTGTTCTCTAAGTTATAGAGGCAAAAGCTGGTGGGTAGCACTTGGAGAGTATGAAGTGAGCTCAAACATCTCACAGTCCATTTTGTTGGTTTGTCACCTTTATAACCTCAGAAAAAGCATCTGCGGCTAAAGTCCAATCCCTCTTCAACATGGTAGGGTGATGACAATGGGTAGTGTCAGAGCTATGCTGTCCAGAACTCAAGATCCAGCTAGGGTCTCCCAAAGCGGATTGCTCTGTCACCCAGTAGTATTATGGCTACAACCTGGTTTAAGGGGTTCTGATGAAAATTCAAAAGCCATCTCCATTATCATCAGGAATCAATGGCTTTTGACGTACTTGTTAAACAATGGCATCCCCTTTCCCTGACCGGGATATGCATGCAGGGTTTAGGGACCACTTGTGAATTTCCTATCTCCTTGTTACTCTTTTCATTAATTCACTAACTATCCCGTTCATTCGGGATGTGGTGAATTTGTTGGATGGAGCCAGCTCAACCGACTCGGGGTGAATGCCATCACAACTACAACAACAAAAATCTGGAACTGCTGAATTGTGCCTCATGTTACCAAAATATTGCCAAACTTTTGACTCAAAGTTCTAAAATTAGTGTTTATTTACCTTTTTAAAAATGTCTTTTATAAAATCTTATTATAATGGAAATTTGGTGTCTGTAATTGAAACTGTCACTGTTTACATCACAATACTCTCAGGAATTGTGTAAGTTTATCAATGCATATTTAATTTAGTCAAAATGATTAATATATAGAATAAATCTTATTTATTTATGTCTATGAAAATCTGGGTTAGATTTGCCTCAAAACAGCCCATGTTATTAGTGCATTTAAAATCCTGCAATATGTTTTATATATCCCTAACAAATAATGGTTTACATGATATATGGTGTGGTTAATTTTGCATACTGGTTTTAACAAATAATAAATTGGTGTTATTGATGTCTAATATTATTGTTTTATTCTCCAACGTATTAAAATCAATACTATGAATGATTTCAGATAAAAAACCAATTAAAATATAATTAAAATAAGTGTAATCTTTTTATATGTGTTCTTATTTAATTTTGTTAGTCTTTCTAATTTAATATATTTTATTACAATAAAACTTAAACTACTTACACCTGGAGGATGCATATTCTTGCTAGTACTAATTTTGTTTATTTTTAATTCTCTTGCTAGAAATTCTCAAAGACAAAGTGGCCAAAGGAGAAGAAATCAGCAAAAAGTTACAAATGGAATTGGCTCTAATGAAGAAGGAACGTGAAGAACATATAGAGACAGCAAATACGGCTGAGAGTGAGAACAAACGATTGCACAGTGCCCTGAAGCAATGCGAAAAAACTCTGACTGGACTCTTGAAAGGGGTCACAGCCAGCCTATCCCCAACTTTACCGGATAAAAAAAAGAAAATGGATAAAAAAGTGAAAAGTGAAAATGATACAGGAGAATGAAAACATTTTGGGTTTTAATTGATTTTTAGTTAATTTTTTTTTTTTTTTAATTTTTTATTTTTTTTTTTTTTTTCTCAATTTTTAATTAGACAAACAAACAAACAAAAAACAAAAATAAAAAAACAAACAAAAAACAACTAAATTATAACAAGCAAAGACAGTTTGTATTACTGGAGGCCTTGGATTCAAAACAAAAAGTTCTTCTGGTGAATTTTAACCAATTTTAATTCTATATAATGGCATTACATCTAAGCCAGATTTGAGTTTACACGCACACACACACACACACACACACCACCAAAAAAAAAAAATTATTAAAAATGATCTTAACACCAAGAAGCTTTACAAAACAAAATTTAAAAAAAAAAAAGATTTAGTTTTTACAGAGAAGAAAAAAAATATTTTCTGAAAAAGAAGAAGAAAAAAAATTGCTTTAATTTTTTTCTTTTTACCCTCATGAAAACGACTCTTATGTAAATGAACAGCATTTTTTTTTTCCATTATTATTTCCATCAAACAAACTGAATATCGTGGAAAAAATAAAATTCATGGATGTTTAAATTGAAGAAATCATAAAGACTTGAGAGATGTGGGTGACGGAAAGAAAAAACAAAAACCCTAAAATAAAACTAAATAAATAAATGGTATCCCCCCACCCCCCATAAACTTTGGAATTGGAAAAAAGTTCCAGTGTGAATGAAAGAAGTGAAGTTGCGAAATTAGATGTCTTGAAATTCTGGTGTTTTAAAGTGTTTGGCCCCAAACATACTTTGTATATTTTGAAGTTGTTTGAAAAATAATGCAATAAAAAGATGAAAACTTTATGTAAAAGAATGTTAAAGGAGAGAAGAAAAAAAAATTGAAACTTAAAATACAATTTGTGAAACTTATTCTTCCATGTTTTTAAGATTTTTAGGTTAATTTCAAATTGTAAAAGTTGTGTGTTGATATAATTAATATTGATATGAAAAAACTAGATCTTTTACTTGCACCAGAAAGTTTGAGGAAATAGCATCAAACATTTTCTGCTAAAATGTACTGAAAAATCCTTGTTTTTGCAACATTTGGTGTTGAAATTGATTCCAAAATTTTGGCAATTTCAATGATTAAAACAGAAAAGGTTGTCATTTTATTTAATTAAAATGAAATGGATAAAATATTAAGTTATTTCCTATAAGTCTAATATGATCAAAGGGGAACCACTCTTGACTGATGAATTATTTATTTTCCCCATTAAACTAAACCCTAACCCTAACCTCTTTTTCCTAGTAGATCAATAAATAATTTATCAGTCTTGTTAGATTTATAGGAAATGACCGATTTTTAATGTGCTATCTCTTTTTTTCTTTTTTTTTTTCTCTTATTTTTTAAAAACTGTTATAGTGTTTATTTTATTTTTTTCCTTCTTTTTGGTAAATGAAGCTGAACTGACCTCGTAGTTTTCTGTCCTCTTGTTACACTTGAACTATCACTCAGGATCTCCTCTCAAAATCTGATTCAGTGGAAGGGACAGACAAAAATTCCAGTAATCTGAACATTAGCTACATAAATGAGAGTAACCTCCCCTTGTTTCTTTCATTTTGAGGCAGCCTTATGTTTTGGTTGGCCGTTTTCATTTCACCGTAAATCTACACTGAAAATACAAATTTTTCTTTGAATCAATACAACTGCATGTTTTAACATGAATATATCATAAAATGTGTTCTTAATTGTGCTTGTGCATTATTTGAAATGAATTTAATTGTTATTAAGGCTTCCTCAAAGTGAAAGAAACAAGGAGATGGTGTGGGTTGGTTGGATTACTGCATGTCAAACCTTGTTATTTTATGCTAAAGACGTTTTTGTTTTATTCATTCTTATTGCGTATTCAATTTTTTTTTTTAAACACCTTTTTTTTTAAAAAAAAAAAAAAAAAAAAAAATTTGAAATGTGTTTATTCTCTAATTAAGAAAAAAAAGGACATTAGACTTGAGACACAAAAATTCTACAACCAAATGATTCTGTGAATAGTACAAAACATACTCAAGTTCAGTATCAGCCAGACAGCAAGGAAGTTTAACCCCCTTTCACTAGCTCTAGACCAAGAAGATTATTTTTAGCATCTGAGACGGAGCACCACACCTACCATCAATCAGCTCCTCTCTTTACCGCACAGATCCCTGTGCTACTCATACAGTGAGTTGATGAGGGCTAGTATCAAACCAGGAACTCTACCGACTAAGCTATTACAGTGTTTGGTAAAGGAATAGACAAAACCTGGATGAGGTTGTTTGTGTTTCACTTTGTGCTAATGCCCTTAGGAAAGGCATTGATCATTGGATAGGAATACCTGAGACTATAGGATTGGGTATAAATCATTTGTATTTGATAGGAATACTTGAGACCATATAATTGTGCAAATAAATGATTACTATAGACAAATAAAAAAAAAGAAATTAGATCTATTAAAAAGTATGAAACCCTGTATTGGTTGGCAGCCTTCCATCTACGAGAGACGATGGAGTAGTGTCAAAGTTTTTTGGGTTTGTTTTTTGTTTTTTTAATTTAAAATATTTTTTTAGTTTTTTATTTATTTGAACTACATAGCCTGGGCGGGTTTATATGGAGGATAAGCTGTTGCCCATGCAGCAAATCCCTCCTCTCCACACTGCCGCTGTGATTCAAAGGAAAGGTAAGGTACCAATGCGGTTTGGCAACGGTAGTGTCGCAGGAGTTGATGGGTATTATTGGATTTCAGCATCGCACCACCTTAGGGACTCTGGCTCCTGATTTATTTTTGGGGTTTGCTCCCCTAGCCTTTCCTTGAAAACCCATCCCTGTATATATTTGTAAATAAGTTGAATCTTGAAGGCCGAATTTTGAAAGCAAAAAAATTGGCCATGAAGACCAGAGTTCAAATTCTGGATGAGGCTGTTTCAATTTCACATTGTGTCAATACCTTTGGGAAAGGTATGAATCCAACTATTCTCTCACTGGTCTCTTTAACACTTCACCTACTTTAAGACACTCACAGCGGGTCTCCCACCACTGTGATCCTACCTACAAAAACTGAGGGTTCATTATAATTGAGAAGAAGTACTCAGATTACAATAATAAAAGGACTTTATTTGAACTAACAACAAAAAACGCACTCTGGGTGGTGTAAAAAAAAATTTTTTTTTTAAAGATATTGCCTGAAGTGGTGGGAGTTAAAAATTCAATGTCAACAGGTTTGTATCATAAGTAAGTAAAATCATCAAATTTATTAAATGAGTAAAAAAATAATTAATAGATGGAATGAGTTATGAGGTGAATAGATTGAAATATCTCATCATACAGGTAAAAATACCAAGGAAATGGTAATCTGAACATTAGCTACATAAATGAGAGTAACCTCTCCTAGTTTCTTTCACTTTGAGAAAGCCGTCTGTTTTGGTAGGCCATTTTTATTTCACCGTAATCAATACAACTGCATGTTTTAACATGAAAATATCATAAAATGTGTTCTTAATAACAATTAAGTTCATTTCAAATAATGCACAATCACAATTAAGAACATTTTATATTTTCGTGTTAAAACATTCAGTTGTATTGATACAAACAAATTTGTATTTTCAGTGTAGATTTACGGTGAAATGAAAATGGCCGACCAAAACATAAGGCTTCCTCAAAATGAAAGAAACAAGGGAAGGTTACTCTCATTTATGTAGCTAATGTTTAGATTACTGGAATTCTTGTCTGTCCCTTCCAATGCAAAAATGTAAATCCTGATTATCTTGTCCCTTATCGCCAAATTCTTATTTCTTATGAGTTGTCACCTCAGCTAAATAATGGACCATTCCGTTTTTAAGAAGGGAAGAAAAAGGAAATGCTACACAGAAAAATATTTTTTAAAAAGTAGGGGAACGACAGAGGGGGGGGGGCGGAAGTGACAATGTTAATCTGTTTTCGTCCAACATAATGAAAAGGAAGGAAAGAAAAAAAAAGACCAAAAAAAATTTTTTTTTTTTTTACAATCTTCAAAGCAGAATTTTATAAATTAAAATCTCTATCTATCAAAATGTGGCATTTTTGCTGGGTTTATTTTTTCTCTTTTTAACGTGATTTATTTCATTGTTATAATTAAGAAAATTCATATTTAAGTTTTGGCTCTGTTCTTGAGAGAAAAAAAATAAAAATAAGTGACAATTTACAAATTTTAATCTTTTATAAAAGTTTAAAGATATAGGGAGGTGTTGTATTGAAATTTTGGCCATATATACTGTAAGGATATTTGCCTCTCACCCCACTTATGAGCGCTGGACACAAGGTCTCGTTTTTATGTGGGCGCATAAAAATTGCGTCAATCCCCTTGGCATTCCCCCCTCAAGGGGGCGCTGGGCAATAAACCCAGCCCTGCCCCTTTAAATCAAGGGGACAAGTATTGCCTAGGGGGACAGCCCCCTGGGATCAACGCTATTAATTTATTTAACAATCCAGTGGCCGAATCTCACTGGACCCCGAAGGTCGGGTAACTATAAGGATAATATTAAAATAAAAAAACAGAAGGGGGTTAACTCAATACACACTGAATTTATGAGACTTATTTGGCACCTACAACTTGTCAAATATACACACACAATCAGATTAATTATGGACTTAATGTTATTTAACTGCTAGAAATAATCATCTATTCTCTATAGTAAATAAGGCTGCATAGTATTTACCGCGTACCCCACTTGTACGGGTCAGGCACAAAGTCCCTATTAACGTGGGACCACCCACAAGCCGAAGCTCATGGAGTGGCAGGTGAAAAATTGCGTCGATCCCGTCGGCATTCCCCCTCAAGGGGGGCGCTTCAGGCACTGGGCAATAAACCCAGCCCTGCCCCTTTAAATCGAGGGGGCAGGTGTTGCCTGGGGGATGGCCCCCTGGGATCGACGCTATTATTATATAACAGAACCGGTCCAGCGGCCGAAGCTCACCGGACCCCCGGTCGAAACCGGGCGGGGGGCTGCATGGTGTAATAGTTATCGGTGTAGGAAATGGACACGGTGTTCAAATCTTGTGTGACATTGTTATGGCTTGAGAAACCAGCATTAGAACAAAATATTCCAGTAGAGACACCTGGGTTTCAAGTGGATAGGGAAAACCCCTCCTGGTGATTCCATCTGTGACCAGTTGGAGGCATTTGACATTATTTTTTATTATTTGGTCAAAATTTATTTGGGGCATAAAAAGGAAATTATTTTTCCACATAAACGGAATTCAGATTTTTTTAAAAAAAGAAACTTAGATAAAAATCAAAACAGACTTTTTTTGTTGTTGAAAAGACTAATTCTTTGCTGAAAACTACTTCTGGTCATTTGAGATCAGAGACAACGTGAATATTTGACCAGACTTTTAGCAAGTGTAAAAGGCACTGCAACCCATAGTTGATGGAAGGAATCTGATATTGACTGCCATTTTCAGATATTCAGTGAACCCTTTAGCTCATCGGACCGATGTGTTATACCTGAACGAGGCTGTTTGCATTTCAAGTAGTGCTAATGCCCTTGGGAAAGGTGTGAATCCAACTATTCTTCCTCCAGCTATGGGTAAATAGTAGGACAGACTGAGCTCTTTAACCTTGGTTAGGCAACTAGTGTAGAAGTAAAACTCTGAATTCAAACCTGTTAAACTCTGCTTAAGAAATCGACCTTGTGTCACATCCTATTTGTATTGAGGAGGGTTTGTAAATATATATATATATATATATATATATATATATATAGTAATAAATGTGAAGTTGGTGGATGTCCTACTTTTGGTATCAGCAAGGGAGTCTATCCCCTTTTTGTTAGCACTTGACCAGGGAGATTGGTCTTGCTGAGGTATAGCACCACACTTACCATCAATTCTCCATTTTACCGCACAGATCAAATTACCCAAGCTGAGCTACTGGGAATTGATATTGAACCCAGAACCATGCGATTCCTATGAGGGATGCTCTACCAACTGAAAGATTATCCAGGATTTAAACTCATCTCACCATGTCAATTTCTTATGAGGGACCATGGCAACCGCTCCAGAAGGAAAACTCTGAATTCAAACATGTTAAACTTTACCTAAGAAATTGAACTTGTGTTGCATTTTGCTCGTGTGGAGGGATTTGGTAAGTACATATGTTCTTTGCAAAGATTCTTTTTTTTTTCCTCAGGTTGATGTGAGAAGATAGAAAAAAAAAAGGAGAGATGCCCAAGGAGGCATAACAAACAATAATAATAATAATAAATGGGAAATAACATGATGTACATGTCTGGTTGTGATGGTGCATTTAACAACTGCACACCTAATACCATCTATTAGGTGTAGATTTCCCAGTAAAAGCATTTTTAATATATCTAGTGTTGTGTATATTATATAATTATTAATATAATATATATTATATATATATATATAATGTTGTGTGTAGAAAATGTTTCAAAAATATAACGGACACAGGATGTTACGATCAATGGAAAAATTTTATATGTCTATACTGAAGTATTTCGGTTTATACTTAAGTATAGACATATAAAATTTTTCCTTTGATTGTAACATCCTGTGTCTTATATTTTTGAAAACATTTTCTTCACATAGTGTCGGATTAATTTCCTCATTATTTCCATATAATATATATATATATATATATATATATATATATATATGTGTGTTGTGTCTAAATTTTTTAAAATGAAAAGAAAAAAAAAAACAGCAAAAATAGGACTGAAGAGACATTGTCGAAATAAATTCATATCCAAAACAAGGTATTTATCCATTTATTTATTAATTCATAATACTCCATATAAGTAAAAATATATACGCAAATCTTTATATGTACATTTGAGCTCTCAATTTTGGTTGAATCCTATCAAAGTAACACTTGATATCATCCACATCCATGCGTGTGTGTGTGTGTGTATATATATATATATGTTAACATTATCTATGGATTACATTATTCATAAATATCGCAACCTATGGTTGGTTGGTTGGTTGGTTGGATTTTTATAATATGTCAACACATTTTTGTTTTATTCATTATTGTTAGGTATTCAATTTTTTGGGTTTTTTTTCAACTCATTTTTTTAAATCTATTTAACCCATAGATTGGACCCTAACAGGTACTACCTCCCAGATTAGAGTGGACCTGGGAGTAATGGTAAGTAAAGGGGGCCTCTCAAACCACCTGTCTAACCCAAGTAAGGGCCAAAGTGGAGTATTGGTCAGCCACCAGGATTCTGTCCTTAAGCATCACGGGTTGCCCCCCCCCCAGGTGGTTACATTTGGGGGGGGGTTCTTACTCCTCTGTAGAGTGAAATCCGTATATTCTACAGCCCCAGCTGACAAGGGCAATTCAACCTATGGATGAGATCCTTATACTCACACACCCACGAAAAATAAAATGTGAAAATGTCTTTCAATTTAGTCAAGATGAAACATTTAAGATTTTATAGATGTGAGGGTGTTTATCGCATAAATGCGTCCTGGCCTCCTGCCCTAAAAAACTAAGCGGTGCCTGCTAAAAATCCAACCTGTGCTACTATGTACTCACCAGCTGTTTGAAGGTGTTTTTCTGAAAAGTTAATGTGATATGAAAGGGATATTTTACACCCCCCCACCAAGTCTTTTCTCGACAAGTAAATGTAAATATTTAAAAAAAAAAAAACCATCTTTAAAATATTTCTTTTAGCAGTTTCAAGGTGTTTTTATCGACGAATAACCTTTTTTTAATGGTTTGAAGGCGTTAAAAGTAAGCCACCACCCAAGTTTTTTTATCGACAAGTAAATTTAAATATTTACCCCCCCCCCCCCCAATTTAAAATATCTTTTTTTTTTCAGTATTTTCATTTTATTCTAATTAAAAAGAAATGAGTTCAATAGTAGCACAGGTCAGATTTTCAGCAGGCACTGCTTAGCATTTTTAGGGCAGGAAGCCAGGATAGATTTATGCGATAATACCCATTGTGAAAATACATTATCATCAAGTCATACCAACAGCACAGATTTCCATGACACTTCCTCGCCGCCAGTCCCTTATCGGTCATCGCCCCTGACAGGTTTTCTGCACAGCATCCAGTATATGTACAAAACAGGTTGATGTAGTTTTTTGGGTAATCTGAACAGTAGCTACATAAATGAGAGTAATCTCCGCTTGTTTGTTTCACTTTGAGGAAGCCGTCTGTTTTGGTTGGCCATTTCCATTTCACCGTAAATCTACACTGAAAATATGAATTTGTTCGAATCAATACAATACAATCAATAACACAAAAATATCATAAAATGTGTTCTTAATTGTGCTTGCGCATTATTTGAAATGAACTTAATTGTTATTGAGAACACATTTTATGATATTTTCGTGTTAAAACATACAGTATTGATTCGAATAAATTCGTATTTTCAGTGTAGATTTATGGCAAAATGAACTTCCTCAAAGTGAAACAAACAAGGGGAGATTACTCTCATTTATGTAGCTAATGTTCAGATTACCGTTTTTTGTTGGTTGGTCAACCCACACAGTATGTCCATAGGATAACGTCATTTATGAGGTCATCCTTGCTTCTTCAGCAGTGTCCAGCATGTCTTGTTCATCTTACCCAAATAGTCTCTGTGATAGGAGAGGTAGTCATACAGCTGCCCTTTAGTAAGGTGCCGCTTCCAGGATTTGTTCAAGACCACAAGCAGCAGTGAGAGTGTATTAATATGGGGTTTGACAGGGTTGGCGCACAGGAGCTAAGTGGATCAATATCGAGATTAACAGGGCTGTGGAGTGGCGACGTCTTCATAGTCATGAACCACCAAATGCAGATGGGAATTTCCCTTGCAATGTGTGTGACAGCATCTGAAGGTCTAGAATTGGCCTAACTATCCACCAGAGGGTATACAACTGTTGAAGACATGGAGTGACGTCATCGTCATCTGCGACAGAAAGGTGTTTGAGTAATTTTTGGCACACCTTGGGCATCCTATTGTGGTGTAATGGTTAACAAGCTAGTCTCACAGATTAATTACTACTGAATAGTGAGTTAAATCCTTGCTGGATGCCCCATACTTGTGACCTTGTGTTATGTCCTACCTGTGTCATATGGTCTCCTCGCGCAGTGAGATGGGCATAAAGATAAAATAAAAACTTGATCAAGTATCAAAAAAATGTCTTGTAGTTCATTTAATTTAAACAAGCAAAGCCCAGCAGAAACCCTAAGAAGAACTCAACTCCCTTAAGAAGAAGTTAGATAGAGGAACTAACTAGACAGCAAGATGGCAGCCGGAGGAGAAGGTAGAAGGATCAGCAAGAAGCAAGTAAGATCTCCTCATCAAGTAAGTCTCTAATCTGTCTCTCTCTATCGCTGAAGAACTCTCACTCTCACACACACCAATTGTATGCCCGATGTCAATGTGGGTATGTAATAGTACCACAATGGGTTGGATAAAACTTTTCAAAAATTAGGCATCCCATTATGGTATAATGATTAGAATGTTAGTTTCACAGATCAATTACTACTGAATTTTAGATGTAGTCTTTTGTTGGTCGAGCCACACTGGTATGTACATGTGTAGGTGCCCATAGGATAACGTCACTTATGAGGTCATCCTTGCTTCTTCAGCAGTGTCCAGCAAGTCTTGTTCATCTTACCTGGATGATCTGTGTGATAAATGTAGGTAGTCATACAGCTGCCCTTTAGTAAGGTACTGCTTCCAAGGATTTGTTCAAGATCGCAAGCAGCAGTGAGAGTGTATTAATATGGGGTTTGAGTATTATTGGCACACGTTGGGCATCCCATTAGGGTGTAATGGTTAACAAGCTAATCTCACAGATTAGCGAGTTCAATCCTTGCTGGATGCCTCATACTTGTAAAGTTGTAATCTTGTGTCACATCTTTCTTATGCCGAACAGGTTGGCTAAATACTTACTATTTACACACCTATTATTTTGAAATCAGTGCATATTTTGATATGTATATGTGACAGAGCACGGGGCAAGTGGCGACGTGGGAACCATGGAGTTGAGAATTCCCTGCCCCCAATGACTAAGCACGTCCGTCTGTGTCTGGCCTGCATGAGGGTGGTATAGCGAGTGACTCGAGATTGAACTCGCAACCTCCTGATCATGAGTGGTAGAATTGCTGTCACTCCTGTTAGCTGAAGTGGTTCGGCCACTGGAAGTGAGTTCTTTCGGGCAGAAGGTCTTTTCCAGTGGAGAGAACCGTCTGTTGTGTTTCTATCTTAAAGTGAAGTGAACTTTGACGGATTGTGTAAGAACTACTGGGAGTGTTGCGGCAGAATAATTTTTTCAGTTGAAGAAACTGATTATTGCGTCGCTTGAAACTAACAACTAAAAAGTATATTACAGAGAAAGTTTTAATGCTGTAGAGTTTGGTAATAGATATTGATAATAATAATATCTATTTTGATTGTATAATATTCCATTAAAATGATAAAATCTAGTTTTAGCTCAGGTGGTAGAGCATCTGCCTAGCAACAACTAGGTTCAGGGTTCAATACCACCCCTTGCCAACTCTGCGCATGAATAGCACAGCTTGGATGTGTGAGGAGCCGATGATAGGTGTAGTGTTCCACCTCAGATGCAAAAATAATCGACTATCAAATAGATTCCCTCACTGTCCGGCTGATACCAACGACAATCTTTAGTTTACAAGAAAATTAACTTTTTATAAAAAAATTGTTAGAGTTGTTCATTCACTAAGTAGAGTCAGCAGAATGGTTTATTGTGTGCAAACAAATTGGTATTATAAAAAGAAAGAAATTCCTCTATACAATATAAAAATAAAAGTCAGTGTAATGGCCTATTGTCGGTATCAGCTGGACACCGAGAGAATCTATCTCCTTTTTGCTAGCACTAGACCAGGGAGATTATTTTTGCATCTAAGGTGAAGTGCTTCAACTACCATCAGCTGTACCACACAGATCCAAGCTGTGCTATTCATGTGCTGAGTTGGTGAGGGCTGGTATTGAACCCGGAACCTTGTGGTTCCTAGGCGGATGCTCTACCGACTAAACTAAATTAATTCACTGTAATCCAGCTATACTCCCTGTACTTTTAATTTTGAGCAAACTGAAACACATTCCTCCATCAGAATTTTAGTTGTTTTTTTTTGGGGGGGGGGTAATCAGAACTCACATGGTTTGTTATATTGACATATCAAGGAACAAAATACATCAGAACTACCAATAAAAAGATAAGGTTAAATTGAACTTAACGGACCTAAATTCCACCATCGTTATGTCACCCCGCTGAAAGAAAAAAAAAAAAAATCAGGGAATAACCAAATTTAATGAAATTTTCAGTGTTGATATATTAATGAATAAAAGATATAATACACCAGTTATTTTATTTAAAAACTTTTACATTTTTTCAGGTCAGTTAACTTTGAACCACGTATCTTTGAGAATCTGTGTTACACCTCAAAGATACATGGTTCAAAGTTAACTGACCTGAAAAAATGTAAAAGTTTTTAAATAAAATAACTGGTGCATTATATCTTTTATTCATTAGTATATCAACACTGAAAATTTCATTAAATTCGGTTAATTCCCTGATATTTTTTTCTTTCGATGGGGTGGCATATGATAGTGGAATTTAGGCCCGTTAAGTTCAATTTAACCAAAGATAAGATATTATACAATTTTTATTGTTTCCAATGTATATTGTTGCAGAAATAAAGGCCAGAGTGAGTTATGATTAAAAGCAACAAAAATTAAGATGAAGGAAAATACTAGTTAGGAATTAATAATAACTGACAATAGTTTATTTAAAGAATAGAATATATTTAGGATCATACAATTTTAGTTTCCATGTATAATATATATATATACATATATAGTATATATTTTGGCAGCAAGTACTTTAAATGGATTTTGTTAAAGTTATATATATATATATATATACAGAAATGCTGATAGGTACGTGTCCTGTGTCCCTAACGCATAAAAACCTAAAAGGATGCAGTGAAATCATATCCATGCATCCCAGTGTTTTTCTTTTTTCTTCCTCGTCATTTTAAGCTAAATGTAAATACATTTTAATAGTTTCTTAGAAATGAATTATACAGGATAGGTCACAAGGTAGGAATTAAACAGCTTTAATTGTTTCCCCAGACCATAAATAAAAACCCTACAATTTATTAAGAAACTTTAGTTGGGACCGATCATATTTCCCGCGGACTCATTCAAAGCAAATATGTGCGTCCCAGGATGCAGTAAATCAAAAAGCTATCAGCATCACTGAATATATATATATATATATATATATATATATATATTGGCAGCAAATTATTATTTAAACAGGTTTTGTTGAAAACCATGAAATATTTTTTGTTGACCTTGAAAAAAAAAAAAAAAAAAAAAGATGCAATAAACCCTCCCAACAGAATAAAAACTCACACCACAGAAACAAACAACAAAAACAACCAATAATCCTCCTGAAGACAACCATGGACATGGTTGAAAGCGTTTGGGTAAAAAGAATATGGGACACCTTTTTATCATCTGGATCTCAATATAAGAAAAACAATAAGATCATCAAGAACAAATATTCCATGGTCTTTAATAAAAACACATGCATATATATATATATATATATATATATATGTATGTGTGTGTGTGTGTGTGTGTGTGTGTAGAAAATAATTTTTTTAAAAAAGTATTCCAAAAAGATAAATCTATTTTAAATGGTGAAGTCGACATTAAAATGTTTCGGTTTCTATCGAAATCAATGTTTCAACAACACTTTTTTTCATCCTAATGTCTGATGAAGGTTTTTAAATATAACATTTTAATGTTAATTTCACAATCTAAAATAAATAAATTTATCTTTTTGGAAAACTGTTCTTTCTTTCTTATTTTCTACATACTGTCAGATTTATTTCCCTTATTTTGCCACCCATATATATATATATAAAATGTAAAAATGAAACTGGAAGTGAATCCGACGGTATGTTGAAAAAATAAATAAAGGAACAAAAGTATTGAATGGATAAAATAGGATATTTTAATCAATTTTACTTGCACGTGTTTCGGTCAGAGTTTATCCATGTGTACATTATTCAAACTATTATTATTTTTAAATATTTAAATATTTTATTATTATTATTTCATTTCATTAGGTTATTAAAAATAATAATAGTTTGAATAATGTACACATGGATAAACTCCTGACCAAAACACATGTAAGTAAAATTGATTAAAATATCCTATTTTATCCATTCATACTTTCTTTCCTTTATTTCTCTTTTCAACACACACATATATATATATATATATATATATATATATATATTTATATTAAATTTACCCAGTCATCTTGATTAAAACATATCCAATAGGAAAATTTCAACTTTCTATTATTTCAGTCTTTTCATTAAACACATATTCGTTAAGTTAAATCACGATCTATTCATAAATTCTTTTAGAAGAATATCAGCAGCTAATCCTGGATTGATGATCCGCTGATCGACCTGAGTTTCCAAATGCGACAGCTTTGACTTCACTGCCGGATGTTCCCGAAACATATCCAGAATGTTCTCCTTGATGTAATTCCACATCCAGATCCGGTGCTGCGTCTCCCGCTTGTGGAGCAGCTCCCGCTGTTAGTCATGTTCGTCCGAATTCCACCATCTTGTCCCAGAGCTCCTTGATTCCGAGCTTTTTATCGAGGATATCGCAGCACAGTAGGGCTCCAAACCTGGCTTCTCTTGCGCATGTACTTGAGGGCACTGAGGTACTCACCTTGGATACGTCTAGCAGCCGCTGCCAAATCCCATCAGACTTGTTGATGACGACAATGTCCGCCACTTCGACAATCCCCTTTTTAATACCCTGCAGTTCATCTCCACCTGCAGGGGGGAGAAGCAAGCAGAACATGTCAACCATATCAGACACCATGAATTCCGATTGACCTACACCAATAGTTTCAACTAAAACGATATTGTAGCCAGCACTTTCACAGAGGAGTATGGTTTCGTTAGTAGTTCTGGTTACCCCGCCCAAGGTACCTCTTGACGGTGATGGACGAATGTAGGCATTGTCATCAAGCGTTAGTGTTGGCATCCGAGTTTTGTCTCCCAGTAGGGATCCTCCTGTAAATTAAAAAAGAAAAAAGAAATTTTTAATTAAAAAATCAAATTTTTAAATCTATCAAATGAACTATGTCAAAGATAAAACTGTTTTACCTGGGTGTATATTGTCACTTTGGTCATTCCCTATAAGTCTAACATAAACAAAGGGGAACCACTCTTGACTGATAAATTATTTATTTATTTTCCCATTAAACTAACCCTAAACCCGTCTTCTTTTTTCCTAGTAGATCAATAAATAAATAAATAATTTATCAGTCAAGAGTGGTTTCCCATTGTTTATGTTGGACTTATAGGAAAGTTACCTGTTATTTCCCTCAAATCAAAGACTTCTAAATATGTTTAATATTACATTTAAAGGCTATCGTTTGGGGCAGATTAGGAAAATGAATGTGACTTCTGGCCGGTATAGGACATTAAGAGTTAAGATCAAATTCTAAATTTTGTTCTTGCTTCTCCAGTAGTGCCAAAAAAAAAAAAAAAAACATTTATCTCTGCTACGGCTCTGATGACAGGTAGATTTATTGAAGGGGAAAATATATTGAGATCAAAATATGCAAAAAAGTAAAATCTATATAGTATCTAAGGGAAGTAATTCAGTAATAATACAAGAAATGACTGTATCCTATTCTTTTCTATTGTTGGTATCCATCCGTTTACTAGAGACGATGGCATAATGTCCAAAAAATGTGGAACCACCTAGCCTGGGCTGGTTGATATGGAGGATGATCTGTTGCCGAAGCAGCAGGTACCACTCTCCACACTGCCGTTATGGTCCAATGCAAAAAGAAAAAACAACAAACAATAATGCAGTTTGGTAACGATAGTGTAACAGGAGTTGCTCGATAGCACTGAAGTTCAGCATCACACCATCTTAGGATCTCCAGCTCCAGATTTGATTTCTGGGTTTACTCCCCTAGCCTTTACTTGGAATGAAGTATAGCCCCTAGGCAGTGGAGGTTTTCCTTGTCAAGATGGATTGTTGTCTAAGGAGCCCCATCAACCCCATTTTGGATTTATGTGAATAGTAAGTACTCCAGGTAATCTGAACATTTGCTACATAAACGAGAGTAACCTCCTTGTTTATTTCACTTTGAGGAAGCCATTTTCATTTCACTATAAATCAATTCAACTGCATGTTTTAACATAAAAATATCATAAAATGTGTTCTTAATAACAATTAAGTTCCTTTCAAATAATGCACAAGCACAATTAAGAACACATTTATGATATTTTCATGTTAAAACATGCAATTGTATTGATTCAAACAAATTCGTATTTTCAGTGTAGATTTACAGTGAAATGAAAATGGCCAAAAACATATGGCTTCCTCAAAGTGAAAGGGAAAGTTACACTCATTTATGTAGCTAATGTTCAGATTACCGTACTCCAATCTTACTACTATCAGTGTAGATGGCCATTAGCGCTCATCCATCCTTTGACAGCTCTTGTTTTTAGTGATGCTGGGTGTCCACACACCCACCCACCTCACCAGACAAGCCAGATGGGGGTGCCAATTTAATCGCTGACAACCCGACCATAGAACAGGTATTACTAATTTACATGGTACTAGTAGCAGATAAGAAAGATGACTTATTTCTATTTCATATCATCTTCATCATCAGGTCATGCTGACAGCACAGATATCAATGACTCTCTCTCTCTTTCTCACCACTCATCCCTATCGGTCATCTCCCCTAGCAGGTCTTCCACATGGCATCCAGAATCCACATAGAGCTGACTGATCTAGATTTTTGCTGGTCAACATACACTGGTGTTTCCAGGTGTCGGTGTCCACAGGAGAACATCACTTATGAGTTCGTCCTTGCTTCTCCAGTAGTGTCAAGCAAGTCTTGTTCATCTTATTTGGATGGTTTGTGTGATAGGAGGCAAGTGAATGTACATCTGCTTTTTTGTGGGCTGCTGCTTCAAGGATTTGTTCAGGACATTACACAGTATTCTTGAGTAGTTCCCATCTCACGTTTACTCTAAGCGTTTTGTTAGAGTCCAAGTGGTGCAACCATACAGTAGCACTAACACTGCTACAGCTTGGAAGAATTGTCACTTTATCTTATTAGAGAGATCAGATTTCCTTTTTTTAAGTAATTATTTGTGTATAGGACACTATTTTTACAGATTTTTAAGACCAAGAGTTTAAGATGTGTATTATACATGAGAACTATTAGATAGAGGTGTGTGGTGTAATGGTTAGAGTTGTAGGAAATGGACTCATCGACCAGAGTTCAAATCCTGGAGGAATCTGCTCTCATTTCACATAGTGCTAATATTCTTGGAAAAGGTATGCATCCAACTATTCACCCTCCAGCTATGGGTAAATAGTAGTGTGGACTGGGCATTTTAACCTTGGTTAGGCAAACAGTCTAGAAGGAAAAACTCTGAATTCAAACCTGTTAAACTCCACTTAATAAATTGACCTTTTGTCACATCCTATTCGTGCAGAAGTGTTGGTAAATATATATACATGAGAACTATATAATTTGTATTATTGAATTTTTCGGACTATTGTCCTCATCTTTGTTATATACACAATGTTTCGACTGATGTGCCCTCAACATACTTAACACTTGTACTCAGTCATGGTTAACAGAATGAGAACAGTCTACCCCGGTGAATTGAATAAAGGGACCGGTTTGAAGTTTTGTGAAGACTTCCAATTATGACAAGAAGGTTCTGAGTTCAAAGAGAAGATTCAAAAGTTCAACAAGAAACACCTGAAGAAGTCTGGAGTGCAAATTGGTCGAAATGTTGTGTATATAACAATAAAGATGAGGACAATAGTAAAAAAAATCCAAATAATATAAACCTACATATTTGTCCTAAATGTAAATACTATATAAATTTTGTGTTTTAAAAAACATGATGTAAACCATAAAATTCTTATTTTTATTCAGTATGGACTGATAAAAAGTTGAACAAATGCTGAATTTAGGTTAAATTTAGCTGCTAAAAATTCTAAAAAGTCAGTGCGTATTATACAGAAGGATTTTTGTTTTCTAGAATTTTGTAGTCCAAAATTATGGTTGCGTGTTATACACAAATAATTATGATGATTAAATATAACTACTACTAATTCTAAAAAGTCAGTGAGTATTATACAAGAGTATTTATTTTCTCCAGAATTTCATAGTCCAAATTTAGGGATGCTATTGTAGCAGAAATGATTGGCATAGTGAACAGCCAGCTAGCATCTATGAGTCAGCTCGTCTTCGTTGTTCAAAGAGACAGCAAGTCGCATGCTGCATATGTAGGTGGCATCTGGTCCGGCGTGAACTCTGATCCATTCTGAATATGGGGACGGCAGTTACAACGCAACCTCCAGATGATGGTAGATCGCATTTGGATTAGCTGAAAGACCTAACGGAGAACTACCATGTGATTGTTGTAGGATTACCCTGGCTGAAAGACCCAACAGAGTTTTGTGCTTGACATAGCTATACACAAATAATTTAAAAACTGATAAAGAAAAGTTAGAACTGATAAGAAATTTTTTAAAAAATGATCATGTTGGTTTTATCTAGAAAAAAAAAAAAAAAAAATAAATAAATAAATAAAAAAAATAATAACCCGTGATAAATAACAAAAACAATTTTTCTAATGACTAAATTTCAGGTGCTAAGTTCTCTCCAGCTTGTTGACCTTCTGACCTGGTTTGGTTTTTGTTCTCTTGGATTTTATGGCATATCAACCATTGTTGGGTTATTTTATGCCGAAGATGTTTTGTTTTATTCATTCTTGATGGGTACTCAAATCCTTTTTTAAACTCATTTTTTCTATTTAACCCATCGATGAGACAAGGTCAATTTTTTAAATGGAATTTAATAGGTTTAAATTCAGAGTTTTCCTTCTCCTGGTCTGTTGTATTTTATGGCATATCAACCATTTTATGCTTAAGATGTTTTGTTTTATTCATCCTTTTTTAAACTCAATTTTTTTAAATTCATTTTTTTCTATTTAACCCATAGAAGGTCAATTTCTTAAGTGGAATTTAACAGGTTTGAATTCAGAGTTTTCCTTCTCTTAGACTGGTTGCCTAACCAAGGTTAAAGACCCTTGTCTGCCTTACTATTTATTCATAGCTGGAAGGAGAATAGTTGGATGCATACCTTTCCCAAGGGTATTAGCACTATTTGAAATGCAAATAAAAAAAAAAAAAATAATAGAAATTATATAGTTCTCATGTATATATATTTACCAACCCCTCTGCGTGAGAAGGATGTGATACAAGGTCAATTAATTAAGCAGAGTTTAATAGGTTTGAATTAAGTTTTCTGTCTCCTAGACTGGTTACCTAACCATGGTTAAAGAGCCCAGTCTGCCCTATTATTTAACCATAGCTGGAGGGAAAATAGTTGGATGCACACCTTTCCCAAGGGTTTTCCTTTGCACAAGTGAGAAGGCAGAATAGAGGTCCTCCCTACTTACTGATGGTGAGAGAGAGTCATGAGAACCCGTGTGGTCAGCACAACATGATGATGATGATGATGATGATGATGATGATAATTCCTCAGAAATTGAAGCCAAAATTTAACTGGTTTCAAATGTTGACTGTAAAGATAAGCAAAAGTTTTGAATGATGAATGGTCATCAAAAAAAAAGAAAAAAAAAAGGAGCGATAGTGAGAGGGTCCTGAACAGCCAGTGCTGTTGGTTGGTTTTTACGGCAGGTCAACCCTTGTGGGTTACTTTATGCTGAAGATGTTTTTATTTTATTCCTTCTAGTTGAGTATCCAACTTTTTTTAAAACTCATTTTTTAAACTCCTTTTTAGATCTATTTAACCCATAGATGGGACCCTAACAGGTACTACCACTCAGAGTCAGAGTGCACCAGGGAGTGGCAATGAAGGGGTACTCCACACTACCTAGAGCTCCAGAATTGGAGCCTCACCACTAGATGCAGTTTAATGTCATACCTAGGACACTAAGACCCTAGCCAAAAACAACTTATGACTAGAGGCTTTTTAAAAAAATTCTATGAAAATTTCCATAATTACTTAGCTTTTGATAAAAATATGTCTGAAATAGTTTTTTCCTAAAATGTATCAGGGGAAATATTTTTTTATGAGGTCTACCCGCCCCTATTTAATTTATGAAATATGAAAAAAATAAACCGACAAAAAAATGATTTTTACTTTTTTCTATAAAGATAAGTGTCTGAATAATTATATCAAAAGATTTTTATAAGTTTCAATGCGAGAGCTTTTTAGAACTATGAATACAGAAGTCTGCTAAAAAATATCAATAAAGAAACTGACTGTTTTACTTATTTTTCAAGATAATGGTGAGTAATTTTTACCCAATCGTTTTTCTTTGTAATAACTCTTTATGTTCGTTATTTCTTTTTTGCGTGATTTTTAAAAAAAGGTTCAAAAATATTTACGTTTCTTCCTTCAATATAACCTAAACTGATCACGTGACCTATTTTGATGGTACCTAACAATTTTATATTGAATAGAAATAGGAAGTTTGTTTTTTGTTTTGTTTTGTTTCTTAAATTCCAAATAATTCTTAAAGTTTAGATAGATATACAATACAGAATTTCGTTCAAGGAATGGATATTCTACGTCACCAGTTCATTTTTCATCGTTTCTCCTATATAGCATATTATTCTAAAAACTTAAAAACAAAAAAACAAAAAAAACGAAGCTTTTTATCACAAAAAAATTTCTCCTGACCATGACCTAAGGTCGAAACTAGTTGAGAACAACACAAAATGAATATTCTTATTTGTCTTTCTAGACATGAAAGGAGAAATATTCAGAGGAAGTGAAATATTTAAAATGATTATTAAATTAATTAAAATCAGGGATGCTGTGACGATTTCGAATTAATTTAACTAAATAGGCGATAGTTTGAAGAAAGGATGGGCCTGTGTTTGATATTTTAGTAGTATCAGATTTGGGAACAATCAGCGATTTAACTTTTCAATTGTTCCTTTCTTAAGTAATTTAATTTAATATATACAGGCATCTATAAAATTAAAACAACCCTGTAGTCATAACTTGTTTTTGATTACGTTAAATTTCAATTGATTTTTTAACGGTGCAAAAATGTAAACATTGTTTTTCGTTCATAATTTTCATTATTTCCGTGAGCTGAATTTTTTTTTTTTTTTAAATCATCAGGAGTTTTTAATATCTCTTCTTTCGAATAGACAAAAACATTTCAATATAATATTAACCTTTATGCAAGTTTCATTGTGTTTGGGGATGGGGTAAATTTCACAGGGAAAATTGGTGGTACCTATGTTCTAAATTGAATCATGTTGTTGTTTTTATGTTATGTTGTTTATGTTTAAACATCCAACAACATAACATATGTTGTGGTTTCAAATAATTATTCTTATTTATTAATTCAAAATATCGATTAAGATTACGGAAACTCCTGAACCCTAACTCTTGTTAGATCTTTTTATTATTATTATTACTCCAGAATTTTGGGGGGCATTGTGGTTGTTAAGTATAGGGCTTGATAAGTTCAGAAATTAAAAATATAAACATTGGACTTCATTTCATATCCCACAAACAACTGTAGTAAGAATTCACAGTCTACCGGTTACCCTTAAGAATATATCAATACTAGAAATCTAGAAGTTTTTGTTGTTGTTATGTTCTCTATCGACTTAACCTTGAGTTTGTAATATTTTCTCCAGTAAAAAAATAACATAGCAACCAAATAAATATATACACACACATTCTATTTTATTTTTTACGTACCTGTAATTTTTGAAGAGGGATCGACAGGAAGCACAGCAACTTTATATCCGAGACCAGTCAGATGTTTCCCAAAGGCTTCAATAAATGTACTTTTCCCGGCCCCTGGGGGACCAGAATGCCGATACGAAACGACGTGATCGGTGATAACGTGTGTTTTTCTAAATCTTTAATATGTTGAAGTGCTTTAGTCAAAAGCGCCTGCCCTTCTTTCTTTCTTTCGGGGTGTGTGGATTCAACCAAAGTGATGCCCCGGGCTAAGGATGCTTTTTCCCCTCTACACAGACCAGTAAATAACTGTTCGACATACTGGGCAGAATTTAGGGGGACTTTGTGGTTGTTAGAGTTCTTCTTAGAAAAATTTGCCGACGTCGTAGGTGACACCGAAGAAGAGGCGACGTGTTGTTGTCGAAGCAGGTTTAAAAGAACCTTGTTCTGTCGTGATAACACCTCGAAAAAAGATTATACTGGTACGAAAATAAGGGGTCCCTGAAGACGACCCTTTGAAGTGTGCTATAAATCTGTTTCATCGTGCAAGGTAGCTACATTAAAGCAAACATTATTTTTACTATCACGACAGGTCACCTCTTTTAGCGCGAGGACCGGCATCGCTATAATATTTTAATTGTATTTCTTATTTAAGAGTTATCTCCCTTTAATCAAAGAGTTATCGCAAATAAATAAATAAAAAAAAGTTTTGACAAGACAAGACAAGGGTTTATTTTCACACATTATACAATACTAGTACAAAATAAAAAAAAACACCCTCCGGGCGATGTAAAATAGATTTTTGAAACATATTGCCTGAGGGTGGGAGTAAAAAATTCAATGTCAGCGACCCTAAGTAAGTAAAATCAAATTCATTAAAGGATTAAAAAAAAAAAAATTTGAAATGTAAAAAAAAAGTTTAAATAAAAAAAAACAATATATATATATATAATACAGTCATGTATTTATTAAAACTTGTTTTAAAAAAAATGAGGACTGTAATTTGCATGTTCTAATTTTGAGTGTATTTATTCTATGTTATGACAATTTTTGGTAATGTGACGTAATCAGTGACGTAATTTTGTTACAGACAAAAACCGGAAGCGAATCTCCATTATTAATAGATAAAAATATCACACAAAAAAAAAAAAAAAAAAAATGGTTGTTGTAGTAATGTGTCATTAAACCTTTTTTTACCAGTTGTTTTGTTTTTTTTTTTTTTTTTGTTTTTTGTTTTTTTTTTTTTTTACATAGTTAAAGTTTAAAAAATTCTATTTTGATAATTTGATATTTTGAGGATTGATTGATTGACTACTGTGGATATAAACCACAGTGCGATAATTTAATTATCACAACATTTGATATGTTTACTTAAGAGCTATTGCTAAATAGTAGTATGTAAAAGTAAATGATCTTATTTATTCTCTTCTTCACTCTTTTCCCTTCTTTCCTTCTTTTTTTTTTCATATTCTTCTTATAATAAAACAGAATGGTCCATTATTTAGCTGAGGTAATGACAAGATGAGTTCAAATCCTGGACGAGGCTGTTTGCATTTCACATAGTGCTAATACCCTTGGGAAAGGTATATATCCAACTATTCTCCCTCCAGATATGGGTAAATAGTAGGGCAGACTGGGCTCTTTAACCTTGGTTAGGCAACCAGTCTAGGAGAAGGAAAACTCTGAATCCTCTTTCATTTACTCCTCTGCAGAGGTGCAGTCAGCATATTCTACAGCCCCAATTGACAGGGGGGGCAAAAGGTTTGGGTAGATACATACACTGGTGATAAAAATAAAACCAAGCATATTTTGATTACATGAGTATTATAGATTTTACAATAATATAATAGTACTGACTATTTGTCGGTATTTTTTAGATCAGGCTTGGTAATTTGGATTATTTGCATTTTTCAGACTGTTTTCTTCATCTTTATTGTTATATACACAACATTTCGACTGATGTGCCCTCCGTCATTCTTCAGGTGTTTCTGCTTGAATTCGGGAACCTTCTTGTTGAAATTGGGGGCCTTCACGAATTTGTTTTTGTTTTTAAATTGAATATTTGTTTTTAAATTGCAAACAAGTTACCTTGTATTACTTAAATTTTTCAGACATTTTTTCTTATCTTTATTATTATATACACAATGTTTTAGCCGATGTGCCCTCCGGCCTTCTTCAGGTATTTCTTGTCAAAGTTGGGAGCCCTCATGTCATAATCAGGAGCCTTCATGAAAATTCGAAGCAAACCTTTTATTAAATCAACTGGGTTAGGCTGTTCTCATTCCATTATAATAAAAATGAAATTTATTGTGTACAGTGCTCAGATTCACCACAGCTCATCAAAGTCTCATGTCTAGGACACAGAATAATGTATTAGTGTCAGGAACATGAACAGCGTACAGTAATAATATACATGTATGTGTGCAAATGCGTGCATATGTGTGTGGATAGGGGAATCAGGTATAGTGTTGGCAGCCTACAGGAAGCATGGAGGCTTTGAAAGATACAAAAAAAAGTTCTCATCAGGACTTCTTCAATTGTCATTTACTAAACATAATTGTTTTGCTACTTAATATAAATACAACACAGAAAGCAAAAATAACAAAATATTTTTATAAAAAAATTTTTATATTTTATTTTTATATTTTTTATATTTTTTTATATTTTTATTTTTTTTTATATTTTTATATTTTTATATTTTTATATTTTTTATATATTTTTATATATTTTATATTTTTATATTTTTTATATTTTTATATTTTTTATATATTTTTTTATTTTTTTATATTTTTATATTTTTTTATATATTTTTATATATTTTTTTATATTTTTTATATTTTTATTTTTATTTTTTATTTTTTATATTTTTATATATTTTTATATTTTTTTTATATTTTTATATTTTTTTATATTTTTATATTTTTTATATTTTTTATATTTTTTATATTTTTTATATATTTTTATATTTTTATATATTTTTTATATATTTTTATATATATTTTTATATTTTTTATATATTTTTATATTTTTTATAAAAAAAATTTTTTGTTTCATATATTTACAAGATTAATTTTATTCTGTGATAAAAAGTTTTTTGAATAAGAATTTAGAATTGATATTTTGATCCATGTAGGATTTGATCAAAGAAAGTTTTGGGATGGGAAGAACAAATTTAAAACAAAATGAAATTGAAAGATTTCATTGAAGATTTGCAAACTTGGACAAATATAAAAACTTATACAATACAAAATTTGACATGGTTTCTTAAAGTGAGTCTAAATCAGTGGTTCCCAAACTTTTTCAGCCTTACAGGCACCCAGTGAGAATCAAACTCACTAACGATGGTCTACTCACCTAGCTCCCTAACCATTATACCACATAAGGTTCTCATCAGGACATTTTCAGTTATATCTAATAATTTTTGCTTAGTTTTTCTTTGCTATAACACTCATCGAACAAAATCACAATCATTAGTTGTCTGAATTTTAGAAATAAGGCTTGATAATTTGTGTTATTTAGATTTTTCAGACTATTGTCCTCATCTTTAAGGTTATAGACATGTGGGGATTAAAATAAAACGAAAATAAAAAAAAAAAAAACCCCAACAAACTTCCATGGGGCTTTCAAGAACCCTCTGCGCACATGTCCGACAAAAAGGACTGTCCCCCAACGCCAAAAAGGATCTCTCAGCCATTTCATTTTAGGCCATAACTGGGTCTGGTTGCTCCTACTAGCCAGGGGGATATCCCTTGCTACAGGCAACTATGGCCAGTCAATAAAGCCTAAATCATAAAACACCTTCGGACCATATGACCTTTAGGCACCCCTTCCACGATCTCGACTCACAAGGACACTTTTCTCATTGACACCGTCAAAATCCAGTTGTTTATTAGGGTTAGGGTTAGGGTTAGGGTTTGGGTTAGGGTTAGGGTTAGGGTTAGGGTTAGGGTTAGGGTTAGGGTTAGGGTTAGGGTTAGGGGTTCGGGTTAGTTTTATAATTAAAAAAAAAACTCTAAAATTCGTCTGTTAACAATTAAGCAGATTTTGACAGTGTAAATGGAAAAAATGTCCCCAAGAATCGAGCTCGTAAAAAGGGGTGCCTAAAGGTCATATGGTCCACACCTTCTGTCTCTGTCTCTTTCCTTTTCATTCTTTTTCGTTCCTTAAATTCCATTTCAGCTTACCAGCCCACAATAAGGAAGAACCAGCTTTATTGGGGACAGGATGCAAGTACGAACGAACTAAACCTTACCCCATAGACACAATGTTTCAGCTGAATGTGCCCTCTGGCCTTCTTCAGGTGTTTCGTGTCGAACTCAGGAACCTTTTCAAACTTGGGAACCTTTTTGTTGAACATGGGAGCCTTTGAACTGATCCCTTTATTCAATCTTGGGGGTAGACTATTTTCATTCCATTAACCATGACTGGATACAAGTGTTAAGATATGTTAAGTATTTTATGTTATAAATATTAGCAGATTGAGATAGATAGATAGATAGATAAATTGACCTAGTCATGGTTAGTGGAATGAGAAGTCTATCTCGGATTATTAAAGGGTTCAGTTCAAAGTTCCATGAAGGCTCCTGATTATGACTTGAAGGTTCCATGGTTCAACAAGAAGGTTCCTGAGTTTGACAAGAAACACATGAAGAAGGCCACAGGATACATTGGCCAAAACATTGTGTTGGAATATTTTTATATAAGATGTGCTCTAATTCCCCACCAAGATTTATAGACTGACCAGGGTCACGTGATTTACTCCTGCAGCCAATCACTGAACATACTGTGTGGAAGACACACTATTTGACCCCCCTCACAGGTCATAATTACAAATGCGCTCGCTGAAGACGGACATAGGATTACTGGATCTTTACCAATACTCAGGAAGGACTTATACGATTACTAGAGTAACCAAAGGATTCATTATCGAGGGACTCTTTACCAGGGATCCAATTCCACTGGACAAGCGCTCTTGCTTTAAGGCCAAAGGATAGCCCATAAAAACTTAACATATGACAATAAAGATGAGGAAAATAGTTAAAAAAATTCTAATAATACAAAAGTGAAAGTGGGGATGAGAAAACATGGCCAATGTTGATGATTAATTCTCAAATGATTTTTCTTGCAACCAGAAATAAAATGATTTGAAGCTAATAAAGTGAGTGTTGAAGTAGAGGTAATGTCAGTGGGCAGAGATAAAAAGAATTCTCCAAATGCAGTCAGTGATAAACTACAACCATTTTTGTTGTTTAATTCTTCTATCCCTACTGTCAAAATATGACATGTCACTTGATGTTTATTTGTTTAATGAATTACTAGTGAGTGACATGGGTACTTTTATGGCTAATAGATAGATAGAGATATTATTAGACTGAATAGATAGATAGATGAATATTAGCTGATTGAAATAGATATAGATAGATAGATAGATAGATATTAGCAGAGTAAGATAGATAGATAGATAGATAGATAGATAGATAGATATGAACAGAGTAAAATGGATATATAAATAAATAGATAGATAGATATAGGCTGACTGAAAAGATAGATAGATAGATATTAGCTGACTGAAATAGATAGATAGATATTGGCTGACTGAAATACATAGATAGACATATTAGCAGACTGAAAAAGATATAGATGAGTATATAGATAGATAGATAGATAGATAGATAGATATTAGAGAGTAAAATAGATAGATAGATAGATAGATAGATATTAGAGAGTAGATAATAGATAGATAGATAGATAGATAGATATAGATAGAGAGATAAAATAGATATATTAGATAGATATAGATAAAGAGTAAAATATATAGATAGATAGATAGATATTAGAGAATAAAATGGATAGATAGATAGATAGATAGATAGATATTGGCTGACTGAAATAGATAGATAGATAGATAGATAGATAGATAGATAGATATTGGCTGACTGAAATAGATAGACAGATAGATAGATAAATAGATAGATAGATATTGGCTGACTGAGATAGATAGATAGATAGATAGATAGATGAGAAATAGATAGAGAAGATAGATAGATGAAATAGATAGATAGATAGATAGATAGATAGATAGATAGATATTGGCTGACTGAAAAGATAGATAGATAGATAGATAGATAGATAGATAGATAGACTGACTGAAATAGATAGATAGATAGATAGATAGATAGGCTGACTGAAATAGATAGATAGATAGATAGATAGATAGATAGATAGATAGACTGAAATAGAAGATAGATAGATAGATAGATAGATAGATAGATAGATAGATAGACTGACTGAAATAGATAGATAGATAGATAGATAGATATTGGCTGACTGAAATAGATAGATAGATAGATAGATAGATAGATAGATAGATAGATTGACTGACTGAAATAGATAGATAGATAGATAGAGATAGATAGATGACTGACTGAAATAGATAGATAGATAGATAGATAGATAGATGACTGACTGAAATAGATAGATAGATAGATAGATAGATAGATAGATATTGGCTGACTGAAATAGATAGATAGATAGATAGATAGATAGATAGATAGATAGATAGATATTGACTGACTGAAATAGATAGATAGATAAATAGATAGATAAATAGATAGATAGACTGAATTAAATATCAATTGAATAAATAAATTACACAAAAACACGTGTTCCTTGACATGTGTACTGTGCTCAACACATTCAAGCTAAACCAGCCACAACTGGTCGATAAGAGCATCAAACTGATAACGAGGCTGACAGCAGCAGCACCTGTCAAGCGACTAGTCATGTCGCTCCAGAGAGAACGACAGACTGAAAATCATGTGAATAGAGGGGAAGGGAGAAGGAGAGAGAAGAAGAAGGAGAAAACCAAGCAAAACAAGGCAGCTCTCTCTCATTTCTATTCGTCTTATCACTCTATCGTTCTTCTTTACAATTATTATTATTATTGTCCAAAGGAACGGACTCGCTCTTCTTACCATTAACGGATGAGCTGAGCTACGAAAAAAAATCTCAGGTAAGAAAGGAAAATTAAATTACGCAAGGTATTTTATATATGAAATGAACATTGGACATTTGGGTGTTGTTTGTTTCAAGAATTTTTTTACGGTCCAAGTGGTTTTGTTTTTATTTCTGCAATGAAGATAAGTGTAAAAAGCTCCTTTATTATGGTGGTACCTTATGGCAGGAAATTAATATAGGAAGCATTTTTAAACTACGGGTGTCAAATGGTGCAGTAAAATAAAATAATATAACAATAAAATAAATACTGATGGTTCAGAAGAATACTTGTTGTATTGATATATATTTTAACCAATATCGAATATTATTGCAGATTTTGCTAGACTGCTTTTTACAGGATTGCTTTCGTGTTAAAGCCTCGTCAATACAAGTTCTAGCCCATCAAAAAAAAAAAAAAAAAAAAAAAAAGTTTTAGCCTAAAACCTTAATTTTTTTTACTGGTTAACTAATATAACTGGACGCTTTAATTAGAATTAATTAATTCGTGAAAATCTGCTATATAAGCAAAGAGAAAGGATAGTTTTTCACTTCCCCCTACACACACGGCGAAAAATAATTCATTCGTGAAAATCTGCTATACAAGCTAAATAGAAAGAACAGTTTTCACCCCTCCCCCATATATACAAAAAAAAAAAAATAATTATATAACCTCGGTAGACTGACCGTATGAATGTTCTATACCCAATGATTTTTTGTTTGTTTGTTTTTAATTTATCATACTTGGAATTTTTCTTCATATATGTATATCGCTCCAGATTGCAATTTTTATTTTTTCATTTTTAAGCAACTGAATTTAGAGGGTCAAGAATCAGAATAAAAATCAAAGAATTTTGTCTTTTAGAATAATAATTAATTGTGTGTGTACTGATTGATGAATAATGAAAAAGCCGCCTTAAGACTAAGCACATGTCTTTTTAATTTATAATTTTTTTATAGATTTTAATTTTTATTCATTTATTTTGCTAGTGAATTTTAGAACGTACTGGTTGTCACTTTCTCTTTTTTCTTTTTTCTTTCTTTTTATTATAAAGATGTTTATTTATTTATTGGCTAGTAGTGAATTTGAGACCTGATTTTCAGTTCCTTGTTTTTTTTTCTTCCTCTTCCTCTTTCTTTAATCTCAAAATCCACCCACTGTCGAATATCGAGAAAAAAATTAACAAATATAAATTTATTTACTATATGAGAAGTCACTCATTTACATTCGTGCATTATCATTCCATTTTTAAATTTATTTTTAATTTCTGTATTTATTTTGGTTGTGCAATTTCTTTGCCGTGTCTCTACCTTGCTACGATCAACACGTTTCGAGTGGTCATAAAATTTAAACAAATTTTAAAAAAATATTTTGTCTATTCATTTTTATAATCATCATCTCAACTGCTAAATCGATAGTAATCTGAAATAACTGTTATAAAAAAAAATAACTATTAAACTAGTGGGTGGACATTTAAGACCCAAAGTCCCGTCGATCTATTTATTATACAATCTTCCTCGGATTGTCCATTATCACGGAAAGAAATGATTTAAAAAATAAATCCCTCTTTCCATGGGGCAGTACACTTGAGGAAGGTCGTAGAACGAATCGGCTGAAACGTTGTTATGTTGACAATTTCAAAGACACACTAAATGAAAGAGATTGAATTTACTAATCGTTGATGAATAAATTCTTTTAGGGTTCGAATTTGAGCTTTGGTCCTAACACTGATACAGGGTCAGATGTGATGTGAACATAACCTTAAAATAACCTTACCTAACCCATAACTCACCCAGAACAAAAACATTAACGAACGTAGAATTAAGAATGACCAACCTAAGCCGAAAAAGAAAAGAAAAACAAAGTAAAAATAAAATGTCAACCACAAATTAACATTAAATAAAAATCTTGTTAATACCAAATTCCCCAGGTAATAATAAATGACACATGTATAATAATAAATACACACAGTATAATAATAAATGACACATAATGAATGACATGTCCATAGTATAATAAATAATCAGAGTATGATAATAAATACACACAGTATAATAATAAATGACACATAATGAATGACACATGTCCATAGTATAATAAATAATCAGTATGATAATAAATGACACATGTCCATAGTATAATAATAAATGACACATAGTATGATAATGAATAACACATGTCCATAGTATAATAATAAATGACACATGTATAAAATACACATAGTATAATAATAAATAACATATCCATAGTACTGTAGCTTACATTAAGTGAACAAATCTTTTATACAAATAAAAAAAATGTAATTGTTTTTACTTTAGAAAAGGTGGGTTTTTTTTTTTAATTTAAAAATATTGAGACTATTATATTTTTTTAATTGATTCAAAATGCTTATTAATACTATGATTTTTTTCCACGATATAAAATAATATTTTAAAAAATAGCTGATATTTAACACTATAGTTACTATTTGTCATAAAAACAAATCTTAAAAATGTGAATATATGATATCCTGATAAGAAACTGGAAGCTTATTCCCATAAAAACAAATCCAGAGCTAATTTCTGCTCCCTCTGGCCATCCGTAGGACAGATAAACTGCACGCTGTGTTTTCTCGTTTTCAGTACCATTAAATTCTACAAGTGACTAATCATTAATATGTGATTAAAAAAAAATATTTTTAATTGCAAAATTTTTAACACCCGGAAGAAGATAATGAATGGAATGTGGATACATTTTTGGTTTTGACAATATATTCTATTTAAGCAGATAAAATTAAATGTTGAATTTTCAAATCGTTAGCATCAGTTAGAGGAGAGGAAAGAAAAAATAAATAAATAAACAAGTGCTTTTGCTGTTGCTTCGGAGCATATCGAAAGTATTTACTTGGTCCTTATTTTTTTTCCCCCATCGCGGATATGTAAATATAATTTATTTATCCAGATTGTTTTATGTTTAGTTGTTGTAATTGTTATCTTAAATCAAAATTAACATTTTTCTTCTTCTTCTATGAAGAAAAAAAATCCCTCATTCATTATTAAATTCATAGCTGTGATGTTTATTTGTGTTTGGTTTTAAAATAAAAAAAAGTAGTAAACTTATTAAAATGCAAGATTATATTTGTGCAGAGATTGCATACATTTTATTCGAATTTTAATTAATTTTTAAAGTGTTACCCTTTTAGTAAAAAAAATAAATAATAAAATACGGTAATGATTTACACTAGGCATACCCAATTTGTCGTCTGCTTTTCATTTTAAAAACGAATAAAAATTAATTAAATCGATTATTTAATGTTAGATTTTTGTCTAAGTCGTAAAGTATTAACATAATGAGTATCTGTATAATTATTAAAACAAATAAATAACCCTCACTTCGTTTCGAGTAGGTTACCCCGTATTTTTTAACGCTAAACAAAACAACGATTATTATGTAAAGATTGACCAGACCATATATGCATGAATTAGATACTTATAAAAAAAAGTCTACAAATTTGTTTGAATTTCTAAAGTATGACCATAGACAATTCCTTTTTTTCTTTATTAAAAAGGAAATGTTTGTTTACCAAATGAGCAACCGCCCACTTTTTTCTATTAACTGTCTCTCGTAGTAAAAAGGTTCTACACACATTTTTTTTTCCAAGTTTCTATAAATGACATACCAGTGAAATGAACCGCCACTTGTATATTGTTAATTATTTTATTTCTTGTCTGTTCTTTTTTTTTTCTTTTTCAAATTTATATTCTACATATTAAGCAGAGCATTACCTCCGCCCAAGACTAGCTTATTTTCTTTTTTATTGTTAACAATCTCACCCACTGACAGTGGCCTATTGTTATTATTATTGTTTAAAAAGGCTTTCATCTCAACACGTGAGAAGGGCTGATGTCCCCCACACGTTTTTTCCTCTCCCTCACTTTTTTTTCTTCTTCTTTTAACCCTTTTAAGTCTAGGGTAGGGGGACACATAAGTGCAACAGAAGATCTCGTGCTACTAATCAAATTAAATAGTTGAATGAATGACTAAATAAATGATAATAATAATCCCAAACACTGCAGTCTTTTTTCCTTTTGATTTATCATATCACAAATTGAAAGCACGGGCTTTTTGTTGGTAGCACAAAAAAGAAATTCAAAATTAAATTTTTCAAATAAAAAAAGGGAGTTACATATGTAACTTTAAAAGCATCGGTGTGGATTCTATACTTCCCCCCCCCCCTAGAGCTCCCATTCCAAATACTACATTATTGGTAAAATTTATTACTGCTACCTCAACTAGTGCACTTACACTGCTTCTTGATGTAGTGAAAGAAAAAGTAGAGACTTGACCCACGTTAGTCGAGAGATAGATAGCTTTATTCTTTTTCCATACACAACACAAATTAGCAGTGTGTAAATTTAAAATTTACACTCTGCTAATTTGGGTTGTGTTACGAACTTATTTAGCATCATGGTGAATTTTAGTCTTTTAAATGTTATGTTTTCTAATGAAATATTAAAATAATGAGTTTTTTGTTGTGAATTCCTCTAGACACGAACTTAAAAAAAAAAAAAAAAGAATTAACATAAATCTTGTTGAATTGAAATATTAAGAATTGCATTATTTCTACCTTTTTCATTTTTATCATGGATAGATAGACATCTAATAAATAATGGATTGGATTTATTTTATTTTTTTAACCCTATTAAAAGAGAATTTCTGTGTAAACGTGAAATATAAATAAAATGTCCCATTCATTCATCGTGGCGATCCATTGAAACACTAGGCTTTCAACTTGGAACGAAACTTATAAGAAGACAACATATCTTTACAATTCTTAGTCATTAGAAAAATAAATTTATATTATTTGTTTAAATGTGTGTTTTTTGTAAATCTTTCATATCTTAAAAAGTATCACCTTAAAAAGACGTTTTTGATAGTGACAGAATCAGACTAAAGCCGTTTTTCCTTTTTCTTTTTTTTATTTGTTATGGACATTGATGCTGCTTTTTGATTTCGTGCGTCCTTCCTCGGACTCACATATTTGCTTTGGAAAATTTATGGGTCCCAACTAAAGTTTCTTAATAGATTGTAGGTTTATTATTATTATTTATGATCCGGCGAAACAACTAAAGCCGTCTAACTCCTACCATGTAACCTATCCTGTGTAATTCGCTTCTAAGAAACTATTGAAATGTATCTTACAGTTAGCTTGAAATGATGAGGAAATAAAAGAAAAACACTGGGACACATGGATACGATTTTACTGCATCCTTTTAGGTTTTTGTGCGTCAGAGACGCAGGACGCGTACCTATCGGCATCTCTGCATGGATAAAAAAAGACTAACAAATCGAAAGTATTAATTCTTTGTCTCTACGCTACGACAATCAGTTTCTCGGGATTCTATTTAATTCAGGGCTTCTCAAACTTTTTACTTTATGCTCTGTGCACCCATTGTAACCAAATTTAATTGGCTAAACTTGCAAATCTGTCAGAAAATTAGATTGACCCAGAAAAAACAGAACCCACAAATTTTGTACTAAAACTGTTAATTTTAACTAGGTAGGGTTAGGGTTGGGGTTTAGGGTTAGTTTAATCGGAAAATAAATAAATAATTTGGGTTCTGTTTTTTCTGGGTCACTATGTATACAGAGTGACCCAGAAAAAACAGAACCCACAAATTTTGTAATAAAACTGTTAATTTTAACTAATTTGGGTTCTGTTTTTTCTGGGTCACTCTGTAATATGTTTTAATTTTCCGACCGATTTGCAAGTTCAGTCATTTAATTTCCATTCACCCCCAGATAAATTAATTGAATATTGAAAATTACAAACCATAACTAATTTATCAGTAATGAATACAATTTCCATGGGAAAAGAATCGGCAAACTATAAATGCAGACGCATCTTTTTAAAAAGCTATCAGCATCACTGCTATTACTATTTATAAATCCTTTGATAACAGAACAAAAAATCATTGGATCATGTAAGACTAGTTGTCAGGTATCATACGTCACCTAGCAGAATATCTGATTGGATGAGATGGCCAGTACTTATGTGTCATTCATGTATGACCCATTCAAAACATCCGGGTCATTTAAATGAACCAACGATATGAGAAAATATCCTAAGCTTTAATGCAACTGTTGAGCCCCCAGTTTACTAGCTTTTTCCAAATTCATATACGGTGGAATATTGGTTTAGCCATGTGCATTATTTACAAAGCAAACAGAGAAGCCTGCCCTGTCGTGGGGCATTAGAATGCACCTCTGCAGAGGGGTAAGACTCCCCAAATGAGGCCACCTGTTGGCCATGGGTGGTGACCCGTGATGCTTAAGGATTGATGCTTAAGGATGGAGTAGTCCATGACCTGCAACACTCCACTTAGACTCTTACTTAGGCTAGACGGGCGGGTGGAGAAGCCCCCCTCCGATCAATTGGCTGGTCACATCAAGCCCTAGCACCTATATTATTGTCCTGACCATATTGCTCTTATGGCAAACCTCAAACCGTTTTTATTATATACATGCTAGAAGGCAGTGGCTGAGGGTCTTAGTGTCCTAGGTATGACGTTAAACTGCATCTAGTGGTGAGGTTTCCAGTTTTGGAGGTTTGAGGAATATGGAGCACCCCTTCATCACCATTGCTCCCTGGTCCACTCTGACCTGGAGTGGTAGTACCTGTTAGGGTCCCATCTATGGGTTAACTAGAAAAATGTATTTATAAAAGAAAATTGAGTATCCATTAAGAATGAATATATTTCAAAACTTTATCGACATTAAATAACCCACCGAGGTTGACATGCTGTAAAACCAACCAAACCAAACGGAGAAACATTTTGAAAATAGAACGTGGTGATTTGCGGCTCAAGCTCACAAACCTGCAACCTAATATTCTTTGATCTCCTCAGGATCGGTTTGGTAGGCATCAAGCCTCAATGTCTACCAAACCCATTCTTCACTTTAAAAAATAATACAATAGTACGTCCTGGGACACACTGATTTGATTTGATTTGAATGAGTCCATGGAAAATTTATTGGTCCCAACTAAAGTTTCTTGATAAATTGTAGAATTTTTATCTATGAACAACTAAAGCTGTCTAACTCCTACCTTGTACCCCATACAATATAATTCTTTTCTAAGAAAATATTGAAATGTATTTACAGTTAGCTGGAAATGGTAGGGGAAGAAAAAAACAACAAAAAAAACCAAAAACACAAGGATGCATGGATATGATTTTACTGCGTCCTTTTAGATTTTTATGCGTCAGTGACCCAGCATCACTGGTAATAGTAAACTCACTTCCTATTGACCCCTATACTTTTAATATCACCCTGTCAAAATTCTATTTACCACAAGGGGTCTACTATATCGATCATTTTGAAAAGCTCTGGTTTAAATCAATAACTGTGTTGTACTTTAGTCATAGAACATTAACAATGTTAACATAAGTCGTCATAATAAATACGTCGATATGTTTTGAAATTTTTCTTTGGGACTGTTTTTTATCATAATTTAAGTTTCAAAATGTACATGAGAAAGTAATTATTAATTTTAAAAAAAAAGAAAAAAAAAAAAGGTTCATATTTGTTTTGAAAATACCAAGAAAAATGGTGATATATACTTGTATTCTGGAAAAAATAACATTCCATTCATTAATTTTTTTCAGAATACAAAGTGTGTCAAAAAAGTACCAAGTTTAAAGCTGTATTTACCAAGATAGAAATGAAGAATGAATGGAACGTTATTTTGTTTCAGAATACAAGGTGTGTAAAAAAGTACCGAGTTTAAACCCTGTAATTACCAAGGGAGAAATGAACAATGAATGGAATGTTATTTTTTTTCAGTATACAAGGTATGTCAAAAAGTACAAAAAAAATCTCGATACTTTTTTGAAACACCTTCTATATATTTGCATCCATTTTCTGTAGTTTTTAGTAATGAACTCAAAAATATTGTTCAATTTTGACTTCTTTATTTATAATCATAATCGTCACTGAATTAAGCAGGAACACCCACAGTATCTACATGGTAATTGTTTATTAAGATCAGCTTAATTGTGGCTTTAGGCCAGAAGTATGGAGCACTCAGTGAGAACAAACTCACTAAAAATGGTCTGCTAACCTATCTTGCTAACCATTGTATCACGTGAGGTGTCCCTTCCATTTATTTGTATCTTCCCAGATTTAGGGTCCCATCTATTGTTCAAAGAGATCTATTTGAAAATTATTAGTATTAGTAAGACAAATTTCTTAGTCCCGAAAATTTTATGAAATTTAATATTGCTTTATTTATTTATTTATTTATTTATTTAAAAAATTTCCCAATCTCATTGAAAAATGGAGACACCATTTTTTTTCTTTTGTAAGCACATTTTTCCATTTTAAGGATTAAGCAAACATTATAGGAAATCTAAAAGGGCCGGTTTTGCTCAGTCGGTAGAGTACTTGCCGAGGAATCACAAGGTTCCTGGTTCAATACCGGCTCTCGCCAACTCAGCATATGAGTAGCACAGGGATTTGAGTGGTAAAGTGAGGAGGTTATGGTAGGTGTGGCATCTACCTCAGACACAAAAACAATCTCCTTGGTTTAGCGCTAGTGGAAAATGGATAAACTCCCTTGCTGTCTGGCTGATACCGACATTAGGCCACTCCGATGACTTTACTTACTTTATTGAAATCTTATAATTTAACAATAATTTGATTTAGAATGATAGTAAGAGAATTCTTCTTTTCTTTGAATTCCCAGATTTTTACAGAGGGGTAGTACCTGTTAGGGTCCCACCTATAGGTCAAATAGATCTGTTTGAAAATTATTAGTATTAGATAGTAATTTGATACCATATAATTGTAAATTATTTGTATTGAGAATATTTATTTGAAGCTATAATTGTTTACTAATTATTATTATTATTATTAGTTACATTTTTCTATATAACTGTGTAAACAAATGGGTGGAGGGCTGACTTATCGAAGACTTTGAGACTGTAGGTCAACAAGAGGCATAAGCTGATACTCATGGATGTATTTGTGGCCCTTATGGCACCGTTGATATCTCTCTGGGTCGTATCTCAGAATTAGCGTGCCAAATGTGGACCAACACTTTAGTTACAGTACTGGATGAGGATGAATTAATCCAGTTTGTGACTTTTTTGTTGTATCAGTCAGCATCTCTGCCCTGTCGGCTGGGGCATTAGACTGCACCTCTGCAGAGGGGTAAGACTCCCCCAATGGGGCCACCTGTTGGCCGTGGGTGGTGACCCGTGATGCTTAAGGATAGAACCCAGGTGGTTGCACTTGCAATAACCCACTTTGGCACTTTCTTGGGCTAGACGGATGGTCGGAGAGACCCCCTCCGATCAATTGGCTGGTCACGTCAAGCCCTAGCACCTATATGATTTTCCCAACCCTATTTCAACCCCAACCCTTTCTATCATATGGGTGCTAGAAGGCAGTGGCTGAGGGTCTACATGTCCTGGGAATGACGTTAAACTCTATTTGATGGTGAGGTTCCAGTTTTGGAGGTCTGGGGAATGTGGGGGTTTGATAAATAGTTTTATGACAGCCTTGTAACATTTAAGATGTTCTGCTGGGCAGAAATTGATGTTCAATTTTTCAAAAAGGGTGTTTTGATTTGTTTACTTTTGAGATTTACAAATGCTGGACATTTTTAAGTAGAATTTCAATGCTATTTCTATGTATATCTGAATATAAATCAAATCTTCATAATTTTTGCACAAAAAGCAAGAACTGGTGATATTTAATGTGTATATATATTTACTTTGTCGTTAATTGTTTTATTTTCATAATTTCCTCTGGACATACATACACCTGCCCTTTACATATGAACTAGAAGCGGCTACCCAGCATCAACTGGGTAGAAGGCAGGGAACAACAAAGCCCTGGTGTATTGATTTGTTTACTTTTGAGATTTACAAATGCTGGACATTTTTAAGTAGAATTCCAATGCTATTTCTATGTATATTTTGATTTTTAATATCTTTGAATATAAATCAAATCTTCATAATTTTTGCCCAAAAAGCAAGAACCGTTGATATTTAATGTGTATACTCTGTTGTTAATTATTTTATTTTTATATCCGGATATACATGCACACAACTGACCTTTAGATATGTATAGATAGATATAGGTGGATAAACTTTAGGATCTTTTGACCAACTAAGAAAAAAAATAATAAAAAAGTTTAATCAATTTATATAAAAATGCTTTTTTTTTTGTTCTTAACAATTACCCATTACTCCTGACCTTCTGTGGGCGAATTATTTGCAAGGGAGAAAATTGAAAAAAAGAGAAAAAAAGAATAAAGTTGTTAACTATAATAGATCTCTTTGTACATTCAGACTCTTTTTTTCATTATCTTTTTTTAATGTTTGGGGAGGGGGGTGTAAAAACGTATATGATAATAATTGGCATTCTCTAACAATAAAGTTACAAAGGTCTGATTACTTCATTTCAGTGTCATTGGGTTTTGTTTTTTTTTCAATTTTTTATTTCTTCTTTTTATTTCTATAAAAGTCATGTGTGTTGTCCGTTAAGTGGGGAAATTTTATAATGTATGTAACCACACCCACCATCTGTCTACACTGGACTAAATTTCGATTGTATTTAAAAAAAAATATTAGAGTAGAAAACAGAATATAAATCAAAGTGATTAATATTGTGTTCTTAATCTTATTTTTCTTATATTTCGGAGTACCTACTCCCTTCTTATTAAGAACTCATTATTAATCACTTTGATGTATATTCTGTTTTCTAATCTAACATATATTTTCCACATTTCTGGGATAACCCCCAATTTTTTTTACCCCAACATTCATCACACACACGCATATATAAAATTTATGAAATGCTTCTTTAAAGATATATGTACTAGATCAGTGGTTCTCAACCAGGGTCCATATGGACCCCGGGGACCATATAACATTTTTTGGGACCCAGGCAAGCAAAATATATTTAACTATAAAAATACAATAGGATTTTTAAACATCGAATGGCTATGGGAGGGTCCACCATAGTAAAATAGGATTAAAAGGGGCCCCTAGGTAAAAAAGGTTGAGAACCATTGTACTAGATGGTGGGAAGCCTTGTTGGTTATGTCAGAAGCATGGCAAAAATAATAAAAATTCAAAATAATGTTCTTTTAAGTGAGAGACGATCACTCCACTCAGTTGCCCACACTGCATCACAAGACATGGGGAAATAAAAATGACATCAAAGACACAGAGAGAACACCATTCAACAGAGACACGTGGTCTCAGTGAAGAGTACATTAGAGTATAAAATAAAATAAAAAAGACGGTCATTCAGCTGAATTTTTTGAAAAAGGAGAGGTTTGTCTGAAATATCAAGATTTAAAAGTAAGATGGTATTTATTATTTTGAATTTTTTTCCCCCATGCTATTAATATAAACCATAAGACTTTGCACCATCTATTATATATATATATATATATATATATATATATATACTTCATGAGAAGAATTGCAATAATTTAGACCAAGGGTCACCAAACTAAGGCATTTTATCAGTCCCGCCGACTGTACTTGAATTTGTTTGTTAAAACGTATGGACCGAGAGATATTCTGGAACCATCTAAATTTAAGTATCAAGTTAAACTTACTAAATCTTCATGGACTTGACTATTGTAGACTTGACTATTGTAGGTTGGTTACAAAATTTTGTGCATGTGAGCATTTCACTTCTAACTTGTGCGATCCCAAATTTTCACTTGTTACGACTGCTTGAAAAACACAGGTAATTTTCAAAGTGCAACTGTGAAGCAACGACTTGGTCAAAAGTTATGAGACAAAGATTTTTGGAAAGGGCAAACTCTATATTTTCAATATATATATATATATATAATATAAGATTTTGATAAAATTACAATTGATCAGAATGTTTAATTTGAAGCGACCTGCTTTGAAAGAAATAATTGCAATTTACAGTTAAAATTCACTGCATACTTAAATAAATATGTTGGTTAAATTTGTTTTTGTGAATCCTATGCCACTCATCCATGAATATAATAATAATGAAATTTATTGTGTACAGTGCTCAGGTGCACCACAACTCATCAAAGTCTCATGTCAAGTACACTGAATAATGTAGTGTCAGGAACATGAACAGTTTACAGTAGTAATATGCGTGTATGTATGTGTGCGTGTGTGTGCATATGTATGTGGAGAGTGGCATCAGGTATAGTGTCGGTGGACTACAGGAAGCATGGAGGCTTTGAAAGATTCAGTGCTTCGGCAGCCTACAACAGACGTTTTACATCTTTTTCTCAGAGCTTTCTTTCTGGCTAGCAAGTATTGAACACAATAATAATGTGGCCTGCGCTCGTTATTTTTTCAATTATCTGGCTCACCATGCAACAAGTTTGGTGATCCCTGATTTAGACAAAATAAAAAAGTAAATATTTATTGGCATTTCCTGGACAATTTGAAGCGTAAAATCAAATGACATCACTCTTTACTGGTATTTTTATTTTTTAAAGTAATTTACTTTACCCCTCTACAATACCCCCACCCCCTATGGGCCATCTGTGGCTGTGTGTGGTGACCCATGATGCTTAAAGATGGAACCCTGGTGGCTGAGCAGTCCATGACATGCAGCATTCCACTTAGCCCCTTATGTAGGCTAGACAGGCGGTTAGAGAGGACCCCTCCAATTATTTGGCAAGTCACATCAAGCCCTAGCACCTATATGATTGTCCCAACCCTATTGCCTTTATCAGACCCCTAATCCTTTTTATCTCACATGTGCTAAAAGGCGGTGGTCTTAGTGTTCTGGGTATGACATTAAACTTTATCTGATAGTTTAAAGTAATGGTGATGAAGGGGTACTCCACATTCCCCAGAGCTCCAGAAATGGAGCCTCACCATCTGATGGGGAAGTTCCAGTTCTGGAGGTCTGGGGAATGATGGAGTACCTCTTCATCACCATTACTACTAGGTCCACTCTGACTCGAAGTGGTAGTACCTGTTGGGGTCCCATCTATAGGTTAAATAGAAAGAAAATGAGTTTAAGATAAAATTGAATTTAAGATAATAATTGAATACCCACCAAGAGTGAATAGAACATAAAATGACCCAATGGGTTGACATGCCGAGGGAATCCCAAGTTCCTGGTTTTCAAACCGGCTGCTCGCCAATCAGCATATGAGTAGCACAGGGATTTGAGTGGTAAAAGTGAAGAAGGATTTATGTAGGTTGTGTCCATCGTATCCGTCAGACACAAAAAACAGACTCTCCTTGGTTTAAGCGCTAGTAGAAATAGATATATAACATCCATTGCTGTTCTGGGCTATACCAACATACTAGGCCACGATCCAGAGACCTTTACTACTTTAATCTGAAAATACTTAGATATCATTAAGTAACAATAATTTGATGTTGACAGATATCGATAGTAAGAAGAATTCTTCTTTCTCGTGAATTCCAAGTTTTTACAGAAGGTCAGTACCTTAGTCCCACCTATACGGTCAAAAGATCTGTTTGGAAATTATTAGTAATTAGATTAGAATTTCGATACACCATCAAATGTAATATTTTGCTTATGGAATATTTACTTGAACAAATTGTTATACTAATATTATTATTAATTATAGTTACATTTTTCTATATAAACAGTGTAGACAAATGGGTGAGGGCGACGCTATCCGAAGACTTTGAGGAACTGTAGGTCAAACAGAGGCGATAAGCTATACTCATGATGTATTTGTGCCTTATCGCCACCGTTGAGTACTCTCTTCTGAGGTCGTAGTCTAGAATTAGCGTGCAAATTGTGGACCAACACATTTAGTAGTACATACTGATAAGGATGAATTAAATCCGATGTTATGTGACTTTTTTGTTAACGCATATGATCAAGTCAGCATCCTCTGCCACTGCTCAGCTCGAAACGGCATCTAGACTGCACTCTACAGAGGGTAAGACTCCCCCAATGGGCCACCTGTTGGCCTGGGGGTGTACCGTGATGCTTAAGGATAAACCCAGGTGCACTTGCCAATAACCCACTTTGGCCACTTTCTTGCGCTAGACGGAAATGCGGAAACCCCCTCCGAATACAATTGGCTGTCACGTTCAAGCCCTAGCACCGTATATGATTTTTCCCAACCCTATTTCAACCACAACCCTTCTAATCATCAATGGGCGTGTAAGAGCAGTGACTGAGGTGTACAATGTCCTGGGGAATGACCGTTAAACTCTATAATTCGATGGAATGAGCGTTCCAGTTTGGAGGTCTGGAATGTGAGGGGCAGTTTGCATAAATAGTTGCATTGACGCCTTGCTAACATTTAAGATTGTCTGCTGGAAATTGAATGTTCAATTTTTCAAAACAAAGGGGAGAATGATTTTGATTTGTTACTTTTGAGGATTTACCAATGCTGGACTATTATTTAAAGTTAGAATTCCCAATACTATTTCGTATGTATTATCTGATATTAAATCAAATTCTTCATAATTTTTGCACAAAAAGCAAAGAACTAGGTGATATTTAATGTCGTATATAATATTTACTTTGTCGTTAATTGTTTTATTTCATAATTTCCTCTGGACATACATACACCTTGCGCCTTTACATATGAACTAGAAGACGGCTACCCAGCACTCAACTGGGATAGAAGGCAGGGAACAACAAAGCCTGGTGTATTGATTTGTTTACTTTTGAGATTTACAAATGCTGGACATTTTTAAGATAGAATTCCATGCTATTTCTATGTATATTTTGATTTTTAATATCTTTGAATATAAATCAAATTTCATAATTTTGCCCAAAAAAGCAAGAACCGTTGATATTAATGTGTATACTCTGTTGTAATTATTTTATTTTTATATCCGAGTATACATACAACACAACTGACCTTTAGATATGTATAGATAGATATAGTGATAAACTTTAGGATCTTTTGACCAATAAGAAAAAAAATAATAAAAAAGTTTAATCAATTTATATAAAAATGCTTTTTTTTTTTTCTTAACAATTACCCATTACTCCTGACCTTCTGTGGGCGAATTATTGCAAGGGAGAAAATTGAAAAAAAGAGAAAAAAAGAATAAAGTTGTTAACTATAAAGATCTCTTTGTAATTCAGACTCTTTTTTTCATTATCTTTTTTTAATGTTTGGGAGGGGTGTAAAACGTATATGATAATAATTGGCATTCTCTAACAATAAAGTTACAAAGGTCTGAATACTTCATTTCAGTGTCATTGGGTTTTGTTTTTTTTTCAATTTTTTATTTCTTCTTTTTTATTCTATAAAAGTCATGTGTGTTGTCCGTTAAGTGGGGAAATTTATAATGTATGTAACCACACCACCATCTGTCTACACTGGACTAAATTTGCATATGATATTTAAAAACATTTTTTATAGCGTCAGTGACCCAGGCATCACTGGTAATATGTAAACTCACTTCCTCTATTGACACCCGTATACTTTTAATATCACCCCTGTCAAAATTCTATTTACCACAAGGGGTCCTATCTATAATCGATCATTTTGAAAAGCTTCTGGTTTTAAATAATACAATTGTGTTTGTACTTTAGTCATAGAACATTAACAAATGTTAACGATAGTTCGTCATAATAAATACGCTCGTATGTTTTGAAATTTTCTTTGGGACTGTTTTTATCATAATTTATAAGTTTCAAAGATGTACATGAGAATAGTAAATATTAATTTTAAAAAAAAAAAGAAAAAAAAAAGGTCATATTTGTTTTGAAAATACCCAGAAAAATGGTGATAATAGCCTTGTATTTGGAAAAAATAACATTCCATTCATTAATTTTTTTGCAAGAATACAAAGTGTGTCAAAAGTCCAAGTTTTAAAGCTGTATTTACCAAGATAGAAATGAAGAATGAATGGAACGTTATTTTTTGTTTCAGAATACAAGGTGTGTAAAAAAGTACCGAAGTTTAAACCCTGTAATTACCAAGGGAGAAAATGAACAATGAATGGAATGTTTATTTTTTTTCAGCAGTATAACAAGGTATGTCAAAAGTTACAAAAAAATCTTCCGATAACTTTTTTGAACACCTTCCTATTATTTGCATCCATTGTTTCTGTAGTTTATTAAGTAATGAACTGCAAAAAATATTGTTCAATTTTGACTTACTTTATTTATAATCATAATCGTCCACTGGATTAAGCAGTGAACACCCAGATCTCAACAGTATCTACACTGGCTAATTGTTTATTAAGATAGCTTAATTTGTGGCTATTAGGCCAGAAGTACTGGAGCAACTCAAGTGAGAACCAACTAACACGAAAAATTGCGGAGAAACATGCTATAATATGCTACTAAACTCATTGTATCCAGCGTAAGGGTGTCCAACATCTCCATTTATGTTGAGCTTCCGCAGATTTAGGGTCCCATCTATTGTTCAAAGAGATCTTATTTGAAAATTATTAGTATTAGTAATGAGCAATTTCTTAGTCCGCAAAATCTTTACTGAATTTAATATTGCTTTATTTATTTTAATTCCATATTTCTTTACTGTTAAAAAAATATTTATTCCCAATCTCATTGAAAAAATGGAGACAACGTACCTTATTTGTTTCTTTGCCAACGCACATTTTTTCCATTTTACAGGTTAAAGGCAACATTATAGGAAATCCTAAAGGGCCGGTTTGCTCGCAGGTAACGGTTAGAGTACTTCTCGCCAGAAGGAAATCAACAAGGTTCTGGTGCAATACCGAGCGCGCTGGCAGCGCATAACTATAGACCATGATTGAGCATGTCAAAACAGGGATTTAGAGTGGTAAGTGAGGAGTTTTTGTTTATGAGTGGTAGGCGTTGTGGCATCTACTCTATCAACGACACAAAACATATCCACTTGGTTTAAAGTGCACGCATATGTGGGAAAATGGATAATACTCCCCTTATGGTCTCGTTCCTGGCTGATACCGACAATGTAGGTCCCACTTCCGAGTGACTACTTAGCATATTTGATAATACTTTGAAATTTTGACCACAATAATTTGATTTAGAATGAATAGTAAGAGAATTCTTCTTTTTCTTTGAATCCCAGATATTTTACAGAGGGGTAGTAACCTGTTAGGGTCCACCTATAGGTCAAATAGAATCTGTTTTGAAAAAATTTCATTAGTATATATGATAGTAATTTGATACATATAATTGTAAAGTTATCATTTGGTATTGAGAATCTATTTATTTTGTTAAGCTATAAATTGTTTAATAATTGATTCTATATATTATATTAGTTACATTTTTTCTATAATAACTGTGTAATGAGCTATATTGGGGTAGGAGGGCTGACCTTTATTCGAGAAGACTTTGAAGACTGTAGTGTACACAACGAAAGTAGCAATAAGACTAGCATAACTCATTGATGTAGTTGTGGACCTCTCTATGGCACCGCTTGATATTCTCTGGAGCGTCGTATCTATGATTAGAAGCCGCTGCCAAAAATATGTGGACCACCACCATTTAGTTACAGTACTGGATGAGGGATGAATTAATCCAGTTTTGTGACTTTTTGGTTTCGTATATCAGTTATAAGCTGAGACAATTGAACAGCAATCTACATGCTCCCTGTCGCGTCTAGATGGGGCAGATTAGAAACTGCACTCTGCAGAAGGCGGTATAAAACTCCCCAATGGGGCCACACCTTGTATGGCGCGTGGGTGGTGACCGTGATGTCTTAGGATAGAACCCAGTGGTTGCACTCTCGCATAACCACCACTTTGAGGCACTTTATCTTGAGGCTAGACGGAAGTAACGGAAAAAAGATCCGTTCTTACGCTCTCCGATCATTGGCTGGTCACGAGCTCAAAGCCCTAAGCACACTTAATATGATTGCCACTAACCCTATTTTCTAACCAACCATCAAGCCCTTTCATATCATTGTTAACATGGGTGCTAGTAAGTGCAAAGAGTAGGCTGAGGGTCTATGACATGATTATCCTGGATACTTGATAGTTGGACTATGGCACGTTAAGACACCTATTTGTTGTGCTGAGGGGTTTCTCGAGTTTTAGGAGGTCCCATGAGGGATAATGCTGGGGAGGATTTAGAATAAATTAAGTATTTTATGACATGTCCTTTTGTAATCATTTTTAGCATGTTAATCTTTGACTTGGGTCATGAAATTGATGTTACAACTGTTAAAATTCCATTTTTCAAAAGGGGGTTGTTTATTTGATATTATTGTTTAACATTCTCTTGAGTATTTCAACCGAGCTGGACATTTTTAAGTAGAATGTACCATGCTATGTTTTATTCTATGTTATACTGAATTTTCTGATGAGAGAATGTCAAACAAGACTTTGCAGAGCATTGAATTTGCTACAATATAAGGCTAATGAACTGGTGATATTTAATGTCGATAGATATATATTTACTTTGGTAGATTGGCGTTCGGCTAGCGTTAAATTGATTTATTCATACTTTCAATTTCCTCATGGACATACTATCACCTTGACGCTTCTGAGTACATCCATGAACTAGAAGCCGGCTACCATGCAAATCAACTGGGTAGAAGCAGGGAACAACAAAGCCCTGTGGTATTGATTGTTTAGCTTTTTGAGATTTTAACAGAGATGCTTCCGGACCAATTTTTAAGTAGAATTCCAATTGCTATTCTCTATGTAATATTTTGATTTTTTAATATCTTTGAATATAAATCACATCTGCCATAATATCTTGCCCAATCCAAAGGCAAGCAAGTAATGCGAAGTGTGATATATTGTAATGTCGTAAAGTCAAGGCGAGAGCTGCTTTGTTAAGTCGGTATTTTATTATTTATAATCCGGATATAACCGAGATAACAGTGCAACACCATGAACTGGAGCCTTATAGGATATGTTATAGATATGATATATGTTGGGGCATAAACTTTAGCGATCTTTTGACCAACTAAGAAAAAAATAATAAAAAGTCTCACCATCAATTTATATAAAAATGCTTTTTTTTTTGTTCTTCAAACAATTACCCGCTCATTAATCCTGACCATTGCTGCTCTGGTGACACAGAAAATTATCAAAGAGGGAAAACTTGTGACACAAAAAGAGAGAAAAAGTCCAGATATAAAGGCTTGCTATTTTATACTGAATAAATAGAAAGATCGTCGTGTATAAGTAGCATTCAGATCGCCTCTCTTTTTGACATTATCTTTTTTAACTGTTTGGGGGAGGGGGCTTGACTAATAAGACAGCGTATATTGAATTATAATTGGCCCACTTCTCTAACAATAAAGTTACAAAAGGTCTGATTACTTCATTTCAGTTGTCATTGGTTTTGTTTTTTTTTTCAATTTTTTTATTTCTTCTTTTTATTTTATAAAAGTCATGTGTGGTTGTCCGTTAGTGGGGGAAGATTTTTAAGGTTATAATGTATGTAACCACTACTACACCCCACATCCCCGTTCTACACTCGGAGCCAGACTTCTGTATTAAGCTCATTTTATATAAAATATAATATTAGATTGTTATATAAATAGACACCAGAATATTAGAAAGTCCTACAAAGTGGGATTTAATATTGTGTTCTTAATCTTTAATTATTACGTGTTATTAATTCATGGGTACCCAAGAAGTTCTAAGTCTACGCAGCCTTCGCTCTAGTTTTATATGAAATTCATTATTTATACTCAATAGTATTGATGTTATCCATTGCGCTATGTCTTAGATTCAACTAACATCACTATGTTCTCCCAAGGGAGAGTTTGCCCTGGGAAGTACAGTAACACATAACCCGAACTAAAATATTATTTTTTAATCCCCACATTCAAGTCACACACACACCTGACAAACAACCAGTATTGTACTGCTCAAATTTATGAAATGCTTCTTCTATGTAAAGTATATATGGGATCTTAAGAGTCAGAGTAATTCTGCGAACCACGAGAGGTATATGCGCCCCGCTGGAGGGACCATATACTACATGAATTATTGGGACGGGTCAGGCATATAGCAAAAGGTTATAATTTAAAGATTCTACTAAAGAGAGTTAGACTGGATCATGGATCTTTAAACATCGATGAGTCTATTGGGAAGGAGACCGACCATAAGTAAATATTAGGGATTATAAATGGGCGACACCCCATCGGGATGTAAGAAAGGGTTGATGATACCAGAGCATTCACTGCAACAACGTAAAGAATGGAGTGGGAACGGCCCTTGCTGTGTGATAGTGAAATGGCAGAGCACGGGACAAAAATGGAATAAAACACATTAATAATAATGTTCTTCTTATAAGATGAGAGACAACCGATCACTTGTACAGATCAATCGATTCCACTGACACAGGGTGTGCACGCGCACACTATAGCAAGTCTCACAGGAACATATAGGGGATAATAAAAGAGCATCATAAATGACACACATGAGAGAACACCATTCCAATCAGTAGGACACGTGGTCTCAGTGAAGAGTACATTAGAGTATAGACTTTAAGAAAATTATAATAAAATAAGATTCGGCTCATTTTCAACGAGTGTTCGGAGATTTTGGTGAATAAAGGGAATGAGGTTTTTTGTGAACCAAATCTGTCTCTGAGACCATATCATATGTATTTGTCCACAAGTACAGATGGGTCATTATTATTATTTTGAATTTTTATCCCCCAATTGCTTTATTATAAATTCCAAACTAATCAACCATAAGACTTTTGCACCATCTTTATTATATATATATACAATATATATATTTTATTATATTTGAATTTATATATTAAGCTTCAGAGTAGGAGAAAGAATTTGCAATAATTTAGAACCAAGGGTCACCAAACTAAGGCATTTTATTCAGTCCCGGCTTGTGCCGACTGGACTGAATCATTGTTATGCTTAAATTCACGTATGGCCCGAGAGATATTCCTGGAACGCACGAGAATATTAAGTTATTCAACGTTAAATACAAACTAAATCTATGTACAATGGACTTGACTATGTGCTTAGGACTGTAAGACTATAGTGAGATTTAAGGTTGGGCTTGACAAGTGAGAATTTGTGCATGTGAGCATTTCACTTCCTCACTGGCGATCTCACGATTATCTCCCAGCTATGTTACGTACAGCTGCTTAGACAAACACATGCGCCAGTTTTCAGAGTGATCAAACTGTGAAATGAGTGAACCGACTGTGAGTCTAAAGTTATGAGACAGCAAGATTTTGGGAAAGGGCAAACTCTATATTTCAATATATATATATATATATAATAAGATTTTGATAAATTACAATTGATCAGAATGTTTAATTTGAAGCGATCTGCTTTGAAAGAATAATTGCAATTTACAGTTAAAATTCACTGCATACTTAAATAAATATGTTGTTAAATTGTTTTTGTGAATCCTATGCCACTCATCCATGAATATAATAATAATGAAAATTTATTGTGTACAGTGCTCAGGTGCACCACAACTCATCAAAGTCTCATGTCAAGTACACTGAATAATGTAGTGTCAGGAACATGAACAGTTTACAGTAGTAATATGCGTGTATGGTATGTGTGCGTGTGTGTGCATATGTATGTGGAGAGTGGCATCAGGTATAGTGTCGTGGACTACAGGAAGCATGGAGGCTTTGAAAGATTCAGTGCTTCGGCAGCCTACAACAGACGTTTTACATCTTTTTCTCAGAGCTTTCTTTCTGGCTAGCAAGTATTGAACACAATAATAATGTGGCCTGCGCTCGTTATTTTTCAATATCTGGCTCACCATGCAAAAGTTTGGTGATCCCTGATTTAGACAAAATAAAAAAGTAAATATTTATTGGCATTTCCTGGACAATTTGAAGCGTAAAATCAAATGACATCACTCTTTACTGGTATTTTTATTTTTTAAAGTAATTTACTTTACCCCTCTACAGATACCCCCACCCCCTATGGGGCCATCTGTTAGCTGTGTGTGGTGACCCATGATGCTTAAAGATGGAACCCTGGTGGCTGAGCAGTCCATGACATGCAGCATTCCACTTAGCCCCTTATGTAGGCTAGACAGGCAGTTAGAGAGGACCCCCTCCAATTATTTGGCAAGTCACATCAAGCCCTAGCACCTATATGATTGTCCCAACCCTATTGCCTTTAGCAGACCCCTAATCCTTTTTATCACACATGTGCTAAAAGGCGGTGGTCTTAGTGTTCTGGGTATGACATTAAACTTTATCTGATAGTTTAAAGTAATGGTGATGAAGGGGTACTCCACATTCCCCAGAGCTCCAGAAATGGAGCATCACCATCTGATGGGGAAGTTCCAGTTCTAAAGGTCTGGGGAATGTGGAGTACCTCTTCATCACCATTACTACTAGGTCCACTCTGACTCGAAGTGGTAGTACCTGTTGGGGTCCCATCTATAGGTTAAATAGAAAGAAAATGAGTTTAAGATAAAATTGAATTTAAGATAAAATTGAATACCCCACAAGAGTGAATAGAACATAAAATGACCCAATGGTTGACACACCATAAAACCCAACCAACCCTCTTTTGTTTTAATCAAAATTATTCATGTCAAGCCTCATCTCAAAAATAACAGACAAAATAGCAGATATGATATAGTGATGTAGAATACTCTGTAGAATAAACATACCGAGTTCCATTACTGTTGAATTGGTAAGACAAGGCAACAAGGAAGCATAACTTAATACGGATCTAACCTTGTTGCAATCCTACTGCAGAATGCCAGAGTATTTATGAAGCATCATAACATCATAGAAACCAAGCAGCCAATCAGGACTCAAGGAATGGAATTCATGAATGGTGTATTCCTGTGTTCCATAAATACCAGCTGTTTTGAGCACCAGTTCAGTAGTGCTTAGTTGCTGTCACAACATGGATGCTAATCACCCAACAAATGTCTACAAACTCTTGAATGATAATTGTTAGATTTACAATGAGATAGAAAGAATTGCCTCTTGACTCTACTTGACCAAACAAACTATTTCCTGGTTTTAACAAGTGGAAACTTTAAACGATTACCAAACAAACATGGCAAACTTGAAATTCTATTTTGGCCAAAATTGTTGCTCATGATTTTGAGTGGTGTTAGAAAATAAAACATTTATCAAATACCCTTAATGAATTTTTTTTTGGTTTTACGAAGAAAAAGTTTGGGGTTTTAAAGAAGGAAATATTTTTTTGGTTTTAAGAAAAATAAAGTTACTTCTTCCAAGAGGGGCCGGTTTAGCTCAGTCGGTAGAGCATCACTAGAACAGAGATGCTGATAGGTACGCGTCCTCAGTCACTGATGCACAAAAATTTAAAAGGACGCAGTAAAATCATATCTATGAGTCCCAGTGTTTTTCTTTTTTCTTCCCTCACCATTTCAATCTAACTGTAAATACATTTCAATAGTTTCTTAGAAATGAATTACACAGGATAGGTTACAAGGTAGGGGTTAGATGGCTTTAGTTGGGACCCATAAATTTTCCCAGGGATTCATTCAAAGCAAATATGTGCGTCCTAGGATGCACTAAATAAAAAAGCTATCAGCATCACTGCTTAATAAATAGGCCCTTAATTTTGGTTTTAAGAAAAATAAAGTTACTTCTTTCAAGGGGGCCAGTTTAGCTCAGTCGGTAGAGTATCACTAGAATATGAATTTTTTACATTTATATAAACATTTTAAAGCAAAATGTGTTGTAACAGTAAATGGAACTTGACCTGGAGTGGAGTACCTGTTAGGCCCATCTATGGTTAAATAGAAAAACAGGAGTTTATAAAAAAAAATTGAGTATCCATTAAGAATCTATTTCAAAACTTATTCGGCATTAAATGACCCACTGAGGTTGATATGCCATAAAAACAAAACAAGACAAACCAAACCAAACAGTAAATGGAAAGTTTAAACAATTACCAAACATGGCACCTTAAAATTTTTATACAGGTGTTCATAAAGTCTTGCATCAGACTTAAAATTAAAAACTCAATAACTCACATTGTACAAATGATAGAATCATTTAGTAAAAAAAAAAATGAAAGTTCAACTCTTGTAGTTTTATTTTTTAATTACATTTTGATTATTGTTATTTACTAAGCTTTGCTTAGATTTAGTACACGGCCAGAAGTAAGGGGGCTCCTATGAGAACCAAACTCATTATCAGTCGTCTGCTAATCAAGCATGCTAACCATTGTTAGCAGCCCTATGTTTTGATTATTGCATTTCAACAAGACTGCCATCTTAATTCTTACATTTTAAATTTGTTGCAGGACTTTATAGACATCCTGTATTGGCCTAAATTGTTGCACGTGCATTTCATCCATTGTATTTTTGTGTACTTCTCTTCTTGCTAAAAGTAGATTTCCTTTTGACAAGGTGTGTCTGAAAAGTAATGAGACTGTTATCACAAACAATTCATCTAAAATCCAAACAACAAACTAAATGTTTTCTCCTCCAAATAGTCCCCCTCTTGAATCTAATGCACTTTCCCATCCTTCTCTGTCATGCTTCTCTGCTCTGCTGGAAGGATTCTTCTGGTATGTCTCTCAGCTCTGTCGTTACAGACCTTGATAGCCTCAATGCATTCAAAACAGGTCCTCTTGATAAGCCTCTTCAGATTGGGAAAAAGAAAAGTCACGATTTGTCCTGCCACAGCTATCATCCCTTCTTGTGCACTTCCCAAGCTGAAAACATTTTGTTTTATTCATTCTTAATCACAGAATACTGTGGTAATGAACCTCACTGACCTACCACCTAAAAGACTTTAAAAAAAAAGGGTTTGCTTTGTGTTTGTAGGCTCTTACTGTTAATGACAGTCCCACAATTTTGCTGACAACAAATTTGGCTTCCCGGGTCTTTTACAAAGAGGTTGTTTCGCACCATGCACTCAAGGACGTACAGACAAACACCGTAGTTCAAAATAGTTCTTTATTTTTCATATGGCGCATGCCGTGAAAACTGCAAATTAAACGAAAGAATTCGAATAAGTCACAATATCACACAAAATACAATAAAATAGACAAAATATTACACAAAAAGGATAAAAACACAATTACCAAGAAAGGTTTACGTCATGTAATTTACAGAAAGTTCCAACTATAAAAACATTCAAAGCTAAAACTATGAATTACAAATTAAACATATGAAGGGGGGTTTGGGGTATTTAAAACTCAAATGCCACAAAAAGGCACAAATAATATTTTAACAGGGGAAAAGGATATTTCTCATTTTGAGAAATTACAAATTAAACCAAAAATAACAACATGTAAATAAATGCAGTTTCAGAGAAGAGAATGGAGAACTTAAATACCTTTGCTGGCACGTAGGGACTTGCACATTAAAAAAGGACCAATATCTTAGTGGTTCTTATACCAAGAATTGCGGTTCCAAAAATACCGCCAAAAGTTGCTCACAATAGGAGCCTCAAAAAACTTGACTTGCTCAAGTGGGCATCTCAACCGAAAAGAAAGCTCCTTGCCAGGACTCCTTTAGACCTGACAATACCAAAATTCTACTCAGTCCAAGACTTTATCTTTTATTTAAACCCTTTGCTATTTCACTGCACAACAGCAGTGAGTTACTTATCATATAACACAAAGGCAAAATAAGCACTCCAAACAATCTCAAAAATGCACTTACACATATATTTGGGGTTATTAAAAACCCAAGAACTATTTCTTATAAGGTAACCATTTTTACCAGGAGGATGACCAGGGTCATAGGCTACTTTATTTGGGGTCAGAGGAGGAAGTGGGAAGGGGAGGCCCAAAACTGGACATGATGTCAATGACAAGACAAAATTTAGATTACTGCTGGAATCAGCCTAAAACAGTGACAGCCACACTTACATCTTTACCAAATGAGCAATACCCTCAGCCCCCCAATTCAGATTGAATCATTTCTTGCTAATGAATCAACTTTGTTATTGTCATAATATTTGGATTGTTTAATTTAAGAAGGGTCTGCTTGAATAAATGTGTTTAAAGAACCTTTTCACCAACACACAATGTTTTTTCTTTGCATTTAATGAGGGCTGAACAAGTAGGTTTCATTTACACAGATCTATGTAAATATTATTGTTTCTCTTGAACAAAAAGCAAAACAGTTAGGTGTCTTGTAAGGGGAGATAACTTGTATGGTTTTATTTTTTCAACTCTTTTTCTGGTCCACAATTATATACAAATTATATACAATTATACAACGATTTATAAATTATATACAATAAAATAAATAAAATTTATAATTTATACAAAGTATACAATTATACAATGGTTTATAAATTATATACAATAAAATAAATAAAATTTATAATTTATACAAAGTATATACAATTATACAATGGTTTATAAATTATATACAATAAAATAAATAAAATTTATAATTTATACAAAGTATATACAATTATACAATGGTTTATAAATTATATATAATAAAATTATAATTTATATACAATTATAATAATTATACAATGGTTTATAAATTATATATAATAAATTTATAATTTATATACAATTATATACAATTATACTATGATTTATAAATTATATACAATAAAATAAATAAAATTTATAATTTATACAAAGTATATACAATTATATAATGGTTTATAAATTATATACAATAAAATAATAAAATTTATAATTTATATACAAATTATATACAATTATACCATGATTTATAAATTATATACAATAATTGAATAAAATTTATAATTAATATAAATTATATACAAATTATACAACGATTTGTTCCACATTAGTGTCCTTATATTGTTTTTAGGGCGTCCCGTCATGGTGTGATGGTTAGCAAGCTAGTCTTGCAGATCAGTTACTATTGAAAAGTGAGTTTGTTCCTCTCTGGATGCCTCATACTTGTGACCTTGTGTCAAATCCTTGTTTAAATCTTTGATTTTTGAGTTTATTTTTATTTTTTATTTTTATTTATTTTCCTCAGCCGATCCAAATTGACAAATTTAATGGCTTGACAATCAGATGGAGAGTGCAGTTTCAGAAGAAGCCTCTGCAGACGACACAAGCAAGAGACAATGGACAGACATATTGGTAGAATCTTCCTTAGAACCACTTGGACTTCCACTTCAAGGATCCGCCCGGCTAAAAGTATGTTTTTTTTTTTTTTTTTTCACTTCTACCAAAGGTTTTATTTAAATGCTTTGGTTGTTGTTTTTTTTTTTTTTTATCAACCCCTTTCAGGTCATTTAATACCAAATCAAGTCATTTTAACTCTTAACATCCTGTTGAGAATTTTCTAAGTCCAGAGCCCAATTCCTATAACCATTTATCAAAAAATGACTAAAAATTGCCTTTTCATTTAAAGTTACCTGTTATTTCCCTAAATCAAAGACTTCTAAATATGTTTAATATTACATTTAAACAAAGGCTATCGTTTGGGGTGGATTAGGAAAATGAATGTGACTTCTGACCGGGTGGAATGAGGTGATATAGTACATTGAGTTTTAATATCAAACTGTTTACAGTACCTGCTGATGCTTAAATGGTCACTCATACTAAGTATTGAACAGGCCATCACTGATTAACTTCGTAAAAAGGAAGGTTTTTTTGTTTTTTTTACAGCATATCAACCCTTTTTTGATAATTTCATGCTAAATTAAGTCAATTTGATATTTGGTTTCTTACAGTACCTGCTGTAGCATAAATAGTCAAAAAAAGAAAAAAGAAAGTTTCAAAACAATAAGGATTCCATTATTTTTCACCAAATTTGTTTGAATAAAAAGATATATATATATTATATATATCAAAGAAAGAAAAACTTAAACCATCATCCTATTATATTTTTATTTCGACCAGAGACTCAAGAAATAAAAATATAACGGAATGACGGTTTTTAAGTTTTTCTTTCTTTGAAAATTAAATATTGCTCTGTATAATAATTTAATTTATTGATTATTATACATTGAGCTCTTTTTAGGGATTTATAAAAATCCTTGTTGAATATATGTTTGCACCTACAAGAGCATACAGTATGGTTGTACAGTGAGATTTCAAAGATCCCAAATAGAATCATCCCTTACTTGGATTACCTTACACACACACACATACATATATATATATATATATACCTATTTTCTTCTTCTTCTTCTTTGAATATCAGATATAATATTTTTCTCCTTCTTTCTATTTCAGTACACATGCATCTCCGTCTCCAAAAAATACATTGCCCTCGGCAGCAGCACTGGTGGAATTTACATATTTGGAAGACAGAATTTGAACAACCTTCGAGTTGTCTTTGGTGATATGGTGCGTTGGTTTTTTCATGTTCCTTTTTGATGATTGGCATTAAATTTATTCAACTTGTTCTTTTAGAAAATTCACTTTAGGTCTGAATATACAAATGAAATTCTTGTTTAAATCAGAGTATCTGTGTTGTGTTAGGATCAGTGTTTAGTATCTGTGCAACCTAGAAAAATATATACAGAAAAAATTGACATCATTTAAATAAGCTTCAGTCTTGTAAAACGTTGCTGAGATGCATCAAAGGAGGACAATTGTGATGTTACACCAGTATCCTTACAGATTTCGGGTTCCGCAACATTATATCTGTTCCAACGGTTGACCTGACATGTTATTAGGCCGCCTCCTTTCCAGATTCGCTCTGTGTAATTTCACGAATAAATCATTAGTTCTTTAATATTGTCCCAGGGATACGCAACAGCCGTGCAGAGACTTGCTCAGTACTTGTATACAATAGGAGACTTGGAATTACCTAACTAAAAGTTACTCATTGAATATGTACGCATTTTATTACATTTTAGAGGGTGTCGTCAGTGATGTCAATGCTTGGTTCCTTGGGGAGTTTCGGGTCTTACAACATCACTCCCTCTCCAGGCGGACCCTAACAGAGAAAGTTAAACTCTGATCTTCTAGTATGAAAAAGAAAAGAAAATAGAGGGAAAAATAAATTCGACTTGTTGAAGAGAGGGGGTCAACAATGTCGTTGCCGTCTCAAAATCTATAGCACAAAAAAAATCCGTCGTCGTAAAATCACCAACTCAAATATCATCAGCAGCTGAAAAATCGCAACTCCTTGCTGTCGTCACCCCACTTCTACTTATACAAGTTTTTCCTTCAACATCCAGGTGTCTGCACCCAACGCACAAGATTCCCGAGCCAATCCTGGCTGCTGGAATCCTTGTAGCCATCATCTGGGCACCTGGCACTTACATCCGGGACAGTAGTATCTTGAATTCAGTGCCAATATGTCGCCCGTTCGCATTCCGAAGGACGCGGGTTCGATTCCACATGCCAGGCAAAGCCTAGCCTGCTTCCTTCGAGAATACGGCGGGCCACTCACCTCGTGTTCTCTGTCACAGATCTGTCCTCCTTGAACATTCATGTTGAATAATAAAAGATTTATTTATCAAAATTTAAACAAGATACTCAGAAGGATGTAAAATTTATAAGCAATTTCACAAAACCATAATCTCTTGTTTGACTTGAAGAATATTCTAACCCACACAATGCCTTTTCATTGCTAGTACAATGATGCTGATAACTTTTTGATTTAGTGCATCCTGGGATGCTCATATTTGCTTTGAATGAGTCCCTGGGGAAAAATTTATGGGTCCCAACTAAATAATAATAATAATGAAATTTATTGTGTACGGTGCTCAGGTGCACCACAACTCATCAAAGTCTCATGTCAAGTACACAGAATAATGTATTAGTGTCAGGAACATGAACAGTTTACAGTAGTAATATGCATGTATGTGTGCGCGTGTGTGCGCATATGTATGTGGAGAGTGGCATCAGGTATAGTGTCGGTGGACTACAGGAAGCATGGAGGCTTTGAAAGACTCAGTGCTTCGGCAGCCTATAACAGATGCGGGCAGTTTATTCCATCTAACTTTACCTTGTAACCTACCCTGTGTAATTCATTTCTAAGAAACTATTGAAATGTATTTACAGTTAGCTTGAAATGGTAAGGGAAGAAAAAAGAAAAACACTGGGACACATGGATACGATTTTACTGTGTCCTTTTGAATTTAATATCAATATGCAAATTAGCATTCATGTTCACACTGTAAACTGCTCCTTTGTTTTTATATACAAATACTATTGTAATATTGTAAAAATTGAAAAAAAACACAAGTTTCCTAAACAAATAATGTTTATTACACTTACGCTGCAGTGTTTTGGTCTGTTTAGATAGACCATCATCAGTGCTTTCATCGGTTTAAGGAAAAAATAAGTTATTACTGAAAACAAAAAGTCTGTGAGCCTCTGTTTTTGGTGGGCTTCATTTTGTTGATCTTCAAATGTGAGAAAGAAAAGATCTATTTCAAATTATTGACAAATGTCAGCATCTTAAATTTAAACTACGTAACAGCATCCTCGTGTGTGTGTGTGTGTGTGTGTGTGTGTGTGTGTGTGTGTGTGTGTGTGTGTGTGTGTTTTTTATTTAATTTTAATTATTGGAAAAATACACTATTTAATTGAAGTAACGGCACCCCCCTTTATACTGTGTGTGTGTGAATTTTATTTAGTATTTTAATTTAAATACTATTGCATGTTATTAGTATGTAGATACTGCCAACAATATCAGTACCTATCAACATCTCTGAACTCATAATGTTTTTCCTAAACTCTACTTTTTCAGAAGACTGACCCCATTCACCTGGTTTCTCTTAGTCCTATTGATAACAATGTGGGATTTGCAAACAGGTAAGGAAATTTTTTTCTCTTTATTTTTTTGATTAAAATTCTTTACCTTTCATTTGAATTTTTCAGTGGAAAAGAAAATTACTTTCATTGTTTTTTTGTTTTTTTCCAATAATAATAACTTAAATTCCCAAGGTGGACAAGTGTGGTACCCAGTAGTATTAGGGCCACAACACGGCCAAAGGGGCTCTAGTGTAAATTCTAAGAGGTTTCTGAACCTGGTTACTTTTGATCCTTTTATCCTTGTCTGCTGGATGGAGTTGGCCTCCTTCCGTCTGCCAAAAAATGATGGTGTAGTCCATTTAAAAAAAATTTTTTTTTTTTTAAATTGCATCTGTCTGCAAGTGGTTGAACAGGCAAATTTTTGAATGGCAATCTCTGGTGCAGACAAACAGTGATGCTTGCTGGAATTGCTGTTGAAGAGAGCCAGAAGGAAGGAGATTCCTTCTGGCTCTCTTTTCAGTGGCAGCTTCTTTCCTCTCTTTTTCACTCCTTTTGTCCCTTGTCTGACAAGGAGGCGCTAGGCTGCTTGGTTTTCTGCACCAACCTCCCATGTGTTGGTATTGATGTGGCATGTCTTCATATCCTTCTTGCAGATGCCTTTAAAGCATAGGCATGGTTCCCTACCGGTCGGGTGCCTTCTACTAATTTTTCATATAGTAGGTCTTTGGGGATGCGGCATAATCCCCAGCAAAAAAGAGTGACTGTATGCAGGGTTTTGGGGGATCACTTGCATAATTCTTATTCTCAAGACACTCCATCTTAACGCACTCAAGGTGAATGTTGCCACAACCAATAATAATTACTCTGATAAATTCAAATAAAAATTGGATAGTTTGGATTAGAAATGTATATAGGGCAAGCAAACAGATTTGTTCAAATTAGGCCCCACAAACATGTAAAAGAAAAAATCTAAAGTCAATATTAGTATAATTTCTATTATTCGGACTATTGTCCTCACCTTCATCATTATCTGTACAAGGTTTTGGCTGATGTGCCCTCCAGCCTTCTTCAGGTATTTCTTGTTGGACTCTGGAACCTTCTCGGACTTGGGAACATTCTTGTCATAATTGGGAGCCATCACGGAACTTTAAACCTAACCCTTTATTCAGTCCACGGGTGTATCCTGTTCTCATTCTGCTAACCATAGCTGAGGTACAGGTGTTAAGCTGTGTTAATTATTATTCTATGTTACTGCTGCCCCTGACCAGGATTGAACCTGCAGTCTAGAGATAACTGTCACTTAGAACTGTCTTGACATAACTCCTTTATCCACTAGGCTATGTGTCTAATAATAAAAAAAAGTAAAGTCGACGGGGCTGCCTAAAGTCGGTATCAGCCAGTCAGCGAGGAGTCTATCCCCTTTTCAATAGCGCTAGACCAAGGAGATTGTTTTAGCATCTGAGGTGGAGTGCCACACCTACCATCAGCTCCTTACTTTACCGCACAGATCCCTGTGCTACTCATACGCTGAGTTGGCAAGGACCGGTATCGAACTAGGAACCTTGTGGTTTCTAGCCGAACGCTCTACCAACTGAATACTAATTATCAAGCCTCATCTCAAAAATTCAGAGATAAAGTCAATATGTTTAAAAGTTTAAATTAAACAATGGAATTTAACAGTTATAGATTAATTAAGAAAAATTTGATTTTATGTATATTGTTACAACCGAGTCAGCAGAATATCATATCTATATTCATATTCTTTATATGTAACATTCACTTAGTAAGATAAAATCAGTGTATATTAATTAAGAACACTTTTTCTTTTGTGGATGTTTTGTTGGTTATCATCTAAGGATTTTCGATTGTCTCAGCTATTAGACATGATTGTCTATTTTTTCAGGATAACAAAGTTTATCTTATAATATATTAAAACAAACAAATTGATTTTTACAAAGAAATACATGACATGATTTGTGGCATCCTAATTTCACAAGAGAGACTAAAAAACAATTGACTTTTTGTTAGGTAGACCTAACAAAAATAGTTGCTCCCTTTGATCAGTAGGGGACTGACGGAACCCGGATGTGGGGTTTTTGCCATGTTATTTTTGGGCTGGGGTTTGGACTGTGTGGATGCAGCTTACCATGTGCACAGCACAGTTGAGCTAGTCAAGTCACTTTTAGGGTAGAAGCATTTTCTACCCTGTGTTAAATAAAACCTTGTTAATGTTTCCAACAACCTGGTCTTGCATTATCATTCAGTCATCCGAATTTTATCTGTATGTAAAAACACAACACTTTTGCAATTATTTTGTAGGGTATGATTTTGTTCAGCTTAAAATAACCCAACAAGGGTTGACATGCCATAAAATCCAACCAACTAGGTGTTTTTCTTATTTTTTGTCATGGCTGGTAGAGTATTCGGCTGGGAACCACAAGGTTCCTAGTTCGATACCGACCCTCGCCAACTCAGTGTATGAGTAGCTCAGGGATCTGTGCAGTAAAGTGAGGAGCAGATTTAGGTGTAGCACACCACCTCAGATGCTAAAAACAATCTCCTTGGTCTAGCGCTAGTGAAAAGGGGATAGACTCCCTCACTGTCTGGCTGATACTTGTTACAATCTTATAAGCCATCCTGTATCTTTAAGCAAAAGCGCTTGTCCAGTGGAATTGGATCCTTGGTAATCCTCTGATAACGAATCCTTTGGTTCTTTGGTAAAGAGTCCTGAGTATTATAAGTCCCTCCTCAGCGAGTGCTAGTAGAACTATGGCCAGTATCAGTGTTTAAGTAGTGTATCAGCCATGCAGTATGGCTGGTGATTGGCGAAGGAATAAACCACGTGACCACGGTTAGTCTATAAATCCAGGTGGGGAATTGTAGCACACCTTATATATAAAATATTCCAACAGACTTTAGGCCACCCTGACGACTTTACTTACTTATTGATGTGATATATTTAACTTTTTTCTTTTTTTTTTCTTTTTTTTTTTTTTTTCCTTACAGTATGGGTCAAGTTTTTGTTATGGGCACCAATATTGATAAAAGATCCAAGCCCGAAAAACTTCGAATGTCCAATATTCATGTGGGACGTATAGTGACAGCAGTAATTTGGAATGCTTCTGGTTCGCAGTTCTTCATTGGAGACAATATGGGAACTGTCTCCATTGCATATATCTCAACATCAAAGGTAAGACTTTAACTTTTATCTTCTCCTTCTTCTTCAATAGGGTAGGTTGATTTTGGAACTGTAACGTCTACCATATGGCAAAAGTTGCAAATTAACATAAAGAATTACCGCACAAAATATTTTTCTTCAAAATTTTGCCTCTGTTGAGGAAATAGATTTCAATCTTTTCAAATATTACCACTGTCACACCTGGCTTATTCAGTATAAAACAGCATATTGGAGGTGTCGGTGATAATGGTGGTATATTTTTAATTTGAATTCTAGTTAAAGTATTTCATTCATTTCGTTTTAAAATTTCTTTTGTAAGTATTAGAAGTGCTAAATTTTCTAACCTTGAAAAAAAAAAATACCAATATCAGGGAATTAACTGAATTTAACGAAATTTTCAGTGTTGATATATTAATGAATAAAAGATATAATGCACCAGTTATTTTATTTAAAAACTTTTACATTTTTTCAGGTCAGTTAACTTTGAACCACATATCTTTTAGATGTAACACAGATTCTCAAAGATACGTGGTTTCCTCTCCAGACATACATACACACAAACTGCCGTTTATATATGTATAGATTATTCTTAAAATTAAAATTTGTTTTTCAGGCTAAGGATCTGTTTACTCAGCCACTCGAGGTCATCTTAAACTTGGACTCAGCTGTCGTGCAGATGGATTGGGCAGGTGAGAGACTGCTACTCTCAACCCTCACCAGGTGCTACTTGTGCTTTACTGACAGGTATGAAACACCCTTTAATTAAACATGCAGTTGTATTGATTCAAACAAATTCGTATTTTCAGTGTAGATTTACAGTGAAATGAAAATGGCCACCAAAATATATGCCTTCCTCAAAGTGAAATAAACAAAAGGAGGTTACTCTCATTTATGTAGCTAATGTTCAGATTACCGAAAATATCCCATATTGTGCTTCAACCATTTCATTTGTTGTCTTCAGGGAGCATTGTTGGTTTCAGTGTTAATTTGGTGCAAGTTTTATTCGTTTGGAAGTTTTTTTTTTTATTTTTTCCTCCTACACTTGAGAAGAAATATTCCGTGGTTTTTAATAATGATATATATGCCAACCCCTCTGAAAGTGATAATGGACCTGAATTAATTTCCAGGGTTACAAGGCAATTATTCTGTTATAGAGTAGGTAACATCCTTCAGCACTCTACCAGATGGACTACGATTAAAGTAGATTAACTAACTGAATAATATTCAGACTGCTTTGCTGTTGGCTATACTGACCCTCTCTTTTAGTGTGAATTTGTCTCGTTAATTGTTTGTACGTATTTGTTCTGTGTTTGTATGTATCCGTTCAGCACCGGATGTTGGTGACTAATAAATGTGTTAAGCACAACATTCATCTGTATATCTTTCCACCTCATGATACAACATATTCCAAGGGAGGTAACTCTTATCTTAACATATGAGACTAAATTAAGTTGCTGATGCATATAAATAATTGGTTATTTCCTATAACTCTAACATGATCAAAGAGGAACAACTCTTGACTGAGAAATGATTTATTTATTTTCCCATTAAACTAACCCTAAACCCTAACCCTATCCCCGTCTTCTTTTTTCCTAGTAGATCAATAAATAAATAAATAATTTATCAGTCAAGAGTGGTTCCCCTTTGATCATGTTAGATTATAGGAAATAAACAAATAACTTGTATATGTGAAATTATCTTATAAAAATGTTTTCTTTTCTATTCCAGAGCCAAGTATTTCCAGATTGGAAAAAAATTGAGGTAATCCATTTTTTTCTTTCATTTTTTTTATTTAATAAGTAAAGTAGGCAGTTGGCCTACTGTTGGTATCCACTGGACATTGAAGGAGCCTATCCCCTTTTCACTTGTACTAGACCAGGGAGATTGGTTTCTGCATCTGAAGTGGCATGCTGCACTTACTATCAGATCCCCCACTTTACCAAACTAATCCAAGCTGTGCTACTCATGCGTTGGGTTGGAGAGGACCAGTATTGAACCCAGAATATTTGTGGTCCCTCAGCAGATGCTCTAATATTCTATTTGATATATATGAGTTGCATAATTTTTCTTGTGATAAACAAGCCTTTCATATTGGATAACGTAAAAAATGTACCGTATTTGACGGCATATACGACACAGGTCAGATTCAGGAAAAAAAGTTTTTAGTATATTTAAGCATATATTGTTAAACAGTTTAGCTGTGCATTAGACAAGCAGAAAAATAGCTGTATAAAAGCAATTTGGCAGTACAGGCAAGCAATAAGCATGCACAAGACATCTCAATAGCAGGAAATAATAATAATAATCTTATTATAATGGAGATTGTGGGTTTGTTAGTATGTAACCGAAACTATATCACTACTCAAGTCACAATTCCCTTTGTTATTTACATCAGATTCTCCATGATTTTATTTTTATTTAAACCTCGATTATTAATAAAATTGTTTTACATTATTAATACTGTTGACCATAGCTACATACTAAAAACATGCAATTGTATTTATATATGCAACAAAATAGTGGTTTACAGTGTGAATGGGAAGGCTAATTTGCATATTGATCTTAAAAAATTGATTTTAATTAATATATGCTTAGTATTATTGATTTCTAATTGTTTGGTTTTATTTTATTGAATATGAGCAAAAATCTCAGATATAAATCTTAAAATAAATCCATTAACAAGAAGAAATAACTGTAATATTATTCTTTACTTCCTATTCTAACTAAATAGTTAAATTAGGAAAATTTACCAATGAAAGACGGGAGTAAGGGAAATTGATGGAAGAGTTATTTTCAAAGTTGTTCTATTTTTCGATTATACCCCCTCTGTTCCAAATCTTTTATCTGCATTCTTATTCAGTTTCATTAGCTTTTCTAATTTAACATATTTAATTATATTAAAACTTAAATACTTGCACCCTACGGAGGGTGCATATATTTGCTAGTAATAATAATAAAAAGGTCTACAGGTCTCAAACTTCACCTATAATGTATAAGATGCAAGGCAATTTTTTGAGGGAAAAAGTGCGTCTTATATGCCGTCAAATATGGTAAATAAAATTAATTAATTTTTATACTATTGAATTTGTTTGTATAAAGTGATGAATGAAAACAACCACTGTTATCAATTTCCCCAACTGCAACTGCCCTGTCGGTGAGGCATTAGAATACACTGACTGCACCTATGCAAAGGGGTAAAACTCCCCCAATGGGGCCACCTGTTGGCCTTGGGTGGCGACCCATGATGCTTAAGGATAGAACCCAGGTAGCTGAGCAGTGGAGTGGTAGTACCTGTTAGGGTCCCATCTATGCGTTAAATAGAAAACATGAGTTTATAAACAATTGATTCTCCATTAAGAATTAATTTATTTCAAATCTTTATTGGCATTAAATAACCCACCGAGTTTGATATGCCATAAAACAAACCAAACCAAATCCCCAACTACAAAAGTCCCATGACACAGTCTTTTGCCTGCAACAATATCACAGTAGTCATTGCTCAATCTGTCAAAAGTTCACTTGTTCACTGCACGTCTCTCTTCACATTAAGATCAAAACACAACTCACTGTGGTGTGGGAAGGTAGGCCTTAAATAATAAGTAACTGCCCTCCCCAAAAACTTACATCTGGGCTAATCGCACTCAGCACTGCCCGACCCGTGCAAAATTTGTATATTTAACAGGGGTGACAGTAGTCTGACTACGAGCCACTCCTCACAAGGAAGAGGTTGCAAGTTCAATATCTGTAGTCGGCCGCTACACTCCCAAAGTCACGCAGGCCAGACATATACGGACACGCTTAGTTCTTGGAGGTAGGGAATCTTCTAGTTCCCACCTATTGCCAGATCTTTTAACCTTAAACTTGAGAGTTCATATCCAGGGCCATTGCAATAGATAATTTGGTGCCCTAGGCAAGCTTTTAAATGCACGCTCCCTTGAAAGTTTGGAAAAGCTAATATAGGTACAATAACCCCTTGCTACATTGTTTCTAACTCTCAAAACACCATTGAGAATATAATTTTCATCTTATGGCTTTATTACTTCATTACCTGGAACCTTGCAATTCCTAGGTGGGTTCTCTACCAACTGATCTAAACCAGCCCCTCCCTAATCGGCCTGTCCACATCACTCTCAACCCACAAGTATCAGCTGATTCTTTACTGGCTTTCATAATTTCTAAACAACCTTTTATTCTCGGATGTTTTCATTCCAAAATATTTCCCTATCATTTCTAATTTGTAAGGAAATGTTTTATACTTGGATTGTTTTAATTCCAAAGTCTACCACAGGGCTCAGTTCTTGGCCCCCTTTTGTTTGTTGCGTATATCAATGATATAGATGCTAACTTAAGGAATACCATAGTCCTGAAGTATGCCAATGACATCAAGTTGTACCTTGAAATAAAAAAGACAGATCCTGAACGCTGCAGATCTTTATTGCAGTCAGACCTGGACACAGTGCAACAATGGATCACTGACTGGCAACTGAAGCTGGCTGTGGACAAATGCACCACCATGCATTTTGGGAGGAAAAATCCATCATACATATACTCCTCCACAACACTAATATCAAGGAATCTTCTTGTGAACGTGATCTGGGTATTACTGTCAGCAATGATTTACGATGGACGAAACACATCTCCAAAATTGCCAAAAAGGCCGAGGGCGTCCTGGCGTCACTCAGCAAGACCTTTGTCAGCCGCTCACCGGCTATCTATTTGAAGCTGTACAAAGCTATGGTATGGCCACACTTGGAGTTTGCATCACCAGTCTGGAACCCCTATCTTTCTCAGAATATTAACCTCCTAGAAACTGTACAGAGACATGCAACCAAGCGAGTACCCTCCATCAGGAATCTGCCATACTCTGAATGTCTCGCAGGCCTGGGAATGGATTCGTTGAAACTTCGGCATCTGGCAACTGACCTGGTAAATGCTCATAAGGTCATTAATCATCTTAACAACAGCAATCTTGAGCACCTTTTTGATCTCCATCTCTCCAATACACGCGGACATCCCTACAAAGTCAGAAAACAGCACTGTTCACGTGACTTTCGGAAACATTTTTTCACGCTCAGAATTGCAGATACATGGAATACACTGCCTGCATCTGTTGTAGGCTGCCGGAGCACTGAATCTTTCAAAGCCTCCATGCTTCCTGTAGTCCGCCAACACTATACCTGATGCCACTCTCCACATACACATGCACACACATACATGCATATTACTACTGTGAACTGTTCATGTTCCTGACACAACATTATTCTGTGTACTTGACATGAGACTTTGATGAGTTGTGGTGCACCTGAGCACTGTACAATAAATTTCATTATTATAAACAGCCATTTTTTTAAACTATATTGTTTTGAATCTAAAAGCCTAAAATAAGATTATCCACAAATATACCATACAAATATTCCTACATATGGACACCAGCTCCTTCAGACTATCATCTCTTCGGTCCCATGAAGAGGTTTTGAGAGGCAAACAGTGATGAGGAAGTGAGATCTGCAGTGAAGAAGTGGCTCAAAGAATATTCAACAGAATTTTGTGGGGCAGGGATACATGCTCTCATTCGAAGGTGGAATATTGCTATTAAAAGAAACTGTGACTATACGGAGAAATAGGGATGTGATCCACAGAGGACCAGCTTCATTTTGATGTATGATACATGTTCCTGTGTTGGTAATTATACCTGTCCTAAACAAAATGGCATTACTCTTTGACTCACCTATGTGATCCACAGAGGACAGCTTCATTTTGATGTATGATACATGTTACTGTGTTGGTAATTATGCTGTCCTAAAGAAAATGGCATTACCTTTGACTCACCTATGTGGAGAAATAGGGATGTGATCCACAGAGGACCAGCTTCATTTGATGTATGATACATGTTCCTGTGTTGGTAATTATGCCTGTCCTAAAGAAAATGGCATTACCTTTGACTCACCTATGTGGAGAAATAGGGATGTGATCCACAGAGGACCAGCTTCATTTTGATGTATGATACATGTTCCTGTGTTGGTAATTATGCCTGTCCTAAAGAAAATGGCATTAATAATTTATAAAAGTTTATATGGTTTCAATAATTACTCCTATTTGATGATAACCATTGGTGTGCACACAATTATATAGTTCTAAGTATTCTTGTCTAAGAATCAATTTTAGGGTTTCAAGTAATTAACAATCACAGTTATATGGTCTCACGTATTCTTATATACTAGCAGGACCAGTGCATATTTTACAGTATGATAATCTAATTATTAATTTTGGACACTATGAACTATTGCATAATTGATGATCGTACTGTAGCGTTGGTTTCGTATTTGCCTGGTGGAGTTGTCTGCCCGATTTAGTTTGTTGGTGCCCACGAGGGGGCTATAGTATTTAAGCGCCGGGTTCAAACCCTTTTGGCCTCTTTTTTCCTGTCCAGTAACTACGAGCCACATGGAGTAGACACGGTTACTCCTTCTCGTTGGGCTTTTGGCCTCACTTACATTACTGTAAGTTCTTCACACAGCATGGACAATCTCTAGTCTCATGTCTGTACTTTTATATGTTATCTTGTACCATTTCATGAATGTGTCTTCATTTTTATTTATGTACTCTTTGTTTATGTACCCTTTTACCTATGTGCTTTGTATCTCGCCATATCCATGTGCTGTATATATTAAATGTTTTGTCTGTTAACCTTCGTCGGAGTTTTGTATATTCAAAGTATATATAACTTACAGTACTATCATTTTTTTTTATTTCAGGGAAGGAACATTTGGAACAAGTTTTTATCATAAATCAACACTTTCAACTCCCCTCATCTACTGTGCACGTCCTGGCTCTCGAGTGTGGGAGGTAAAATAACAATTTTATTTTTATTTATTTATTTTTTCCATTATAATTTCTTGCCATCATATGTTATATTGTATTCTCATATCATGATGATGCTAACATATCGTTAAAACCGTTAACTTCAAAAATGTAAATATAGATATACAACAGATATAGTTTCCTAACCTCTAGGCATGAATTAACCCTCGATGAGTTGATATGCCATTAAAATCCATCCACCAACCAACCAACCAACCAACCATTCTCATATTATAACTTTCTGAGTTTTCATCTTCGTTTTTTTCTCAAGTTACCTAATTTCTTTGACCATTTTCTTAATTATTTTAGTTTTTTCATTTATCTACCTACCTACAAAATGGTAGTACCTGTTAGGGTTTTATCTATGGGTTAAATAGAAAAAATTATTTTAAAAAAAAATTTACTTTAAAAAAGAATTTGAATACCATCCTGAATGAATAAAACAAAATGTCTTTGGCATAAAATAAATCAACAAGAGTTGACATGCCCTAAAATCCAACCAACCAACTTGCATCTATGACAAAAAAAAATTTTCTATTATTATTTCACATATATTGAACATTATTTATACCAAAAAGATAGTTTGTTTTTTGCTCAAAACCAATGTTAAAATTTTGCACTTTTCTCATTTTGATTTTTGCATTAGGTTAAATAATTGTTCTTCTCTAAGAATGGATTTGGTATTAAATAACCCACAAAGGTTGATATGCCATTAAAAAAGAAACCAAATCAACCAACAAATTTGATGTTACCCATTTCATTGATATTCTTTTTTTTCTGTCTTTTAAGGTGGATTTTGAAGGACAAGTCCTGAATACGCATCAATTTAAGCAGCTATTAGCCATCCCACCATTACCTGTGATAAATATAAAGTAAGTGAGGCGCAGGGCAAGTGGAAGATTAATTTTGATATTTTTGAAAAATTGTTATTGTGACTAGCTAGAATATGCACCTTCCAGGCATAAGTATTAAGTTTTGATATAATGAAATGTATTAAACTAGAAGCAGCTACCCAGCATCGCCTGGGTAGACGAGGGGATTTTTTTTTTAATTTAGTCTCAAAAATCCATTATTACTGAATTGTGAGTTGGTTTCCCACAGGATGTCCCATTAAAATCCTCACGTAAAAAAGACCTTGTGCTGATCTAGCCACTCTGAAAAGAAAAATTAATGTCTACTATTTACAACATTAAATACCAAAAAAATTCCATGCTGTATCATTTAAATTTTATTTTTTAATTATCTTCACAAATATAAATCAAACCATCATTATTTTTGATCAAAAACCAAGCCCTTGTGATATTTAATGTGTATATATATTTACTTTGTCCTTAATTGTTTTATTTTCGTAGATTCAACCAGACATACACACAACTGCCCTTTATATATGTATAGATAGATTAGAAAGACTAACAAAATTAAATACAAAAGCATATAAAAAATGACACTTATTTTAATCTTATTTCAATTGGTTTCTAATAAAATTATTTAAGTTATTAATATTGATTTTAATATGTTGGAGAATAAAACTATTCTAACACTCTTAATCTTGACATTATTCTTACAAAATTAAGTGATCAAATTAAATGGAATGTTTTATGTATTTTTATATCTTATATTCTTCGATATACTTCTAAACTTATATTAAACTTATATTAAACTTATATATATTCTATGAATTTATATATATTTTTATGTATATTCTTATATATATTATTATTTTTATATATATATATATATATATATATATATATATATGTATTTTATATGAATACATTTATTAAATTTTGGAAGCTGTAAAGACTTGACATTGAATTATAAATCTTAATTTTTTATGATTCCAGGAACGAGGAGCTGAATTTCCAAGAAGATGGAAAATGGAATTTACAATCTGTCAATTTTGTCCGCATAAAACAAATCAAGTAAGTTTGTTTTTCTTCATTTTTTATTTTTTTTTTATTTCTCTGAATTTTTGAGATGAGGCTTGATAATTTGTATTTAGATTTTTTTGGCTGTTTTCCTCATTTTCATTGTTATATATATGTTTCAACCCATGTGTCCTCCAGCCTTCTTCGGGTGTTTCTTTGAATTTTTGAGATGAGACTTGATAATTTGAATTATTTAAATTTTTCGGATTGTTTTCCTCATCTTTATTGTTATATGTGCAACGTTTTGGCTGATATGCCCTTCGGCCTTCTTCAGGTGTTTCTTGTCAAACTCTAGAACTTTCCTGTTGTTATCAGGAACCTTCACAGAACTTTGAGTCGAGCCCTTGATACAAGACCCCCTTTTACACTGAGGGGGATTGTAAGATATTAGTCAGAAACAGACCCCCACTAAATAAACACTCTAAGCCAGATCTTTTAGTAGAACTCAAAACCTTTTCAAGCATGACTCTATTAATTGTTGTAAGTTTTATTGAAAATGAGCCAAAAATGGTGGAACCTTAGGTATATGGAATTATGGACATTTGACAAATCATAAGGTTATTTTGTGTAATATATTTTTAATGAAGTTATTAGATATTTGTTAAAATGACTGCTTGATCTTAGATATTCATATCTCACATTGCTTAATGTGTTAAGAATTGAAAATTTAAATTTCTTTTTATTGTATTATTATTATTATTATAAAGATGATTAAAAAGTCTTAGCTACAAAGTCCCATATTGAACTAATACAGCACTAGTTGTCTCCCTTGAATTTTGACATCATAAGATGGATGATCCAATATAGAATTTTTGGTTATTTCCTATATCTCCAACTTAAAAAAAAAGGAACCACTCTGAATGAATTTTATCTGTTAATTAATCTACTCATTAAACTAATCCTAACCCCGTCTTCTTTTTTCCTAGAAGATCAATAAATAGATAATTTATCAGAGTGGTTCCCCTTTTTTAGGTTGGAGTTATAGGAAATAACCAAATTTTTTATCCAATATGATTTAAACACATGATTACCTTTAACAAAATAATAGTCAAATCAACCATTAAAATTGAAAAAAAAAATTGATTTTTTCTTTCTTTAATTACAATGGTTGATTTGACAATTCTTTCTGTAGATGAGATATTGTTACCTAGGTATATAAACTGGTCTACTAATTTTAGAGGCTTCCATCTAGTTTAAAATGCATGAACTCAGTTTTATCTGTGTTCACTTAGAGCCTGATACCTCTTGCCACTCTTTCTAGGCTGTGCAGCAGTAATTCTGCTTGTACAGATGTATCTGCTAGAAACACCAGATCATTTGCATAGTCCACAGCTGTGTTAGCCTGAGCTGAATATCATCAGCTCTTTGTCTCTCTCTCTCTTTTTTTTTTTTTTTTTTTTTTTTTTTTTTTGAGTGAAACCATTTTTTACTAATAAGGGTCACATATAATTGGTAACATATTGTTTTTTAATGTTCCAAAAAGTTCTAATTTTGACTGTCTTATGTTTTCTGTAAATCTTAAACTTTTCCAGAAATTTCCTCTTGGCCTGGACAACTGGTGCTATATATATTCTGGATCCTCTTCATGTCCGGGCAGTTTTATGGAATGACGAGTTCAAAGGTGAGTGAAATATTTTATACCTGTAGCGATTGGTATTGCTGGGATGGACTTGGGTCCAGAAGGGTTATCTTCCCTTGCTGCCAGGTTTTCGCCAATAGGTGGCTGGGTATTCAAACAGCAGCCCGGGAAAATTCTCTTTTCTCTTGGTCTAGCAACCACTAAACATGGACTTCTTCCCTTCAAATCTATCTTTCTGTGTCTCCCCCCCCCCTCACTAAAGACATTTCCTCCAAATCTGAAACATTAAACTTACAAAAGTCTTTGAAGATTTGGTTTATTATCTGTTCTAATCTTCACATTTTCTATGGAACCTCGAAAGAGACAAAATTTTTCCATCGAAATTATTCAACATTAGTGATCAATCATATCTATTCATTCTTCTTATTTTTATTTTATTTTATTTTTCATAGATTCAAGTCGACCTTTCTTCCTTGTCGAACAATAAAACAATTCTGCTTTTATCTTGAAATTCACAAAGCTGTCTGTGTCTTTTGTCAGCAAGGGGTTGCAGGGTTTAGGCCACAACAATAAGAAACTTTTTGTTTGTTTTTCGGGTCATTTAATGCTGAAACAAATCATTTTGATAAAAGTTTCGGACCATATGACCTTTAAGCATCCCTTTTTGATCTCGATTCAGAAGGACATGTTTTTCATTTACACCATCAATATCCGGTTGTTTGTTAACAGACAATTTTTAGAGTTTTTGTTTTAAATTATAAAACTAAACCCTAACCCTAACTCTAACCCCTAACAAACAACCGGATATTGATGGTGTAAATGAAAAACATGTCCCACTGAATGGAGATCAAAAAGGGGGTGCCTAAAGGTCAATTGGTCCAAAGTTTCCATGTTTCAAGTTCTTAATATGTGGTGATTCTGTCCCTTAAGTGGGGGGGGGGGGGCTTTCCCCCCAAGTATCAGTAAGTGACTCACCTATTTCTCCATGAAACATACCTGTGGGATGTTCTAAGCATATGTTGACAGGGATGGTGAACATGTGGAGACTGAATATATTAAAGGTATTCCTATGTTAACATTTTTAAATCAATTTTTAAAAAAAGATGTTAATATTTCTATGAGAGGTAGTATATTAGAAAAGTATAGGTATACCCATTTTGTCAAAAAATCTGTGTTTTTACAAAACAAAACATGTCTTCCTTAGAGTAAAAGAGACAAGGGGAGGTTACTCTCATTTATATAGCTAATGTTCAGATTACCGTACACTTTATATAGCCCTAGTTTAGTTTGTAAAGTTATACAGTGCACACATCTTATAAATAGATTATAAAAAATCATTATTTTATATCCATTTGTCAATAATCACTTAATTGTATACAGAGGAGTCGGAGTCGCCAAAGATAGAGGAGTCTGAGTCTAAGTTTTTGTGTTCCAACTCCTCAACCCTTCCAAAATCAAAATTAGAATAATTTTTTTTTATTAGTGTTGCAATTTTATTTTCTGTTATATATAATAGAGATTTGATTTCTGTCTGTGACCGTAACTATGTCACTGCTTAAAGTTATCTAACGTATAGAGTTTTACTAGAAGATTATTTACAAACAAGAAATAATCAGATTATGTTCTTCTACATTAAATTTTATATTTTATTATATGGTAAAAAAAAAAGAAAAAAAAAAGTTCCATTTTGATTATTATCTTTCATAAAATTTTGTTTTATGACAGATGATAATCAAAATAATTTTAATGCCCCTGAAAATATAAACCTTAAATATTTGAATTAATTTGAATTTAAGTGTTAGAAACTTGGTTTTGTTAGAAAGAAAACATATTTGTTTGAATTTTGACAGCAATATGAGTAGCACATGGATCTGTGCGGTAAAGTGAGGAGCTGATGGCTTAGCGCTAGTGAAAAGGGGATAGACTCTCTCACTGTCTAGCTGATACTGACTTTAGGCCACTCCAATGACTTTATTTACTTTTACTTATTAAAAAAAAACTAAGATTTCAAAGATCTGTTTACACATATTTATGATGTTTACACCGTCTGGAGGGTGTGTGTATATATATTTCTCCGGAAATTTGATCTTTCAGTGACTGTAAAATACATACATTCTATGTACTTAATAGTTTAAAAACACCAGTCCCCGCATCAGCTGTCAGTGGGCGAAGGGATAAGATATCGGACTACCATGCGGTCAGTCTGAGTTCGACCCTAGCCTAAGGATAGTTGTGTCTAGCCACACTGAAGAGGCATGAAATGCCGAAACACATGTCTGTGGATGACTTATTATTTATATATATATATATATATATATATATATATATATATATATATTGTTAGAGCAAATACATATATATATATTTGTTGAAAGGAAAAATAAAGGAAAGAAAATGTTGAATGGATAAAATAGAATTTATTTTATTTTAAAATCTAAATTTTTATTTTATTTTATTATAAAATCCTTCTTATCCATTCAGCATTTTCTTTCCTTTATTTTTCCTTTCAACATACCGTCGGATTTGCTTCCATTTTCAACTTACATACATATTATATATATATATATATATTCATATCCATATATATATATTCATAATTCATATTCATATATATATATATATATATATATATATTCATATCCATACTTTTTTTTCTTTCTCTTTCCTCCAGATATTGTTGACATTGCTGTTTGGGAAAATGAACTTTATGTTTTCTGCCAAGATACAGAGCCAAAAAAATTGACCCTCATGCCAATCGAGATGTGCGCTTCTTGGCTACATTCCAGACAAAATACAAAACTTGCCGAGGATCTCCTCAATTGTTTTGTGATCTCAGTTCCCCCCTCCTTGCAATCCTCAGTTGAGTCTCCCCTCCCAAGTTTCCAAGATGCCCTAAGTCAACCATCTTCCTACCTCCTTCCCAAAGTCGTCCCGAAAGACATGGCTGCCACGTCAAGACTGGCCCAGCTTCCCGCGGAGAATGGTGGGGATAGAGCAATCCCACAATGTACAGTTGAGAGACCCTGGGATTCTCTAGACAAACCGAATCCCGTATTTTCATCTTTGGACCACTCTCCTGGGGCATCTCAGAAGAACAGCAGCAACAACCTCCAGGTTGACCGCCTTTCGCTCTTCTTGAAAAGTCCAGATCCGAATGGTGTTCAACCGTACATTGAGGATCACAAATCGCCATCGGAATTTTTCGAAAGCTCCATACAACAGATACTGATTGAGAACGACGAGTCGGATGTCAATCCCATCCTGACGTCTCCCGAAAATTCGGAAGAGCCTCTGGATCAGATCTTCGATCACGAAGTCCTCCACCGCTCCGCTGCCGCTTTCTCCTTGCAGCAGAGTTTCTTTTCCGACTTCAATTTCTCAAGCGGACGATCAACGCTTAAACCTGTGGCTATCCCACGACCACGCCCATCAAACCCATCTCCATACAACACCACCCTCATGTCGCCATCTGTATATGCCATGCTTAATTATACCAATGTGACCCAGTTTGAAGCCTCGGATCAAATCACCGAAACTGAGGAAGGATCTCCTAATTTAGGTAAGTGTCTTCTACTCTCTGGCATTTTCAATAGTTTTACTTCACCTCTGAATCTATATTTACCTAACCTCTCCACTTTTATATCTTATTATAATGGAGATTGTCTGTAAACAAAACTACATCACCTCCATCACAATTCCTTAAGTTATTTTCTCAATGGTTATTAAATACTTGCACGTAACAACTTGTTGGTAATGTGCGCATAATGTCTTGTAACATACATGTAACGACTTGTTGGTAATGTGCGCATAATGTCTTGTAACATACATGTAACGACTTGGTGGTAATGTGTACATAATGTCTTGTAACATACATGTAACGACTTGTTGGTAATGTGCGCATAATGTCTTGTAATATACATGTAACGACTTGTTGGTAATGTGCGCATAATGTCTTGTAATATACATGTATCAACTTGTTGGTAATGTGCGCATAATGTCTTGTAATATACATGTAACGACTTGTTGGTAATGTGCGCATAATGTCTTGTAACATACATGTATCAACTTGGTGCTAATGTGTACTTTGGTGGTAATTTGTACATAATATCTGGTAATATGTATGTAACTACTTGTATATGATGACTTTGTGTATATAACTAGATTTGTACTTCTCTCTTTTGACTTGCTCTTCGCGGGGTTCCAGTGTGCTTCGGCCTCTGGACCGTAGTGTTAAATTAACAGCGTTGATCTCGGGGGAATATCCCCCTTGGCAATACCTGCCCCTTGATTTTAAAGAGGCAGGGCTGGGTTTATTGCCCACCGCCTGAGGTGGCGTCCTTGAGAGGGAATGCCAACAGGATCAACGCATTTTCTGCACCTACCACCCATGAGTCTCAGCTCGTGAGTGGGCCCACATAAAAATGTCCTTGTGTCACACCCTCATAAGTGGGATGCATGACAAATACCTAACTGGAATGTGTGTATCTGTTCTGAAAGACAAAAAAAATAATCTTCATCATCCCATGTAATATACATGTAATGGTAATCTGAACATTAGCTACATGAATGAGAGTTACCTCCCCTTGTTTATTTCACTTTGAGGAAGCCATCTGTTTTGGTCAGCCATTTACATTCCATGGTAATCAATACAACTGCATGTTTTAACACGAAAATATCATAAAATGTGTTCTTAATAACAATTTAGTTCAATTCAAATAATGCGCAAGCACAATTAAGAACACATTTTATGATATTTTCATATTAAAACATTCAGTTGTATTGATTCAAACAAATTCGTATTTTCAGTATAGATTTATGGTGAAATAAAAATGGCCGACCAAAGGATATGGCTTCCTCAAAGTGAAATAAACAAGGGGAGGTTAATCTTATTTATATAGCTAATGTTCAGATTACCCCTGTAATGACTTGGTGGTAATGTGCATGTAATGACTTGGTGGTAATGTGTGCATAATTACTTGTAATATACATGTAACGACTTAACGGTAATGTGCACGTAACGACTTGTGATATGCAAGTAATGACTTTGGTGGTAATTTGTACGTAATGATTGGTAATATCTATGTAACAACTTGTGTATGATGACTTTGTGTATATAACTGGATTTGTGCTTCTCTCTTTCGACTCACTCTTCGGAGTGGGGGTCCAGTGTGCTTTGGCCTCTGGACTGAAGTGTTAAATTATGATGGCTTTGTGTATATATACACTTTGTGTATAATGTATGACTTTGTGTATGTGTTCTGAAAGACAAAAAAGATAATCCTTTTCATCATCCCATTCTTCTTCTTTTTTATTTTCAGATGCTGTGCCATTAAAAGAACAAACGTCTCCCACCAAAAAAGTGTTCAAAAAGAAAAAGCCAACAATTGTGAAACTGGGATCTCCAGACACTTCTGTGACAAAAGAAAGTCGACCCAAAGAGCGGAAGCCACGTAAGAGGGCCTCCACTGTCGATAATTCTGCCGAAGAGGATAAGTCTGACAGACCCCAGAGGAAAGCTACAAGTGTTTCGGTCATGGAAGCTTCTGGAGATTCATCGGAACTTCAAGACTCTTCAGGTATGTCTTTAACACACTCTCCTCTTATATTGCTTTATGTATAGAGGTGCGTGGTCTAATGGTTAAAGTCGTAGGAAATGGACTTGTCGACCCGAGTTCAATTCCTGGACAAAGCTGTTTGCATTTCACATGGCACTAATACCCTTGGGAAAGGTATGAATCCAATTCTCTCTCCAGCTATGGGTAAATAGCAGGGCGGACTGGGCTCTTTAACCATGGCTAGGTAACCAGTCTAGGAGAAGGAAAACTCTTAATTTAAACCTATTAAACTCCACTTAAGAAATTTACCTTGTGTCATATCCTGCTTGTGCATGGTAAATATATATATTGCTCTATATCTAAAAAAATAAAATTTAAAAAAATGAGTTAAAAAATTTTAATTGAGTGAAATAGATCACTAGTTTAACAGGTTTGAATTCAGAGTTTTCCTTCTCCTAGACTGGTAGCCTAACCAAGGTTAAAGAGCCCAGTCTGCCCTACTATTTTACCCATAGCTAAGGGAGAGTAGTTGAATTCATACCTTTCCCAAGGGTATTAGCGCTATGACACAACGCATGGGAGAAATGGGATTTGGGAGTAGTGAGAGAGTTAGAATCCATCAATTGACCAGCACAATTAGAAGCCGGGACTTGGAGAGTGAAGATCAACTTTTAGCAGAGACCAGTTGACCAAAGGTGCTTTTGTCATGGACGCAACGAGTGGAGGTACTAAGCTAGCAGATGACGCAAGAGATGACTAGAAAACGAAAGATGAAAATTTGCAGCAAATGTGCAAGGATATGTAGCAGAGATGTGCAGATAGCCATTGGCCTGTCAAAGGTTTAACAGTGCTATGTGAACTGTAGCTTTGTCAACAAGTCCATTTCCTACGACTCTTAACCATTAGACCACATGCCTCCAACTAAGCTCTTTTCATTTTCTTTCTCTCCAATCCCAGTCTTGTTGGCAGAGTTTAGAATTACCCTGTGATTCTGCCTTCTCACTTGTGTAAAGTAGTTTTAACAAAGCAGTCATGAAAGAACATAAAACAATGAAATAAAATAACAAAAAGGCAAAACTGAAGACAATGTAACATAAAGGTTATGTGGTTATTTCCTATAACTCCAGCATAAACAAAGGGAAACCACTCTTGACTGATAACTTATTTATTTGTTTATTGATCTACTAGGAAAAAAGGTTAGGGGTTAGGGTTTGCGATTAGTTTAATGGGAAAATAATGGGTAGATTAATTAACAGATAAAATTAATTCAGAGTGGTTCCCCTTTTTTAGGTTGAAAATAACCGGTTATGTATTGTACACAAATACGTACATTTAACTCTAAGCGTCATATACCACCTCATTCCACCCGGCCAGAAGCCATTTTCTAGTCTGCCCTAAATGATAGCCTTTGTTTAAATTTAATATTAAACATATTTAGAGATCTTTGATTTAAGGGAAATAACAGGTAACTTTGAATGAAAAGGCCATTTTTAGCCATTTTTTGATAAATCCTTATAAGAATGGGGCTCTGGACTTAGAAAATTCTCAACAGGATTTTAAGAGTTAAGAAATAACACCAAAAAAAGGGTATAAGAGATTGTCTTTCATAACTAACCTCAGATAAAAAAAAAAAAAAAGATTAAGAAAATATGAGTGTTTCAAGAGAGTCGTGAAGATGTATCCTCGTGAATCGACATAGGAAGAGAATCGAAAAACAAACGGGGGAAAGTCCAATGACATGGCCGGGTTAGAATTGGCTGTTCCAAGTATGAGTTGAAGGTCAAAATCTTGGTCAGACTTGGGTGGGGATGAGGGGAGAAGGAGTGGTTTTTGGAGGAGTGTTTATGTATGTACAAGGGGTGTATGAAAAGTTTTAAGTATCGTGTATAAAAAATGTTGATGCATGGTCAAACCTATGATTTATTGAAAGTACAACTTTTTGTAACTATTCCTGCCAAATTTTGAGAGGTTTCTTGAGTCCCAAACAAAAGAGTTCTTCTACACTGGGATAAAAGCGCTTCAGTGCCATTGGAGCGAGTGTTCAGACCTTGAAGGAGACTATGTTGAAAAATAAATGTTCAAAAATCTTTTATCCCTTTTAGTTTTTCTATGCTTAAAACTTTTCATACCCCCTCGTATGTAACCTAGTGTATGTAGGTAGTAACTTTGACCTAGTTCATACCCCTCGTATGTAGGTAGTAACTTTGACCTAGTTCATAGTTCAGTCACAATTAGAAGATATTTTTGTGGGAAAGAAAGGGTTGGTTTCGATGAAATCAAAACACTGTATCCCCTTTCTCTATTGTAGTTTTGCTTCCACGGTTGGTAAAGAAAGAAAAAAGAAAAAGTTCTTGCTTGTAATTTAATGTATTTTCTAATTGAGTGTAAAATTTCAAGAATATTGCTAAAGATTAGCCGCTTTGATTTTACAAAACAATGTAACGTGTAAAATTTAGTCTTGAAAAAAAATTCATAATATGCATTTTCAGCTGTTCGAGGCAAAATACTGTTATAACTTGATGTAAAAAAAAAAATTCAATTGATAAAAACAAATATAAATTACATATTTAGAAAGATTACTTTATTTTCTTTCCAACCATATAAATATTTTTAAGATTGGACCAGAAATATGCAAGAAATTGTGAGTTGAACTGATTAAGGTCCGAATTAGTTAATGTCACCAAAATCAGCGAAAATGCTGGGATTGCTAGTCATACATATAAGAAACATGAGTATTAATATATAGATGGCGGGATACTTTCCAGACAAACTTTTTTTTTATGGTGTGAAAAGGAAAGTAAGAAAAAAGAAAGAATACTTTATATCTGTTATTATTGAATTTGTTATTTGTTATTAACGATTTGTCTGAATAACTATTCTTATGTGCTTAACATTTAAAAAAAAAACATTTTTTTTCACCCAGGTGATTTAAAATCTACAGCCCCCCAAAGTACAGATACTTCACCTGCTTCTGAGGAGAGCTATAACCTTGAGAGCTCAAACAATGAGTCTGACCAACAAAGATATGGTAGCCCGGATCAGACTTTGAGCCAAGATACCGATTCAAACTCAAGCAAATGTAATGGTTCCCCTATGAAGCAGAGAAGATCAAAACTTGCTCGAAACGACAGCACAGAATCGGCTGACCATGGTAACAGAGGTTCTGTGATGTCTTACGATTCCTATCTGGATCAACCGCCTGAAGGATACGGTTCTATAAAAACCCTAGTGTCATCGAGTGTCCAAGACAGTTCCGCTGCATCAAGTGCTGGGGAAGGCCAAGGAACAGACATAGAAGTTCCAGTGTCATCAACCAAACTCAATTTGATCTCAATTAAAGACAGGTAAATTAAATTCTCTGAATTTTTGAGATGAGGCTTGATAATTAGTATTATTTGGATTATTCGGACTATTGTCCTCATCTTTATTGTTATCCACTCTATTTCTCTGAATTTTTTGAGATGAGGCTTGATAATTAGTATTATTTGGATTATTCAGACTATTGTCCTCATCTTTATTGTTATCTACACTATTTCTCTGAATTTTTTATATGAGGCTTGATAATTTGATAACCCCAGCCAATCAACAGCCCAAATACATTAGTTAACTATTTAATTGCCAATATTGACTGCCATTCATTTGCATGTAATTCGACATTGACGAGCAGCCCTGCAATGGGGGACTTTGCTGAACATTGTTTAGTGGTACAAAATTCATAAAATCATTGTGGTGGCCTAAAGTCGGTATCAGTCAATCAGTGAGGGAGTCTATCCCTTTTCACTAGTGCTAGAACAAGGAGATCGTTTGTGTGTTTGAGGTGGAGCACTACACCTACCATCAGCTCCTTACTTTACCGCACAGATCCCTGTGCTACTCATACGCTGAGTTGACTAGGGCCAATATCGAACTAGGAACCTTGTCGTTTCTAGCCTAAGTTTTATAAGAAGGTTCACTTCAAAGGTGATCTTCTGGTTTTTTTTTTTCTTTTTTTTCTTTTTTGATATTTATATGTAATTTTGTGGTAAAAAAAAAAAAAGACATCAGAAAGAAGTATTGACCCTTGGGCATCTTTACTTTGTCAAATTTGTCCAACTTTGTAAAATGTTTGGACACCCCTGCCTTAGATAATTCTTTTTTTTTTTCCTTCTTCATTTTATCAACTTATGTTTTTAGTGTTCATGCCCCCTTTTTTTCCCCCCATTTATAAATGATCTGCCATGTCTGATTTCTTTCCTTTTTTTTTTTTCAGCCTGTCAAGCAAAACAAAATCTTTTATAAAAAGTTTCTCCAAATCAAATATTTTATCTCGTGGGGATCAACTAGTTAGTCGCCTAAAAGGACAACTTCCAGAAATTATTGATGGAAAGGTAAGTTTTAACCCCCCCCCCTTTTTTTTTCTTTAAAAAAAAAAAATCTATATTGGAACATCTGAAACAGATTGGTCCCATCTAACAACAATAGAGAAACATTATTTGTCTGAATTTTTGATAATTTGTATCATTTAGACTGTGACCTTTTGAGCGTAAGTATTTAAGTTTTAATGTAATGAAATATATTAAATTAGAAAGACAAACAAAATCGAATAACAACACATATAAAAAGATTATATTTTAATATAAAATCATTAAAACCTTTTTTTAAATCCTTAAATTTATAAAATTATTTTTTTTTTTTAAATTGAATAAAAAAAAAACAATTTTTTAACAATGACTAAAAACTTTTTTTTTCTCACCCTTCTCAAATTTTAGGAGATAATTGAACCTGAAATTCTTGCTGTAGTCACGAATATAAATCAAATCTTCATTATTGTTGTGGGGGTTATTAAGGTTGACAAATATTAAGGGTCACAAATAAAGACAAATGACTGGTGAAAGTTGATACAATTGTATTGAACAAAGAAAGTAGAATTTACAGAAGGAAAGTGAAGTTATGTCCGACAATACAGTCTAGAACTGAATCGTGTCGCTTGTTCCTCAAGCTACAATTGTCTTTGCTACTTATAGTAGTAGTAGGAGGATTATTCCATTATGTAAATAGGTTATATCACCTATAACAATTATCTTTGTTCAAAAAGCAAGATCTAATGATAGTGAATGTGTATATATATTTACTTAGACATTGTTTTTTTTTTTCTAGTTTCAGCTGGACATACATACATACATACATACACACATAACTGCCCTTTATATGTGTATAGATAATTTTTTTAAAAATTTTTATTTATTTATTAAATCAGTGTTTAAATTTATAAAAATAGATTTTTTTTTTTTTTTTTCAAAATTGGATAAAAACATTTTTTTTTAACAATGTCTTTTATTTTTTCACCCTTCTCAATTTTCAGGAGATATTTTGATATTTTGCAAAAACAAACTTGACACAATTCTACCTAACAATGGGGCCTCCTAGTAATGTTTCTATGCATAAACATTAGATTGGTCAATGAGCAGTCAATAGGAAAATGCCTTACATTGAGCTACCTTTTAAATTATGATATTTTGCAAAAACAACCTTTACACAATTCTACCTCACAATGGGGCCTCCTAGTAATGTTTCTACACATTTTTTAATTTTTAAAAAAATATCATAGAATTTTTAAAAAGTGTGTAAAAAATTTTTTTTTTTTGTATACCCATCAAGCATGAATAGAACAAAACCTCTTCGGCATAAAATAACCCAACAATGTTTGATGTGCCATAAAATCCAACAAAGGATTCCATCTATGCGTCAAATAGATCTTTTTTTTTTTCTCATTTTAAATTTATAAAAATAAGTATATTTTTCTAAATTCAATAAAAATATTTTTTTTTATTTAACTATGACTAAACCTTTTAAACTCTTTAAATTTATAAAAATGCTAGACAAAACATGACCCATTGGGTCACCCATTCAGCTCTGGGTAGATAATTGAGATTAGAGAAAAGGGAGTTAGCAAAGCGAATAAAATAAAAAAAATACAGCCAGAGGAAACCTTAAAATCATTTTGTTAGGAAATGTTTGACCTCATTTAAGCTATGGGTTGCTGGTTGTGAAATTTAACATAGAAATACATTTCAAATTCTCCCGTCTCTCTCTCTCTCTCTCTCTCTCTTCTCTCTCTCTCTTCTCTCTTTCTCTCTCTCTTCTCTCTTTCTCTCTCTCTCTCTCTCTTTCTCTTTCTCTCTCTCTCTCTCTCTCTTCTCTCTCTCTCTCTCTCTTTCTCTTTCTCTCTCTCTCTCTCTCTCTCTCTCTCTCTCTCTCTTTCTTTCTCTTTCTCTCTCTTTCTCTCTCTTTCTTTCTCTCTCTCTCTTTTTCTCCAGAGACTAACATTATATAACAAGGAGGTAGTCAAGAGATACATAGAGAAGTAAAGTAAGAGATTGGTTGGTTTTTGACTTAATTGCAAATTACGACTAATTAAAACCAATTAAAATGGAATTTTTTTCAAACATAATTCAATCCTAAAAGTAAGGAATAATTTAGTATAATTTTCATGTCATTAAACTAAACAGTAAAAAAGCCTTTAAAAGGTGATTAACTCAGCTTTAGTGGAATAATAGATATTTTTATGAATTGAATAAAAAAACAATTTTTTTTAACAATGACTAAAACATTTAAAAAAAATTTTTTTTTACCCTTGTCAATTTTCAGGAGATCATTGAACCTGAAACTCCTGCTGTGGTCAGCGAAGTCGAAGAAGTGAGTGAAGTGATTGAATGCCTCGAAGACATGGATGAAGAAATTTATACAGACGCAGTCGAAAATGTAATCACGGTGAACGACGACCAACCGAAAATGTCCAGTTTGATGGAAGCGACGGACAAGGCAAAAGACGATTTAAGTAACGTTGAAATTCTCCTTCATCCCGACCGTGTCGAGAAAGTTGTATGCAAATGGCTCCTTCACCTGCATCTTTCGCACTTGACCGTTCTGCAGAGTCTGTGTCAGTCAGAAGATTCCAGAGAATTATACGAGCCGATTTCGCTCAAGGATGCAAACCTAGACGGTTCTTCTGAAAATGAAGATCACGTGGACACTGGATTGTATAGAGAATTTATTCAAAGGCACGATAAAGACGAAGCAGTTGACAAACCTTCCTGGGAAGTTACCGATAAAGAGAGTGTCACCAAAGTCGGGGTCTCCGCGGAAGAATATACATCGAAATCAAAAACAGATGCTAAGCTCGAAGACGGTGTGGATCAGAAGAGCGTCGATTCTAAAGACGATGTCGAAATGGTTTCGACATCGTCAATATTCGGCTGTACGAAGTCTCTGCTGGAAGAAAGTGCCGAGGAAGTGAAAGACGAGACGCAAGACGAAAACCTGACTGATGAAAGTTCTCCAAAGGCAGCACAAATGGAAAACCTCGAAAACCTAAAGAAATCCAAGAGTGCGGACGATCGTGCCGATACTGGCTCTCTCTTCGGGAAGAGTCCAACAACGGGAGACTCGTCGACCTGTGATGATTCGGATGACTATAATCGGAAGCCGAGTAAGAAGCGTCAGAAAGAGGAGAGCAACCAGAAAGAAAAAGAGCAGAAAATTCCCAAAGACGATAAAGAGGATCTTGAAATTTCCCCCAAAGAAAACCAATGCTTTGAATCATTCCAGAAAGATTCCTTCGAAGAAGGAAGTATGGTTCCGGAAAAACTTGCTCTGGAACAAAGCACTTCTGCAAGTCAATGTAAGGAAACGATGGAAGCCAGCAAGATGGCAGAGTCGGACAATTTGGAATCGGATTTGCAAAAATCAAACGAAGCTTCCAGTGAGGCCAATCCGATTCCTCCAGTGAAATCTCCGACCAATGAAAAACCGGTGCAAGCAGATAGAAAGCTGAGTTCTGATTCAGTTGTTAGAAGTGCGGATTTTCCGTGGATTACTGGTGAGGAATTTTCTCAGATGGATCGAGGTCAGTCTCGGTTATCCACTCGTTGGATCTCTCGGAAGGTTGGACGGTGGCTAATATCTGACGAAATTTGTAACTGGTCATCGACGGAGGGGGATGTCAGTGATTGTCCACTAGGCCGGCAGACAGACAGCTGGGATGACCAGTTTGGTGAAGGTGATAACGAATCGGCATTGGCAAACCAAGACTGGACCAATGACCACGGTCTTGAAGAAAGCAGAGACGGAAGCGAAGAGTATAGAATGAGTTTCTCAGACAAATCAAATAAAGAGAGTCAGAGTAATGATGGAAGTTCCGTGTTTGAAAAGTCCGTGTTTGAAACGGCAACCAATTATAACGATAGCACATTAGAAAGGCGACCGTTTAGAAAGCTGCCAGGAATCAGTACCGATGTCGGGTCGTTATTACAAAGAAGCGAGTATAGCATTCAGGATTTTGGTGACTTCACCGATGCTAAGGCGGACGACAACTCTGACTTGAACGACGACAGCGGTAATAAAAACAAGGTGTTGATTTTTCAAGATACAAAATTGCTTCTCAAGTGTTTCATTTCCGATCCATTTGGTCTGTCCATGGAGTATCACAAGCATGTATCGGAACTTGCCACTTTGTGCTTTCAGCTCGGACACATGGGCAACATCTGCTCGAAAGTGTTTCAAAGCAGTTGCTATTTGCAGTGTTCGGGTAGTAATTTTGACACTTCTTTCAAGTCGATAGACCAAGAAAGTTCTGTCTCCTCCAAAAATCCTTGCGAAGAGTCCGTCTCTACGCACGAGATGGGTTCTAGGGTTCTTGCGGACATTACTTGCAGGAATATCGGACAGCAAGCTCCCAAACAGCCCGGATGCATGGATTCGTACGGTAAACTGGACAGTCAGTACCAGCCTAAATGTACGTGCGGCACGTTTTGCCATTTGGCCGGCAAATTTGATCCGCTCCCCAAACTGTCCTCATCCAAATCCAATTGCCTAAGCGACTGTCTGCTCACATCCACGGATCATTTCGATCTGCAAATGTCTCTCTTTATCCGGTGTTATTTCCACTGCCTTTCCTTGGAAGTTATCAAGAGTCATGTTTACAGTGACAATGGATACTGCTTCAGGTCCTGGATGGCCCTTGTCCAGTGTCTTCAAGGTAATTTCTCCTTTTTGACCTTTTTGAACATGTTTTTGTGCTTTTTTTTTTTAAAGATTTGTTTTGTTAAAATACTAGTTGCCATTTTAGGCATTTAGTTCTTCTGTTGGTAAATCCAAATCGATATTGAGTTTGGGTTCAGTTGGTTAATCCTTGTAATCTTAAGTACAAAACAATTTAAAAATGAATAACATAAAAGAAATATTCCTGTTTGTGTTCTTTGAAATCTTTGGTAGAAAAGAGTTTAGTATCAGTTGATACTCCTTGTAATCCTAGTCTGTAGTGTTCTTTGGTAGAAAAGAATGTGTTATCAATAGATACTCCTTCTGGCAGAAAATCCAGTTGGCAATTAATTCGAGGATGGCTGACAGCAATCTTAAATACGTTCTGTATATGTTTCTAATTGACCAAGGTAATTTCTATTATTGACCTTCTGAACATGTTTTTTTTTTTTATTTTAAGTTTTGTCAAAATTCTAGTTGACATTTTAGGCATTTAGTTGAATTAATAGTAGGGTAGACTAGGTCATTCAGCCTTGACTTGGCAACCAGTCTAGGAGAAGGAAGACTTTATTTTGCTTAAGAGCCGACTTTGTACCACATGTTCAGAGCACAGGGAAATCCTAGGTAGAAAAGAGGGTAATCTGAACATTAGCTACATAAATGAGAGTAATCTCCCCTTGTTTGTTTCACTTTGAGGAAGCCATTATGTTTTGGCCATTTTCATTTCACCATAAATCTACACTGAAAATACAAATTTGTTCAAATCAATACAACTGAGATATCATTAATAAATAAAATTCATTCTATGTATTAATGATTTTGACTATGAATTAAATACTCATTGATAAACTTATGCAATCCCTGAGGGTATTGTGATGTAAGCAGTCATGTAGTTTCGGTTACAAACATACAGACACCAAATCTCCATTATAATAAGATATAAAAAAGATGATCATTTGATAGTACAATAGCATGAAAACAATAAAACACTCATTTTTAATTATGATATTTTGTAAAACAACCTTTACAACCTTACAGTGGGGCCTAGTATTTTTTTTTTTTTTTTTATACTCTTTTTAGAATTTTCTTTTCAGATACCATGGAATTTCCTATTAAAATCTATCCAATGCCTTTAAAATAGTTTTATTTAATTTTTAAGTGTCCCAGTTCTTGAAAACTAGGTCAAAACTAGATGAGAACAATTAAAAAATAAATAATATAAAAAGAAATATTCCTGTTTGTCTTATCACTTTTTGTTCTTCTTATATATATATATATATATATATATATATATATATATATATATATATATATAAAGAAAAATAAAGGAAAGAAAATGTTGAATGGATAAAATAGATTTAATGAGTTAATAACAAGTGTTTCAGCCAGGAGTTTGTTCATGTACACATGTATTCTATTTATTATTATTTTAAATATAAAATATAATAATAATAATAATAGAAAATGATAAAATCTTTAAGTATACAAAGAACAAAAGCCTTCATCAGAGTAAAATGTTTGATATTTGAAGTTAAAACGGTCAAAATACAGAGAATTTTAGAGTTTGAAAAAAGAATTAAAATTTTTTTTTTATTTTTATTTGAGAGACGCTCCACAGCAGGAGAAAATAGTAATATTTGTGTGACGGTGATGGTTAGAGAATATTTTTGGGGGAATGATATTTGAAAAAAGGAAATTTTTAATTTCATAAGTAATATTATTAAATTGTGCAAAGAAAAGTTAAGATTCTGTTAATATATGATTTGAAATTTTTTCTTAAATTTAGTGAAATATGTGTGTTTGTATTGGTGAATTTATTTGTTTTTAATATGATCTTAGTGATCATTGTTAAATTTTTTATATATGTATTTATATATCACTCCTGTTTGTCTTATCACTTTTTGTTCATCTTTTATATATATATATAAATGTAGAAAGATAAAAGAAAATGTATGGATAAAAATTATTTATTGGAATGCCAACATGTTTGTTTGATGACCAAGAGTTTGTCCTTGTATACATTGTATTCTATTTTTTATTATTTTAAATACAAATAAAATAAAATGGACCATATGACCTTTAGGCACCCCTTCCGCGATCTCGACTCACAAGGACACTTTTCTCATTTACACTGTCAAAATCCGGTTGTTTGTTAGGGGTTAGGGTTAGGGGTTAGTTTTATAATTAAAAAAAAAAACTTTAAAAATCGTCTGTTAACAATTAACTGGATTTTGATGGTGTAAATGGAAAAAATGTCCCCAAGAATCGAGATCACAAAAAGGGGTGCCTAAAGGTCATATGGTCCAATAAAATAAAAGAGAAAACATAAAAATTTAAGTATACAAAAATATCTTGCCCTTTTTTTTTGTATACTTAAGATTTTATGTTTTCTCTTATTTCCTTTTATTTTATTTTTTATCTAAAATAATAATAATTAGAATACAATGTATACAAGGACAAACTCTTGGTTGAAACGCGTGTCGGCATTCCAATAAATAATTTATTTCGATACAATGTTTTCTTTCCTTTTATCTTTCAACATAATTGTTAGATTCACTATCATTTTTCAACTTACTTACATATATATATATATATTTTTGGAGGATATATGCTTAATTGAAGTCATACCTAATTTTGAAAATTAATTAGTTAATAATTAATGAATTTAGGCGGGCATATATGTTCAAATATAAGGCTAAACAAATCGAGAAAATGTCAATCCCTGAATGTACATTTCGACCTATTCAGGGATTGACATTTCTCAAGTTGTTTAGCCTTACATTTGAACATATGCCCGCCTAAATTCATTAATTGTTAACTAATTAATTTTCAAAATTAGGTATGACTTCAATTAAGCATATATCCTCCAAAAATTGTCGGCTTAAAGCCATATAAAAAAAAAAAAATAAAAAAATAAACACATTTGTTTACTTACTATATATATATATATATATATATATATATATATATATATATATATATATATATATATATATATCACTCCTTTTTTTTTTTAATCAGAAATATGGCAAAGATGATGTAATTGGCCAATATCTAGAACGAAATAAAATGGAGAAAGCCATGGAATTATTACATTCAGAGGATCTTCCCTTTTCTATCTTGAATTCTATTGTTGGGCACATTGCAAGGTAAGTGGTTGATACTGTTGGCTTATTTACCCCCTTGCCCGTAGTAAGTTCAGTTGGACACATAGCGCAACAGATATAAGAGTTGAGTTAATACAGTTCTAAGTGACAATCATCTGGAGGTTACAGTTTCAATCCTGACTACAGGCAAAAATAACATAGAATACTTAACATAGCTTGACACTTGTACCCAGTCATGGGTTCGGTGAAGGCTACCGATTACAATAAGATACACCTGAAGAAGGCCGAGGAGTACATCAGCCGACATGTTGTGGATATAACAGTAAAGATGAGGACAGCAGTCAGAAAAATGTAAATAATACAAAACCTATTTAATTCAATAGCTTAATTATTTAATTATGAATTTTTAACTAATTATTTAATAAAATATTTTAATTAATTATTTAATTATTATTTATTAATTATTATTTAATTAAATTATTTAATTATTTAATTAATTATATAATTATTTAATTAATTATATAATTATTATTTAATTAATTATATAATTATTATTTAATTAATTATATATTTATTATTTAATTAATTATTTAAGAAAATATTTTAATTAATTATTTAATTATTATTTATTAATTATTATTTAATTAAATTATTTATTAATTATTATTTAATTAATTATTTAAGAAAATATTTTAATTATTTAATAAAATATTTTAATTAATTATTTAATTATTATTTATTAATTATTATTTAATTAAATTATTTAATTATAATTTAATTAATTATATATTTATTATTTAATTAATTATTTAATAAAATATTTTAATTATTTTATCTAATTATTCATTTAATTATTTATTTAATTATTAATTATTTAATTCAATAATTTCCGGCTTCATAATTAATAATCATTTTTTTTTCATTTTTTTAATTATATATTTATTATTTAATTAATTATTTAATAAAATATTTTAATTATTTTATTTAATTATCTAATTCAATAATTTCTGGCTTCATAATTAATAATCATTTTTTTTCAACATACGAGAGCGTTAATTATTAAATTATAATTATAGTGTGTATTTACCCAACCCCTGCGACACAGTCGGTTTTTAATTCTCTGCCTACTTTAAACCGCTGGCAGAAGCTCTCCTGCCACTGCAATCCTACTGTAAACCGCTGGCAGCGGCTCTTGCACGTGTCTACACTTATTACAATAAAAATAGGACATTATTTGAATAGAAAGGTGAATATATAATGAACTTAGAAATATCCCATCATACAGGTGGGAAAATACCAAGAAAATTTGGTAGTCAAAGAGTTAAGAACTTGTTGCCATGTTGACAATAACCATTATACTACAAGCACCTCCAAAATAATCATAGAATGCGTGGCTAAATGTCGGTATCAGTCAGACAGCAAAGGAGTCTATCCCCTTTTCACAAGTGCTAGACCAAGGAGATTGTTTTACATTTGAGGTGGAGCGCCACACCTACCATCAGCTCCTTCCCCCTATCTGTTTGCATTGATTTAATTAGAGGATTTTAAAGACTGGACTTTTATTTGTTCTGATGGTAATTTAAAAAACAAATTTAATTCTTAAAAATTTGTCTAGCTACCTGCCTATCCACCTATTTATCTCTCTCTCTCTCTCTCTCTCTCTTATATATATGTGTGTGTGTGTGTGTGTAGGTGGTAAAACACATATTGCATACTTAAAAAAAACTATTAGAATCTCTGCCTCTCTCATATATATATATCAGGGCTCGACATTAACGCCGTCCCGTCATCCTGGGGACGATAAAACAAACATTCGGGACGATCAATACATCATCTGGGACAGTTTGCCAGGGACGGTAAAATTTTTTCCTAAAAGTTAGTACTACATTCTAATAATGGCCGTTAGTGATTGCCCGAATGCTGACCTCAAAATGAGGCTACGGCATTGCAGGTTTATTCTCAAAGCCATGTAATGAATAATGGTGGAGGGAGATAGTTTAAAAGGACTGAATGATGTACTACTAACCCTACTCAGGGTAACTTAAAGTAAAAAAGTATTTTTTTTTTTTTTTATTTTTTTTTTTTTTTTTTTTTAGATCAAAACACACTTGGAAATGGATTTTTTGTCCAAATATCCAGAATTATCACTGCTTCAGCTTTTCTTAATGTTTTATTCACAAGGTTCCTAGTTCGATACCCGCCCTCGCCAACTCAGCGTATGAGTAGCACAGGGATCTGTGCGGTAAAGTAAGCAGCTGATGGTAGGTGTGGCGCACCACCTCAGACGCTAAACAATCTCCTTGGTCTAGCGCTAGTGAAAAGTGGATAGACTCCCTCGCTGCATGGCCGATACCGACATTAGGCTGCCCCGACGACTTTACTATTATGCTACTGATGACTAACAAGTATAGATGATGCTAATGAATTAAACAAAAATATTTTGATTTCGGGACGGTCCAAACCCCATTTGGGACGGTCCAAATCCCAATTGGGACAGTTGATAATTTTTGTTTGGGATGGTCATGAAAAAAGTTAGTGTCGCGGCCTGATATATATATATATATATATATATATATATATATATATAATATAAAAATTTTTGATAGAGGATAGATAATTGAATCATATCAACACGACCAGACAACTTGGCAAACACCATTTGCGACATCCGGAGCACTGGACAGCTGTTTCGACCTCCTTTGGTCTCATTAGCAGTGCATACCACAATATCCGCCACTAGAGATTGAACCAGTGGACCACAGCGTGAAGAGCGGGACTCAACACACTGGGCCACCAGCCCATGCCACAAACGGAGAATGCGAAATCATCTAGTCAATGGTAACATTAATTCAAACTGCGCAGCCACCTAACCTGTATTGCCGTGTATCCCATGAAAAAACTTTAAATTTCCTTCATTTATTGAATATTTTGCTCTGTCTGTCCACTCACTGGCAATAGGCACATTGAGCTCTCAATACGGTTTACCTGCATCATTTTGGTTAAACCACACATGGAAATATCCTAACTACCAGGAAATATATATATATATATATATATATATATATATATATATATACACACACACACACACACACATATAGACAAAATGTGATGGGTAAATAGATGGAGAAGTATGAATAGAATGAGATTGATAGATATGAACAATATGAACTGGACAAACGGACAAATATGAACAGAATTATATAATTTGTCTATTTAATAATTAAAAACATTTTTATCTTTCAGATTATTTAGTTTCCGTCCTGCAGGGATTGTGGCTTTTTCTATTGCAAATCCTGAACACGTGCATCCGCTAGATATGTTGTACTTTTGCCAATTACACAGCTACTCTCTGCATCAATTTCATCAATATATGATGACACGATTGAACTCAACCTCTGACAAGTAAGAAGCAAAATGTTTATTTATTTATTATTTTTTTTTTTGCTATTACTAGAGTTGTAACATGATACCAAAATACTGCAAAACTTATAGACATTCTAAAGTTCAGGGTATTTAAAGAAATTTTATATCATTTTATATTTACAGGGTTTTAAAAAAATGATAGATACTAGCAAATATATGCACCCTCTGTAGGGTGCAAGTATTTCAGTTTTAATGTAATAAAATATCATATTAGATTAGAAAAACTAATAAAACTAAATGATAATGAAATTTATTGTGTACAGTGCTCAGGTGCACTACAACTCATCAAAATCTCAAGTCAAGTACACAGAATAATGTATTAGTGTCAGGAACATGAACAGTTTACAGTAGTAATATGCATGTGTGTGGAGAGGGGCATCAGGTATAGTGTCGGTGGACTACAGGAAGCATTTAGGCTTTGAAAGATTCAGTGTTTCGGCAGCCTACAACAGACGTGGGCAGCTTATTCCATGCCTCCGCAATTCTGAGCGTAAATAAGAATGTAGATAAAAAGATTTTAAATAGAGGTGGGTATAATCAAATATAGAACAACTGAAACTTTCTCTTCCATCACTATCATCTTTTATTATGAAATTTTTTAAATTTAACTATTTCGTTAAAACAGGAAGTAATGAATAAAATTACAGTTATTTCTTTTTGTTAATGGATTTATTTTAAGATTCACTTTAACCTGGTTACAACACTTTAGTTTAGAACCTCTAAAATGTTGGATTATATGGCATTGTTTAATGTTTTTTGTCTTTTTTTTTAGGAAAGCTTTGCTGGGTGAACTTTGCAGTAATAAAGAGATTCACTTTACCTGGTTACAACACTTATTACATAAGATTGATGAGAAATGTTCCACAGAATCACTTCCATCTGTTCCTATGTAAGTTCTAAAATAACATTTTTCGGTTATTTCCTATAAGTCTAACATGATCAAAGGGGAACCACTCTTGACTGATAAATTATTTATTTTCCCATTAAACTAACCCTAAACCCTAAATTCAACCCTAACCCTGTCTTCTCTTTTCCTAGTAGATCAATAAATAAATAAATAATTTATCAGTCAAGAGTGGTTGATCATGTTAGACTTATAAGAAATAACCCAATTTTCACTCAAATTTATTCTATAATCTTACTGGGAGAAAGGGCACCTCATGTGGTGTCATGGTTAGCAAGCTAGATTAGCAAACCATTGTTAGTGAGTTCGATTCTTACTGGGCACCTCATACTTCTGGCCTTGTGCCACATTTAAGATGATGGCTACCTGTTGGCTTTGGGTGGCAACCTGTGATGCTTAAAGACGGAATCCTAGTGGCTGAGCAGTCCATGACCTGCAACATTCCACTTTGGCTCTTACTTGAGCTAGATGGGCAGTCAGAGAGACCTCCTCTGATCAATCGGCTAGTCGTGTCAAACCCTAGCACCTATATGATTGTCAATCAATTGCTCTTATGGCAACCTCGAACCCTTTTTATCATATATTGTTACACACTGGACCCACAAAACACAAACACTTGTATTTTAGGAAAATATAAGAGATGTTTATTTTCCCCCGGTTGTGTGTAGCTGAGAGTCGTGGGCAGGGTTACGCAATGTGGAGCCTTCGGGAGTTATCTTGAACCTGATTGCCGTCTTGATGGCGTGACTGGTCTCAAGGCACCAAATCGTGTATGTTACACACTTCTCTTCTGGCCGGCTTGGTACTTCTATCATCTATCTTCTAATGGTCTTCTTGTATGGTCTGGTATATCTTCTACAGGTCTCGTCTGGTCTTTCTTATCTGGGGATTCCGTGTCTGGTTCTGCTGGGGACCATTTCTTATCAGAAGCCTTGTGTCATTGTTAGCTTTTAGTAATAACAACAAGACTTCGATTTACCTTTGATGTTATTTTATTCCGGATCCCCAGGCCAGACAACTGCGCAGTCAGCTCACATCTTCCTAGCTTCGCTTCTAACTTCTAACTTACTGCAACTCACTAACTGAGTTCCTTACACCTTAAACCGGAAGGGCTTCTATTGCCTTCCGATTCCCACGGTCCTTTCCGCAAGGCAAGGTCAGAGTGAGGTCAAGCATTGTCACTCACTCTCAAGGCCATCAGCTGCACTGATCGCCATAAGGATTTCTATACTACCTTAAAAAGTAATAGGGATCCAATTAATATGTAACAATATGTGCTAGAAGGTGGTTTGCTGGGGGTCTTAGTATCCTGAGTATGATGTCACACTGCATCTAGTGGTGAGGTTCCAATTCTGGAGTTCTGGGGAGTGTGGAGTACCCTTTCATTACCATTACTCCCAGGTCCACTCTGACCTGGAGTGGTAGTACCTGTTAGGATCTGATCTATGGGTTAAATGAAAAAAAAAAAAAAAAGTTTTAAAAAAAATTGAATAACAACAAGAATGAATAAAACAAAAATGCTTTCAGCATAAAATAACTCAACAAGGGTTGACATGCCGTAAAATCCAATCAATCAACCTGTCCATTGGTGCTATAGTGCTGATTCCCCTTGGGGTGACTTGTTGGCCATGGGTGGCAACCTGTAATGCCTGAGGATAGGATTGTGGTGGCTGAGCAGTCAGTGACCTGGATACTAAGTGCTCCCTTGAGATGTAACACTCCACTTAGCCCCCTTACTTGATAATTAGTATTATTTGGACTATTGTCCTCATCTTTATTGTTGTCTGTACAACGTTTCGGCTGATGTGCCCTCCAGCCTTCTTCAGGTATTTCTTTTCGGATTCGAGAACCTTCTTTTCGGACTCGGGAACCTTCTTTTCGGATTCGGGAACCTTCTTTTCGGACTTGGGAACCTTCCTGTCATAATCAGGAGCCATCATGGAACTTTGAACCTAACCCTTTATTCAGTCCACGGCCGAAACATTGTACAGATAACAATGAAGATGAGGACAATAATCCGAATGATCCAAATAATACTAAATCATATGTAGTAAAAAAAAAATTGGCATTAAATAACCCATAAGGGTTGATATGCCATTAAACACAAACCCACCATTATATAATTGTAAAGACACTGTTTACAAATAGATTTTATTCATTTCTTTTTTTTTGTTTCTTCTCAGAATTGGGATGCATCTTCTCAAATGGAAATCACAAGAGATAATCAGATTTCTGTGTAAGAAAATCTCTGATGATAATTATGATGATGAAGAATTTGTTAAAAAGGTTCTACACACTTGTTTGAACAACAGGTAAGATTTTTTTTAAAATATTTCAAGGGGAGTAATTATGTTAGTAAAAGTTAAGAGTTACTTCCCTTTAAATCGTAATATACCGTTTTATTTTTCTTGTTATTGTTATTATGCAATATTGTTATTGCTTTTATCTATATAATTTTATAATAATAATAATAATAATAATTGTGCATAGTGCACTCATCAATGGTGCATGTATAGTATATAGCATAATGTGCAAATATCAAGAAAAGTTATTTGCTATAACTCCAACATAAACAAAGGGGAACCACTCTTATCTGATAAATTATTTATTTATTTTCCAATTAAACTAACCCTAACCCCGTCTTCTTTTTTTCCTTGTAGATCAATAAATAAATAAAGCGCGTCTTTTTTTTTTTTTTTTTTTTTTTTTTTTTTTTAAATTTCAAGCGTGTCTGCTTTTAGCAAAAATACCATTAACCTTCATTACATGAAAATCTGCACAAATCAAACCCCCACAATTCAAGGTGTTATTAATTATCAATGTGATCTTTTCTACAGGTATTGGCTTGGTTGTTTGCTTTGCTTTCGATTACTCAAACAATGGAAGAGTCAGTTGATTGTGTTAGTCGCTTTGGGAGATGCTCTCCTCTTTCATTCAGATTTGTATGGTAAGTCTTTGATTTTTTTTCTTCTGGTTTATTTTTATTCTACTCAGATGTTATTAAAGTGTTTATAAATCTTATTTAAGTGTTAATGTTATTAAAGTGTTAAGAAAGTGTTAATAAATATTAGTGTTGTTAAAGTGAATAATTTTGATATTTTGGATTGCTGTCCTCATCTTTATTGTGGTATGTATAAACACAAGATTCAAGCCACAGTATCTTTGAGCCTTGTTCAGGTGTTCACTGTTTGCTTTAGACTAAAGCCATCATCAGTCGATAACCTTGAGAGGAAGCATGGTTTCCGACCTTTAATATTGTTACCACTAATTCAGAGCGTCCCTAAGTGCATAAAATGCCTCCAGAATTATTAACAGAAATGTAATTATCACTACTTTAAAACCTGAACTGAAGGTTATTGTCTGATGATGACTTTATTCTAAGGTAAATAAGAAACTCCTAAACAAGGCCTGTGAGGATACAGTGACTTGAACATTGTGTTTATAAATAAACAATAAAGATGAGGACAACAGTCTGAAATATCAAAATTAATCACATCAAGCCTCATCTAAAAAATACAGACAAAGTGTTAGTGTTAATAGTGTTGATAAAGTGTTAGAATAAGTGTTGATAAAGTGTTAGTGCTAATAATAAAGTGTTAGTAATAAGTGTTGATAAAGTGTTAGTGCTAATAAGTGTTGATAAAGTGTTAGTGCTAATAAGTGTTGAAAAGTGTTAGTGCTAATAAGTGTGATAAAGTGTTAGTGCTGATAAGTGTTGATAAAGTGTTAGTAAAAGTGTTGATAGTGTTAGTAAAATGAGTGTTATTTTCAACTTTTTGCAGGTTATATACCCCAGACAGACGAGCAATGGATTTACTTGGTACATTTACAGGAGATTCATGAGAAAGACGACAAAAATTCTTTCAACAATTTGCTGATCACCAACATTGCCGAGTTGTACGAAGAGAACGACCTTCAGCGTCCGGATGATTTACAGTCGCTGGCTAATCCGGAGAACGAGGGTGAATTTCTGAACGAGGATTTGCTGCTGAACACCTCCTGCTGGGGACAAACGATACTCTCGCAACTGAAAACGACAAAATGCTTGACGCTCGAGTTTGTGTGTAACTTGCTTATTAAGAACGTTGGACCCGAACAAGGGGTGGATCTCCTGCTGCAGTCGAATCTGCTGGAATTAAGCACGTTGCCATTGTCTTTCTACCAAACGTGTTTGCTTGGATCACTTATACAAAGTCAACAAAGGTAGGTTAACCCCATTCCCCAAACACACACACACAACAAACACGCACACATCTTAGATGCAGCACTGTTGGCTGGGGCTTTAATATACTGCGACTGCACCTCTACAAAGGGGTAAGACCCCCTTGCCTCAATTTTATTTGATAATAATGAAATTTATTGTGTACAGTGCTCAGATTTCCTTTTGAAATCAGAGTTACTCAAATAAAGTAGGAAATTATCATTTTATGTTTTTAACACATATATTTAACTTTAACAAAGATTCCATATATTGACTTAAAACCTAAAATTAATAGATTCTTTCTCTACAAAATGGCAACAATACTGGAATAACAACATCCACAATAAACTCTTCCTAATCAAACCCACTTTGGGAGGCTGGAGTCTAGCCTTAAGGAAGTCCAGAAAGGAACAAGTCATTGTGTCCTGATTACGCATTGGTCACACAAAACTAACGCACTCCTATATACTCAAACAAGAACAACAACCACACTGTGAAACATGTCAAAACACTTATTCATAGAATGCATGGTTTTTGCTCATATCAGAAACTGTTATTTTAATGCAAACAATATGAAAGATTTATTTGAAAAAGTCAACATAGAGGACATTCTGTCCTTTTTGAAGGAAATAAAATTATGTCATAGAATATAGACATGAACCTAATCAATACCATACAACATGATCCCCAATGATGCTAATACATTGTTAAATGTGTTCTTAATTGTGCTTGTGCATTATTTGAAATGAACTTAATTGTTATTAAGAACACATTTTATGATATTTTTGTGTTAAAACATGCAGTTGCATTGATTTAAGGTGAAATGAAAATGGCCGATCAAAACATATGGCTTCCTCAAAGTGAAAAAAACAAGGATATGTTACTCTCATTTATGTAGCTAATGTTCAGATTACCCTTATATATATATTTCTTTTTGTGTACCATTCTTTTTATTAATGTGCCCATATTTCTTTTTTATTTCAAGGTTAGTAACACATAATATGCTGGAGAAGATAGACGCATTTCTTTGGTCAAGGAAACCTGTTTCAATGGCGCCAGCAGTAAGTTGATAATTTTTTTTTTTTTTTTTTTTTTTTTTTTTTCATTGAACAAAACTATTTCTCATTATTTACTCTGGTAACAAAAGTCTACTACAATCAGACAAGATAATTTGTTGTGTGTAAAAGAAAAAAAAAAAAGATAAAAGATGAATAAAAAAAAAAAATAGATGAATAAGGTAAAATAATTTAAATTATTATTTTATTATATTTTTATTTTATTTTTATCATTTCATTTTTAGTATAATAAAAATAATATGAAAAAAAAAAGAAAAAACACATGATGTCCAGTGCTGTATTTAGGTAAAAGTTAAACAAACATTATGATAGAGCCAAAAAATATTATTTTTTTTATTTTATTTTATTTTTATTATTATAAAGTGTGCCTTTAGTTGCCCCTGAGCTTTATTTCATCAGTTTTAAATCCGGTACTGATGATGTCCAACCCGTCATCAATTATACAGGATTCAACATAAAAATTATATTTTAAAATTCAAGGTAGACAACTCCGAAATAAAAATAAGAAGTTACTTCCCTTGAAAGAATATTTTTTGTTTCTTTTGTACTATTTAATTTTTTAAATGTCTTTTTCATTAACATTTTAAATGCATTTGTATGCTATAACGAAAAAGATGTTTATTTTATTGTTTTTATTCTTTTAAATATTAGGTTTGTTTGCAAAATAATGGCCAATTTTACGTTATATTTGAATGTAAAAACGGTCATTATTTTACAAGCATAATATTTCTTCAATTAGGGCTTCTCAAAATGGATCTCTGGGGAGTGAATAAAAATTTTGATAGGGTAAATAAAAGCATTAAGGGTCCATAGGAGATGAATTTTTAGCTTGTATATAAAATTCCCTTTATAACAGATTAAAAAAAAAATTTCTGGATCATGTAAACTCATTGCCAGATATTATACTCTTAAAGTTATGATCAATTCAGTGTAATGGCCACTAGTGATGTGTTTGTTCACATATGACCCACATGGGTCATTTGAATAGACAAATGGTCGGGAATATTGGCTTCATTAACATTTAATTTTACTAGAAAAAAACCTCACCGGGCAGTGTAAAAGTTTTTGAAAGATATTGCCTGAGGGGGGTGGAAAATTAAATAAATAAAATAAGATGTAAGAGTAAAATATATTTCATTTGGATTTCATAAAATTAAATAGGGGGGAGGTGTCAACCTAGTAAAAGTATTTCACACAAATATATTTTAGGAAAAAACTATTTCAAACATAAATTCATCTAAAAGATGAATAAGTATCAAATTTTCATGAAATTTGACATTTTTCATAGAATTTTATTATTTTTATGTAGTAATGATACTGACTATAAATTAAATAGGGTTATTTCCTATAACTCCAACCTCAAAAAAGGGGAACCACTCTGATTGACTGATAAATTATTTATTTATTTATTGATCTGCTATGAAAAAAGAAGACGGGGGTTAGGGTTTAGGGTTAGTTTAATGGGTAGATTAATTAACAGATAAAATTCATTCAGAGTGGTTCCCCCTTTTTTTTAGGTTGGAGTTATAGGAAATAACCTTAAATACTCATTGATAAACTTACTTAATTCCTCAAATGACTGTGATGTAATCAGTGACATAGTTTTCGTTACAGACAAAAAGAGACAGAATCTCTATTATTAATAGATTCAAAATCTGTTACAATGAATAAAAATTAGAATTGCTGGCATTATATTCTAATTTTTCTTTTTCTTTCTTTTCAAAATCTTTCTTATTTTTATTACTGAAGAATTCTTTTGTTCTAAAGAAATCTCATAACTTATCATAAAAAGGGATATTCTAAAATTTAGAATTTTTTTTATAGAATAATTCTGGTTATTTCCTATAACTCCAACCTAAAAAAGGGGAACCACTCTGAGTGAATTTTATCTGTTAGTTAATCTACCCATTATTTTCCCATTAAACTAACCCTAAACCCTAACCCCATCTTCTTTTTTCCTAGTAGATCAATAAATAATTTATCAGTCAATCAGAGTGGGTCCCATTTTTTTAGGTTGGAGTTATATGAAATAACCATAATTCATTTAAAATATAATTGTTTTAAATGTTTTCTTTCATGAAACTTAATTGAAGTTTGAATCTCTGAATTCATAGAAATAAGATGATTTTAACTAAACTTTTTTTCTCACAAAAATATAAGAATTATATTTTTACTATTTTTTTTTTTTATAGATTCATTTTGCTGTCGAACAGGAGAAAACTGCTGAGAGCTTGTCTGATATCACCGTTTCCCAGTCAGAATTGGTAAGATGACATTATCTTTATATTTTATTTTTTATTTGTTTTTTTAGTCATTATATTTTATTGAAAATTTATTTTTATTTTAACTAGTCAATATGCAGACTTCTTCTTGAAACCTATTTGCACCCAAAAAAGTTGTTTAAGTACATAAATGCATTTGTGTATTATAATGATAAAATATTTTAATTCTTTTTATCTTTTAAATATTGGGTTATTTGCAAAATAATAAAAAAAGTAATTCCAGACAACCCTGGGTTCAGGGCTGTTACCATTCAAATCAGTGATATTTTGTTTACTGTTATTTTAAATTACTCCACTTGCTAAAAATGGTAGGCTATGCCTATTCATTAAAACAATATATATGAGGACAAAAAGGCACTTGAAAGACTGTTCCCCACAGAAACGCTGAAAGATGTGAACATATTCATGAACGAAGACAAAACAAATTTATACATGTATATCTCGGATATCACAGAGCTGATCAATGTAAATTTTTGCTGGTCTGTCAACACTGGTGTGTCCAAGTGTAGTAGTCCATAGAAGAACATTATTCATGGGTTTGTCCTTACTTTTCCAGCAGGTCTTGATTTTTTTATGGTTTGTGAGATGGGAGGCAAGTGGCCATACAGCTGCTGTTTTGTGGAGTGCTAAATCCAGGATTTGTTTAAAACTGCACACAGCATTTTTGTGTAGTTCCCATCTAGCTTTTCCTCCAGACATTTAGTTATAGACCAAGAGTGGTCTAACCATATAGTAGTACTAATCTGGCTACAGCCTGGAGGAAGGTCATCAAATATAGTATGTTTTTCAAAGTTGTTGGCATCCTTCCGTCTACTAAAGACGATGGCGTAGTGTTATCTGCATCTGCGCGAATGGTTGAGTAGGCCAATTTTTGAATGGCAGTCTCTGGTGCACTGACTGCACAGTGATGCTTCTCAGTCGGTAGAGTACTCTCCTCGGAATCCTAAGGTTCTGAGTTCAATACCGGTCCCTGCCAACTCGGCGTGTGAGTAGTACAGCTTGTGTAATCTGATTTGTGTGGTAAAGTGGGGAGGCTGGCGGTAGGTGTGGCGCTCCACCTCAGCAAAAATACTCCCTCTGGTCTAGTGCTAGCCAAAAGGGGAAAGACTCCCTTGCTATCTGGCTGATACCGACAATAGGTCACTCAGCCAACTTGATTATTATTCTTATATTTACTGTCTTTTTCTTCCCCTTTTCCAGCTGAATCAATTACATTCTTTGACTGGGAAAAGATTTGCTGAAGAAATGGAATGTCATTGGGGATGTCCAGTCAACATTTTAAGGTCAGTGGATTTACAAAGCATAAAGTTTCTTTTCTTTTATTCTTTGTTTGGTCTTGTTTTATTTTGATAATTGTGGGAAAAAAATTGTTATGTTCAAAGCAGAGCAGTAGATATAACTTCTATTGTTTTAGGGGTCCAAGTTTTGGTTTGTTTAATGGTATATCAACCATTTGGGTTATTTAATGCTGACAGCATTTTTTTTTTTTTTTTTTTCATAAATTAAAATTTTTAAAATTTTTTTTATGTATAGCGTTACCTTGACATACAAGTGCCCCAACTCGTGAGATTTCTGTCACTTGGTCAATTTTTTACATTGTTTTGAGAGCTAAAATTTGAGGTTCGAGTGAGTTTCATAAATGCTTATGTAAATAAATTCCCTAAAAACAGTTAAGTTTCAAAATTTATTATGCCAAAGAAAAACTTAATTTATAAAAAAGAAAATGACATTAAAATGGCACATAATCCCTTACATTCAATTTTATTATATTTTTATATAATACAGTTTTATTTTCTTATTTAAAAAATGTAATAGAAAAAATGAGGGTGGAACGAATAATGGCATTTTTATTTCAATTGGAAAAATTGATTTGATATTTGAGAAAATTGAGTTACAAGCGAAAATAATTAAACTCATAAATCAAGATACCACTCCTCTGTGTGTGTGTGTGTGTGTGTGTATATGTATGTGTATGTATGTATATATATATCTTATTATAATGGAGATTGTGGGTTTGTCTGTCTGTAACCGAAACTATATTACTATACAAGTCACAATTCCATTTGTTATTTACATCACATTTGCCAGGATTTTATTTTTATTTATACCTCAATTATTAATAAAATTGTCTTATATTACTTATACTGTTAACAATATCTACATACTAATAACATGCAATTGTATTTATATATACAACAAAATAGCGGTTTACAGTATGAATGGGAAGGCTAATTTGCATATTGATATTAAAAATTTGATTTTAATAAATATATGCTTTTGTATTATTAATTTTTAACTGTTTGCTTTCATCAATGAATATGAGCAAAAATCTCTTCAATAAATCTTAAAAGAAATCCCTTAACAAGAAGAAATAACTAATATTATTCTTTACTTCCTATTTTAACTAAACAGTTAAATTAGGAACATTTAACAATGAAAGACGGGAGTAAGGGAAAATGATGGAATAGTTTCAAAGTTGTTCTATTTTTCAATCATACCCCCTCTGTTCCAAATCTTTTTATCTACATTCTTATTCAGTTTCATTAGCCTTTCTAATTTAATATGATATTTTATTATATTAAAACTTAAATACTTGCACCCGGAGGGTGCATACATTTGCTAGTATATAATAAAAAAATATATAAAGGTTTTACATATCTATTTATTAAATAGATATGTAAAACTTTTATATATTTATTTTATTATATTATATAACATCTCTATTTTATATTGAGCACTCTATCCAATAATACTGCCTTTAGTGCACCATTCCAGTAAAAGCTGAAATAGTGACCATCCCACACATATATATATATATATATATATTATATATGTACTGATTGGTTTTAGCAATCTTTTAAGTTGTCTGATAATAATTTGATTGGATCAAACAGAAATCACTGTTAATTTTCAAAAGGGATATTTCAGCATTTTCTTGTAAAATTCCGTATTCAGTTCGTTTTTCCAAAACTGTTTATTTCTGACGAAAATAAAAGTCTTGTTAGTAATGCAACAAATAGAATCAATTCCCATAGAACCAAGAACAGCAGTGGTGTTTCAGCACTTGCTTTTTAATCAAAGTAAAAATTTAATTAAAAAAAAAAAAAAAAAAAAAAGGCATGCTGTTACTTAATGAAAGTTAGAGATTTGTAGGTCGAATTAATTAAAATCTTGACTTTTTTTAATTTTAAAAGTCTTTTCTCAACTCGTCCTCCAAAGATGGGGGATACGAGTTCAAATCGGAGCAGAAGTTTATTCATCATTTTTAATCCATGCTGTTTATTCGAGTCATTTTTAAATTCTATGATATATTGTTGCAATAAAAGAAAGGGGAAAATTTTCTTTTTTAAAAATGTACAAAGTTTTTGGATAATATATTCATTCTATAAAAATTTTTTTTTTAAAAATGGATAGCAAGGGAGATAACTCTTTAAAATTTAACTAGAGTTATCTTTCTTGACAATGGTAGAAATTATTTAAAAATATTGTTGTAGACTAAATAGATACAGGTTATATCAATATCTATACTTACCTGTATGATTAATGCAATTTTTACCCGAATTAGTTTACCGGCGAGGGATTTTTTAAAAAAAATTATTTTTTCTAAAAATAATTTTTAAAAAAAGAAAAAAGATTCCTCGCCAGTAAACTAATTTGCGTAACAATTCCATTAGATATCTCATAAACGGGTTTTACTTTAAAAACCTTTTATTACAATCATTGCTATTTTTAATTGGTTTGTTTCTTTGTTTAATGGCATATAAACTTTTGTGGATTATCTAATTCCAATGATATCCTTGTAGAAGAACAGTAGTGGTACTATATAAGCCACAGATGAGGGGGTTCATACCTTTCCCAAGGGTATTAGTCTGAAAGTGAATGTAATAGCATGACTGGTGTTTGAACTCACTTACTACCATGTCGCAGTTCAGCACGTTAGCCCCTTCTGGTGAGGCTCCAATTCTGAGGAGATGGTGTCATCTTTTTGATGCCTTTACACCCAGGTTCACTTTGTACAATCTATATAGGTCAAATAGATCTGTTTGAAAATTATTTGTATATTGGATAGGAATACTTTATATCATTTAACTGTGTGCAAATTATTTGTATATGTTAAATGCAAACAGCCTCGTCCAGGATTTGAACTTTGGTCACAGTGTCCATGTCCTATAATAATAGCCATTGCACCATGCGCCTCCTATATATATAGAGAGAGATAGATAAAAGGGTATGAAAACACACAATGTTGTTAAAATGAATATATTTTTATATCATTTTCATTGCTAATATTGACAATATTTTGATTTATAAAACATCATCATCAGAGCATATATATATATATATCAGTTACCATTAAATTCACTAAGCAAACAAATATAAAATACTATTTACTTCTGGAGTTTTTTTAAAAAAGCCGATTTAAAAGTGCTCAATATAAAGAGCTAAATATACTGCATTGAAAATTAATCTTATTAAGGATGGTTTGTATTGTTTGATGTATAAAGCTTCTAAAGTATTTGGTTTTTGTTTTTTTAATGCAGAATGTGTGTATTTTCAGGATATTTCAGTAATTAGAGTGGGGGGCATACATGTAATTTTAGGTGTTGTGAAATGGAGTTATTATCTGTCATATAATGTTAGTGGGTGTGGTAAAATAATGAAGGTTTAAAAACTAAAATATTATAACATCAACTTAACTGAAATGCAAACAGCATTGTCCAGGTTGTATTATTTGGATTTTTCATACTGTTATCCTCATTTTTATTGTTATATACACAATGTTTTGGCTGATGTGCTCTCCGGCCTTCCTCAAGTGTTTCTTGTTGAACTTCTCATCGTAATTGAGAACTTTCACAGAACTTCAAATCGAACCCTTTATTCAATCCACAAGTTCAGCAAGAAGGTTCCCAAGTTTGATTGAAAACACCTGAAGAAGGTCAGAGGACAGTCGAAAGGTTGGCGTATTTTTATTTATGAAGGAATAGTTCTGCCTATGATAATGAAATTTATTGTGTACAGTGCTCAGGTGCACCACAACTCATCAAAGTCTCATGTCTAGTACACAGAATAATGTATTAGTGTCAGGAACATGAACAGTTTACAGTAATAATATACATGTATGTGTGTGGATAGGGGTATCAGGAATAGTGTTGATGGACTACAGGAAGTATGGATGCTTTGAAAGATGCAGTGTTTCAGCAGCCCACAACAGATATTCCATGCCTCGGCAACTCTGAGTGTGAAAAAATGTTTCCGAAAGTCATGTGAGCAATGCTGTTTTCTGAAAGATGAGGACTATAGTCCAAATAATCAAGCCTCATCTCAAAAATTCAGACAAACAGCATTGTCCAGGATTTGAACTTAGTATGCCGAGTCCATTTTCTACAATTTCTTTGAAGTTAAAAAATAATTTTGGTAATTCCAGACATTTCATCTTCTTTTATTTCCACTTTGAGCATTTTTTTCTTTTTTTCTGCTACAGTTCATTTTTGCATTTTGAGGATGGCATTTATTTCTTTGCTGCTTTCATCAGAAGAATTCCAAAATATATTCTGCTTAAATATATTCTCAAAATTTTAAATGAAAACTTTTCTTGTAAATTTAATAACATTTTCTCTCTAATCTGATAATTTTACATAACATTTTATACTATTAATTATAGTTTTAAAATTTTCAGAAACAAATGACAAAACTTTCATTGTTGTATAATATATATTTTTGTAAGTCTGTTTATGATGGTTACAATAATAAATTAGATATTCAATTCATTAGTGAGGAAAGTACATTGAATTACCTGACCACATTTTTTTATAATCAAATAGACAATTTTTTAAATGAATTTTGATTAGTATCTTTTTAGTATGTAATGTATACAAATGAACATTACATGTTGACTGTCAGTTTCACGCTTTCTTTAATTATTAAAGAAACATAAAATTTACAGTCACTATTTTTGTCTTTACACTTCTTTTTTGAGGCGTTCATGATGTAATGGGTTATTATCATAGGAAATGGATATGGTGACAGGAGTTCAAATCCTGGACAATCTTACACAAGGTCCCATTGTGGTGTAATGGTTAACAAGCTAGTCTCACAGATCCATTACTACCGAATAGCGAGTGGGATCCCCATTATGAGAAAAAAATCACAATCATTTCTTTTTTTTCTTCACTTTATGCTATTACCTTTGCAAAACCTATGAACCAATTATTCTCCCTCCAGCTATGGGTAAATAGTAAGGCAGACTGGCTCTTTAACCTTTGTATGGCAACTGGTCAATGTAAAGTTAATCAAAAAAATAATTCAATAAGTTGATATTTTAAATTTTTAGATATGAAAAAATGTCTATCTTTTCTTATATTATTTAGAAATGAAAATACTTTTGTTGATTCACACTAATGAAATAATTTTAAGTCAACAAATTCACTGTGTCACACACACATCGAAATTACGGTAGTGAAAACATAAAGTCAACGTTGTTTGGTAATTGAGAGTTTCTTACCTATGAGATTTTTGAAACCAAGAACTTGTTTTGAAAATTGAATAAGTGAAGAAACTAACAGTTACCAAGTACCATTGACTTTGTCTTTGCTACCCTAACTTAGACATACATGTTTTATCAATGATATTGAGGGCACTTATAAAATTTGAAGTACTAGCAAGCTTCAGATAAGCTTATGTTGATAAGTTGACTAAAAAATTGGACCAAGTAACCAATAAGCACCCCGGCTGAGACCTAGATTCAAAAGGACATGTTTTGCTTTTGACCGTCTTCTGGTTGTTTGTTAACAGATGATTTTTTTTTTTTTTAGTTATTTCATGTTAAAGTTGTTACTTCCGTAGCAATTTTTTGAATTATAAAACTATAAATGAAAAACATGTTTTTATATTAAAATAGTTTTTATTTAATCAGAAGAGAAATGCAGATATGTTTATTTAAATAAAAATAATTTTTATTTACAAAATATTTTTTATGTTTATTCAAATAAATGGATGTTGTTTGGAAATGGTAAAAAATGGAAATGTGTCTAAAAATCATCTGTTAACAAACAACCGGAAGTTGATGTGGAAAAGCAAAACATGTCCTTTTGAATCTAGGTCTTAGCCAGGGTGCTTATTGGTTACTTGGTCCAAAAAATTTAAGTTTCCAAATTCATCCCCCCCCCCCCCCCCGCCAAAAAAATATTATTCATAAAAAGATAAATATTAAAACATATTGCAGACCATAATTCATTACATTTTATTTTATGTTTTTATACCTTACACTGCTATTTTTCTTATTTAAAAAATACAAAAAAGTAACAAAAAATAGTTTTTCATTGGGGGGGGGGGGGCTGAAACAGATTAATGGCGTTTCAGTTTATTTCAATGGGGAATGAATTAAACTCGTAAGTCAAGGTATCACTGTATTTATAAGAAGGTGAAATTTTTTTAATTATTTTTCTAATACTGACTGTAATTTATTTGTAAAAATCAGTTAGACCCAAAGAGAATTCAGGTCTTACTCTTGTTGAACCTTAAGATCTGCTGTCTTGTGTCTGTCATAGAGCCCAAAGGTCTAAAGTCATACCGTGCAAATTTAAGCAAGTGTATTGGTATATTGTTAAAACATTGACTTAATTAAGTCATGGACTTTTTTTTTTTAATTTTAAATTTTTTTTTTTTTAATCTTTTTCTTTGGCAAATATTTTAAGATAATATTTTCTTCCCTGAAGACTGTCTTGATTGATTAAATCAATTGCAAGACATGATTGAATTTGTTAATTAAGAATTTGGTCTCCAATGACACTTGTCCAAAATTTGGGAGGGGGGTGAATGAGGGGGGGGTAAGAAGATCTTTTTTGATAGCAATGAAGTTATTTATACAATTGTGGCAGAAAAATGCAGACTTTTCAAGTACAAGACTGACCAAAAGTGATAAGGTTCTCTTTCTTTCTTTCTTTTTTTCTTTCTTTCTCTTTCTTTCTTTCTCTTTCTTTTTCTTTCTTTCTTTTTCTTTCTTTCTTTTTCTTTCTTTCTTTTTCTTTCTTTCTTTCTCTTTCTTTTTCTTTTTCTTTCTTTCTCTTTCTTTTTCTTTTTTTCTCTTTCTTTTTCTTTTTCTTTCTTTCTCTTTCTTTTTCTTTTTCTTCTTTCTCTTTCTTTTTCTTTTCTTCTTTCTCTTCTTTCTTTCTCTTTCTTTCTCTCTCTTCTTTCTTTCTCTCTCTTCTTTCTTTATCTTTCTTTTCTCTCTCTCTCTCCCTCTCTATCTTTCTTTTTCTTTCTATTTCTAAAACCACTCTTAAAGAATAATTTTGATTTTTCAGACTATTGTCCTCATCTTTATAGTGGTAGTTATTAACACTATCATAGTGAAGCCTCATCTAAAAATTACAGACAAATGACACCCATAAAGAGGTTGAAAAAAAAGATTTTTTTAACTGTTAAAATCTTTAGCTTGTTCAAAAAGTTCTAAGCCTCCCCGCCCCCAGATCCATTATGGTTACTCAGGCCTCTGTTTTGACCATTTTTAGATTTCCCACTAGATCAAAGTTAAGCAGCGATGAGCCTGTTCAATACCTAATTGGGTGACCACTTAAGCAACAGCAGGTACTGTAAGCAACCAGAGTCTTTTGTTTATAAAAATGATTCAGCATTAAATGACCCAAAAAGTGTTCAATACTTAATTGGGTGACCACTTAAGCAACAGCAGGTACTGTAAGCAACCAGAGTCTTTTGTTTATAAAAATGATTCAGCATTAAATGACCCAAAAAGTGTTCAATACTTAATTGGCTGACCACTTAAGCAACAGCAGGTACTGTAAGCAAGCTGAGTCTTTTGTTTATAAAAATGACTTTTCAGCATTAAATAACTTGAAAAGGGTTGATGACAAAACAAATCAGCCAATCTTCCTACTTGGTGAGGCTTAGGACTTTTTGAACAACCTAAATTAGTTTTTTCAGTTTTATAAGCAGCAGCTCTTCTTTCTTGGTGAGGCTTAGGACTTTTTGAACAACCCTTTATTTTCCAGTTTTTAAATTTTTCTTTGGTAACACTATCAACTAAAGATGCATTGTATCCATGCATCCCAGTGTTTTTTCCCCCTCCACCATTTCCAACTAACAATAAATACATTTCAATAGTTATTTAAAAATGAATTACACAGGATAGGTTACAAGGTAGGAGTTAGACGGCTTTAGTTGTTTCCCCAGATCATAAATAAAAAGTTACAATTTATTAAGAAACTTTAGTTGGGACCTATAAGTTTTCCTGGGGACTCATTCAAAGCAAATATGTGCATCCCAGGATGCACTAAAATAAAAAGCTATCAGCATCACTTTGAAAGTAGGTTGATATTCCATAAACAACATCATTCTGCTTAGTAAACTACTCATCTACAATCATACAGCATTTAAAAAAATAATAAATGAAGACATGCATGTTTAGATAAGTTAGGGCCAATTTGGAATAAAATTTATATATATATATATATATATATATATCTTAGAAAGGAAGGAAAAACTCAACACCGTAATTCCATAATAAATTTATTTTTGACCAAAATTGGGGCCTATATAAATCTAAGTTGATTTAATATAGCTCCCCAAAATTTTGTCTCATCAGATGGTAGATCAAGGTAATTGATCTACCATCGGATGAGACAAAATTTTGGGAAGCTATATTAAATCAACTTAGATTTATATAGGCCCCAATTTTGGTCGAAATAATTTTATTATGGAATTACGGTGTTGAGTTTTTCCTTCCTTTCTTTCTAAGATAAATATTGCTCTGCATATAATCTAAAAAGTTTATTATACATTGAGCTCTCTTTAGTGATTTAAAGATTCACTGTATTTATACATACTGGATCATACAATAATAATACAGTGTATCTTAGAAATCACATATAGAAACATCCCTTACTACCAAGTTTTGAATACCTCTCATCTAAATATATATATATATATTGAGTAAGAAAAGGTGGAATGAAAACATCACACAATGCTGTTAAAGAAGAAAACAATTTATAATATAATCATAGCTGATACTGATCAATATTTCGATTTTACAAAAATCATCATCAGAGCTCATTCACTCCCGTAGTTGAGCTCTGATGATGATTTTTGTAAAATCGAAATATTGATCAGTATCAGCTATGATTATATTATAAATTGTTTTCTTCTTTAACAGCATTGTGTGATGTTTTCATTCCACCTTTTCTTACTCATATTGTCGGATTCATTTCGTTTCTTTTAACTTATATATATATATATATATATATATATAAATATCCAATCAACAGGTAAGTTGGGCATGATTCTATTTGGGATCATCTATATGCTCCATATATCCACAATGCATACCCATGCAGATACACACCTATAGATTTATACTAGGATTAAATCCTTTCAAATCCTTAAGTGAGCTCAATGTAAGATAATTAATAAATGAATTATATACAGAGCAATATTTACACTTCCAATCGTTATCAATTTAAAAAAATTTTTACACAATTATTTTATGTGGGTGTGTTTTTGAATGTCTACTGGAAAAAAGAGGTTTCTAGTTTTTTTTATCAATTTTAGAATATTCTCCATTTTATGATGGCTATCTGATGAAACTGGCCTCTTTTATGGAGTTTCTGGCTAAGATAAATTAAAGTTTTTTTTTTCTATTTAAAGTAAAGTCGTTGGTATCAGCCAAACAGCAACGGAGTCTATCCCCTTTTCACTAACACTAGACCAAGGAGATTGTTTTTGCGTCTGAGGTGGAGCACCACACCTACCATCAGCTTCTTACTTTACCGCACAGATCCTTGTGCTACTCATACGCTGAGTTGACGAGGGCCGGTATCAAACTAGGACCCTTGTGGTTTCTAGCCAAATGAGCTAACCCAGCCTTATATATATATATATAATATATATATAGGAAGCGCTTGGTGTAATGGTTAAAGTCATGGGAAATGGACGCCCCGAGTTCAAATCCTGGACGTATTAATTGCATTTCATTTAGCGCTAATACCCTTGAGAAAGGTATGAATCCAACTCTCCCTCCAGCTATGGGTAAATAGCAGGGCAGACTGGCTTCTTTAACCATGGCTAGGTAACCAGTCTAGGAGAGGGAAAACTCTGAATTCAAACCTGTTGAACTCTGCTTAAGAAATTGATGTTGTGTCGTATCCTGCTCGTGCGGAGGAGTTGGTAAGTATATATATATATATATATATATATATATGCACACACACATAGTGAAAAGTAATCTAAAATGTGCCTAGTTTTGAGAAATACTAAACTGCAACTACCAGCTCACCCTCCCCCCCAAAAAAATAATGTCTAGACGTCTGTCAAGACTAAAAATAAAAAAGAATTCGTAATATTAGTCCGAAAGGGAAAGTCTGCTTATAAATACTAAAATGTGTCTGATTTTTAGAAATAATGAACTGCACCCTCCACCCGTTCATCCACCCTGAAAAAAAAAAAAAAAAAATGGATCCTAATAATTCAAAGAATCCCAATATGCGGAATTGTTTTGAGGAATTAAAATTTTTCAAGAGTTGCTCATACAATCATTTGCCGACGACTACACTTATTTTGAAAAATTTTTACATTATTCATATTTTTCGGATTTTTAATGTTCGGAATATTCTTCTATAAGACCATTAATTTAATGAAATTATTACCTTGAAATTTATTATTTCTTTGTTTGTTTTTTTTCTATCCCCCCCCCAAACCCTTATCACAAACACACACCTTCTTCATCTCCCTCCCTGACCCCCCCCCCTAGATACCAACCACTTCTTGCTAACCAACACCCGGCCCTCTCCACCTTGCAAAATCAAGACATTTCCTTTAACCTTTAGAGAAAAAGTGTTTGTGTTGCCATTTTTAGTTCTTTTGTCTGTTTTATTCCTTAACCAAATGTTTAAACCCCGACTACAACACAAGTTGATCATTCACGAGGTGAGAGGGGTACAACAGAGTGTTTTGGGGGAGGGGGGCGTAGAGGATCAGAGCTAGGGCGGGAAAAATAGTAACCGAGTTACATGCATTATTAAATGCATGTAAAATTTATTGAATCATCAGCCATTTTGATTTTGCGAACCTTGCTTTGCCCCCCCCCCCCGCCACTCGCCCACCTGCCTTCCGCCATTTTTTCTTCCCAACCCCTCCACCCCCATTTACAGTAACCAAGAGACTAAGAAGAAGAATATGAAGAAAAGTGAAGAATTACGATTTTGTGTTGTTTGCAAGAATCGAGTGTCCTGGTCGTAATTTATGACATTTAATTTTTACAACAAAATAAAAATTAAAAAACAAAACAAAAGAAACAAAAAAGAAAAAAAAACAAAAGAAGAAAGAAATATTTGGTTTGTATTGAAGTGATGGGTGTAGGGGGGGTGGAGAGAGCAAAAAGAAAATATTCTAGTCAGTATGAATTCAAAAATTCACTTTTATTAATGGGTGGAGGTCTTCATTTTACAGGAAGGAGTAATAGAAGGGGGGAGGAGTAAAAGGTGAGAAATAGGGAGAGGAGAGTTGAGAAGATAGAGGAATAAGGAGGGGATAAAGGGTGATAAAGAGAGGAGAGAAGTTAGGGAGATAGGAGGAAAAGGAGGAGGAAGATAGAAGAATATGAAAGAGGAAAATAAGTTGAAACGATAGGAAGGAGTATAAGAGAAAGAGGGAAAGGAGGAGGAAGGAGTATAAGAGAAAGAGAGGGAAAGGAGGAGGAAGGAGTATAAAAGGAAGAGGAGGGGGAAGATATAAGGAAATGAAAGAGGAAGACGAGAAAGTACAAGTGGAAGATGGGGATAGGAGGGAAAAGGATGAGGAAAATAAGTTGAAAAGATAGAGGGGAGAGAAGGGGATACAGGAGGGGGAAGATAAATTGAAATGATAAAATGGAAGGAGGAAGGGGAAACGAAAGGAAGAAGGCCAACTGAAATTATAGGAGGGGAAAAAAGGAATGAGATACAAGGAGAAAGACAAGGTAGGAGGAGGACAAGAAGGGAATATGATATTGGGGGGGGGCTGTGAGGAAGATATCCTATAACTATGTGTGAAAAGGAAGGAGGAAATAATGACAGTTGAAAGAAAGAAGGAAAGGAAAGAAGAAAAAGTTTGAGAAATGTGAGCAGAGGAAATTTAAAAAAAGATAAAGAGCAGGGAAGTAGAAATGAGAAAGTGAAAGTAGAAAAAAGAAGTGAAAAGAGAACAGAAAAAATGAAAGAAGTGAAAAGAGAAAGTGAAAGTAGAAATGAAAGAAGTGAAAGTAGAAATGAAAGAAGTGAAAAGAGAAAGAGTAGAAAAGAGAAATTGAAAAAAGTGAAAGTAGAACTGAGAAAGTGAAAGTAGAGGCAAGAAATGAACAAAAGTGAAAGTAGAGAAAAAAGATGGAAAGGACAAACAACTGGCAGAGAATTAAAAAGGAAGAAGTGAAAAAAACAAAAAAACCATTGAGCATGATGGTTGGTCGGGTGTTGTTTTGTGAGACGAATGGATTGCTTTGCACTAATGAGCAACTGTGGCAGGATTGTGAAATAAATTCTGGAAAACTTGGGATAGTTCACATTTATTCCTGATAGATTTTGAAAATCATGGCACTGAGAGAAATCTGTGAGATTTCCCAGGTTCCCAGAAAATGGAATTGGTCTTCTTCACAGCCAATTAAGTAATGTTCAGAAATTTACCCCTTGAAAATTCTAAGCAACATCTTTGTTTATATATATATATATATATATATATATATAATTATATTTTTGCTTGAAGGCAATTACAATGCATTGTAATTGCCTTCAAGCAAAAATATAAATAATAATATATACTTTTTCAACAATGCTTCTAAAAACAAACACCCAAAAATCTTATATATATAACCACAGTGTATGGTTAACACTATCCCACTTGATGAGTTAATGGTGTGCCAATATATGTAGTATTATTAGGAGAGTGCTCAATATATGTGATAGAGCAATTTAAAAAATGATTGGTTTGTAAAGACAGGCATGAAACCAAGTAGTTGCAGATAAACATCCATGTAATTAAATATGCAAACAAAAACTTATATAAACATATCTAATTCATTTCCATTTTCCCTGATATATAATATAATATATATATATATCTCATAGATATATATATATATATATATATTATATATCAGGAAATATGGAAATGAATCTAATGGTGTAAGTATATAACAAATTGCAAAAACAAGTTGTTCAGATGGATGATATTTTAATGTAGCGGCCAACGTCATAATGTTTCAGTTTGTTTAGCATGTCATTGTCAGGACATTCATTTGTCTGGAAAAAAAAACCCTAAAAAAAAAAACAGTTGTTTATAAGTTTTTGTTTTTAGTGTTTTACAGCTTCTGATAGAGACAGAAGTTAATGCCATGTAACGATTGTCATTCCTTTTCAAAATTGTGTCATTCAATTTGAAAAAGAAACACCAACAGTTATTCAGAACTCGAGTAACTGATTTCATTTCCAACGACGATAACCGTTACGCAAGTGGTTCTCCCATTGTAGAATGTGTATATTCATGCACTGTCTTGATGTCACTTGATCCGGACTTTTTTTAGAAATGTTTGTAGATCGCTGACAAACACAATTTCTTGCATTGACAGTTCCGAATTTATTTAGATGTTGATAATTTAGCCACATTTTTGTAATCGTGTTTTTTACTGTTGTTGAGAGGGAAATTAGGTTCCACTAGTTCTCCCAAAATGGTTGGGTGTCTTAGTGTTTGGGGCATAATTTTAACCTGCATTTATTAGTGAAGTTCCAATTGGGAGCTTCATTCTAGGTTTATAGGGAATATATAATGATGAAGAGAAATAAAAAGACACAACTGTGTCATTCAGTTTGAAAAAGAAACACCAACAGTTATGGGGCATTAAGTTCTGTCTCTTTTTTTTTTGTTGTATTTGAGGAACATTCAGAAAGCGTAACACAAAGGAAATAAACTTCCTTCCATAGAAATGAATGCCATAAACAAACTAAAAACATTACAACATTGCCTTCTACAATAAAATATCATTACATCTAAACACCTTATTGTTTTTTCACTGCCCTGTCGGCTGGGTGTTAGAATGCACTGACTGCACCTCTGCAGAGGGGTAAGACTATCTGACTACTGGACATCTGGGCTGGCATTCTGTTGGTTCTTCAGGTCTGGAACCACTTGCTTTTTGGAATGTCTTGTGTCAATGCTTAGTTTTAAATTTAGGAACACAAGACTTGGTAGTTTGTTTTTTGTCCCAAATTAAACATGGGTCATCACCTGTCGGTCACACCCATTTGATCTAATGTCTCTGAATCTGATTTCTAATTCACTTTTTCAAATTCTACACTACTTTCAAAATAATAGCTAATCTATTATTTAACAATGGTTTTACCGCCCTGTCAGGTGGGGCATTAGAATGCACCGACTGCACCTCTGCAGAGGGGTAAGACTCCCCCAATGGGGCCACCTGTTGGCTGCGGGTGGCGACTTGTGATGCTTAAGGATAAAACCCAGGTGGCTGAGTAGTCCATGACTTGCAATATTTTACTTTAGGCTTTTCTTGGGCTAGACGGGCAGTCGGAGTGGCCCCCCTTCGATCAATCGGCTAGCCACATCAAGCCCTAGCACCTATATGATTGCCCCAACCCTATTGCCCTTATGGCAACCCGCAATCCTTCTTATCATATGGGTGCTGAGGGTCTACATGTCCTGGGAATGACGTTAAACTCTATCTGATGGTGAGGTTCCAGTTATGGAGGTTTGGGGAATGTGGAGCACCCCTTCATCACCATTGCTCCCTGGTCCAGTCTGACCCGGAGTGGTAGTACCTGTTAGGGTCCAATCTATGGGTTGAATAGAAAAACATGAGTTTATAAACAAAATTGTATTATCCATTAAGAATGAATTTATTTCACAACTTTGTCGGCATTAAATGACCCACTGAGGTTGATATGCCATAAAACAAACTAAACCAAACCAATTTTTTCACTTTTCTATATATACTAACATATATATAGTAGTATTTGGATTATTTGGACTATTGTCCTCATCTTTATTGTTATCTGTACAACATTTTGGCTGATGTACCTTCCAACCTTCTTCAGATATTTCTTGTCAGACTCGGGAACCTTCTTGTTGTAATCGGGTGCCATCACAGAGCTTCAAACCCAACCCTTTATTCAATCCACAGGGGTATCCTGCTCTCGTTCCGCTAACTATAGCTGGGGTACAGGTGTTAAGCTGTGTTAATTATTATTCTATGTTACTGCTGTTCCTGACCAGGGTTGAACCTGCAGCCTAGAGATAATTGTCACTTATATGTAGGTATTTGTTTTAGAGAAAGGAAAAATTAGTTTCCAAGCAGAGTATTAGCTACTTATTCTCAAGACAATGGAAATGGCTCAACACAAAAGATATACCTACCTGTATATATATATAAAACTGAATTAAAATTTGCTCTAAGGTTTTTCATGGGTGCCATTGTCTTTAGTATAAGTAGCTAATACACTGCTTTGAAACCAATGGTAACAATCGCCTTTTAATTGTATAGTACACTATAACAAATAAAGAAGTGTGTATATATATATATATATATATATATATATTACCTACCCTGCGCATGAGTAGGATGTGACAGATGATCAATTTCTTAAGCGGAGAATTCAGAATTTTCCTTCTCCTACACTGGTTGCCTAGTACTATGTAAGATGCAGACTCTCATTCAGGATTTGAACTCAGATCGCTGAGTTGATTTCCTAAAAAGATAAAATTACACCACCCACCTCCAATATATAATATATATATATATATATATATATATATGGTCCCAAAGGCAAGAAAATGACAGTCGCAAAGCACCATTGAATCTCTATCACTGATATTGATCACTGTTGTACGAGTAGGATGTGACACAAGGTCAATTTTTTAAGCGGAGTTTAACAAGTTTGCAATCAGATTTTTTCCTTCTCCTAGACTGGTTGCCATACCAACGTTAAAGATCCCAGTCTGTCTTACCATTTACACATAGCTGGAGAGAGAATAGTTGGATTCATACCTTTACCATTAGTGCTATGTGAAATGCAGACAGTCTCATCCAGGATTTGAACTTGTCTCACCTTGTCCATTTCCTACGATGGTAACTATTAAACCCTGCGGTTAGAAATCAATCGTTTTATGACAACTGAATTTTAAATAAGTTAAAAACAAAATTAAGTTTGAAGTAAATTTGGTCAAAAAGGAAGAAGAATTGATCTAATTCTTCCAAACATTCCTCAAACAATTTGTCTTATGTATTCATTAAGAAATAAAGGTTTATATAATAAATGGTGTGGTTAATTTGCATACTGGTTTTAACAAAACCGGGTTTTGGTATTATTGATATCTAATATTATTTATTCTCTAATGTATTAAAATCAATCATATGAATGATTTTATGTAGAAACCAATTAGAATATATTTAAAATAAGTGTAATCTTTTTATATATGTTCTTATTTAATTTCATTAATCTTTCTAATTTAATGTATTTCATTACATTAAAACTTAAATACTTATGCCTGGAGGGTGTATATATCTTGCTAGTATACATAAAGTGTGTGTGCCTGTTTATGTGATTAAAAGTTTTTCCATAAAATTTAGCATTTCAATATATTTGCACTAAAACTGATGACAAAATATTTACAATTCTCTTTTTATGAACCATTTTGTTCTGCATGAAAACAAAAAATGTTCTAACTGTATATTTCAATCCCGTTTTATTTTCCATCTTTTGTAACGAGCAAATTTTGAGCATTTTGTATATTTACCCTTCCATGCTGCAAACTACCCTGATGTTTTTTTCTTTTTCTTTGTTTTTTTTTTTTGCTGCTTAAACAAAATAATTTGAAAAAAATAAACCTTCTATGATAAAAATCATATAAATCAATCAGTTATTTGAAGTGTTTTTCATTGATGTTATATGAAAAGGTTTTTGTACTGAGGTTTGTCGAAAATTTGTAACGTCATTTAGTGACTTGTAACTTTTTCTATGACTTTTGATAATGATCAGATCTCTAAGAGTTGAAAGTGTATTCCACATTAGTGGCCATATTGATTAATATCATGACTAAATGACTGGTACAATGTAGGTGCAAATTCTGGTATCTGATTTTTTTTTCTTCTTTTTGGTTTTCTTCTATATGGATAAATAGGCACCTCACGTGGTGTAATGGTTAGCAAGCTAGATTTGCAAACCAATGTTAGTGAGTTCAGTTCTTGTTGGGCGCACCATACTTCTGGCCTTGTGCCACGCCTAAGCTAAGCTTTGTAAATAACTATATGGATAAAGGGCCGGGTTAGCTCAGTCGGTAGAGCGTTTGACTAGAAACCACAAGGTTCCTAGTTCGATTTCGGTCCTCGCCAACTCAGCGTATGAGTAGCACAGGGATCTGTGCGGTAAAGTAAGGAGCTGATGGTAGGTGTGGCGCTCCACCTCAGATGCTAAAATAATCTCCTTGGTCTAGCACTATTGAAAAGGGGATAGACTCCCTCGCTGACTGCCTGATACCGACATTAGGCCCCCCCGTCGACTTTACTTTTACTTACTAGGAATTGCAAGGTTACTGGTGTGATTCCTGTTATTTACCTTTGATTTAATTTCTTGATAAAAATCCCATCATCAGATTTCTGACTGACTAAAACGTAGATGCAAATTCTGGTATCTGATTTTTTTTTCTTTTTGGTTTTCTTCTATATGGTAAATAGGCACCTCACATGGTATAATCGTTAGCAAGCTAGATTTGCAAACCATTGTTAGTGAGTTCAGTTCTTGTTGGGCACCCCATACTTCTGGCCTTGTGCCACACCTAACCTAAGTTTAGTAAATAACTATATGAATAAATAAAAATGCTTACTAGGAATCTCAAGGTTCCTGGTTTGATTTCTGTTGTTCATTTACCTTCAATTTAATTTCTTGATGTTTTGGGATGAAAATCCCATCATCAGATTTCTGAAAGCTCGGCTGTCTTTGACGCTATTTATCTTTCTACAAAGAATTATTATTATATCTCTATTTTTGTCAGCATTAAATAACCCACTGTGGTTGATGTTCCGTAAACCAAACTATTCCTCTAGTTACAACATTATTTTAAAATGGAATCATAATACAGAACTTTTCAGTAAAAATAAAGCCAATGAAGACTTAGGAATTATTTGAGGTTTATTTCACCCCCAAATCCACCATTTTATTCAATTGTTTTCCTAGTTGGCTGGTCATGTCAAGCCCTAGCACCGATATGATTGCCCTTATGGCAATCTCTAACACTTTTTATCATATATGTGCTAGAAGGAGTTGTCTGTGGGTCTTGGTGTCCTGGGTATGATGTTAAACTCTATCTAATGGTGAAGTTCCAGTTCTTGAGCTCTGGAGAATGTGGAATACCTCTTCATCACCATTACTCCCAGGTCCACTCTTATTCAGATTGGTAGTACCTGTTAGGGTTTCACCTATGGGTTAAATAGAAAAAAAAAGTTTTAAAAATTGGTTTAAAAAAAAAAAGGTGGCTTAGGATCTTAGAGATAAACTTCATATCCAGGACACTATCTTATGGTGAAGTTCTAATTCTGGAGCTGTGGGGAATGTGGAGTACCCCTTCATCACCATTACTCCCAGGTCCAATCTGACCTGATGTGGTAGTACCTGTTAGAGTCCCATCTATGGGTTAAATAGAAAAAAAAATGTTTTTAGAAAAATTGAGTCCCATCAAGAATGAATAAAACAAAACACCTTTGGGTTGACATGCTGTAAAATCCAACAAACTATTTTTTTTTCAATAGGCAGAGAGAGGGTAATATTTATTTTGTAAGATTTTAACACTCATCATTTCTTTTTTTTCTTAATTTAAAAAAAAAAAATCATTTTTGCCGTGCCCATATGCGTGCAATAAACTTTAACACTAGTTTAATGATTAAATGGTGATGCATCTACCGGGGGCTGTAAGCAAACAGATTTTTTTTATGGGGGGGGGTACAACCAAGGGCCGGTTGAATTTCTTTTTTGTTCGACAACATTTTTTAGTACCTTAGAGGAACCACAAGTGACGAATAAATTAAAATTTACAAAAAAAAAAAAAAAAAAAAATGAAAATTCAAAAGGAAGAAAGTTCATTATAATTAAGATTTTTTAAATTTAATTTTTTTTTCATTTAGATTTATTATGAAAATAGTCTTTTTTTTTTTTTTTTTTTTTTTCTTTATATTTGGTAAAAGGGGTTGGACTAGTCGCTCACTCCCACTTTCTCTACTTTACAACTCTGCCCACTCCCCCCATACCACCACCACACCAGCACTTTGATCCAACTTCCGAGCAATATCAAATATTCCATGGATTAAATTGGAAAATCCATTTGCACTAAACTCAGCAATCAAATCTCAATGTTAAAAATTAAAAAAATAAAGAAAGGAAAAAATATCAACCCTGAGAACATGTCCCACAACTACATTCACAACTACATTAAAAAACGAATCTTGTAAAATCTATCAGGTTTTTATATTTATAGAACTAGCAGGGATACCTGGTGTCACACAGGAGAAAAAATATAATCAATACTTAGAGGTTATTGATTAAATTCTAACATTAAAAAAAAAAAAAAATACCAACCAGTATTTTCACAAAATGTAAACAGAAGATAATACTTCTGGGTAAACAAAATAAGTAGTCTTTTAATTATCTTCAAGCTATGCACTCCCGGAATTTTTAGCTTCCCTTTATCACCATTACTCCCAGCTCCACTCTGACCCGGAGTGGTAGTACCTGTTAGAGTCCCATCTATGGGTTAAATAGAAAAATGTTTATAAAAAAAAATTTGAGTCTCCATAAGTTTCAAAAGTTTGTCGGCATTAAATGACCCACTGAAGTTGATATGCCGTAAACCAAACCAAACCATAACATCAGTTATATAATGGCGAGAGAGACAAAGTATGAGAGATGATGATATGGGGGTTCTTACTTGTTTTCTCTTTTACTTGCTAATTCGTCCGCCATATTCTTCAGGGCTAATCCTGTCGGTTGCTTTCTTTTTCGGGCTGGTCATTTCTTGTTTTAATGAATTAACAAGACTTTGTTGTTTTTCTTTTTTATTGAACAACCCCAGCCCAAGATTAAAAAAACCATGTGGTGAGAAGCGTGCTTTTCGAGGAGTCAAGCGGAATGTCACTCCAAATAAATCATGACCTTAACGGTTAGGTTAATTTTCCACTAAACCCCCATTATTTTGAATCTAACAAACGCTGATTCAAAAATATCTATCTACAGTATGTACATAATTCAAAAGCTACTTACAAATTATGTAACATCTATGATGTCACAGTCCAGAACATTAGCCAGTACACCATGCGGGCTTGTGTAATGTAGCTGTACCTGACTAAGAAAATATGTATTTATTAAGTATTACTTATCTACTTATTATTTTACTTATCTGCTGAGCTGGGTCTTTTAAGTCACTGTTCCGTAAATTACTTAGGCATATTTATCTTATTTTATGATCTTATCTCTGCGACTACTGGACATCTGGGCAGGCATTCTCTTGGTTCTTCAGGTCTGGAACCACTTGCTTCTTGGAATGCCTTGTCTTGTGTCATTGCTTAGTTTTGAATTTAGTGAGCACAAGGCTTGGTGGTTTTTTTTTTTTTGTTTTTTTCAGAGCTCTTTATTCTCAAGTCCCAAATTAAACAGGGGTCATCACCTGTCGGTCACACCCATTTGATCTAATGTCTCTGAATCTGATTTCTAATTCACTTTTTGAAATTCTACAATACTTTCAAAATAATAGCTAATCTGTTATTTAACAGTAGTTTAATATTATCATCATAGGAAAACAAAATGATATTTTTCCAAAGTTATTCAGCATGGGTATTTACAAATGACTTACTAACAGTTTAAAAGGGGATGGCATTATACAATACATCGTTACCATTATCATTTCAATTTTTGTTGGTAATCTGAACATTAGCTACATAAATGAGAGTAATCTCCCCTTGTTTGTTTCACTTTGAGGAAGCCAAATGTTTTGGTTTGCCAATTTAATTTCCCCGTAAATCTACACTGAAAATACGAATTTGTTTGAATCAATACAACTGCATGTCTTAACACAAAAATATCATAAAATGTGTTCTTGATAACAATTAAGTTCATTTCAAATATTGTGCAAGCACAATTAAGAACACATTTAAGAAACATATTTATTAGAACAAATTTGTATTTTTTTTTTTTTTTTTTTCCAACCCAGAATCAATTTCTTTCATTATTGACCAAACTTGAACAAAGTCATGTTTTAAAATTTTTTTTTTTACATCAAATACGTATAATTCTTAAACAGATATATATGACCCATAGTTGGGGGGCACCTCACATGGTGTAATGGTTGACAAGCATGATGAGGGGGTTCTTATTTGTTTTCTCTTTTACTTGCTAACTCAGCCATTATATTCTTCATGGCTCATTTCTCAGGGCTGATCCTGTAGGTTGCTTTCTTCTTTGGGCTGATCATCTCTTGTTTTAATGAATTAACAAGACTTTGTTGTTTTTCTTTTTCTCAGACCATTGTTAGTGAGTTCATTTCTCACTAGTTGCCCCATACTTCTGGCCTTGTGCCACATCTAAGCTTAGTAAATAACTATATCTATATTTATATATGGATTGATAAGAATTCTTTTAGTGCAAATTGGTTTTATGGTGAATGGAAAATTGTAGTATGAATTGGGTGATGAATGGAAAAAGTTAAAAGTTACGATAGAAAAGACCAGCCTTCCCCCTTACATTTTAGGCCTTGCGTCACATTTTTATACAAAATAAATAATTTGACCCAAAAATGGAACCATAACACATACGACTCCAGTTCAGAGTGGACCTGGTAGTAGTAAAGACAATGAAGGGGTACTTTAAACTCTCCAGATCTATAGAACAGAAGCCTCACCATCAGTTACATATCTATATATTAATACGGCCATTCCTAAATCTCCCATCTATTATAATCTTGCAACTCCCTCTGGTAAAAACATGAGACCATCCAAGATGTCATGCAAAAATGTGAATACAGATTATCTTATTTGTCCCATTTTATTTCACCCTATTTTAAAAATGAAACATTCCAAATGGTCTTGCATTGCTTAAATGTCCAATGTAAGATTAAAATGAATTTAAAAAAAAAATGTCCATGTTTGTTTTATTTGTAATATACAAAATTTCAACCCAACATTTTTTTTGTCACGTTTTATTTTGTATTTATTGCAAAAACAACAGTAGGATTTATATGTAACTAGAAGTGGCTACCCAGCATTGCCTGGGTAGAGGGGGGATTTTTATTTAAATAGTAGTCTCATAGATCCATTATTACTGAATCGCGAGTTGGTTTCCCACAGGATGTCCCATTAAAATCCCCACGTAAAAAAAGATCTTGCATTGATCCAGCCAAACTGAAAAGAAAATTAATGTCTACTATTTACAACATTAAATACAAAAAAAAAATTCCATGCTGTTATCATTTGAATTTTATTTTTAATTATCTTCATGAATATAAATCAAATCTCTATTATTTTTAGCCCTGGTGATATCTAATGTGTATATATATTTACTTTGTCGTTAATTGTTTTATTTTTGAAGTTTCCTCTGGACATACATATACACACAACTGCCCTTTATATATGTCTAGAATAGATATAGATAGATGAAATTGCAAATCACCATTTCTGGCTTAAATAGTTCCTCTTGATTTTTGTTTCATTTCATGTGTCCCACTAATAATCAAATATTGTTTAAAATAAAGAGATTAGAAATCAATTCAAAAAAGGTAAAATTGTTGAATGTGATTCATCATATCAGATTAATTACTCTTTTTAGAGGGTTTCCCTAACCCTTCAGCTTTGTTGTTTTTCAAAATTCTTAAAAACAATGATTAAATTCTGAAGTTAGCCAGGAATAATTTACAATACAATGAATTGACCAAATTTAAATTCAATTTGATTTCATGGCTTATCATACATTGCTTTTTTTTCCCTTTTTTAGCCGCTGTCCATGCTGCAACCTGAATGTATCAGAGGTAATCTCTCTCATGGAGTCTGGCATTGTGGTATTTGATTGTGGTAAGTGAAGATTTTTATAATCTAAAGTTTGGTGTTAATATATATATATATATATATAATATATATTATATATATATATATATATCCTTTGATTCTCTCTTACCATCCATTCATTGTTATTAGTAAATTATCTAGATGGCTCTAATTGTTTGCACAGAGCTGAGGAATGCAGGATTTGGCTACTTGGTGGCCAAAACTAGTGTGCATATATATATATATATATATATACAGTATATACTACAGTATATATAGGAAAAGTGGACAAGAAATAATGACTCAAACAAGTAGGAGAAATATTTTGTTCCGCTTTATGCGAGGAACTTCAGACTAATGAAGTTCCTCGCGTAATGTGGAACAAAATATTTCTCTCCTACTTCTACGAGTCATTTTTTTGTCCACTTTTCCTATGTATACGTATATAGTATGTATACTAGTATACTATATATATATAGTATACTATATATACTATACTATATATACTGTATATATATAGTATACTATGATACAGTATACTATGTATACTATATATATATATATATATATAGTATACTATGTATACAGTATACTATGTATACTATATATATATATACTATATACTATATATAGTATACTATATATATTATATATAGTATACTATGTATACTATATATATATATATATATTAGTATACTATGTATACTATATATATATATATATATATAGTATATACTATGTATACTATATATATATATATATATAGTATACTATATATACTATATATATATATATATATAGTATACTATATATATATATATATATATATATATATATATATATATATATATATATATAGTATACTATGTATACTATATATATATTAGTATACTATGTATATATATATATATATAGTATACTATGTATACTATATATATATATATATATATATATATATAGTATACTATATATATATATATATAGTATACTATGTATACTATAATATATATAGTATACTATATATATATATATATATATAGTATATATGTATACTATATATATATATAGTATACTTATACTATATATATATATAGTTACTATATATACTATGTATATAGTATACATAGTATACTGTATACATAGTATGCTGTATACATAGTATGCTATATACATAGTATGCTATATATATAGTATACTATATATATAGTATACTGTATATATAGTATACTGTATATACATAGTATATTATATACATAGTATACTATATACATAGTATACTATGTATATAGTATACTATGTATATATAGTATACTATATATACTGTATACATAGTATACTATATATATAGTATACTATGTATACAGTATACATAGTATACTATATATACATAGTATACTATATATACATAGTATACTATGTATACAGTATACATAGTATACTATATATATATATATAGTATACTAGTATATATAATATATATAGTATACTATGTACTATATATATATATAGATACTATGTATACTATATATATTATATAGTATACTATGTATACTATATATATATATAGTATACTATGTATACTATATATATATATAGTATACTATGTATACTATATATATATATATATGTATATATATATATATATATGTATACTATGTATACTATTATATATATATAGTATACTATGTATACTATATATATATATATATACTATGTATACTATATATATGTATATAGTATACTATGTATACTATATATATATATAGTATACTATGTATACTATATATATTATATATATGTATACTATGTATACTATGTATATATATATATATATAGTATACTATGTATACATATATATATATAGTATACTATGTATACTATATATATTATATATATATATTATACTATATATATATATAGTATACTATATATAGTATACTATATATATATATAGTATATATAATATATATATTACTATATTATATATATATATATATATATATATATATATAGTATACTATATATATATATATAGTATATATAGATATATATTATATATATATATATATACTTATATATAGTATAATATAACATAGTATACTATATATATAGTATATATAGTATACTATATATATAGTATACTATGTATACTATATGTATTACTATATATATAGTATACATAGTATACTATATATATAGTATACATAGTATACTATATATATAGTATACATAGTATACTATATATATAGTATACATATATATATATATATATATATATATATATATATAGTATACTATATATATATAGTATACTATAATAATATAGTATATATATATATATAGTATACTATATATATATAGTATACTATATATATAGTATACAGTATACTATATATATAGTATACTATATACATAGTATACTATGTATACACATAGAGTATACTATACATAGGAAAAGCGGCCAAAAATAATGACTCAAACATAGTCTATATATATATATATATATATATATATATATATATAATGTGTGTGTATACTATAATTAGTCAGTCTTCTCCGTTTCATTTTTATCAGCGAATTCTAAAGATAAGAAGACTGACTAATAATCCAAAGATCAAGAAATCCATTTTACATATAACCCCTGCACCCACCATAAAAAACGTCACAGATTATCAGAGAACTCATTAAACATCTTCAATAAAACAAGAGTACTTTTTCAGGAAAACTAAAATACACTTTTAGCAGGATTTAAGAAAAAAGTAGAAAAAGGAACATCATTTGGTTCAACCAACCATCTAAAAACTAATATAGGATAGATATTTATAAAACTATTAGATAAACACTTCCCTGAATAAAAAAAAATAAAAAAAACTATTTAAAATATTCAATTGGAATACGGTAAAACTCAGTTATAACTGCATGGAAAACATGTTACAAATAAAAATTAAAAAATGGAATACAAACGAATTTACAAACTGTATACCAAAAATAAGTTAACTAATTAAAAAGTCAATGAGAAGTTTTTTGTTAAAACAAAAAGAAGAAATTAATATAAGACCTGTGCAAATATAACAAGAAATTCTCATAATAAAATTGTTAAAAACACATTTATAAGAGAACAGAAAAATCATCTGAACAATATAATAGTTTCGTATATGGAAGAAAAAGAAAATTGAAATAATTGTTTTGTATTTGATTAATATAGAAATGGAATACACTTTTAGCTAGATTTAAGAAAAAAGTAAAAAAAGGAACATCATGTGGTTCAACCAACCATTCAATAAAAAATATTTGATTAATAAAGAAATGGAAATGTCAAAAAAGGATATAAGTGTGGTACCTACAGGCAGAAAAAATAGATAAAGAAACAGACTAATAATGGTCACACTAAAACATGAGGCGTGTCTAGCTCAGTTGGTAGAGCATTCATCTAGGAACCATAAAGTTCCTGGTTCAATACCAGCCCTTTCCAATACTGCACATTAGTAGCATAGCTTGGATTGTGCAGTAAAGTACTGCACTTCACATCAGACTCAAAAACAAACTCTGGTCTAATGAAAAGGGGCTAGACTTCCTCACTGTCTGGCTGTTACCAACAATAGGTCACTCTGCCTATATATTATATATTATATATATATATATATATATATATATATCTCAGAAATGCTGATCAGTGCCTGTCCTGTGTCCCTGATGCACAAAAATCTAAAAGGGTACAGTAAAATCGTATCTATGCACCCCAGTGTTTTTTTTTTTCTTCCCTCACCATTTCAAGCTAACTGTAAATACATTTCAATAGTTTCTTAGAAATGAATTACACAGGATAGGTTACAAGGTAGGAGTTAGATGGCTTTAGTTGGGATCCATAAATTTTCCCAGGGGCTCATTCAAAGCAAATATATGCATCCCAGGACATACTAAATCAAAAAGCTATCAGCATATCACTGATATAGGCATATGCAATCTGAAAATATATGGTTGGTTTTGAAACATATCAAACCTTGTTGGGTTATTTTATGCTGCAATTATATATTTTTTTATGCATTTAAATGGTTTCAAGTAACAGACTATACAACTAATATAAGCTATATATATATTTCAAGATCAATTTCTTAAGTGGTGTTTAACAGGTTTGAATTCAGTTTTCTTTCTCCTAGACTGGTTACCCAGCCATGATTAAAAAGCCCATTCTGCCCTACTATTTGCCCATAATATTTGGATTCATACCTTTCCCAAGAGTATTAGCATCATGTGAAATGCAAACAGCTTTGTCCAGGAATTGAACTCTGGTCGACAAGTCTATTTCCTACGACTAACCATTTGACCATGCACCTCCATAAAGCTAATACAAGCTATATGGTTTCAAGTAACAATGACCACTTACAAACTTGGTTTGGTTTGTTTTACGGCATATCAACCTCAGTGGGTCATTTAATGCTGAATATGATAAGGAGGGTTGGGGCTTGCCATAAGGGCAATAGGGTTGGGGCAATCATATAGGTGCTAGGGCTTGACATGACCAGCCGATTGATCAGAGGGGGCCTCTCTGACCACCCGTCTAGCCCAAGAAAAGGCCAAAGTGGAGTATTGCAAGTCATGGACTGCTCAACCACCTGGGTTCTATCCTTACGCCACCCACGGCCAACAGGTGGCCCCATTGGGGGAGTCTTACCCCTCTGCAGAGGTGCAGTCTGTGCATTCTAATAACCCAGCTGACAGGGTGGTTACAAACTTGGAAGAAAATCAAAAATGTAGAAGGAAATATATGGGTAAATCCAGACATAACCAGAACAAAAAGAGAAGCTTCTTTTCTTTCTTTTGGAAGTCCATCGCAGACAACGATGACGTCACTTCATATCTTCATCATTTGTGGACCCACTGGTGGCTCGTTAGTCCAATTATGGACTTACAGATGCAGTCACACACATTGCAGGGGAAATTCCCATCTACATTTGGTTGGTCATGACGATGAAGATGTCGCCGCTCTGCAGTCCTGTTTATCTCATTATTGAGCCGCTTAGCTCCTGTGTGACAACCCTGTCTGTTCGAGGCCAGATCTTACACGCTTGAAGGTGTGATGTTACAGTGTTGTCTTAATATGGTCTTTGAACCACTTTTGGAGGATTCCTGTCCTCCGCGTGCCATCTGTGAGTTTACTGTAAATTAGTTTACGAGGCAGTCTGTCTGTAGGCATGCAGATGGTGTGACCCAACCATCACATTTAGCGTTGTGATAGGATGGTCTCAATTGGGTCAATGTGTGCTCTGCTTCTAATTTCTAAAAGAGAAGCTCCATTTAATAAAAAGAAGATGAAAGATCAAAAAGAAAATATTGAAAATAACACAATTGAAAATCAAAACAAAGGAAGCACTGTTTACAGAAATGAAAATTTAGACAAGTAAAGAAAAACAGAAAATTTTAGAATATTGTATACAAGCATTAATTTGTACTATTGTCCTCATCTTATATGTACAACGTTTTGGCGAATGTGCCCTCCGTCCTTCTTTGGGTATTTCTTGTCATAATCAGGAGCCATCACGGAACTTTGAACCCAATCCTTTATTCAATTCACGGGGTATCCTGATCTCTTTCCGCTAACCATAGCTGGATTACAGGTGTTAAGCTGTGTTAATTATTAGTCTATGTTACTGTGAACCTAGAGAAAATTGTCACTTAGAACTGTCTTAACCCAACACATTTATCCACTATGCTATGTGTCCAATTCAGAGAAAAAGCACTAAGAGAACTAAGATTGGTTGCTAACATAAAATAATTTTTATTATAGAAACTTTTATTTGTGGAAAATGTAAAAGAAATAGTAATACCAAATTTTGAATATGGGAAGAAAAAATTTTTGGTTGGGGTGGGGGGTAAAATTTCCACGTTTAATCCTAGTCAAGGGCGGCAGTAATATATAACAATAATTAACACAGCTTAACACCTGTACATCAGCTATGGTTAGCGGAAAGAGAACAGGATACCCTATGGATTGAATAAAAGGTTGGGTTCAAAGTTCCATGATGGCTGCTGATAATGACAAGAAGGTTCTTGAGTTCGAAAAAGGGGCTCCCGAGTCTGACAAGAAATACCTGAAGAAGGCTGGAGGCCACATCAGCCGAAATGTTGTACAGATAACAATAAAGATGAGGACAATAATCCAAATAATACTAGCAGAATTGAACTGGTTAAAAAAAAAATTGAGTCTTTTGCTTTAAGAATAACTTGATTCTAATAAAGTTTTTGATATAATACGAGGTATGTAGAGGAAAGTTCCAGTATGTCAGCAAACTTTGTAAAGGGCATTGTCCACTGCGAGTTCTTACCACAGGAGCAGACGATCAACCAGCATGTCTGCAAAGATACTGTTGCGTTTGATTTGTTCAGTGCGCAAGAAGAGGCAAGAGATGTGGCAGAACAACTTGTGAGTGCTTCACCATGACAACGCCCCTGCCCACACTGTCCTGAGTATCTGAGAGTTCCTGGCCCAGAAGAACATCACTGTTCTGGAGCAACCTCCTGACTCGCCCAACCTGGCTCCATGTGATTTTTTTCCTCTTCCCCAAGCTCAAGGGGCTCATCAATGGGAACCTGTTTTGAGGATGTGCACAACATCAAAAAGGTTGTGTAGACAGAGCTACAGAGAATCCCAGAAGAATCCTTTTGTTATAAGCATCAAAATATTTAGTATTCATGAAAGCGTAGCAGAGAAGGATGGGAAAGTGCATTAGACTCCAGGGGGATTACTTTGAAGGGGATAACTTGTAGTTTGGATTTGAAATAGATTTTTTTGTGACACCTGTCTTGGAACTTTTCTGACATACCTTATATGTATATACAAATCACCAAATTTAAGTAACAAAGAAAATTTCAAACTGCTAGAACAATTGAATGCGTTACCTTTTACAGTGGATAAATCTCAAAATATAAGGATTAGAAATTTCAACTTACCTGATATACACTGGATAAATAGATTAGCATTGTCTTCTGTAAATTCAATTAGTCAACATTTTAGATTGCAAATAAAGGTTTACATAATATATGGTATGGTTAATTTGCATACTGGTTTTAACAAAACTGGGTTTAATAAACAATTACTTAGTGTTATTGATCTCTAATACTATTGTTTTATACTCCAACGTATTAATATCAATCCTATGAATGGTTTTATTAGAAACCAATTGAAATAGGATTAAAATAAGTAATTTAAAAAAAATGCTTTTGTATTTAATTTTGTTAGTCTTTCTAATTTAATATTTTATTACATTAAAACTTAGATACTTATGCTTGGAGGGTGCATATTCTTGATAGTGACTTGATAGTGATTTTTCAAATTGTCCAATTGGAAACATGGCATAGTGGATAAAGGAGTTAGGTTAAGACAGTTCTAAGTGACAGTTATCTCTAGGCTGCAGGTTCAATCCTAGTCAGGGGCAGCAGTAACAGAATAATTATTAACACAGCTTAACACCTGTAACCCAGCTATGGTTAGCGGAATGAGAACAGGATAGCCCCGTGGACTGAATAAAGTTCCGTGATGGCTCTCGTTTATGACCGGAAAGTTCCAGAGTCCGACATGTACCGGAGGGTACATCAGCCGAAACGTTGTACAGATTGAGGACAATAGTCCGAATAATTCAAATAATACAAAATATTTTGATGTTTATAACAAAAGGTTTGTATTGGTTTATAGAGAAATATATAAGATGTAAAACTACTGGGAAATAGATGAGAGAAATATTGGGTAAGGTTTTTTTAAATAATGAATGTTTGATATGAGATGCAAGTTTAATTGATCCTTTGGGTAAGTCAGACCAGACCATACATGTATTGAAATAGAAGTTAAAGTGAAACAGGATTTTTAATATATAAACAAAAACTGTCACTTCAATGTCGAAAAGGACCATATAGCAATAACACAAAAGTCTGGTGTGAGAACGTCGCTCACAACTGGTTATGGTGAGAATCTAAGCCACTCAGGGGCGGACAAGGCAAAATCTTATGATTACAAACTGAAGTGGTACTTGCTAAATGCTTTGTTGATGACCTTAAAAGTCAAATTGAATTTTGGATATCTGATCAAGCAACTGACTGCAAAGTCTTTCTTGATAACCTGGGAGTAGACCATTATAAGTAAGTTAAATTTTGTGCTCATATTGTGTGTGGACCATGCCATAGACAAAATGTTCAAAGACACTGAGCAGAAGATTAGGATTCAAAAATTGTTATTGTTTACGGCTAGTGAGAAAGCCTTCAGTTCCCCTGGAACTTTGGTTTACACACTTGGACTTATTGCCATAGCTAAATTACTTTCCCCCAAGTCATGCAACACACACTGTTTCATTATACAATGATCATTTTAAGTAGAATTTCAATGCTATTTCTATGTATATTTTGATTTTTAAATATCTTCGGATATAAATCAAATCTTTATAATTTTTGCTCAAAAAGCAAGAACTGGTGATGTGTATATATATTTACTTTGTTGTTAATTGTTTTGTTTTTTTGTAGTTTCATCCGAACATACATACACGCCAACTGCCCTTTATACATGTACAGATTTTTTTAAATTTTAGTTTTCATAGTTGATCTGTAAAAATGTATTTTAGAGTTTGTTTTTATTTATTTGTTAAGTTTGTGGAACTGGTTTGAATGAATAAAAAAATCAGTATAATTTAATATCTTAAAAGCAAAGTAAATAAACTTTTTCTGAACTTGGACTTATTGCCAAATTACTTTCCCCCCAACTGCAACACACACTGTTTCATTATACAATGATCATAGACAGTGGATGGAAAGAAACAATGTTCAACATGAGGGATTTAAAGGTTTTGTATCAAACAGATTTTGATATATTGCAGACTTGGCAAAGTCATTTGTGGTACATCAGGAGTTTATACAAGATTGTTTTAATGAAATAGTTGATATCAACAGCCACAAGTTAGCACTTGTTTCTACATACATTCAGAATGAGTGGTTTGTCCTGAGCCCGGAAATCTACAGGACGATGGGAAATATCATCCTATTTCCTCTGATGCATTTTCTGGGGATGGATGAAATGGTCACCAGTGATATGTCGCTTGACAGAAACTGGACTGGGGTGAAAGTTTTCTTTGAACCCAAATTGATTGTTCTCAAGGAATTAAAGGATGTAAAATGATAGGATGAACCAAATGGGATTGAAAAGCTGGAAACTTTATTAATGGAGAAAGTTATTGATGCTGTTAAGAAGCAAATTTTGGAGGTAGAACACTTCTCACAAGAGTTGGCGAGGGCCGGTATTGAAACTAGGAACCTTAAGGTTCCCAGCCGAACACTTAGACATATTACACCATTATTAAGCCATATATTGTCCTTTTCTTTAAACAAAGATTTCCAGCCACCATTTTGAAAATCATCACGGAACCAACCTAAAATGACATCCTAGGTCAATAATCTCACCGGAATCAGCAGCAAAAATATCCATAGAAAATACTTACTCAAATTTTAGGGAAAAAGTATTTATTTGCCCACTTTTACTTTTATGATGGGTCATTCTTTTTATTGTTCATTGGAGTTTTCTACCATTGAAATATCCCATAAATAAAGTTTTTCAGGGTTTTTTTTAGTTCTTTTTCATTTTCACAGTAAAGCAACTAAAAACAACAACAAAAAAACAAAAACAAAAAACGGTTTGCTATTTTTTTCTATTGATGAGATATCTCTGAATTACCCCAGGGTATTTTCTACATAATTTTTTGTCATCAAATTCACAAAAAGACAAAATGTTATTAAAAAAATATACAAAACCCTAATAAAACCTCAGATAGAATATTGGCTCCAGTGTCTAGACATGGAAATTGGAGTATAATAGTGAGATCCGAGGGCATACAAAGAAGAGTGACAAAAATAATAAAAATGATTTAAAAAATTTTGGTTACAGGGAGAGATTAGGATTAACTACTTGACTAAAAAGAACGAGAAATTTTCAAAATAATAACGGGAATTCTCAGTTGGTAGAGTACTCGCCTCCCAAGGTTCTGAGTTAGATACCGGTACTCAGTGTATGAGTAGCACAGATTGTATAATCTAATCTGTGGGGAGCTGACGGTAGGTGTGGTGCTCCTCCTCAGCAAAAATACTACCTCTGGTCTAGTGCTAGTGAAAAGGGGATAGACTCCCTCACTGTCTGTCTGATACCGACAATAGGCCACTCCACCAGCTTTACTTTTTTTTACTAATTATGGTAGACATTTTTTAATATTTCTCCTCGAACTGAAAATTTACTATCAAGGCAGATTTCAAAAACTAATTCTATTAACCAATTAGATTTTGTTTGCTAAAGAAGTAAAATATATTTTTGGAACAAATTGCCTGATCAGACCAAAAACAACGATAGCAAATAGAATTTTAAGATTAATTTGGATGATTGCACAAAAAATGGTCAGAAGAAGAATTTTAAGAGGGCATTTTTGGAACTAATTGCAAAATAAAACATGAATTATCACCAAACTAATGTTGTATAAAAAGCCAACATAAGAGCTAAACAAAACACAGAAAAAGTATGTATAGGCGTAACTGAAGGCCCCTGGAAACAAAGACATCATTTAAAAATAACAGTTTCTAGATACATTTCGGAACTCAAAAAAAATCAAACCAAAAAACACCAAAAATAACCTGGAAAATAGCACCAGCTTAGAGCAATGTATCAGAACACTGCAACCTTTGGTTTTGTTTGTTTTTGTGGCATATCAACCTTGGTGGGTCATTTAATGCTGGCAAAGTTTTGAAAGATTCATAGAGATAGTTTGGTAGAAAATTATTTAAACTCTTTTTCATATTTTCTATTTAACCCATAAATGGGACCCTAACAGGTACTACCACTCCGGGTCAGTGTGAACCTGGCAGCAATGGTAATGAAGGGGTGCTCCACATCCCAGGACCTCCAGAACTGGAAGGAACTTCACCATCAGATAGAGTTTAATGTCATTCCCAGGACATGAAGACTCTCGGACACAGCCTTCTAGCACATATATGATAAAAACGGTTTGGGCTTGCCATAAGGGCAATATGGTTTGGACAATCATATAGGTGTTAGGGCTTGACGTGACCAGTCGATTGATCAGAGGGGGCCTCTCTGACCACCCGTCTAGCCTAAGTAAGGACCAAAGTGGAGTGTTGCATGTCATGGACTGCTCAGCCCATTCCATTCTTAAGCATCACCGGTCATTACTCACGGCCAATAGGTGACCCCATTATGGGGGTCTTACTCCTCTGCAGAGGTGCAGTTGGTGTATTCTAAAGCCACAACCAGCAGGGCTTGCAACCTTTGTCTAAAATAAAAAAAATAGACATAACTTTCCTAGAACAAAACAAACTACTTCAGAATTCACATTTAGCTACCTGAAAACTAACAACTCCTAAGACTAAAATGAATTCTTATAAACTTAAATATATATATATATATATATATATATATATATAATAAAAGAATATTTCAAAATATAAATAAGATAATAATAAATAAATAAATAAAATATGAAGAAAATAATAATAATGACAATAATAATAATGACAATAATAATAATATATTAAAAAACCCCCCAAAAAACGAATAAATTAAATGCAATAGATAAGTAAAATAACAAATCACAAAATTGAAAATGGTACTGGACAAGAATACCTTTCCCAAAATGCCCACAAACTAAACCAACTCTCTCATCATGCTGCTAAAACTTAACCAAATTTCCATAATGCACCACACAACAGTACATAAGCAAAAATATGAATGAAATAGATATTTCCGAACTTTGTTTATCAAAAATCTCGTAAAAAAAAAGATCGTACAGGGTTGTTACAAAGAAAAATAGTTAATTCAAAGATCAAATTATCCGACTGGGAAAAATTACATCGTTATCTTAAAAAATAAACAAACCTGCCCGTATTACATGCGAAAGGGTAATTTTCAGACCGTAATATAGACAGAAAAGTTACTAATTATTTCCCTTTTACGATAACCCGTAAAAGTATGGAATGAAAATTTGAATATTTTTTCTAAGAGTAAAAATGATAAAATAATCTATTATACTTACTTTTTATTTTAATTATTGAAAAAAGTTAAATAAAATAATTTTTTTCACGCTAACACTGTCAGCCTAACAGGAACAAACTTTGGTTACTTAGAAGCGTCTCATCTCTTTGTAAAACAAATGTCAGCAATGCCCTTCCGTACATTCTAAGGATCACACATTACTATTCAACAATAAAAATTACAAATTCTTTTAAAAATATTAATCGAGCTCGTATCGGACCAATGTTTAGTGCACCTGAATTATAAAATTCATATTTTTAAATATCCGTGAAAAATTCGATTTTTTGATGCAGGAAAAAAAATATTTAATTTATTTCACGCAGAAAATAAAAATATTTAATCACACAAAAGATTGAAAATCTCTTAAAAATTAATTTCTTAAACAAAATTTTTTTTTGTTGACAATTTAATAGAATATAGTACATACCAATTATAAAAGCAAAAAAAGTTTTCAAATATTAATATTATGACATTTTTTTGCACTTTTTATTTCCGATTTCATTAATTTTTCCTCAAAAAACTAGACGTTGTACATTCATACAATTTCATTGATATAGTTATTCAGACTCTTATCTTTATAGAAAAAAAGAAAAAAATTTTTCTGACGCGTCATTTTTTTTTATTTCATAAAATAAAATAGGGGGGGGGGAATAGACCTCGTAAAAAATATTTCCCCTAATATATTTTAGAAAAAAACTATTTCAGATGTATTTACATCCAATGGTAAACATTTATGGAAATTTTCGAGAAAATCAGATTATTAATTGATTTTTCATAGAATTTTTTAAAAATCCTCTTATCGTAACTTGTTTTTAGCTACGTTAAATTTCAGTTGATTTAACAGTGCAAAAAATGAAAACATTGTTTTTCAATCATAATTTTCATTATTTTCGTAAGCTGATAAAAAATTTAAAAAATCATCAGGAGTTTGTTTAATGTTTTTTCTTTCGAATGGAAAAAATCTTTTCAAGAAAATATTATTTTTTCTGCAAGTTTCATTGTGTTAAATGTAGGGGGGGTAAATTGCACAGGGTCAAATTGGTGGTACCTAATATATATATATATATATATATATTTCTTTTTCTTTTGGTCAAGTGTTATAGTGTTAGTCAATTATTTTCGTTGGTACAACCCTCTTTCTTTTTTTTTTCTTTTTTTTCCCCAGGTGAAGTTTGGTAGTATATTTTTACTAACAAAATATTTGCTGTTTTTTTTTCTTACTGCAAGTGTTTACTAACAGGATTAGTATATCATATCATATATATATATATATATATATATATATATATATATATGGTATGGTATATCTGTCCTGGGTATTCCTGCTGCCCTCATGACCGTGTATGTAACACACATACAGGGCTGCCTGATAGTATCTAACACTAGTAAGTATTGTTAATTGTGATAATTCAAGAAATGAACTTTCCTTTCTTTGTCTCATTATATAATTTTATTTCTTTTCTTATTTTTAGGTCATGCTTACCATCGATGCTGTGTTGGTCGAAAGAAGAAGTGCTTCATTTGTTCTACAGTCACATGATCCTCTGGGAATAACAAGGATATACATTTGTGTGTGCATATATATGTATGTGTGTGTATGTGTGTGTGTGTGTCCAGAAATAAGTTTTGATCAACATTCAACTATTTAGCACTCCACTGCTGTCACAGTAAGGATGCTTAACAACTGTGTGTCTGTCTGTCTGTCTGTCTTGTTTTTTTTTGTTTTTTTTTTTGTTTTTTTTCCAACAAAAACAATCAGAAAATTTTTTTTTAATTCTATACTGGTGAGAAAAAAAGAAAGAAAGAAAAGAAATGAATAAACTGTTGTAAACGTTTTTTTGTAAAAAAAAAAAAATAAATAAATAAATAAATAAAATTGAAAAAATGAGAAAAAAAATATAATTAAAATGAAAGAACAAAAGAAAACAAAAAACTTCAGTCTGTGCCAAGATAGATTTTTTTTTTTTTTTTTAAATGTGAAAATCAAATTAAGAAATTTCTTCAATCCATTTCCTAATGCAAAATTAACTGATTAGCCTAAACAATAATAGTGCATTTAAAAATTATTATTATTATTATTTTATTTTTATTTTTTAATGTGAGGCTTCATTTAAAATGTTCCACATAAAAATTGTGAACATTTGAATTTTTTTTTTTTACCATGCCTAATATTGCTGTCATTTTTTTTCTGTAGAATATAAATATACAAAATGAAAGTGTATCTGATAGACCAATGGTTTACCCAGTAATATTAGGGCCACAACCCGGCCAAAGGGGCTCTGGCAATTTTCCAATCATGCCTTTTAGCATACTTGTCACTGCGTCTGTGGAAAATCTGCGGCAAACAAGGGCATCTCCTTCCCCTGATGAGGATATGCATACAGGGTTTGGGGGACCACTTGTAAATTTCATATCCTCTTGTTACTCGTTCCATGAATTCACCACAGTGGAAAAGTGGAAAGATCTAGGAGGTGGTGGATGGCAACAGGGTGGTATTAGGAGTAATTAATAAATAACTTTTTTTTTTTACAAAATCTAAATGATAAAATATATGTTATAAATACTAAGGTAAAGGAACACGTATGCAGTTTATACAGAATAAAACTAACTTAATAAGATAAATAATTGCATAGTTTTGTTACGTAGTCCAAAATCAGTCATAAGCCTGAACGTTTGTTTGACACATTTACATAACACATACAGTGGCGCACCAGTTACTGCATGCTGCCCAGCCAGGCTAGAAAGCAGAGTCAGCAGACAAGTTCAAAGGTCAAAGCTCAGACCAGATTTGGAAGCACTGAACGGCCTCCAATTTTTCCGTTTAAAATTTACCTTGATTCCATTTCTACTTTTGGTAAATTCTGTGTTTTATTTTTTATTTATTTTTTCCCCCCTTTTGAGACATTCCATCTTTTCCATTTTCATAGTATGTTCGCCTGTGTGTATGAGGGGGCACTAGGAATCCAAGGGGTGCAAGCCTGATAAAGTTTGGGAATCAGTGTGATAAACAAATCTTGCATAAAATTGTGTGTGGGGGAGGTGCTGTTTAATCGTTGGCTCTCCAGAAAGGTTATTATAAGCAAGTTTAGTCAGTTTTCATTTGCAGTTCACTTTTTTGATTGTAGAAATTTGTTTTTGTGTATTTTTGACATTCGTTTTCAGCAAGGAGAAGACCCCCCCCAACTCCAATGAGTCAAGCCTTGCTCTAGAGATTCCAACCCTATGGTAGTTGCTCAACATGACACCTACCTGTTAGGGTCCCATTTATGGGTTAAATAGAAAAATGTGTTTAGAAAAAAAAAAAATTGAGTATCCATTAAGAATGATTTTCTTTCAAAACTGTCTGCATTAAATGACCCACTGAGGTTGATATGCCATAAAACAAAACAAACCAAACCATCAACATGACACTTGCTGCCTGGACAAGGTAATTTTTGGCCTTGCCTATGCATGAACTTACCCCCAACTCATTAAATTGACCACATGTCAATTACTACCCCCTCCCAAAGGAAGAAGTTAGATATCACTATTCAATTTCAGTAATTTTTGTTAACTTCTAAAAGAATAGCTGTGGTCTTCACAGTTATTGTAAGAAAAAGTTTATAAAAGTAGATTTGCAATATTAGCTGTGTAAAAAAAATTTAGTAATAGTTTGAATCATTTGTATTATTTAGATTATTCGGACTATTGTCCTCATCTTTATTGTTATCTGCACAATGTTTTGACCAATGTGCCCTGTGGCCTTCTTCAGGTATTTCTTGTCGGAATCGGGAACCTTTTTGAACTCGAGAACCCCCTCCTCAAACTTGTGAACCATTTCTTCAAACTCAGGAGGAGAAGGTTCCCGATTCTGACAAGAAATACCTGAAGAAGACTGGAGGGGCACATCGGTCGAAACGCTGTGCAGATAACAATAAAAATGAGGACAATAGTCTGAATAATCCAAATGATCAAGCCTCATCTCAAAAATTCAGAGAAATAGTTTGAATCAATCTAAAATAGTATTATTTAAATTTTTCAGTTTTCTATAACCAAAAATATTTACAGAAAAAAATAAAAATCTCCTTCCAATCAGTCAACCATATTTTTAGATTTTACAAGTACTATGTAACAAACTCTTCTCAATAGAACCTAACACGGAAGACTCCCGGAGCAACTATTCTATGGAGAACTGCAATTTGGGAATCATCCGAGGTACAAGACCAAGAAGCGTTTTAGGGATGTTATCAAAAACAACCTTAAAATACTCAATATAAATACTAATGAGTGGGAGAGGTTAGTTACGAATCATGTGGCTTGGAGGAGACTTGTTTATGGTAGCTGTAAGAGGTTTTAGCACTCCATCTTGAGATGGTCCCTACGTAAGCGGCACATGATTGACGTCATGGACACCTTCCCACATTTAAGCCTGAGTATATATGTGACCTATGTGGCAGGCCCTGCCAGTCGAGGGTTGGGCTTATCAGTCACGTATGTTCGCATACAAGAGGAAGCAGGGGAAGGGGCTCATATGTGTGGCAGGGTGCGTAAAAACAAAGTTGGATCTTTGGGCCTTCTGCGTGTTCACAGTTGAACTACTTGTAGAAATGGCCTTCTTCTGTGAAGAAGTGGCAATCACCATATATACATATATATGATAAAGAAGATGTAGGGGTGACGAGACTTTCGGACCACGCTGTTCATTAATCTAAAGTGTGGTCCGAAAATCTTGTCACCCCTACATATTGTTTTAACTTTCATTATTTTTTGTTTTGATAATATATGTATCCTTGTTTTGCTGTCCTATTCAGATGCAGAGCAAAAGTATTGAGGGTGGGGGCTAGGCTCCCCGAGAGGTCTCCCTCCAACAATTATTGAGAATTGTTATTTTATAATATCAGTAAAAATGCAGTTAGTGAAATACTATTAATAAAGCTTTTGGGGGCAGGAGGGGAAATAAGCAGTGAGAGACCACTCGAGGGGGATTCTCAAATAGTGCCCCTCCCCCACACTCCTCATGAGAATTCATAGAATATTCTTTGGCCCCTTTGCTGTAAATGATTGAAAAATTTTAGGCGTATTAATAACTCAATAAGGAAAGCTTTGAATTCAGACTATTACAACTACAAAAAGAAAATGAAAAATCAGTCAACCATATTTTTAGATTTTAAAAGTATTACTTTAAAAAAAAAAATTAATTAAAAAAACAAACAAAAAAAAAAAAAACAACTTTAGTAGCTCAGTTGGTAGACTAGGAACCTCGCCAACTCAGCAGCATGGGGATCTGTGCACTAAAGTGAGGAGCTCATGATAGGTGAGGCGCTCCACCTCGAACACCAAAAACTCCCTCGCTGTCTTGCTGATACCGATATTAGGCCACCCCAACAACTGAAATATATGTTGTCCACAAAGTTCATGTGCACTTTAAAGTAATAAATTCTCTAAAGTGCACACTGACTTTATGGACGATTGTATATTAAATTAGAAAGACTAACGAAATCAAATAAGAACGGATAAAGATTACACTAATTATATCTTTATTGGTTTCTAATATTATTCATTCATAAGATTGATTTAAATGTTTGTGCCTTGAGTAGTGATATAGTTTTGGTTACAGAAAAACACACTATCTCCATTATAATAAGATACATTTGTATATCCATCTAACTTCCTTTCTCTTTTTAAAAATTACATTTGGTACCTTTTATCATAATTTTTGTATATATCTGTACCATAGATATATACTAGAATTATTTATGTATGTAGGTCAGAGTGGGCCTGGGATTAATGGTGATAAAGGGGTACTCCATATTTATCAGAGCTTCAAAACTAGAACTCATTTTTTTTCTATTTAATCCATAGATGGGACCCTAGCCAGTCCCGATCCCCTAACCACTTCCAATCAGAGTGGACCTGGGAGTAATGGCGATGAAGGAGTACTCCACATTTCTCAGAGCTTCAAAACTAGAACTTCACAATCATCCCCAGGGCATTAAGACACCGCCTTCCAGCACATATTTGATAAGGGGGGGGGGCTTATCAAAGGGTAGGGACAATCATAGGTGCTATAGGTGCCCAGCCGATTGATTGGAAGGGGCCTCTCCAACAACCCATCTAGCCTAAATAAGGGCTGAAGTGGAATGTTGCATGTCATAGACGGCTAAGCATCATAGGTTGCCACCCACAGCCAACAGGTGACCCCATTAGGTGAGAGTAACCCCTCTGCAAAGGTGCAGTTGGTGCATTGTAACATCCCAGCCAACAGGGCTTATGTGATGTAGGTAGAAGTAGGAGTGCAGAAACATGAACACAGTTGTTTTTTGGCTTTGTCAAACTTCTGTATTACTTTTATTTCTTGCTTGCATGTGCATAGGTAGTCAGGTCATAGAGAAAAAGAACTGACTAATCTCTTAATGACAAGGCTCCTCCATCTATCTATACATATATAAAGGGCAGTTGGTGTGTGTGTACGTATGTATGTCTGGATGAAACTATGAAAATAAAACAATTAATGACAAAATGAATATATATATACACATTAGATATCACTGGTTCTTTTTTTTTGTGCAAAAATTATGAAGATTTGATTTATATTTACAAAGATATCAAAAAATTAAAATATGCATAATAAAAATGGATCTGTGAGACTAAGTTGCTAACCATTACACCACGATTTTTTTGTCTCTCCCCCCTCTACTCAGGTGATGCTGGGTAGCTGCTTCTAGTACATATATGATGGGCAGTTGGTATGTATGTATGTCCGGATGAAACTACAAAAATAAAACAATTTACGACAAAATAAACATATATACACATTAAATATCACCGGTTCTTGCTTTTTGTGAAAAAATTATGAAGTTTTGATTTATATTTGAAGGTATTTAAAAATCAAAATATACATAGAAATAGTATTGAAATTCTACTTAAAAAATGTTCAGCATTTGTAAATCTCAAAAGTAAACAAATCAATACACTAGGGTTTCTCCCCACAACCCAGGTGATGCTGGGTAGCTGCTTCTAGTTCTAACTAATATCTTCATCCTGTTACTCGCAGGGACTGTGTCCAAGACCCGCTCTTATTTTTATAGATTATCATTATTTATTTATTATTTACTCATTTCCTTACAGATAAACAAATAAATAAGGTTGGTTGGTTGGGCTTAAGGCAGGTCAAACTTATTGGATCATTTTATGCCGAAGACATTTCTTTAAACTCATTTTTTCTATTTAATCCATAGATGGAACCCTAACATATACTACCACTCTGGGTCAGAGTGGATCTGGGAGTAATAATTATGAAAGGATACTCCACATTCCCCAGAGCTCCAGAACTGGAACTTCAGAGTTTAACGTCACACCTAAGACAACCACCTTCTAACACACATGATAAAAAGGGTTGGGACTTGCCATAAGAGCAATATAGTTGGGACAATCATATGGGTGCTAGGGCTTGACATAATTATCCAATTGATTGGAAGGGGCCTCTTCGACTGTCCATCTAGCCAAAGTAAGGACTAAAGTTTTGCATGTCATGGACTGCTCAGCCACACCTGGGTTCCATCCTTAGGCATCATGGGTCACCCACCACCCTCAGCTAACAGGTGGCCCCATTGGGGGGAAATATTTAAGGTGATTAGATCAGTTTGGATTTAACTGTTGTTCCTTCTGGCATGAAGTCCTCTATCGAAGTGTCAACTGCCATGGTCTCCCAAACACTGAGCATAGTCAGCTCTGCCTTCCTCAAGGTGGCTGTTGATTGGTCAATTATCAACTAGCACCACAGTTGATCTTCATCAAACAGGCAATTTACCAAGGGTAGATAACTCAGTTATTCTAACATTAATGTTTTGTTTTATTTTCATCTGTTGACCAATAAGTTCTGAAAATTTTAGTATTTAATAATTTGTTGTCTTTCAAAAGATTGTTATTATTTATGAAATGTCACATCATTTAAAAAAGAATTTTTTTTTTTTTCATTTTTTTTTTCCGTTTAAAAATAAACTTCCTAAATAAGTTTTGAAAAGAGTTTTCTTCATTTCTTTCTTTTACTCATTTGTCTGTCTACTTTCTCTAACTCCTTTTCATCCTATTCCTTTAAAGCAGTGCTTCCCAACCTTTTTTGGCTGAACTTGCACAAAGGTGTAAAAATTAGATTGACCCAGAAAAAACAGAACCCAAATTATTTATTTATTTTCCCATCAAACTAACCTTAAACCCCAACCCTAAACACCCCTAGTTAAAATTAACCGTTTTATTACAAAATTTGTGGGTTCTGTTTTTTCTGGGTCACCTTAATTTTGACAACTTTGTACAAGTTCAGCCCTTTTTTCTATTTCCACAGCCTTAAAAGTGTTTTGCTCTGACCTCACACCCATACAATTTATATGTTTGTTCAAAAATATAGAATGTGAATCCATACTACAGTTTTATCAAAAGATCATATATATTTCACTCTTTAAATCTAATATAATATGTAATATGTTCTTCGACATGATGAAGGGTTATGATAATAATCGGAAATAAAGAAACGAAAATATAAATAATATTAATTACAAAAGAAAAAAATTTAAATTTGAACAGCTGCCTCTCGCACACCCTGGAATGATGCTTGCACCCCCCCTCCCCGCTGGGGTTGCGGGCACCCCTGGTTGGGAACCCCTGCATTAAAGCAAATGATAAACATCTGATGTATAGCATTATCACTCACTCTTTCTCTCTTCCTTCTCTTTATTCTTTCCTTTCAATCAAGGTAATCTGAACATTAGCTACATAAAGAAAAAGAGTAACTTCCCCTTGTTTGTTTCACTTTGAGGAAGCCGTTTGTTTTGGCCATTTTCATTTCACCGTAAATCTACACTGAAAATACGAATTTGTTTGAATCATTACAACTGCATATTTTAACACAAAAATATCATAAAATATGTTCTTAATTGTGCGTGTGCATTATTTGAAATGAACTTAATTGTTATTAAGAACACATTTTATGATATTTTTGTGTTAAACATGCAGTTGTATTGATTTGAACAAATTCGTATTTTCAGTGTAGATTTACGGTGAAATGAAAATAGTTGACCAAAACAAATGGTTTCCTCAAAGTGAAACAAACAAGGGGAAGTTACTCTCATTTATGTAGCTAATGTTCAGATTACCTCAATGAAAATGGAATAGTCCATTATTTATCTGAGGTGATGACAGGGCATAACATTTGAAACACATGTTCATGTCTTAATTCATCAATATTTTGGATACTCTAACTAGAAAATTAAAAAAAAAAAAAATACATACTAAGACATTATTAAACAACTCACAAAGAATTCAGAAGACACACACACAATTATAAACTGTATCATTACACTGTGCAAACAATTATTATTAGATAGAAATAATTACTTCAAACCATTATATTATTATTAACCATTATAGTATTAGATAGGAAAACAGCACCCCATGAGGAAGCAGCTGTATGGCCACCTGCCCCCTATCTCACAAACCATCCGAATGAGATGGACAAGACATGCTGGAGAAGCAAGGACGAGCTCATAAGCGACATTCTCCTTTGGAAGCCAACACATGGACATGCTAATGTGGGCCGCCCACCAAGGACCTACATTGACCAACTCTGCGAGGATACTGGATACTGCACAGAGGACCTCCCTGGGGCAATGAATGACAGAGAAGGTTAGCGAGAGATTGTCATAGATATCCGTGCTAATTGCACGACATGGTGATGATTAGATTGGAATACTTGAAACCATACGACTGTGTATTAGTGTTAGGTTTGCTTGGAGACTGAAACTTTACTTTTTAAAGAAATATCAAATTACATGGAGGTACTGAAAGATTAAGTACTGATACTCAAAATTAAATATTGCACTTGTACCAATTTTTGAGGAAATGGAATCAAAGATTGCAGACAAAAGTGCAATTAAAAATCCTCGAGTTTTGCAACATTTGGTCAAAAGATTCATCACTATTGAAGTCAGTCAGTTAGACAGTCAACAATTGGTTTGACTGGCCAAGCCTAACATGAAGTTACTAGTTCATTAATGAACCCACTATAACAGCTTAAATAATTCCTGCCACTGCTGCCAGGAAGAGTCCATTAAGCTGAGGAGGTGTTTGACTGTTCTACTGTCCAATAGTTAACAATCTGTAACAGTCATTTCCAGACTGCAGGTTCAATCCTGGCTAAGGGTGAAAGTAACACAGAATAACAATTATCAGTATTCTACAATCAGCAAATCTAAGAATTTCAATATTTAAAGCAGAGAATGTTGTCATTTTATTTTATCAAAATGAAGAATTTATGACTAAAATTCAAAAAAATATGCCCCCTCCCCTTATAATTAGTCATGGCTCTGAAGTGCTGTTTTACCTCATGAATTAAGCAGTAACAAAGTTTCTAAATTCTCTGGTACGAATACTTACTTATCAACAGATATCAATATCTTTCGCTCTCTTTAGCCTCAGTAACAGGAAACAGTTCCAGTCTGGACAAACAAGAAGAACTACAAATAACCATTTTCTTTTTTCTTCACCCATATACCACTGCCCAGTAGGGGAGGTCGATTTTCACATTTTTAAAAAATATCAAATTACACGAGTCACCAAAAGTTGTGTATTGGTTGTTTAAGTTCTGATACCAAAAATTAGATCTTGAACTTGTACTAATTTTTGAAGAAAATGCATATTACTACTGTAAACTGTTCATGTTCCTGACACTAATACATTATTCTGTGTACTTGACATGAGACTTTGATGAGCTGTGGTGCACCTGAGCACTGTACACAATAAATTTCATTATTATTATTATTAGACAAAAATGCATTGAAAAATCTTTGGTTTTGCAACATTTGGCCAAAACTTGATCAGCAAATCTAATAAGCAGGGAATGTAGTCATTTCATTTTAGGAAACTATGAAAATAAAACTTGATGACAAAGTGTATATATATATATACATTCACTATCACCAGATCTTGCTTTTTGAGCAAAAAGAATGAAGATTTGATTCATATTTGTGAAGATCAGTAAAAAATAAAATTCAAATGATGACAGCATGGAATTTATTTATATATTTTTTTTCTTAGGTAAAAGTACTGAGCGTAAGTTGGGTTAGTGAGCATCATAGAGAAGATTAGCCAAGGCCTACGGAGGTCTCAAACTTCACCTATGATGTGTAGGATGCAATTTTCTTAGCCAAAATTTTTGGACAAAAGTGCATCCTTTGTGCCATCAAATATGGTACATGAAACACCAAAATTTGTGTATTGGTCAATTAAGTTCTGATACCCAAAATTAGATTTGAACTTATACCAATTTTTCAAAGATCATAGATGAATATGCACTGAAAAAAATCCTCGAGTTTTGCAACATTTGGCCAAAAGTTGATTAGAAAATCTAACAATTTCAGTATTTAAACCGGGGAATGTTGTCATTTTATTTTGTCAAAATGAAATGAACTAATGAAACATCACCATCCAACCTTGATAGAAAATACATTTGTTATCCACCAATTTCTGAAACATAGTTCTTGCAGATCTTCATATTTTTCCAACTTATGCTGCTGCGCCTGGTCAAAATTTTTTTTCAAAAGGGACCCTTAACTCAATGACAAAAACTTTAAAACTTTTAAAATGGTGCCCTCAACTAGCTACAATTCATCCATCTATTCTTTAGTCTTTTTGTTAGAATCCTTGTCACCATTTTGGGGGTTCAGCTCTTTTGTTCACAGAATCTAATTGGTTAATCCTAGTCTGTAGGTTTCCTCTGTAATAGACAAGTCCAATCTTGTAGTGCGTTGGTAATCCTAGCAGAAAGTTCAGCAGAAATTGATTCGAGGATAGTTGGCCTATTTTTACCAGAAGTGCTTAGTGATGTTGGGAAAGTTCATAAATAGAAGTGACGATTTTGTGTACATCTTATACATTATAGATAATGAGGAGTGAAAGATTTAAATAAATCTGACAAAATGTGGTTGAGAATAGAGGATACCTCCATGGACTGAATAAAGGTTGAGGTTCAAAGTTCTGTGATGGCTCCCGATTACAACAAGAAGGTTCCCGAGTCCGACAAAAAATACCTGAAGAAGGCCAGAGGGCACATCAGCCGAAACATTATACAGATAACAATGAAGATAAATAATACTAATTCTGGTGCTGTTTTTATGACTGTTGTAATGCATGTGTTCAGAAATTGGAATTATATTGCGGCACCTGATAATGACTGGAGAGTGGACCGATCAAAAAAAAAAAAAAAAAAAAAAAAAAAAAATCAATGAATCCTTTCTCCTATTGGTTTTTTTTTTTTTTTAAATCACTTTTGCCCTCCCCACTTTTTGGCTACCGTGGATACCCCAGACTAAAAAATCAGGCTTGTATACGTCTGTTGATGGAAATGGGAGAAGTATATTGAGAGCAATTTCAGCCAGTCTAAGGATACTCGTCTCTTGCTTTTATCCAGAAGTATTCCAAAGATGCTGCAGATGTAAAGGCTACCTTCCTTGTAAAAGAACTAGTGCTACTATTTAATCCATAGCTGGAGGGATAAGGGGGTTCAGTCTGCCCTACTATTTACCCATAGCTGGAAGGAGACTAGATGGATTTATGCTTTTTCCAAAAGCATTAGCATAAAGTGGAACATAAACAGCTTTGACCAAAATTTTAACTCTGGTTAACAATTCCATATCCTACGACGATAATCATTACACTAAGTATGTAATATAACTAAAACAATGAAATGATGAAAGTCAAATTCTTATTACAATTAATTTGTACACAATTAAATGGTTTCAAGTATTCCTATCTAACACTAATAATTATTTTTGATGATAATAATGATAATAATAATTTACTAGTGAGTACCATGGATATACAACATTATGATAGTTTGACTATTACAATGTTAGATATACTTACTTAACTCATTGCCTACCAAATTTCCCTCATGGCTGTACCCAATTTTCTTGGTATTTTTTACCTGTATAATGGGATATTTCAAAGTTCACTATCTATTCACCTTAGAAATCATTCTATTCAAATAAAGTTTTATTATTATTGTAATCCGAGTCCTTCTGTTCAATTATAATGAACTAACCATCAGTTTTTTTACTTTGCTTCAGAGAGCCACTGTGAGTGGCCTAAAGTAGGCAAAGACTTAATAGATTTGAATTCAGAGTTTTCCTTCGACCGGTTTGGTTTGGTTTCTTTGTTTAATGCCATATAAGCCTTTGTGGGTTATTTAATACCAAAGCCACCCTTGTAAAAGAACTAGTGGTACTATTTAATCCATAGCTGGAGGGATTAGGGGGTTCATGCCTTTCCCACAGTCCAACATGTTAGCCATTACACCACGGGGACTCCCACTCTCCTAGACTGGTTGCCATACTAAGGTTAAAGAGTCCAGTCTGCCCTACTATGTTGCCATATCTGGAAGGAGAATAGTTGGATGCATACCTTTCCCAAGGGTATTAATGCTATGTGAAACTTTTTAACTTGGTTGGTTGGATTTTACGGCATGCCAACCCTTGTTGGGTAATTTTATGCCAAAGACGTTTTGTTTTACTCATTCTTGATGGGTACTCAATTTTTCTTTTTTTAAACACATTTTTTCTCTGGGTCAGAGAGATGAAGGGTTACTCCACATTCCCCAGAGCTTGAATCTCACCATCAGATAGAGTTTAACATACACAGGACATTAAGACCCTCAGCCACGGCCTTCTAGCACATATGATTTTAACTTGGATAACCATGTTCATTTACTATGATGATAACCATTACACCACAAGCGCCAAGTACTTAGCTAAACCAGCCCTTAATACCCTGAGTTGGAAGAGTGACAAAACTAATAAAAAGATTAAAAGTTTACAGTTACAAGAAGAGATTTGAGAAATTAGCAATCTTGAGCCTTGAGATGTTTTACTGACTGAGCTAAACTGGCCATAAACGAGCAAAATATTCTTTAAGAAACAGTCTTTCTCCCAAGTAATATATATAACAACATATAATAACATATATATATAATATTATATATCATATATATGAAGTAAAAAAGTAAAGTCGTCGGGGCGGCCTAAAGTCAGTATCAGCCAATCAGCGAGGAAGTCTATCCCCTTTTCACTAGTGCTAGACCAAGGAGATTGTTTTTGCATCTGAGGTGGAGCGCCAAACCTACCATCAGCTCCTTTACCGCAAAGATCCCTGTGCTACTCATACGCTGAGTTGGCGAGGACCGGGATCGAACTAGGAACCCCGTGGTTTCTAGCCGAACGCTCTACCGACTGAACTAATCCGGCCCCATATAATATTATATAATGATATATAGCACTAACATATATATATGATAATATATAGCACTAACATATATATATGTATAATATTATATAATAATAACACATATATATATAATATTATATAATAATAACACATATGTATAATATTATATAATAACATATATATATATATATATATTATATAATATAATATATATTATATAATACATATATATATATATATATATAATAACATATATATAATATTATATAATAACATATATATATATATATATATATATATATAATGATAACATATATAATATTATATAATAACATATATATATAATATATATAATATTATATAAAATAACATATATATATATAATATATATATATATATATAATATTATATAATAATATATATATTATATAATAATATATATAATATTATATAATATAATAATATTATATATAATATTATATAATAATAACATATATATATAATATTATATATATATATATAATATTATATAACAACAATATATATAATATTATATAACAACAACATATATATAATATTATATAACAACAACATATATTATATATAATATTATATAATAATAACATATAATATTATATAATAATAACATATATATATATATGATATTATATAATAATAACATATATATAATATATATAAACCAGACCCTAACTTACCTATTAATTCCTTTAATTTGCAAATTCTTTTATTTTAGGATGAAAAGTGAATTCCACCCATTGAATGTGTTATTAAAAGCACCTTACAAAAAAAAAAGGGTTAAAAAACCTAAATTCCATAATTTGAACCTTGTCGTTACAAGGCTGATGCTCTACCAACTGAGCTAATCTGGCCTTAAATGAGCAAAGTTTTCTTTAGGAAGCAGTCTTTCTTCCAAATATGTGCTGTCATATATACACGGTGGTCCAAAAAAAACAGAATCTAAATTCTGTTTTTTTTTGTGAGGGATTCCCCCCCCCCCCCGTATATATATACTATTACTGATGCAGACTACCAGCACAAAAAAAAACATAATCCAAATTCTGTTTTTTTGGGTCTCCCTGTATATAGTTATTTACTAAGCTTAGCTTAGATGTGGCACAAGGCCAGGAGTATGGGGTGCTCAATGAGAAGCAAACTCGTTAACAATGGTCTGCAAATTTAACTCTTAACAATCTGTTGAGAATTTTGAGAAGTCCAGAGCTGCCCCATTCCTCTAAGGATTTATCAATAAATGGCTAAAAATGGCCTTTTCATTTACCTGTTATTTCCCTTAAATCAAAAACTTCTAAATATGTTTAATATTACATTTAAACAGTTTGGGGTAGATTAGAAAAATTAATGGGACTTCCAGCCAGGTGGAATGAGGCTGTATAGGATGTTAAGAGTTAACTTGCTAACCATTACACCATGTGAGGTGCCCCTGTCATATTATGGACTCTCTCGTCGATTTTCGACGATGAGAGTTCATACAATGAACAACCAACACAATGATTTGTTTTATAGTGGTGAAGGCTTGTGTTGGACCATCCGCACTTTTTGGCACAGTTGATAGGAAAGAATTGGTGCACGAATGCCACAAACCCAATCAACGACTGACCTCAGGAATTTTGAATTCAGAGTTTTCCCTATCCTAGACTGGTTACCTACCCAAGGTTAAAGAGCCCAGTCTGCCCTACTATTTTACACATAGCTGGAGGGAGAATATATGGATTCATACCTTTCCCAAGGGTATTAGTGCTATGTGAAATGCAAACAGCCTTGTCTGGGATTTGAACTCGGGTCGACAAGTCCATTTCTAACCATTATGCCACGCGCTTCCCCTGTCATTTATATATATATATATATATATATATATATATATATATATATTGGGAGAATATGTGCTTAATTGAAGTCGTACCTAATTTTGAAAGTTAATTAACTAATAATTAATTAATTAGGCGGGCATACCTAATCAAATGTAAGGCTAAACAAATCGAGAAAAATCAATCTCTGTATGTACATTTCGGCCTATTAGGCCTCATCAGCAGAGCTATAGATAGGAAGACCGCCTTGTGCGTGATTCGAACCCTGACTGTCAAGCTGACAGGCGAGGACCATAACCCCTACACCAACCGGACTTTCTTAGATTTTTCGTTTTCTTAACAGGCATTTTGTTGTGATAAAGGGTAGCAAGCATGCTGCCTGGAAACCAATGGTAACAATTGCACCTTAATTATTAGTTAATTAACTTTCAAAATTGGGTACAACCTCAATTAAGCACATATTCTCCCAAAAATTGTTGGCTAAAAAAGCCATATTAAAACACATCATTTGTGTATTTACTTCTCATATATATATATATGTTAGTCCTTTGTTGGTATTGGAGAATTGAGAATAAAGTGCTCGATTACTTTTGCTAGGAGTCAAAGCCTACATCTAGATAAAAAGATCAAAGGAAACATAAGAAGGCATAGACCAACACGAAAAGTGAAATACACGCTAAATAACATCAAGATTCAAACACAACCAAAATAAACACAAGATGTTCATAAGGAAACAATGACCAACAAAAACAGTAGTCACATACACATATATAAATGAAGAGACGTTCCATATATTTCTTAACAGGCATTTTGTTGTGATGAAGGGTAGTAAGCATGCTGCCTGGAAACCAATGGTAACAATTGCACCTTAAATGTATTGTACACTATATATATATATATATTAATGTGTATGGTTGGCACTAGTATACTAGAAAAAGTAATAGTAATCCAACGTACAGTGTTATTAGAAGAGTGCTCAATATATGTGATAGAGCGTTGATAGTTGAATTAAAAAAAAAAAACCCAAAAAAACAAACTATTTCGTTTACCTGATGAATGCTTTTTAGCAGGAAACCATTGGTAGTAATATGTTTCCCAAATAAATGAATAAAAGCTAAAACTTATTTGTCACTTCATTCAACTATATATATATATATATATAAACTGGCACATAGATAATCTACTAATTCTTTTTGCAAACTCTTTTATTTTATGGTCGAAAGTTCATTCCACCCATTGAATGTGTTGCCAAAAGTGCCGTACTAAAAGGATTAAGAAAACCTAAGAAGTTCTATAATTTTTCATTTGGTTAAAATGAAATTAGTTATCAGCTTTTAATAGTCCCAAATATGAAATATAAACAGAATTAGTAGTTTTAATTATTAAAGAAGAAAAAGAAGAATACAATTACTTCATTAGTTGTTGGTCTTAGATGAGACCATTTAAAATCTCCAGGTAATAACACCATGTCACTTTTATTTTAAAAGTTAATGAAAAACTTGGAAACCTAGGACTCAGCCTCGGCTTCCAGTGGTGTCACAGGGGTAATTCTGAACAACTCGCTTTTGAAAGGGTTAATTAAAATTATAATTACAGAAGCAAGAGTTGAATATGGGGGCTAAGTGATGGTTATGAGAGCAATATTTTGACAATGCTGTGCAAATCAAAACATTCTGACCAGTTTTTTTTTGTTTTTTTTTTACCCAATCTCATATTTTGAATATGCTCTTTTTAAAAATTTCACAAAAAAAAAAAAAAAAAAAAAAAAAAATTATCAAGGCTGTAGAAAAATGATAATAAATTGGGGGTTGGGGAGGGATTTTAAAGAAGAATACTTGCTCTTGCAAATTTTAATTAAAAGATGAAAAATAACTTTTCAAAGATCTCAAGGACAGATGAAAAAGATTTTTGGGTTCTTTTCAAGATAAATTAGTCATCTGCCCTTGGTACCTCCATCCGTGTTTTTAATAATTTAGAATTTCAATAAATATTGCTTCTTTTTTTTTTCCCAATTCATAAGTACCATTGATAATGGGCCTCACCAACTCGAGGTTATTGCATATACTTATCAAATCTATAAACTTCAGCCACCATTTCTTATGGTACCAACCTTAATTTATATTTTTACATATATTAAGATATTTCAATAATTTGTTTGGTTTGGTTTACGGCATATCAACCTCAGTGGGTCATTTAATGTCAATAAAGTTTTGAAATAAATCAAATCTTAATGGATAATACAATTTTGTTTATCAACTCATGTTTTTCTATTTAACTCATAGATGGGACCCTAACAGGTACTACCACTCCGGGTCAGAGTGGACCAGGGAGCAATGATGATGAAGGGGTGCTCTACATTCCCCAAGCCTCCCAAACTGGAACCTCACCATCAGATAGAGTTTAACGTCATTCCCAGGACATGTATACCCTCAGTCACCGCCTTCTAGCACCCATATGATAAAAAGTGGTTGGGGCTTGCCATAAGGACAATAGGGTTGGGAAAATCATATAGGTGCTAGGGCTTGACATGACCAGCCGATTGATCGGATCAATAATTTGTGTCATTTAGCTCATACAACTCCGCTGAATTTACATTAAGAGCTAGTTTAGCTCAGTCGGTTGAGCATCTACCTAGGTTTTGGATTTGATACTGGCCCTCGCCAACTCAGCACATGAGTAGCATGGATTGGATCTGTGTGGTAAAGCACTGGGAGCTTATGGTAGATGTGGCACTTCACTTCAGACACAAAAACAATCTCCTGAACTAGCACTAGTCAAAATAGGATAGACTCCCTTGCTATCCAGCTGATACCAACAATAGGCCACACTGCTTACTTTGCTTCTTACTTATGTTCCTAGTAAAATTTATAATAGTCAGGGTGTGATAAAAGAAACATAGACCTTTTACTCCCACCAAGAGTGGCGGCTAAATAGCTTATATATATATATATATATATATATATATATATATATATATATATATATATATATAGGTTACATATACATAATGTTACATGAACAAACAATGTGTAAAAAGGGGTACTAGTAAATAGTTAGAAAAGTCTTACTGGTATCTTCAATGGTTCTTATATCAAAACATAGACCCTGTACTCCCACCAAGAACAGCGGCTAAATAACTTCTACCTTCGCTGCCTTAGATGTATACTGGGCATCACCTGGAGGGACAGGATCACTAACACAGCAGTTCTACAGAGAGCCCAACTTCCCAGCTTGTGTTCTCTACAGAGAGCCCAACTTCCCAGCTTGTGTTCTCTACGGAGACAACATCATCTCCGATGGCTAGGTCATGTTTGTTGGATGGATGATGGACGAATCCTGAAAAACATCCGCTATGCAGAGCTTTCGTCTGGTAAGAGACAGATTGGTTGTCCCTAGCTGCATTTCAAGGATGTCAGCAAGAATGATCTCAGGTGCATTGGCATTGCCTTTCCGCTGAGAAAATTTGGCTCAGGACCACCCTCAATGGCGGCAGGCTCTCCGTAGAGGACAGTTTATGTCTGAAGTCACCCTGACACAACACCATGAAGTTAAGAGGTCCAGAAGAAAGCAGTGGCAACAAAGCACCGGCACATCAACATCTTCAGAAACAGCCTTCAAATGTGACATCTGTCATTCAAACATTGGACTTTACAATCATAGGAGGTGCAGTAACTTCAGGGGCACAAAAACTATATTATAGTCTTCCAAGACTGAAATTCCAATAAAAAAAAAATAAAAAATAAAAAATAGGGAATTTCAGAGAGGTAGTGGGGTGGGGACTTGAAAAACATAAAAATAATTATTGGCTTCAACTAGATTGCTTGGTAACCACAAGACAAAATACAGGCAATTCACATATATGTATTTACCCAACCTCTCCGCATGAGTAGGATGTGACACAAGGTTCATTTTTATAGGTTTGTATTCAGAGTTTTCCTTCTCCTAATCTAATTGCCTAAACAAAGTTAAAGAGCCCAATCTGCCCTACTATTTACCCATATTTATTTAACCCAGTTTTGTTAAAACCAGTATGCAAATTAACCACACCATATACTATATAAACCTTTATTTCTTAGTGATACATTGCATAATTTCAAATGCACTAATAACATGAGCTGTTTTGAGGCAAATCTATCTCAGATCTTCATAGGGACATTGTTAATAAACAAAGATTTATTTTATTCTATGTATTAATGATTTTGACTATGAATCAAATACTCATTGATAAACTTATGCAATTCCTGAGGGTATTGTGATATAGTTTCAGTTATAGGCAGACACCAAATCTCCATTATAATAAGATATAATTTAGAATTATTTGTATTATTCGGACTATTGTCCTTATCTTCATTTTTATCTGTAAAACATTTCGGCCAATTTGCCCTCCAGCCTTCAAGTATTTCTTGTTGGACTCGGGAACCTTCTCGTAATCGGGAACATTCTTGTCATAATTGGGAGCCATCACGGAACTTTGAACCTAACCCTTTATTCAGTCCACGGTGGTATCCTGTTCTCATTCCGCTAACCATAGCTGGGGTACAGGTGTTAAGCTGTGTTAATTATCATTCTATGTTACTGCTGCCCCTGACCAGGATTGAACACGCAGTCTAGAGATAACTATCACTTAGAACTGTCTTAACCTAACTCCTTTATCCACTAGGCCATGTCTCCCGAATACGGCAAGAAGGTTCCCGAGTTCGAAATGAAAGTTTCAGAGTCAGAGACAGTTCCCAAGTCCGACAAGAAATACCTGAAGAAGGCCAGAGGGCAAATCGTCCGAAACGGTGTACAGATAACAATAAAGATGAGGACAATAGTCCGAATAATCCAAATAATACTAATCATCAAGCCTAATCTAAAAAATTCAGAGAAATAATAAGATATAATTTATTATGAACTTATTTCATTTTGGATGAAAAAATGGTCAAAAATCATAAACGGCACTTGACTCATTTTTTTTTTATTTCTCTGGGCAAAGCATAAACTAATTAAAATAATTTTATTCATTTTTCAATTTTTTTTTTTTTCATTTTCTTTTACAGTTACTTGATCTTTGTTTTAGTAATCTTTCCATATTTGATTGAAAACAGAACGATCATCTCCTATTACTGCTGCTGCTTTCATGGCATACCCTTCAAAAAATATTTAAGAATTGAACAAAAAGCAGGAGGGGGGATATTAAAAATGAATGAATATTTAAAAAAATAAAAGGGTTAAATTTTTTACTTTTAAATATCAAATGAACAACCAAAACACAAAAAGAAAAAAAAAATTGCTTGGATGTGATTATTTTTGTCATAAGACTCCATACTTTTATTTGGCTGTATTTTTTAGATGAGGCTTGATGTGAATAATTTTGATGCTTTGAACTGTTGTCCTCATCTTTATTGTGGTATGTATAAACACAACGTTCAGGCTATTGTATTCTCAGACCTTGTTCAGGTTTTCCCTGTTTAAACTAAAGTCGTCTAAACGCAACATTCAAGTCACTGTATACTTGGGTCCTGTTCAAATGTACCCTGTTTACCTTAAACTGAACAAGACCAGAGGATACAGTGGCCTGAACGTTGTGTTTATACATACCACAATAAAGATGATGACAACAGACCAAAACATCAAAATTATTAATATTTTTAAGTTACTTTCATCTTAAAAAGTAAATTACCAGCCATGTTTCTAGAAATCATCCTCCATAAACATGGATTTAAAAAAAAAAAAAAAATCATACATTATTTATTTAAAAAAAAGACATAAAAAAAAAGAAATGCCTAAAATAAACTCTCCCAACCCCTGACTGATTCTAACCGTTATTTGTGTAGATAAATCCTCAAAAGATTCTCTGTCCATTTCAGGACCAGAGTTGCCAGGAATTCTTTCAAATTGTCATTTGTTCTAAAAGTAACCAGAGCAGATATTTATACAGGGTACCACCAAAATACGTCACGTGATCAGTTTAGGCCATATTGAAGGAAAAAGCATAAATATTTTTGGACTTATTTTTTTAATCCCCCAAAAAAGAAATAACGAATATAAAGAGTTGTTACAAACAAAAATAGTTAATTCAAAGATCAAATCATCCGATTGGGGAAAAATTACTCACTGTTATCTTGAAAAATAACTAAAACAGTCAGTTTTTTTTTACACCAGTGTCAGTTTCTTTATTGATATTTTTTAGCAGAATTTTGTATTTATCGTTCTTTTACTAAAAAGCTATCACATTGAAACTTATAAAAATCTTCTGATATAATTATTCAGATTATTATCTTTATAGAAAAAAAAGTAAAAATCATTTTTTGTCGGTTCATTTTTTCATATTTCATAAAATAAAATAGGGTGGGTAGACCTCGTTAAAAATAATATTTCCTTATATATTTTAGGAAAAAACTCTCTTTGGCCCCATAAAAGAGGGTTTGAGAGACAAACATTATTCCAGTCACGGTAGTGAAGAAGTGGCTCAAAGAACAGTCAACCGAATTTTACGAGGCAGGGTTACATTTTCTCATTCAAAAGGTGGAAATTGCTATTGAGAGAAATGATGACTATTTGGAGAAGTAGGGTTGTGAATCACAGAGGACCAGCTTTATTTTGATATATGATATATGTTCCTGTTGGTAACTATACCTGTCCTAAACAAAATGACATTACTTTTTGACTCAACCTCGCACCTATATTTTTCTTCAAACTCTGCTCTTGTGACATGGGTAATGGAATATGTAAATTTACCCATTTTCCAGAACATTCTAATTTTGGTAATCCTTAACTTTTTCCTCGTAAATTCCTACCATAAAATAAACTGAACCCTCATTTTATGTCCGTGTTTTTGCAATAAATGTTTTATTTTTCTTGCACCCGTTATTTTACAATACTAAATATATTTTCTGGTAATCCGTAACTTTTTCCTCGTAAGAAAATATATTTAGTATTGTAAAATAACGGGTGCAAGAAAAATAAAACATTTATTGCAAAAACACGGTCATAAAATGAGGGTTCAGTTTATTTTATGGTCGGAATTTTCAAGGAAAAAGTTTAGGATTATCCTAATTTTTTCTGTCTTTTCAGAAAGTGTCTCAAGAGTGGCCTCCCCCAGGCAACACCTGCCCTTTTGATTTAAAGGGGCAAGGCTGGATTTATTGCCCAGTGCCTGAGTCGCTTCAATAGAGGAATGGCCGAAGGGATCCACACAATTTTTTTCACTAGAGCTCTACCTCAGACGCTAAAATAATCTCCTTTGTCTAGCGCTAGTGAAAAGGGATAGACTTCCTCGCTGTCTGGCTGATACTGAAATTAGGCGGCCCTGACGACTTTACTTACTTATACTTGAAGTAACAGAGGAAGTAAGTAATCAAGAATCAATGTTTACTTATGAATCCATGTTAACACAGACAACAACATGTTAGAATAATCCGCCATCTTTATTCTAACAACTGAACAACAATAGTGATGAAGGGGTACTCCATATTCCCCATAGCTCCAGAATTGGAACTTCACTATTAGATGCAGCTTAACTTATGGGGATTTTCCTCCCCCCCCCCCAACAAACTCCCATCGGCCTTCACCGGAAAAACCCTCCGTGCATGTGCGACAAAAAGACACCCTTCCAACTCCAAAAAGAATCCCTCGGCCATTCGAGTTGAGGCCTTTACTGAGTGTAGTCGCTTCCTCGGCCAGGGGCGTATCCCCTTGCCACGGATTACTATGACCCGGTCAATAAAGCCTAAGTCATGAAACTACCTCCTGCTTTTGTCTCTTCCTTTTTGTTCCTTAAATTCCTTCTATTCAGCGCGACCACCAAATCAGATTGGATAAAAAGCAAAAACCCAAAAGAACACGAACCAAGAATATCCAACTACATTTAAACCTTAAAACACCCAAACCAATTCCTACCACACAAACTTCAGACCCAGGACATATTTACTTGTGATCATATTCGTAGTAGATATAAAATTACTTCTTTCTAAACAAATATTTTTTTTTAAACTGATAATAAAGTTTATACATGATAATAATGTTTAGACATAATAATAGTGTAGTGGTTAAAAAGCTAGTCTCGAAGATCCATTACAACTGAATAGCAAGTCCATTCCTCACTGGATGCCCCATACTTGCGACCTTGTGACTCATCACCCCGTAGTGAATGGGTTGGGTAAATAGCTACATGATATTTTTTAGATTTATATAGAAAAAAGTAAGGGACATAACTACGTATTAACAATTACTAAGTTAGATAACCAGCTCTGTACGGATACTGGATGCTGCACTGAGGACTTGCTGTGGGCAATGAATGATAGGGATGGTTGGCGAGAGATTGTAATGGATATTCATACTGCTAGCACGACATGATGATGATGATGGAACTATTAAAACAGCAACAACAGGATTTGAACTTGGGTCGCCATGTCCATTTCCTAAGATGATACCCGTGTACACCACACCCCTCCACCTATCTTCCTATGTATGTATCAATGTCAGTATACTGTATATATATATATATATATATATATATATATATATATATAGAGAGAGAGAGAGAGAGAGAGAGAGAGGGGGGGAGGAGCGTGGCATAATGGTTAGAGTCGAGTTCAAATCCCAGACAATGCTGTTTGCATTTCACATAGCGCTAATACTCTTGGGAAAGGTATGAATCCATATATTCTTCCTCCAGCTATGGGTAAAATAGTAGGGCAGACTGGGCTCTTTAACCTTGGGTAGGTAACCAGTCTAGGAGAGGGAAAACTCTGAATTTAAAATTCCTGAGGTCAGTCGTTGATTGGGTTTGTGGCCTTTCTTGTGCACCAATTCTTTCCTATCGACGGTTCCAAAAAGTGCGGATGGTCCAACACAAGCCTTCACCACCATAAACAAATCACTGTGTTGGTTGTTCACCAAATAAACACTCGTGCGTCGAAAATCGACGAGAGACTCCATTTTATATATATATATATGACAATTCATGCAAACTCCAGGAACAAACATTGTGTCTTGTGCAGTCTGTAAGTCAGCTTCTGGTCTTAAGAGACACATGGTGGTGCATAAGCATCAAATTTTATAATCTGATCCATCTGATACAATGGGAAGGACGTCCTTCCTATGTCATATTTGCATCATACTTTGCGGATCTGCAGCGGATTTGATGAGTCATTTGAGGGCTCATGAGAGGAAATGTTCTGGTGGTGGGGTTAGAGGATTGTGACGGAGGGCAGTGATCTGTAAAGATTATGCTATTGCTATACTCACTTATTAAAATATTATATTTACTATGGAACATGAATGTCGCTCTCTTGAAAAATACTGACAAAATTTGTTGCCAAATAAGAGTAAAAACAGATTTAAAAAACAAAACAAAAAAAAAAATGACAACAAATAAACAAAAATGAATTTCATTATATTTTTTTAAAAGTTCACTAAGGACAAAGCCAAGTGTACGATAATGGAACAGGTATTGTATACATCAAGGGACTAATTCAAGTATTAAAAAAAAACATTTTTGATTTTCATATAAGAACAAAATGGGGAAAAATATATGTCCATTTATGTCGAAATCCACTGTGACATAAAACAGGATGCATTTATTTTTATTGCTATAAACTAGGGGTTGGGATGAAGGGGGTTGGAAGGGCTAAAGTTTAAAGAAAGACAAAAAAAAAATAAAAGAAATAAAAATTAAAAAAAACCCCGCTGCTGGTAAATTGAGCGTGGACACAAAGTTATAACGTTTTTGATAGACATTCATAACCCGACTTGGAATATACATCACCCAAAAGAATTGGCTGTATAATTATTCGGAAGGAAAGAAAAAAAAAGAGGAAGGAAAAATAAAATAAACATTATTATATATATATATATATATATATATATATATATATATATATCAAAAATCTAACGCATTGATTCTGGAATAGCTCCTCCCACCCCATCAAAATATTTGTTGTAGATACGTTCAATGTCAATTGCTGTACTTAAGGGGTTTCAATCAAAATCGGGTTTTTAAAAAATCTGTTAATAAAAGAAATATTACCCCCCCCCCAAAAAAAAAAAAAACCGAAAAGGTTTGGTTGGTTGGTTGGTTCTTTTGTTTTATGGTATATCAACCCTTTTCAGGTCATTTAATGGTAAAACTTGCAAATCATACTCAAAATCCCATGACCCAGAAAAAACAGAACCCACAGATTTTGTAATAAAACTTAATTTTAACTAGCGGGGTTTAGGTTTAGGGTTAATTTAATGGGAAAATAAATAAATAATTTGGGTTCTGTTTTTTCTGAGACACCCTGTAATATCGGGATTTTGAGTATGATTTGCAAGGTTTACCCATTTAATGCCGAATCAAGTTATTTAGGTAAATAAAGAATTCTGGTTGCTTACAGTACCTGCTGTTGCTAAAGTGATCACCCAATTAAGTATTGAACGGTTTGGTATCTTCGTTTAATGGCATATCAACTTTCATTGATTATTTGATGCCAAAGCCATCCTTGTTGAAGAACAGTAACGGTACTATTTAACCTATAGCTGGGGGGGGGGAGGAATGAGGGGCTTTATATATTTCTAAAGAAGATTAGTCTGAAAGTAAAAGTACAGCACGTTAACCACCGAGCCAGCTGTTCATCGATTAAAAGAAGAAAAATATTTAGAAACAGCAAAAATAAGTGGTCATATTTTTAAAAGATCCGTTTTCTTTAGAGTTATCTTTAAAATATTAATCTACAGGTTGGACCTCTTACTACCAATCACTAGTTACTTGCCAGCATCCCCCCCTCTCTCTCTCTTATATATAAATATATACACTTTACCGCCCAGATCTAATATACCAAACTTATTGGTAAATCCTCGCAGTGAGAAAAAAAAAAACAGCAAATAGTTTGATTGTAAAAATATACTACCAAACATCAACCGGGGAGAAAAAATTTTTTGGAAAAAAGAAAAGACCAAGATAATCGTACCAACCAAAAATAATCTATTGGTACAATATTTGGCCAAAAGAAAAAAACAATTCATATGCATATATATATATATATATCTTATTATAATGGAGATTGTGTGATTTTCTGTCTGTAACCGAAACTATATTACTACTCAAGTCACAATTCCCTTTGTTATTGACATCACAATCTCCATGATTTTATTTTTATTTAAATCTCAATTATTAATAAAATTGCTTTACATTATTAATGCTGTTGATCATATCGACATATTAATAACATGCAATTATATTTATATATACAACAAAATAGCAGTTTACAGTGTGAACGGGAAGGCTAATTTGCATATTGATATTAAAAATGTGATTTTAATAAATATGTGTTTAGTACTATTGATTTCTAATTGTTTGGTTTTATTTTAATGAATATAAGCAAACATCTCTCCAATAAATCTTAAATTAAATCCATTAACAAGAAGAAATAACTAATTTTATTCTTTACTTCCTCTTTTAACTAAATAGTTAAATTAGAAAAAATAACAATGAAAGACGAGAGTGATGGAAGTGTAAGTTTCAGTTGTTCTATTTTATGTTTCAAACCTTTTTATCTGCATTCTTATTTAGTTTCATTAGCCATTCTAATTTAATACAATACTTTATTACATTAAAACTTAAATACTTGCACCCGGAGGGTGCATATATTTGCTAGTATATATAAAAGATATATATATTCATACAAAACCGCCAGGAGACTAAAGCTAATAAGTAAAAAGTGCTCAATACCTAAGTAGAGCAAATAATAAAGATAAATCTAATGAGTCAGACGAACCTACTAAAAGTTTCGCTTAATGCTCTTCAGATTTATCTTTATTTATATATATATATATATATATATATATATATATATATAAAGCGGTCGTTTAGCTCTGTCAGTAGAGTATCCGCTTAGGAACCACAAGGTTCCTGGTTCGATACCGGCCGTCGCCAACTCAGCATATAAGTAGCACAGGGATCTGGGCGGTAAAGCAAGGAGCTGATGGTAGGTGTGGTGCTCCATCACAGAGGCAAAAGCAATCTCCTTAGTTTAGCGCTAGTGAAAAGGAAATAGACGCCCTCGTTGTTTGTCTGATACCAACTTTATATATATTAGAAAGATTATGTCTGTTTGTACAATGACCGAACGCACGTCCTTTTTATATAGGAAAATTTATGACGACCAGCAAAGAACAAAGTTCAATAAAATCCATCCAAGATTGGGTTAAAAGAATTTTTTACTCCTCATTTTCCTTCTGAAAAGCTTAATAATGGTATAAATCAATGGTATATTAAAAATTAATTGCATCTAATGGTAGAGTTTCAATTCTAGAATTCTGGGAAGTGTGACATACCCCTTCATCGCCATTACTGTCTGGTGCACTCTGACCCGGAGTGGTAGTAGTTGTTAGGGTCCCATCTAGGAGTCAAAGAGAAAAAGATGAGTTTAAATCAATTGTGTTTTAAATAAAAATTGGGCTTAAATATTTTTGGAATACCCATCAAGCATGAATAAAACAAAACGTTTCCGGCATAAAATAACCCAAGAAGGGTTGACATGCCGTAAAATCCAACCAACCAAAATAGAAAAAAATATATCATCAGGTGTTGAAGAAAAAAACACCGCAAATAGTTTTTATGACAGACATAAAAGCAAACTGAAATAACACCAGTGACAATCCCACAATATACATATATCATTGTAAAACCTGTGGTTTTTTTTTCATTCTTTCTTAATATACTACATACCGTCGGATTCACTTCCTTTTCTTCACATATATTACATTATATTATTTTTTTTAATTTTCTTACTTCTTAACTCTACCGGTGTGGAAAAACCAAGGTAATTCAGTTTTAAAAAATTCAAAGTGACATCTGGAAAAAAAAGGAAAAAAAAAAAAAAGAAGAGAAATGACCGGCACATCCGTACTTTCTGAAAATAATCATCAGTATCGTATGTAGTGGCCAAAGGAAGAAAAAAAACTAACATCTGATTTAGGTCGGAAAATTAAAACGGAAAGTTTTTTGGTGATCACCCATGACAGTTTAACTACAGTCTATAAATGAGCATTTTGCGAATTGGGTTACGGTTTTAGGGGATTAAGGTTGTTTTTAATTACGTATTGCTTAAAAAAATAAACAAAAATAAAACAACAAATGACTATACATTTAATGTTGAAAAGTATTTTTTTAAAACTAAGTTTAATTGAAATTATACATTGCAATACTAACACAAATGACTGTCTCAATAATAGATTCAATAATTAATTTCAATGGTTAATTAAATGTATAGCAATTTGGGGTTTTTGTTGCTTTTTTTTAAAGCAATACGTAATTAAAAACAACCTTAATCCCCTAAAACCGTAACCCAATTCGCAAAATGTTAATTCATAGACTGCAGTTAAACTGTCATTGGGGATCACCAAAAAACTTTCCGTTTTAATTTTCCGACCTAAATAAATATATTGTATTTCTTTTTTATTTCATTTATAAGCAATAACACAGACACCTAAAACAAGCTGAATTTAATAATTAACAAATAATAAGATAAATATAACTATATATTAATACTCGTGTTCCTTATTTGTACGACCGTTATCTTGCAACAACCTCTGATTAAAAATGAGACCGTCCAAGATTAAATGCAAAAATGTAAATCCTAATTATCTGATTTAGCTTATCCGCCGAATTCTTATTTCTTATGAGTGTCGTCACTCCAACTATTATATGGACTATTCCGTTTTTATTATAAAGAAAGAAAGGGGAAAAGGACATGCTACACAGAAAAAATATAAGAAAAAAAAAGAGTAGGGGAAAGATAGAGAGGGTGAACGCGCGCAACGCTAATCTGTTTCAATCTAACATAATGAAATGAAGGAAAGAAAAAAAGTGTGAGAGTTAAATCAAGATTATTATACTTTTTACATATTGAACAATTGCAATAGCTCTTAAGTAAACATAGCAAACGTTGTAATAATAAAATTATCATACTGTGGTATATTCACAGGTCCTACTAGAATATATTTAACAATCGAAACTTTTTAAACATCGACTAAATTTTTCAAATATAAATAAATCCTTAGCATTATTTGTATTATTCGGACTATTGTCCTCATCTTCATTGTTATCTGTACAACGTTTCGGTCGATGTGTCCCCCGGCCTTCTTCAGGTATTTCTTGTCGAACTCGGGAACCTTGTCGTAATGGGAACCTTCTTGCCTTAATCGGGAGCCACCACGGAACTTTGAACCTAACCCTTTATTCAGTCTACGGGGGTATCCTGTTCTCATTCTGCTAACCATAGCTGGGGTACAGGTGTTAAGCTGTGTTAATAATTATTCTATGTTACTGCTGCCCCTGACAAGGATTGAACATGCAGTCTAGAAATAACTGTCACTTAGAACTGTCTTAACCTAACTCCTTTATCCACTAGGCTATGTATCCAATTATGATAATACTAATTATCAAGCCTCATCTAAAAAAATCAGAGAAATTGTAAATAAGTCATCTTCATAATTTATTTTTCATACTTATTTTTTCCACGTACTGTCGGTTTCCTTTCTTTCAAACTTTTTGTATACAATCGTGTAATGAACATCTTTTAAATCTAAAAACAAAACAACGGGTTGTTCATTACATGAGAGATGATTTTGTTGAAACATAGAAGCTTACATTGTTTCTAAGCATAACCCTGCTTGCTGATCCTAAGTACCCCCCCCCTAACCTAAACCTAAACCATGGGTTTCCCCACCAAATCACCTCTAAAATCCCGATGTCCCCCCACGCATATATGAAAGGCAGTTGTGTATATGTATGTCCGGATGAAACTACCAAAATTAAACAATTAACAACAAAGTAAATATATATATATAACATTCACTATCACCAGAGCTGGCTTTTTTGTACAAAAATAATGAAGATTTTATTTATATTCATGAAAATATTTGAAAATTAGAAATTGAATAGTAAGAGAAAGGAATGCGTTTATGATTAAAATATAGACAAATCAATGATGGAAGACTAAAACAATCAATGGATTTGCGAGACTAAGATTTTAGAATATCCCTCTACCCAGGAAAACTGGGTAGTTGCTTCTAGTATACTATAATATATAATCTTATAATTTAAAAAATGAAGCTTAAATCACCAATACCTTGGATTAAACAAACTTCAAAAGAACAAGCCATCTATGAAAAGTAAAAATAAAATAAATAAAAGACAGAAAACTAAAAAAGGGAGAATTTTTTTATATTTGGACCCAGACCTTGTTAATCTCAATTTCACCCCTTAAAAATAAAATGCCCCTCTATGAGGTGTACACCCCCCACATTGGGAACCACTGATTTAGATAGAATTGCTGTATCACAGTTTTTCACACACTTATAATTTAAAAAGTGAACTCCGTTAGAGCTGAAGAAACTTAAAATGCCAATACCTTTTGGTTTAAATAAACTTCAAAAGAACAAACCATCTATGAAAAGTCAAAATGATAACATAACTATATTTGTGTTAAGAATAATTTATTGAGTCTATAATTGAATATCCATTTCATTGTTATTACTCTCAGGATCACTGATCCAGAGTGGTAGTACCTGTTAGAGTCCCATCAATGGGTTAAATAGATCTGTTTAAAAATGAGGTAAAAAAAGAACAATTTCCTCGTAAATTCCTAACATAAAATAAACTGAACCCGCATTTTATGTCCGTGTTTTTGCAATAAATTTTTTTTTTTTGCACCCGTTATTTTACAATACTAAATATATTTTATTTATTTATTCTAATATTCACTTCAATGTGTATATTCTAAAAGTTTTTATTTTGTGAGAATGTTTAGTTTTAAAGTGGGGGCTCATTTTACAATTTAGGCATAAATTGGATCCTCCTTTTATGACCGTAATTTTGTTTTTTCGTCGACGATGATTAAAATCTGACGTTTTTATTTTAGAGTACCAAAGCCCCCCCCCAAAAAAAAGAAGAAGAAATAACAACACTTTAAAACTAAGCATTCTCACAAAATAAAAACTTTTAGAATATACTAAGGACTGGCACAGAATTCAGTTTCTACGAGTTTTAAAAGCGAATTAAAAATAATTAAATCTATTATTTAAGGTCAAACTTTATTTAAATCGATAAGTAGTAACATAATGACCATCATTAAAAAAGAAAAATATTATTACAATATGCAATTTATTTTTAATACATTTTATACATTAAAAATCGTCCGAATTTCAACAAAAAGTTACGTTGAATTTATTTTGATTTATCGTGTTCAATAATGGCTTTAAAATATTTTAAAAATACTTATAAACATTTCTTTTTAGAAATAAGTAAAGCGTTACTTTAAATACATATTCATTAAATGTTACTGAAATTTTTCACACTCGTTTTAACTTTTAACCAAGTAAAATCCGTTTTTTGTATGTAAAAAAAAATCAAAAATATATTTAGTTTCATTGAAAATAAAATTTGCATATTATTTACGTTTCGTGTATGGTATTCCATAATTGCCATAATATTTTAAATTTTTTTGTGTTGTTTGATTGACGTAAAACCCGGTTTTGGCAAAATTAATTTTTGAAATAATTTACCAAAAATCAAATTTCAATACAGTTTTCGACCAAAAAAAAAAAAAATGTTAATTTAAAGATAAAAAGTGAGAAAACATCAATTAGAATTTGAATATTTTTAATTAAAAAGGAATAATTGAATTAAAAATAGTAATAATGAAATGAACTTACCATAACTTATTAGATATTGAATCTTTCGGTTAAATTACTGACACAAACAATAACTCTCCTGAATAGAGAGGAAGATATTTTATGTTTTTAAAACATAAAACATTGTTTTATGTATTTGGTCTTCCATACAATTATTGGTCTAACATTGTTTTTTTATTGAAAATCAATTCAATTGTTTTAAAATATGTGGCTCTTGATATTAAGTTTAAAATGTTATATTTTTAGTTTTTAGAAATAAATATCTATTTAATGCAAATCTTACTTTATACTCACGAAGTAATAAGTTTTGAAGAAAAATTCTATTTTCGCAGAAAAAATATCGATATTTAATTTTTTTTAATAAGATAATAGTCAATTAAATAATTATGGAAATGAGTAAAAAAGAAATCTAAAAAAATTTTTTTTTTTTTTGCATTTTATTTTTCGATTTTCGGTACTTATTTTCTCATAGGAGCTCCACCGTAAAAAAAATTTTTTTGTTTCTATTCATAACTTCGGTCTTTTATCTCTTTATTTATACTGTAATTAGTATCAAGTTAGGACCAACTTGAAGCAATGTTACGCCCCCAACATAAGGGGGGTCAAAATTAAGTGACCTGAAAAAAATGAGAAAGTTTTAAAATAAAATAAATAATGCATTATAAAAATCATTCATTGATACATAAACACTGAAAATTTCATTAAAATCCGATAATTCCCTGATTTTTGGTAAATTATTTTCTCTAGGGGGGCTAAAGTCATTTTGTCAAAAACGAATTTTAGCCTCTGTTTGCTAGTCCCTAGAATATACACATTGAAGTGAATATAAGAATAAATAAATAAAATATATTTAGTATTGTAAAATAACGGGTGCAAGAAAAATAAAACATTTATTGCAAAAACACGGACATAAAATGAGGGTTCTGTTTATTTTATGGTAGGAATATACGAGAAACTTGTTCTTTTTTACCACTAAATTATTTGTATTAAGAATAGTTACTTGAAGTTCCTCCGAGCCAGAGCGAACCTGGGAGTAATGGCAATGAAGAGATACTAAATACTATCCAGATCTCCAGAACTGGAGCCTCACCATCAGATGCAGATTGTCCTACCCAGGTCACTCCCCCTTTTATTGTCTTACCGTCTGCAGAGGGTACAGTCAGTATATTCTAAGCCTCGTCGATAGGGAAAACAAAGAGAGGTTAGTTATCACCCCAAAAGTTGGTTCTTTTCAAAGTTAAAGACAATACCCCACATTTTAGTTTATCTAAATCTTTGTTTTTTGTCTTTTGAAATATTAAAGAAATAGAATATTATCATTATTTGTTAATGAAGGTATAGAATTTTAATGGTAGTATTAAATATCTTTATAATTATATTTGACAGCGCTTGTGTGAGGATTTCCAGCTTATTCATGAAAAGTAAAATCAAACAATAAAAAAAATGGCGGACGAACAAAACAAGAAGATATCCATTCGTTTATATTCTGTAATCATCATTAATTTGTTTTTTTCGAGTTAGCAGGTCAATGTTACGATTTGGGGAGGCAGAGAGAATTTTTTTTTTCATTTAATTTTCTTTTGATTTATTTTATTTTTTTTTCATTTTTCTCTTCCATTAATTCAACTCTTCGAACTAACTTTTTTATTCAATCACTTTCCCCTATCTTGCCCTCAACCTCTCAATTTAATACCAGGACATGATTTTAAAACTTTTTCCCCTCCTACCCTAAAAAAAAGAAATGATGCGGTTTAAATATGATTAAAATAGAAAAATGAGAAAAAATAAACAAACTGTTTTTCATTATTTGATATTGAAACTTAGATCAGAGATCTAGGTTTTTTGAATGGCAAGAAAAAAACTAAATACTACGAAAAAAAAAAAAAGAATTAAAACATAAACAACAAAAAAAAACGATCACAAGAAATATTTTGACATGCTCTTAGAAATGTGTTGGGATATCAATGACCGTAAATTGATATTTAAAAAACCGCAGATGGGTATGGAAAAGCAAGTAGAAAGTCCCAGGCTTCAAATTAACGAATAATGATACCCCCCCTCAGCCTTTGGCAGCCAAATATTCCTTATGGGATCAAAACCTCCGAGGAAACACTAATTACGGACTTTAATTCCAAGACTGATGCATTTTAATATTTTGATATGTGATTTCAAATTTCAGAAATTGAGTGCAGTCTGAAACTTTGTAAGTTCTCATATGTACATAAATTGACAACAGTTTTATTTAACATTATTCTTTATTTCTTGGATTTTTATTTTTTATTTTTTATTTTTTGTTAAATTCAAAAAATTATTTTTTCTTATTACTTGTTAACCTCTTATTTAAAAAAAAAATCTTTCTTTTCTTTTTCTTTTTTAAATTAAAAATTTTTTTAACTTTATTTTTTTAATTTAAAAAAATATTAACCTTTATTTTTTTCCATATCACCGTTTTTTCCTGTCTCATTTACATTTACAAATTTGTATTTTTGGTCATTTTTGTGGATTTTATTAATACTTTTATTTCTATCCCATGTTACTGTTATTAACTAGACCAGTGGTTCCCAACCAGGGGTCATAACTTTTTGGAGATCCAGGCAAGCAATTTATATTCAATCATAAAAATACAATAGGATTTTTAAATATCAAGTGATTATGGGGAGGTGGGGGGAGTCCACCAGAGTAAAATAACAATCAAAGGGTTCCATAGGTAAAATAATGTGGCGAGTTTAGAGGTAAGTATATATGACTATTTGAGGGGCCAGTTTAGCTCAGTCGGTAGAGTGTTCGGCCAGGAATCACAAGGTTCTTGGTTCGATACCGGCCCCCGCCAACTCAGCGTATGAGTAACACAGGGATCTGGGCGGTAAGGTGAGGAGCCGATGGTAGGTGTGGCGCTCCAACTCAGATGCTAAAATAATCTCCTTGTCTAGCGCTAGTGAAAAGGGGATAGACTCCCTCGCTGTCTGGCTGATACCGACATTAGACTGCCCCAATGACTTATATATGACTATTACAACCTACAACGTTCTTAAATTGGGACACTACAACATAACGCACGGCATATCTGGAGCCGACATGGATGCCCAGAGACCATATAAGAATTTTGGGCCAGGCAAGTTAAAAATATTTAGTATTATTAGTATTATTCGCACTATTGTCCTCATCTTTATTGTTATCTGTACAACGATGTGTCCTCCGGTCTTCTTTAGGTATTTCTTGTCGGACTCGGGAACCTTCTTGTCATAATCGGGAGCCATCACGGAACTTTGAACCTAACCCTTTATTCAGTCCACAAGGGTATCCTCTTCTCATTCCACTAACCATAGCTGGGGTAGAGGCGTTAAGCTGTGTTAATTATTATTCTATTTTACAGCTGTCTCTGACCAGGATTGAACCTGCAGTCTAGAGATAACTGTCACTTAGAACTGTCTTTACCCAATTCCTTTATCCACTAGGCCATGTGTCCAAAAATATTTAATTATAAAAATACAATGGGATTTTTAAATGCGATAACAACATAGAATGCTTAACATGGCTTAAAACTTGTAGCCGGTCATGGTTAACGGAATGTGAATGGTCTACCATCGTGGATTGAATAAAGGGTTCGGTTTGAAGTTTCGTGAAGGCTTCGAGTTCGACAACAAGGTTTCCAAGTTCGAAGAGAAGAAGATCCTTAAGTTTGAGAAGGTTCCCAAGTTCAACAAGAAACACCTGAAGACGGCCGGAGGACACATCGGCTGAAACGTTGTGTAATATAACAATAAAGATGAGGACAATAGTCCGAAAAATCCAAATAATATAGGATTTTTAAACATCAAATGGCTGTGGGAGGTCACAATAGTAGAATAGGAATCAAGGGGGCCATAGTTAAAAAGGTTGAGAACCACTGCACTGGATTCTAAAAGTAATAAGCAAGTAAAGTCGTCGGGGTGGCCTAATGTCGGTATCAGCCAGACAACGAGGAAGTCTATCTCCTTTTTACTAGAGCTCGACCAAGGAAATTGTCTTTGCGTCTGAGGTGGAGCGCCACACCTACAATCAGCTCCTTACTTCACCGCACAGATCCCTGTGCTACTCATACGCTGAGTTGGCGAAGGCCGGTAACGAACCATGAACCTTGCGATTCTTAGTCAAGTGCTCTGCCGACCGAGATTCGGTCTCTAATCATAGAGATGCTTCTATCTAGGAAGGATTCTAATTAGCACTTCATTAATTTGAATACTTTAAAAAAATAATGTTCAGTGTAAATACAAATCCCTTTAAAGTATCATTCAGTTGCTAATTGGACTGGAAAATGCGTTATTCATTAAGTTAGAAAAGTTTAAGTGCATTTCTATAATAAAAATCTCACCATAATTTACCAGTGATGCTGATAGCTTTTTAAAAATAAATTAGTGTTTCTGGGACGCACATATTTGCTTTGAAGGAGTCCCGGGAAAATATATGGGTCCCAACTAAACCGTCTAACTCTAACCTTGTAACTATCCTGTGTAATTCATTTCTAAGAAACTATTGAAATGTATTTACAGTTAGCTTGAAATGGTGAGGGAAGAAAAAAGAAAAACACTGGGACGGAGGATACGATTTTACTGCGTCCTTTTAGATTTTTGTGCGTCAGGGACACAGGACGCGTACCTATCAGCATCTGATTTACTCTTTATGCTGGATTATATATATATATATATATATACTCACAGCATAATTTAATTATAATGTTTGATGTGTTTACTTAAGAGCTATTGCAAATAGTTCAATATGTAAAAAGTATAGTAATCTGCATTTAACTCTCACTCTTTTCTTTCTTTTTTCCTTCTTTTCATTATGTTTGATTGAAACAATTCTGCTCGCTTACCCCCTCTCTTTATATTTCCCCATCTCTTTCTTTCTTAATATATTTTTCTGTGTAGCGGGTCCTTTTATTTTTCTTTCTTAATAAAAATGGTATTTAACTGAGGTGATGAAACTGATAAGAAATAAGAATTCGGCGGATAAGCAACATCGAATAATCAGGATTTACATTTTTGCATTTCATCTGTTTATTTTAGCAGTTTGTGTACTCCACAATTAGTTGAGCGAAACATGAATTTATTTCAAGTATTTCAGTTTTACCTAATTTACAACAGCGGGGATTCTATTTTTTTGGTTGGGTTTTATGACATGTTAAACCTTGTTGGGTTATTTTATGCCAAAGCCATTTTGTTTTGTTCATTCTTGATGGGTATAAAATTTTCTTTAAGCACAATTTAAAAAAAAAAAATTTTTTTCATTTAACCCATAGATGTCACCCTAAATGGCGATGAAGGGAGTACCCCTTCATCGCCATTTAGGGTGACATCTATGGGTTAAGTTTTTAAAAAATTGTGCTTAAAGAAAATTTTATACCCATCAAGAATGAACAAAACAAAATGGCTTTGGCATAAAATAACCCAACAGGTTTAACATGTCATAAAACCTAGAATCCTGAGTTCCTGAATAGGAACTTCACCATTAGATACAGTTTAACGTTATAAACGAGAGAAATAAAGAAAAAGAGAAAAAGAGAGAGAGAAAAAGAGAGAGAGAAAAAGAGAGAGAGAGAAAAGAGAGAGAGAAGAGAGAGAAAAAGAAAGAGAGAAAGAGAGAGAGAGAGAAAGAGAAAGAAAAAGAGAGAAGAGAAAGAAAAGAGAAAGAGAAAGAAAAAGAAAAGAGAAAGAGAGAGAGAAAGAGAAAGAAAAGAGAAAGAGAAAGAGAAAGAGAAAGAGAAAAAGAGAAAGAGAAAGAGAAAGAGAAAGAAAGAGAAAGAGAAGAGAAAGAAAGAGAAATGGAAAGAAAGAGAAATGGAAGAAAGAAGAGAAAGAGAGAAAGAAAGAAAGAGAAATGGAAGAAAGAGAAATGGAAAGAAAGAAAGAGAAGAAAGAAAGAGAAAGGAAAGAAAGAAAGAGAAAAAGAAGAGAAGAAAGAGAGAGAAAAGAGAAAGAGAAAGAAAGAAAGAAAGAAGAGAGAGAAGAGAGAGAGAGAGAAAGAGAAAGAGAAAGAGAGAGAGAAAAGAGAGAGAAAGAGAAGAGAGAAAGAGAAAGAAAGGAAAGAAGAGAGAAAAAGAAAGAAAGAGAGAGAGAGAGAGAAAAAGATTATTTTAACATACGTGTGCAGAGAAACAAACTAAATAAATAGATGGTTGATTCGTTATTTTGTATAATGGCATATCAACCTTTGTGGGTTACCCAATGCCAAATCCTCTCTTTTTGTATACATGATTTGTAACCAAATTTTTTGGTTAAATATTTTTCTTTAGTTTTGTTTTATAAACTAGTAGAAATAATTTTTATTAACTCAATGAAATTAACTAGTATAGTTAATTTCATTGAGTTAATAAATATTATGAAAAATTTAACAGAATAATTTCTAAGAGTATGGTAGAAATTATTTGTTAAATTTTTCATTAAATTCATGTGTATCAGTAAACTGTAGGTACCACCAAAATACGTCACGTGATCAATTTAGGCTACATTGAAGGAAGAAACGTAAATATTTTTGAACTTTAAAAAAATCTCGCAAAAAAGAAATAACGAACATAAAGAGTTGTTACAAAGAAAAATAATTCAAAGATCAAATTATCCGATTGAGGAAAAATTACTCACCGTTATCTTGAAAAATAAGTAAAACAGTCTGGTTTTTTTACAACAGGGTCAATTTCTTTATTGATATTTTTTAGCAAAAATCTGTATTCATGGTTCTTTACTCTCGCATTGAAAAATCTTCTGATATAATTATCCAGACTCTTATTTTATTGAAAAAAAAGTAAAAATCGCTTTTGGTCAGTTCATTTTTTATATTTCATAAGATAAATAGGGGGAGGGGGTAGACTCGTAAAAAATATTTCCCTAATATATTTTAGGAAAAAAAAATTTCAGACATATCTACATCAAAAGGTAAGTAATTATGGAAATTTTAATGAAAATCAGACCATTAATTGATTTTTCATAGAATTTTTTAAAAAGCCTCTCGTCATAACTTGTTTTTGGTCTACGTTAAATTTCAATTGATTTAACGGTGCAAAAATGTAAACAGTGTTGTTCGTTTATAATTTTCATTATTTCCGTAAGCTTAAATTAAAAAAAAAAATGATCAGGAGTTTTTTTTAATGTTTCTTCTTTCGAATGGACAAATTTTTAAAAAGATAATATTAACCTTTATTCAAGTTTCATTGTGTTAAATATAGGGGGGGGGGGGGGGGTAAATTTAACTGGGAAAATTGGTGGTACCTAATAAACTGGTAGAAATAATTTTCATTAACTTAAAATAGTTTGTAGGTCAATATATTTGTTTGGTTAGGTTTCTTTGTTTAATGGCATATCAACATTTGTGGGTTATTCAATGCCAATTGTAGAAGAACAGTAGTGGGACTATTCAAACCATAGCTGGGGGGGGGGATGGGAAGGTTCATACCCTTCCCAAAGGTATTAGTCCTAAAGTGAGCGTAATAGCATGACTGGGGTTCGAACTTGCTTACTTCAATGTTGCACAGTAGCCATTATACCTCAGGGATTCCCCCCCCCCCAAAAAAAAAACTATTAACAATTATTAAGTTAAATAACCAGCCCTGTACGGATACTGGATGTTGCGCAGAGGACTTGCTGTGGGCAATGAATGATAGGGATGGTTTGGCGAGAGATTGCCATGGATATCCATACTGCTAGCACGACATGATGCTGGAACTATTAAAACAGCAACAACAGGATTTGAACTTGGGTCGCCATATCCATTTCTTAAGATGATACCCGTGTACACCACACCCCTCCACTTATTTTCCTATGTATGTATCAATGTCAGTATAAAGCCGTCGGGGTGGCCTAATTGGTATCAGCCAGACAGCGAGGGAGTCTATCCCTTTTTCACTAGCGCTAGACCAAGGAGATTGTTTTTTGCATTTGAGGTGGAGCGCCAAACCTACAATCAGCTCCTTACTTTACTGCACAGATCCGTGTGCTACTCATACGCCATTAACTTCATGTGTATTAATAATTTGATAGAAATAATCTACACTAGCAGGACCTGTGGATATACCACAGTGTGTTAATTTATTTATTACAACGTTTGATATGTTTGCTTAAGAGCTATAGCTAAATAGTTCAATATGTAAAATGTATAATAATCTTGATTTAACTGTCACTTTTTTCTTTTTTTCATCTTTCCATTATGTTCGATTAAAACAGATTAGCGTTATCCTTTCGCGCGCTCACACCTCTCTCTCTCCCCTACTCTTTCTTTCTTAATTTTTTCTGTGTAGCATATCCCTTTTCTTCACTTTATGATAAAAGCGGAATGGTTCATTATTTAGCTGAGGTGATGACACTCATAAGAAATAAGAATTCGGCGGATAAGCAACGCCGGATAATCAGGATTTACATTTTTGCATTTCATCTTGGACGATCTCATTTTTAACCAGAGGGCGTTGCAAGATGATAACGGTCATACAATTAAGGAACACAAGTATTCTGTAGATTAACTTGCAAACATTTGACCATAGATGGTAGGTACCCCTAACAAACCAAACATATAGTGTTACCAAATTATAAGCGTAACTTTACATCTAGTTGTAATCAGTAGGGTTGTAGAGTCGGAGTTGGAGTCATAGTGAATTGAAGGATTTGCATGGAGTTGGAGTCGGTATCCTCGGAATACTAGGAGTCAGAGTAAGACCTTACACCTTCCGAATTTGCAGCCTTGTTCTTTACTAACTATCATTTTATTGTGAACTAAGATTTTATTTCTTTTTCTTTTTATTAAACATCTAACAATTTTAAAATAGATTTACAGATATATAAATATTATAAAAAATACATAATTTTACAAAGGGCCGGTTTAGCTCAGTCGGTAGAGCGTCCGCCTGGGAATCACAAGGTTCCTGGTTCGTATGAGTAGCACAGGGATCTGTGTGGTGAAGTAAAGAGCTGTGGTAGGTGTGGCGCTCCACACCAGATGCAAAAATAATCTCCTGGGTCTAGCGCTATTGAAAAGGGGATAGACTCCCTCGCTGTATGACTGATACCGACATTAAGCCACCCCGTCGACTTTCAGTAGTTATTTAGTGCAGTGGTTCTCAACCTATGGACCTCTTGATTCCTATTTTACCATAGTGGACCCACCACAGCCATTTGATGCTTAAAAATCCTATATTATTTGGATTTTTCGGACTATTGTCATCATCTTTGTTGTTATATCACACAACGTTTCAGTTGATGTGTCATTCGGCCAGGGCTCGACATTAAAGCCGTCCCGGGGACGATAAAAATTACACCCGGCACGATCAATACGTCATCTGGGACAGTTTGCCGGGGACGGTAACATTTTTTCCCTAAAAGTTAGTATTACATTCAATATTTGCCGTCCAGTGATTGCCGAATGCTGACCTCAAAATGAGGCTATGGCTCCGCAGGTATATTCTCAAAGCCATGTAATGAATAATGGTGGAGGGAGATAATTTAAAAGGACCGAATTATGTACTACTAACCCTACTCAGGGTAACTTAAAGTAAAAAAAAAGTATTTTTTTTAGCTCAAAACACTAATAAATGGATTTTTTGTCCAGATATACAGAATTATCACTGCTTCAGGTTTTCTTAATGTTTTATTACATGTTATTATGCTACTGATGACTGACAAGTATAGATGACGCTAATGAATTAAACAAAAATATTTTGATTTCGGGACGGTTCAAACCCCATTCGGGACGGTTGATAATTTTTGTTCGGGACAGTCATAAAAAAAGTTAGTGTCGGGGTCTGCCTTCGGCCGTCTTCAGGTGTTTCCATATAAAATATGGTACCTCTTATCATGATAAGATTTAGAACTAGATTCACATCATAGTGCAGATCAAATGACAATGATGAAACAATTGTTTTTTGTAAAATCATTTTAGTTAGCTACATTGGTGCTCTTCCACTATGTGATCTACTATTGATGGCATGTGATCTACTAGGAAAAAAGAAGACAGTGTTAGGGTCTAGGGTTAGTTTAATGGGAAAATAATGGGTAGTTAATGGGTAGATCACATATTGAAATGTAAACAACTCGGTAGATCCCATATTGGATTAGAAACCATTCAGTAGATTACTTATTGGAAGAGCACCGCTACTTTGTCTTTGTTGAAAGTCTAACTTAATTTTCCTTTTCCTAGACTGGTTACCTAGCCATGGTTAAAGAGCCCAATCTGCCCTGCTATTTGACCATAGCTGGAAGGAGAATTGGATTCATACCTTTCCCACGAATATTAACGCCATGTGAAGTGCAAACAGCTTTGTCCAGAATTGAACTCGCATCCACGAGTTCATTTCCTACGACTCTAACCATTAGACCATGCGCCTCCATATAGTTGTTGGGGTTATAGAAATCCTTGAAGTCGGACCTTATAACTTCCAACTTTTCAGCCCTCTGGTTATCAGGGGATGAATGATAGGACCGCATTATTGGGCTGTGCTTATAACATCAAGTGGCTTTAATCCGGTCTTGGCTTATAACAATAAACGGTACGCAAACATCAAAGTTCGTTTTAACGTTTCTTGGTTGAAATTGGAAAAAGTAAAGACGGGTTAGATTTAAAAAAAAATTCTGGTTATGTTAACTTTTGGGGAATTAATATTTGAATATTAAAGATTTCACCTTCTCTTGCCCTAAAAGCCAGATTCTAAAAGACAACAAATAAAGGGTACTATATATATTTTTTTTTTTGGGGGGGGGATTATGTGCTTAATTGAAAGTCATACCTAATTTGAAAATTAATTAGTTATAATTAAATGAATTAGGCGTGCATATCGGTTTAAATGTAAGGCGTAAACAAATCGAGAAAAAGTAAATCTCTGTATGTACATTTCAAATTGACTTTTTCTCGATTTGTTTATGCCTTACATTTAAACCAATATGCACGCCTAATTCCTTTAATTATAACTAATTAATTTTCAAATTAGGTATGACTTCAATTAAGCACATAATCTCCCAAAAATTGTCGGCTATCGCCATCTCAAACAGATTATTTGTCCACTTCATATATATATGTATATATATATATATATATATATATATATAGTATTAAGGTGTATATTACTACCTAGGTATGAGAACTTTAATATCTCATCCACAGAAAGCGATGTTAATACACGTATAGGAAAGGCATGGCCGGCCACAAACAAATTATCAGTCATATGGAAATCCGATCTCACTGACAAGCTAAAGTGACAATTCTTCCAGGCTGTGGTTATATCAGTACTGCTGTATGGTTGCACAACCTAGGCCCTAACAAAGCACCTTGAGAATAAGATAGATGGAAGCTGCACAAGAATGCTACGCACACTCTTGAACAAATCGTGGAAACAGCACCCCACAAGGAAGCAACTGTATGGCCACCTGCCCCAATCTCACAAACCATCTGAGTGAGATGGACTAAGCATGCAGGACACTGCTAGAGAAGCGGGGACGAGCTCATAAGCGACGTTCTCCAGTGGAAGCCAACACATGGACATGCTAACGAAGGACGCCCACTAAGGACCTACATTGACCAACTATGCGAGGATGCTGGATGCTGTGCAGAAGACCTCCCAGGGGTAATGAGTGATAGGGAAGGTTGGCGAGAGATTGTCATGGATATCCGTGCTACTTGCGCGACATGACGATGATGAAGGTGTATATATATTATTTCTCTCTATATCTTAATACTAAACCTGCTCTACTAACGTATTGAGCACTTTATATTCGTTATAACACTGATTTATTCGGTTCATACTTGTATCGACCGTCAATATTACGATTAACTCGATATTTTATTCATCAGTAAGTCATCTTTATTATATATGTCAGTCATCCATAGACACGTGTTTCGACGTTTACGTCTCAGCAGTGCGGCTCGACATTTTTTTAAAACAGCTACCTCTAGCTGGGAGCGAAACCGATAGAATTTTCGTCTGCCAAGTTCATTCCCTTGCTGTCAGTCTTACACACTTACAGGATATGCTTTTACAATCACCAGAGAACTCAAGTTTGTAAAGAACAGGCGAGTAAATGCTTACGCTATAGCGGTGAAATTTCAATTAATGTCTCACCTACAGCGCTCTACCATGAAAATTGGGAGCATGTATATATATATTATATACGCACAGATAAAATATATTTGGTTAAATCGGCAACAAATCGAGAAAAATCAATCTCTGAGATTGATTTTTCTCGAGGAATTAACTTTCAAAAAAATCAGGTAGGGGATTGTAAAATTCACTTAGTACTGGTTGCTTTTCGATATGCAGTAGTAACTTGACTTACGAGTGCCCCAACTTTTCCAAAGTTATGAACTGTCACTTGGTCAATTTTTTCCTTTGTGTTGAGAGCTAAAATTTGAAATATGAGTGAGCTTCAGATACGCTTATGTTAATAAGTCCACAAAGAACATTTAATTTTCTAAATTTGATATGCCAAAGAAAAATAACTTTTATAAAAAAGGAAAGTTTAAAGTGTTTTTTAAAGAATTTTCTGGTTATCTTAACTTTTTAGGAATTAATTATTGAATATTAAAGATTTCACTTTTTCTTGCCCTCAAAGACAAACTCTAAAAGCCAACAAATAAAGGGTACTCTAATTGAGAGAGAGAGAGAGAGAGAGAGAGAGAGAGAGAGAGAGAGAGATCTTTAAAAAAAGAAAGGAGAAAAAGAATTATAGTAATTGGTTTCAAATAAGCCGGACCCATGAATTCAAAGTAACCTACTCTTTGGTATTTGGTAGAATTGCATAATAAAAAAAAATATTGTCAAGGTTTTTGAACTGAATACTTAATAACATACAATCACATTTGCAATATTCTCACGTCTGTCATCAGTGACCGTATGACCAAGCTGCTTCACTTGAAAAGCGCGATTAAACCTGTTTTTATTCTTTTCCTTTTTAAATAATGGAAATAGTATTATTGATTGGCTGAGCATAACAACCAAACAACCAATCAAATGCTCTTTTTTGTTTTTAAATCTGGGGCAAGCAGACAAACTAGCCAATCGTCTTTAAGTTTTCCTCTCTGTCCAGTTAGTCGCCTCTTTCTTTTATATGGTTATATCTTGGATGGTTTGGTAGATTTTTACGCATTTTCTAAAGTTTTTATTTGTTTGTTTATTTAGAAAAAAAATTTATTTTAATATTTTTTTTTCATTGTGATTCTTAGGCATCATTTCCTATCTAGGATAGAAATTATTTTCTTGGAATATTAATATTGTTCAATGAATTCACCAATGGCGGCTTCGGCTTCTTCTTTTTCCTCCTTCTTCTGATAATTTTTTTTTCCTGAATACTAACAACCAAAACTTCATTTGCGTTGTGTCAGGGTGTGTGTTATGGAAATGGATCAAGAAATTAATAGTTTTTAAATAAGATTTGTGCAAAAAATAAAATAAAATGAATTAATAAACAAGAGACAAACAAAATAAACCGAAAACAATCTAAATTGGTTAAAAAGAAAAAAGAAGAATTAAATTTAAAAATCTAAAAAGAAACTAATAAATTAAGGATTTTTGTAAAAAGGTGAAACAATTTTTTTTTTAAATTCATGAAAATTTATTTAAAAAAAAAAAAAAGATGAATATAAAAAATATTTAAAAAAATAGAACTTTTTGTGGAGAAGAACAAAAATTAAACATTTCAGAAAAATTTTGAAAATTTTGAAAATCTCAAAAATTTTAAGATGAAAAAGTAATTTAAAATTTAAGGTACAAAAGATAAACAGAATAGAAGAAGACAAGAAAGAAGGGGTGGAGGGTTGAACAATCACCATAAAGTTTCAATAAAGAATTTAAATTATTTTATATTTTGGGGAAATGGTTAAACAAGCACATACTGGTCTTTATTCAAAGCCAGGTTTATATATATATATATATATATATATATATATATAATTTATAAAAACAAATTTCATTGGTGGGATATACAGCAGGACCTGTAGATATACAGCATTATGATAGTTTAATTATTAAAAAGTTTAATATGTTTACTTAAGAGCTGTTGTAAATAGTTCAATATATAAAAAGAATAATCTTGATTTAACTGTCTCTCTCCATTATGATCGATTGAAAGATTAGCGTTATCGCTTCCGCGTGCTCACTCCATCTATCTTTCCTCTACTCTTTCTTTTTTTTTATTATTATATTTTTTCTGTGTAGTTATGTCCTTTATTAGAATGGTCCATTATTTAGCTAAGGTGATGACACTCATAAGAAATAAGAATTTGGTGAATAAGCAACATCGGATAATCAGGATTTACATTTTTGCATTTCATCTTGAACGATTTGGACGGTTTCATTTTTAACCAGAGGGTATTGCAGGATGGTAACGGGTGTCCAATTAAGGGACATGAGTATATATATATATATATATATATATATATATATATATATATATATATAGGCATAATGAAAATTTTAGTAATTTATAGATAGAGGTTTAAAGAATTAAATTAATCAGTAGTAAAGCATGCGGAATGACCTATTGTCGGTATTAGTCGAACAGCGAGGGAGTCTATCCCCTTTTTCATTAGCACTAGACCAGGGAGATTGTTTTTGCTGAGTGGAGCGCCACACCTACCGTCAGCTCCCAGATGCTTTACCACAAATATCAAATTACCCAAGCCATACTACGAATGCACTAAGTGGGGCTTTAATATACAATGATTGCGCCTCTGCAGTGGGGTAAAACATCGCCCCACAATGGGGCCACCTGTTGGTCGTAGGTGGCGACCTGTGATGCTTAAGGACGGAATCCTGGTGTCTGAGCAGCTCATGACATGCAACACTCTTCTTAGGCCTTTACTTAGGCTAGACATACAGTCTGAGAGGCCACCTCTGATCAATCAGCTGGTTATGTCAGGCCCTAGCACCTATATGATTGCCCCAACCCTATTGCCCTTATGGCAAGCCTCAACCTTTTTTTATCATATATATGCTAGAAGGCGGTGGCTGAGGGTCTTCATATCCTGGGAATGACGTTAAACTATCTGATGGTGAAGTTCCAGTTCTGGAGATTTTGGGAATGTGGAGCCCCCCTTCATCACCATTGCTCCAAGGTCCACTCTAACCCGGAGTGGTAGTACCTGTTAGGTTCCCATCTATGGGTTAAATAGAAAAATGTGTTTATAAAAAAATTGAATACCCATCAAGAATGAATTTATTTCAGAACTTTGTCGGCATTAAATGACCCACCGAGGTTGATAGGCCGTAAAATAAAACAAACATCCAGACATTCTACACAATTCAAGTCTATTTTCTATTATCGTCTTTGAAGGTTGAAAAAAAAAAAATGAAACATTATAACATCAACTTCTCCAAGAATAAATTCATCTTTTTGAAAATCTTTGAATCCTTTCATATACACTAAATATATATATGAAATATTCCTACTGACTCATTGTTTTAAACTGACCTGATGCTACTGACTGTTAGGATTTTTTTTACCCAGCCTAATTTATAATTATAGTACTAAGAAACGCCACCCTTATTTCTATATGTTTGCTTTATGCATCATATACATCACATTCTATGGCAAAGTGTTCTAGATCTAATATTTGTTTGAGTTTTGTTTAATGGCATATCAACCTCTGTGGGTCATTTAATGCCAAAAAGGTTATTTTGGATTTCAGTCTTTAAAGTAGTGGTTCTATGGAGATATTCAGTTATGTTCTGTTATATCTTGTTGAAAAGGTTGCTTTTTAGAAAATTTAAAATGTTTTCAGGGTTTGTATTCTTAAAGATGTCCCTCAGGTTTCTTGCTTCATAGTAATTAGTGTGGATATGTTTAAGTCTGTTACAATTTAGAAGGATATGCTTGGTTGTATGTTGTACTTTGCATGTTGGCACAATGGGGCAGCCTCCCCTTTTAACAGGTACGAATGGGTAATGTGGGTGACCTCTAATATTTGTAAACAAAATCTTGAAACAAAAGTGAAGTTTTATGTTAGAATAAGTTGTGTAACTAACCAGATTATAATGTGACCTATTTGTGGATCAACTGCAAATATCCACAAATTAGGCGTGTAACCTATCCACTGCCAGTATATACGGTAGTTAAAATACTAAAAAATGTGCAGTTGTATTATATTTATACACACACATTTATGAAAACAACAATTCAGTCAACACTAAAAAAGAAAAGCTAAAAAAAAAAAAAAACCTTCTGCCTTGAGCACTTCACACGATTTTACAACCACCCCTTCCTGAATAATATTCAAGATGAATTTAATATCCATAACTTTGCTGGTATAAATGACCCACCGAGGTTGATATGCCATAAAACAAAACAAACACCCAGACATTCTACACAATTCAAATCTATTTTCTAAGTATTCCAAAAAGATGAATTTATTCTTGATGGAGAAGTCAACGTTATAATGTTTTGGTTATTGCAACCTTCAAAGATGATAATAGAAAATAGAACTCGAATTGTGTAGAATGTCTGGATGTTTGTTTTGTTTTACGGCATATCAACCTTGGTGGGTCATTTAACCATTTGAAGGTTGTAATAACCAAAACATTATAACGTTGACTTCTCCATCAAGAATAAATTCATCTTTTTGGAATACTTAGAAAATAGATTTGAATTGTGTAAAATGTTTGTTTTGTTTTATGGCATATCAACCTCGGTGGGTCATTTAATACCAGCAAAGTTTTGAAATAAATTCATTCTTGATGGATATTAAATTCATCTTGAATATTATGAATTCTCCATCAAGAATAAATTCATCTTTTTGGAATACTATGTTTTTCTATTTTATACACGCACATGAAAACATCAAATCAGTCAACACTAAAGTATTAAAAAAAAAGAAAGAAAAAAGAAAAGCTACTGCCTTGAGCAATTCACACTAGTTTACAACCACCCCTTCCCGAATAAAATTCAAGATGTAATTCATCATGTAGTTGTATTTGTGACACCTATTCGTGGGTCATTACTGCATAGCCTGAGAAGCAGTAAAGAACATCGGCCTCTTGGTGAACTCCAATAAATCTGAGTTCATGTGTTTCAAAAAGAAAGGAGACATCTCCACACTTGACAGTAAGCCTCTTAAGCTAGTAGAACAATTCACATACATCTCATCCATAGAAAGTGATATTAATACACAAATAGGGAATGCATGGTCAGCTACTAACAAATTATCAGTCATATGGAAAATTTGATCATACTGACAAGTTAAAGCGACAATTCTTCCAAGCTGTGGTTATATCAGTGCTGCTGTATGGTTGCACCACTTGGACCCTAACAAGACGCCTTGAGAATAAGTTAGATGGGAGCTGCACAAAACAATGAACAAGTTGTGGAAGTAACACCCATCAAGGAAGCAGCTGTACGGCCACCTGCCCCCTATCTCACAAACATCCAAGTGAGACGACAAGACATGTGACACTGGAAAAGCAAGGATGAGCTCATAAGCGACGTTCTCCTGTGGAAGCCAACACATGGACATGCTAGTGTGGCTGCCAACAAAGACCATTGACCAACTTTGCAAGGATACTGCATGCTGTGCAGAGGACCTCCTGGGGGCAATGGGATATTGAAACATTTTTGAGGAGCCATGATTTAAAGCTGGCACAAGTCTTTATCTCAGTTTGTCTATTTTGTTTTACACATATCAACCATGGTGGATCATTTAATGTTGGTAAAATTATGAAAAATTTGTAGCGATAGTTTGAAAGAAAAATTTTTAAAACTTAATTTTTTTTTTTGTAAACAAATTTTCTATTTAACCCATAGATGGGACCCTAACAGTACTACCACTCCAGGTCAGACTGGACTGGGAGCAATGGTGATGAAGGGGTGCTCCACATTCCCCAAACCTCTAGAACTGGAACATCATCATCAGTTAGAGTTTAACGTCATTCCCAAGACATGAAGACCCTCAGCCACTGCCTTCTAGCACCCATATGATAAAAAGGATTGGGGTTTTCCATAAGGGCACTAAGGTCAGGATAATCATATAGGTGCTAGGGTTTGATGTGACCAGCGAATTGATCGTAGGGGAGGGTCTGGCTTTACAACTTTAATTTTAGGTTTGGTTGTTGATTTTATGGCATCTCAACCTTGTTGGGTTATTTATGCCGAAGACATTTGGTTTTATTCATTCTTGTTCGTTATTCAATTTTCTCTTCAAACTTAATTTTTTAAACACATTTTTAACACTCGTTTTTTATAATTTAATACATAGATAGGACCCTAACAGGTACTACAACTCTGGGTCAGAGTGAACCATGGAGCATTGTGATGAAGGGGTGCTCCACATTCCCCAAACCTCCAGAACTGAAACTTCACCATCAGATAGAGTTTACATCATTCCCATGACATGAAGACCCTCAACCATTGCCTTCTAGCACTATATGATAAAAAGAGTTGGGGCTTGCCATATGGGCAATAAGGTTGGGAAAATCATAAAGGTGTGCTAGGGCCTGTCATGACCAGCCGATTGACTGGAGGGAGCCTCTCCGACCGCCCATTTTTTTATAAACACATTTTTCTATTTAACCCATAGATGGGACCCTAACAGGTACTACAACTTGGGTCAGAGTGAACCAGGGGCAATGTGATAAAGGGGTGCCCACATTCCCCAAACCTCAGAACTGGAACTTCACCATCAGATAGAGTTTAACGTCATTCCCAGGACATGAAGACCCTCAGTCATCGCCTTCTAGCACTCATATGATAAAAAGAGTTGAAGTGATAAGAGTTATGTGTTTGAGTGTGTGTTTAGTACACTCATCTAATTGTGATGTCACCAAATGTCAACTAATTTGGAAAGTTGATTGTAAATTTATTCTGTCAACTAAACATTTTTTTTTAAACTGACAGACAGACTTCTTGAAAGAAAGAAATGACAGATGTTGAAATGAAGAAGAAAAATAAAATGAAAGATAATGCTGCACAAAAAGATTTTTAAAAAAAAGGAAAAAAAAAGAAAATATTTTTATTTGTGGGATAAAAACATGATTAATCTTAGTGTATAAAAATGGAATATGTTCAATTATTCAGGATAGTCAAATCAAAAATTTAGAAAGAAAGAAATTTTGATTCTGAAAAAAAAAAAATTCAATTTAGTCAAATCACCCATATATTTTTTTTTCAAAATGGCTGTCCCTTGCATGACTAAAAAAAAAAAAATAAAAACTTTTATCTGATCCAAATTTAAAAGAAAAAAAATCAAATGTGTACAAAGAAAAAAAAAAAAAAGGAAACAAAAAGATTACTTTAAGAAGTAAAAAAAAAATTGAATTGTGTATCATTTAAAAAAAAAAAAGCGAATAAAAAATAGCTGAACCAAAAATTTTGAGAAAAAAAAAAAAACAGAAAAATAAATTGAAATATGTATATAAAAAAACTAAATGACAAATCTTCAAAAATACTAAAAAAATGATAAATTATCATCACTAAAAAAATGAAGATATATTGTATGATTAATAAATAAAATGAGATAAAAAATGTCTTTCTTGACCTAAATCTAAAGTTAAAATCCCCCCCCAAAAAAAAAACAAAGAAAATAAAACACAAAAGAAATATACAGCATGCCTTAAGAAAACTAAATAAATTTTTAAAAATTGTAAAAAATAAATAAAATACTAAATAAAATACTAAATAGTATGTACTTTTGAAATTATCTAAAAAATCTTTAAACAAAGAAAAATTTAAAAAATAAACAAACAAACCATGAATAGTTATTCTACCATGATAATCCCAAATGTAAGGTCTGCAAAGCACTGGGGACACAGAGTTTTATCCTTGTACCCCACTGGGGACACAGAAACTATTCAGGCAACACTATTGGCAACATTATTGTTTATGTATCTGTGCCTGGGCACCTTGTTGCCATGCTCAGAGTTGGCTTGGCAGTCAATTCTGATGGAACTCCGATTGACACTCTGAATTTAATCCAGCTTTACTCCACTTAAAGATTGACTGTGTCACATCCTGCCTGTGGTGGGGGGATTAGATAAATACATACAAGGTCTTTTCATAGGCTGGACGCAGGGATACTACACCCCTGATCCAAAGTAGAATTATTTTATGTGAGCCACTTTGATCCTAGGCAGAACACGGGATACTATACTTTGATCCTATTCAGAACACGGGGATACTATACTTTGATCCTAGGCAGAACACGGGGATACTTTGATCCTAGCACGGGGATACTATACTTTGATCCTATTCAGAACGGGATACTACTTTGATCCTATTCAGAACACGGGGATACTATACTTTGATCTATTCAGAACACGGGGATAGATCTTAGGCAGAACATGGGGATACTAAACCTGATCCAAAGCAGAAGTATTGGGAAGGGACACTTTGATCCTAGGCAGAACACGGGGATACTATACTTTGATCCTAGGCAGAACACGGGGATACTATACTTTGATCCTATTCAGATCCTAGGCAGAACACGGGGATACTATACTTTGATCCTAGGCAGATCCTAGGCAGAACACGGGGATACTATAGATTGATCCTAGGCAGAACACGGGGATACTATACTTTGATCCTAGAACACGGACTATCTTACAGAACACGGGGATACTATACTTTGATCCTAGGCAGAACACGGGGATACCCTAGGCAGAGATCCTAGGCAGAACACGGGGATACTATACTTTGATCCTAGGCAGAACACGACCTAGGCAGAACACGCTTTGATCTTAGGCAGAACATGGGGATACTAAACCCTGATCCAAAGCAGAAGTATTGGGAAGGGACACTTTGATCCGAGGCAGAACACAGGGATACTTTGATCCAAAGCAGAAGGAATCCTAGGCAGAAGTATTGGGGAGTAACACTTTGATTTGAGGCAGAAGTGTTAGGGAGGGCCACGTTGATCTGAGGCAAAAGTAATGGGTTTGGTTTGATTTATGGCATATCAACCTCAGTGGGTCATTTAATACCGACAAAGTTTTGAAATAAATTAATTCTTAATGGTTACTCAATTGTTTTAATGAACACATTTTTCTATTTAACCCATTGATGGGACCCTAACAGGTACTACCACTCCGGGTCAGAGTGGACCTGGGAGCAATGGTGATGAAGGAGTGCTCCAGTGCTCCAGATCTCTCCATCCCCTTCTAGTACATATATGATAAAAAGGGTTGGAGTTGCCATAAGGGCAATCATGTTGTATAGGTGCTAGGGCTTGACATGACCAGCTGATTGATGGGAGGGGGCCTCTCCAACCACCCGTCTAGCCTAAGTAAGCACCAAAGTGGAGTGTTGCATGTCATGGACTGCTCACTACCAGGATTCCATTCTTAAGCATCACAGGTTGCCACACACAGTCAACAGGTGGTATTGGGGAGGGTCACTTTGATCCTAGGCAGAGAAGTGATAACGCTAATCTTTTTCTATCGAACATCATGAAAAGATGAAAAGAAGGAAAAAAATAAGAAAAAAAAAAGGGCGAGAGAGAGTTAAATGAAGATTATCATACTTTTTACATATTGAACTATTTTTATTAGCTCTTAAATAAACATATCAAACGTAATAATCAGATTACCATACTGAGGTATATCCACAGGCCCCACTAGTGCACATATATATATATATATATATATATATATATATATATTTCATTATTGATGTTATTTGTATATATCTTCTTTTCCTTTTTTTATTATTGCTCTTTTTTTCCTATAATTTCTTTTATATTTTCTTAACATTATAAATTGGCTCTCTATTTATTCAAAATAATTAAAAATTATTTCACTTTTTATAAGATCTATTTTTTGAGGAAAAACATTTTCCTTTTTTTTCTTTATGGTCAATTCTTCTTTCATTATAATTATACTTTTTTTAAAATTGGTATTTTCATCTTTGTTTTTATTTGCTCATCCTCCAATTTTTGTATTTATTAACTTTTCATTATATATATATCAAAAGCCCTGAAGAAGATCTACCAAACAAATTGAAACTCTGGAGTGTTGGCTGAATAAATACCACTCATTTTATTTGAACCTGTGTTTTTTCAAATTTTTCACTATATTACATACCGTCGGATTCACTTCCATTTTTCTCTTCACATTATATATATATATATATATATATATATATTATAGTCATCCACAGACACTGTGTTTGACGTTTTACATCACTTCAGTGTGGCTAGACTTAGCAGAGTACTTCCAGCCAAGAGTGAAACCTGACTGATTTATCATCAGTCCAATTCCCTAACCCCTCGGCCATCAGCACCTATGGAGAAGCAGAATTTTAACTGATAAATACATACATAGGTACATATGTTACAGTCACTTAGAGAGCTCATATCCATAAATAACAGACAACCTTGATTACACATAATATGGTGACCCTCAGCTAAATTTCCTTCTAAATAGCTCTACTAAGTTTGGGAGCATATATTATAGTCATCCATAGACACAGTGTTTCAATGTATTAGGTCTCTTCAGTGTGGCTATATATATATATATATATATACTTTTTTTTTCCTTTTTAGAGAACTACAGACTTCTTTTCATTTTCTCGTCCAATTTTTTATCATCATTTTTTCTTTCCTTCTTTGTTACACCCCCTATCTGTCCCTTCTTTTTTTTTTCTAATTCTCCTCTTCTAATTTCTCTCTCTTCTCTCTCTCTCTATATATATATTCTTTTTAGAGAACTACAAACTTCTGTGCATTTTCTCTCAGCCAAAAATTTCCTCTTCATTACAAACCTCCCCCTATCCATGCCTTCCTTTTCTTCTTCCTAATTCTCTGTCTTCCAATTTTTGTTTTTATAATTTTCCTTCAATATATATTTTTTTTTCTTTTTAGAGGACTACAGACTTCTCTAAAAATTTTTATCAACTTTTTTGTTACAAACCTCCCCCTATCCATGCCTTCCTTCTCTTTTTCCTAATTCTTTTCCTCCTCTAATTTTTTAAATAATTTTCCTTCAATTTCTCTTTTTAGAGAACTACAGACTTCTCATTTGCTCTCTCTCCCAATATTTTATCAACTTTTTTTTTTCCTCTTTGTTACAAACCTCCCCCTATCCATAACTTCCTTCTCTTCCTCCAAATTCTCCCCTTCCTCCTCCTCCTTTTCCTCACACTATTTTCATGCAGTGAGGGTAAAACTTTATTTTTCTGATTTGAAGAACATGAAATATTAAGACATTTTTGTTTCAGGCCAATATTGTAATCAGAAATTAATCTTAGTTTTAATTGAATTTAAATGAAATTCTAATGCATTTGAGCTTAATTTGTCTTTTTTCTACAGGCAATCTGTCTATTCAACATAACTTATTTTTCTAGATAGTGAGATGCTGGCCTGACTGGAGGCATAGCTAAAGTTTGAAATCCTGTTCACATACAGCAGATGAACAATATAAATCAATATGAAGAGCTAGGTAGTTTTTCCCCCTCTTATGTGTTGAAGACTATTTCTGACATTTTTAGGTATTGGTGTGTGTGTGTGTTTTTTATTTTTTATTTTCTCCATTAATTCTACCTAATATTTGAGATTTACACAAGGCAAAATTGCTTAATATAATTTTGAGCTTAATGCTTCTCTAAATGACACATTTTTTCTTTCACTCTTTTTCTTTTTTTGATATTTTTTATTTTTACCTTTATTTCTTTTCTCTTTTTTTTTCTTTTTTCTTTCATTTATTTTTGCCTATATTTCTTTTCTTTTACTCCTTTTTCTTTTCTTTATTATTTCTTTCACTCTTTATTTCTACCTTTATTTCTTTTCTCTTTCTTTTTCTTTTATCTTTCTTTTTTTTTTCTCGAATTTTTTTAAAACCATTGTTTCAGCTGTTTTTATTTTCATTCATTATTTTCCTTTCTTATTTCTCTTCCTACAATAATTCTTTTTTCATTCTATATATAATATGCTTTCTTCATTCGGATATATTTTTTTCTTTCCTCTTTAATTTTTTTTTATTTTTTTTTCATTTGTTATTTTCATTCATTATTTTCCTTCCTTATTTCAATATTTGTTTTTTCTTAGAATTTTTATTTCTTCTTCATTTTACATATATGCTTTTATTTAAAAAAAAAAATTTTTCTTCATTCTAGAATATATATATTTTTTTCTTTCCTTCTAAAACACTTTTATTTTTTAATTTTATTTTCTTACTTCAATATTTCTTTTTCAAGAATTTTCATTTCTTCATTTTACATATACACTTTAAAAAAATAATTTTTCTTCATTCTAAAATATATTTTTCATTTTTTTTATTCCTTTAAATATATTCTTCTTTAATTTTCTTTCTTTACTTCAATATTTCTTCTAGAATCATTTTTTTTCTTCATTGTACATATATGCTTTCTTTTTTGTAATAATTTTTCATCGTTCTAAAAATATATTTTTCATTGATTTTTTTCTTTCCTTTAAAATTATTCGTTAATTTTCTTCCTTTTCTTATCATTTATGCCTCCCATTTATTTTTTGTTTCATTTTTTCTCCTGATTTTTTCATTTTTTATATTTCATTTAAAAAAACAAAAAAACAAAATAAAACAAATAAAAAAAACAAAAACAAAAAACTTCTATTCCTCTTTTTTTTTCTTTTAAAAATTACACCCTCCACCCACAAAAAAAATTTGAAATCTAAAAAAATTTAAGAAAAAAATAAAAATTTAAAAAAATCTTTAAAAAAATTTTTGAATTAAAATATAAAAAATTAGAAAAAAAATTTAAAAAATCTAAAATAAAATTTTTTTTTTTTTTTTCAAATTTATAAAAATTTTAAATTTGAAAGAAGACCAGTCAATTTACAGGAAATGCTACTTTGGAAATATTTTAAAGACACTGTAAGTATTCCAAGAGAGGATCAGATGATGAGCATGTTCCTTTTTTACCCCAACTTAGTATCGGGGTATTCAGTTTCTTGTTGCCCAGAAGAGTAAAAGGCAGATGGAAGATAAGGGGACAAATAATTCTTTTGGCAATAGTTCAGGAACAATTTCAATAATTAATTTAACGTTTGGCAATTATTAAGAAAGAGTTTTTGCAAGCCACAATTGGTTGGTAGCCATTTTTATTTTACCGCCTTTTTTTCCCGCCTTTTTTATTTTCATTTTTTTGTGACTCAACTACAAAATGGTCAAACAATAACTTCTTTTACTCTGCGCTAAGCATAAGGCCCACGGCTGATACAAAATCTTATGAGGTCCAAAACAGTCCCACTTCTTGTTTAATGAACTAGTGGAAATGAAAAATTCAATTGGTTTCTTTTATTTTTTTCTATTTTTAAGACAAAATAAAATAAATTTGAAAAAAAAAAGAAAAAAGATGAAGATATTTAATGCATAAATCACTTAACAACAATTGGTACCTAGTGTAGATAGGCTATGCTAGTAAATTAGAATAGTTAATTAGTATTTTAGTGCTTGGGGGTGGGATCTTCCCAATGGGGATATGGGGGAAACCCAAATATGGGCAAATAATTATAACAACAGAGGCAGAGATTATATTGGTTGTATGGTTGCAGGAGAAGTAGGAGAAAAAGAACAAGAGACCAAAGAGGGGAGGAGGACAAGCAGGAGAAAAAGAGCAAGAGACCAAAGAAAGGAGGAGGAGGAGAGGTAGGAGAAAAGAGCAAGAGAAAAGGAGAGAGAGGAGGAGGAGAAGGAGGAGAGGAGAGGTAGGAGAAAAAGCAAGAGACCAAAGAAAAGGAGGAGGAGAGAGAAAAGAGAAGAGGAGGAGGAGGAGAGGAGAGGTAGGAGAAAAAGGGGAGGAGGAGGTAGGAGGAAAAGAGCAAGAGACAAAGAAAGGAGGAGGAGGAGAGGTAGGAGAAAAGAACAAGAGACCAAAGAAAGGAAGAGGAGAAGGAAAGGTAAGAGAAAAGAGACCTAAGAAAGGAGGAGGAGAAAAGAGCAAGAGACCAAAGAAGAGGAGAGGAGGAGAGGTAGGAGAAAAAGAACAAGAGACCAAAGGAAGAGGAGGAGAAGTAGGAGAGAAAGAGACTATAAAAAGGGGTGGAGAAAAGTATGTAGTTGGGAAGAATTTAAAAAAAGGCAGGGGGGAAAATACCTACCTAAGCTTAGTCTGGTACAAGGCCCAAAATGAGTGTCCAGTGAGGACTGAACTCCATAAGAGTTTTCTAGTCTAGTGCCTTTTTTTTATTAAGCTTAGCATAATCATGTATCAGGGCACAAATTGGGGACTCCCCTGTCAGTGGGACTTAGAAGGGACTGGTTTTAGCTTAGCCGGTAGAGCACCCCCCTAGGAATTGCAAGGGTTTTGGGCTTGATACCAGTCCCCGCCAACTCGACGCATGAGTAAAACACATTGGGTAATCTGATCTGTGTGGTGAAGTGGGAAGCTGACGGTAGGTGTGGCGCCCCACCTCAGCAAAAAAACCCATCAATCTCACTGGTCTTGTGCTAGCGAAAAGGGGATAGACTCCTTCACTATCTGGCTAATACTGACAATGGGCCACTCCACCAGCTTTACTTACTTATCCACTGTAGAGGGGTAAGACCCCCTCCTCACACACAAAAAAATTGTCCGGGATATGACATTGAACTGCACCAAGTTATTAAAAAGGGGAGGGAGAAAAAGAAGAGGGGGCAAATATATAGATAGCTTAGTCTGGCACAAGGCCCAAAATATTGGGCATCCAGTGAGGTTGGTTGGATTTACGGCATGTCAACCCTTAGATTGGACCTGTAGAATAATCATACTAAGTTCCAATTACCGTCGAATTGGTAAGACAAGGCAACAAGTAGCTATAATTCAATACCGATCTAACCTTGTTGCAATCCTACTGCAGAATGCCAGAGTATTTATGAAGCCTCATAACATCATAGAACCAAGCCCAATCAGGACTCAAGGATGGAATCACCCAAATACAAGAATGGACTATTCTTGAGTCCCATAAGTACCAGCTATCTTGGGCACTGTTCAGTTGTGCTTAGCCAGTTGCTGTTGTCCAAACCAACAGTATACTGACTGACTGACTGACTTAAATAGGACCCTAACAGGGTTAGAGTGGCCCAGAGAATGATGGTAATGAAGGGGTGCCCCACACGAAACAGAGCTCCAGAATTGGAACTTCACCATTAGATGCAGTTTAACGTCATACCCAGGACACTAAGACTCTCAGCTACCACCTACTAGCACATATATGATAAAAAGGTTTGGGGGTTTGCCATAAAGGCAATAGGGTTGGAACAATCTTAGGTGCTAGGGGTTGATGTGACCAGCTAATTGATCAAAGGGGCCTCTGAGACCACCCATCTAGGAGGAGAAAGAATAGTTGGATGCATACCTTTTCCAAGGTTATTAGCACTATGTGAAATGCAAACAGCCTCGTCCAGGATTAGAGTCACCATGTCCATTTCCTACAACAATAACCATTATACAACAGCGCCTCCTGTTTGCCATTCACTTACTAATGGTAAAAAAGTAAAGTCGTCGGGGTGCTTAATGTCGGTATCAGCAAGACAGCGAGGGAGTCTATCCCCTTTTCACTAGCGCTAGACCAAGAGATTATTTTAGCATCTGAGGTGGAGCGCCACACCTACCATCAGCTCCTCAGTTTACCGCAAAGATCCCTGTGCTACTCATATTTATTCGCTATACTAAGCTAAACATTTCTAGAAACAAGGGCGGAGAAAGCCCCTAACTCCTCTCTGTGTTCCAAAAATTCAGTTTATTATCGGCGTTCCCATATTGGGGACGTATCAGATATTAAGCTGATAAGAACAGATATTACACTTTGATCTTAGCCAAAAGGCCGAGAAGCGATAATTGAATAGTTAACTAAATAGTTACAATAAAATCACAGTATTACAAGTTTAGGCACCCCATCTGCGATCTCGATTCAGAAGGACATGTTTTTCATTTACACCGTCAAAATTCGGATGTTTGTTAACAGACGATTTTTAGAGTTTTTTTTTTAAATTATAAAACTAACCCGTAACCCTAGCAAAATATTTTTTTAAATAAATACTTTTTAATATTAACTATCGGTAGAGGCACATGGAAAATAAACATGTTTTATTTTTTTTTTTAAATAACATTAGTTTATCTTTAGTGCAAAATTAATTTTTTCACATAGGCTAACAACAACTATTTCCGTGTAAACTTGTCTTTTGTTTAAAGTTTTTGTAAATAAAAAAACTATTCTTAACAAAAAAACTATTGAAATAAACATATCTGCATGCATTTCTCTTCTGATTAAATAAAAATTATTTTAATATAAAACGTGTCTTTCATTTATAGTTTTATTAAAAAGTATTTATTTAAAAAAATATTTTGCTAACTCTGTTAGAGTTTAGGGTTAGGGTTAGTTTTATAATTAAAAAAAAATGTAAAAATCGTCTGTTAACAAACAACCGGATTTTGATGGTGTAAATGAAAAACATGTCCTTCTGAATCAAGATCGCAGATGGGTACCTAAAGGTTATATGGTCCCAAATTGACTACCAATCAGGGCTTGCAGGTGACAGATCAACATATTCTTAGTGCTTGGGAGATAGAAAGATTAAAGAAATATGGCCGATGGCTAAACTGTAGCTAGTTGAAGATGTAATTTTGCAACTCAACTGTTGATTTAAAATGATATGAAATAAATGACTGAAAATTAGTCCTGGATTGTGGGTGTAAGTATTGCACTTGTATATACTTTTTAGATAACTTTTAAAAAAATTAATGATATTCTACTACCAATGATACAAAACTGAACTTAATGGCCAAAAGATCATTTAAGCAGGTAATAATAATTTACAGCATTAGCAGTTTAAAAAATTATAGTAAAATTGGAAGAGGGTATTAGTCATAAAATCCAATACTTCTTTTGTTTGTAATTCTATATGAATCTTCTTTAAAAATTAAAATAAATAAAGATGCAGATGACATACCAACACTTTCGGTAATCTGAACATTAGCTACATAAATGAGAGTAACCTCCCCTAGTTTTTTTTTCACTTTGAGGAAGCCTTATGTTTTGGTTGACCATTTTCATTTCACCGTGAATCTACACTGAAAATACGAATTTGTTCTAATCAATACAACTGCATGTTTTAATACGAAAATATCTTAAAATGTGTTTTAAATTGTGTTTGCGCATTATTTGAAATGAACTTATTGTTATTAAGGTTTCCTCAAAGTGAAAAAAACAAGGGGAGGTTACTCTCAATTATGTAGCTAATGTTCAGATTACCACACTTTCTTTGTGGCTGGAAGAAGGAACGACAAATAAGCCGAATTGTAGCAAGCTGAAGATGTAATTTTGGGACTTAACTTAGTCTTATTTGGAAGTCGACAATAATAATACGTACATTCGGAAATAAGATAAAAACTCAAAAAGCACAAAATGAAAAGATGAGTGTATTATGAATGTTGTGTAGGAATTCAGATTTTATGTTTTAGAAGATTTTGGAAATGTTTATTTCCTCATTCCAGAAAAGTTTACGATAAGCATAAAATTCATATTTTGCCACTGTCTTTCGCGTGAAATATACCGTAATTATTCGACAACAATATACTGAGCCGTCAGCTCTTAGAACAAGGTTTAAAGTTTAAAAAAAGAAAAAAAAAAGAGAAATGAATTAAATGAATACATTTCTATTCAGTGCGATACTAGACATTTACCACGTACAAGGCCCTATTAATGTGGAACCACCACAAGCCGAGACTTCAGGGTGGCGGGTGCAAAAAATGCGGTGATCCCGTCGGCATTGCCTCTCAGGGGGAGCGCCTCAAGCACTGGGTAATAAACCCAGCGCTGCCTCTTTAAATCGAGGGGACAGGTGTTGTCTTGGAGGGATGGCCCCTGGGATGAACGATGTTAGCTTATAAGGTCCAGAGCCGAAGCCACTGGACCCCCGGTCGAAACCGGAGTTAGATATGTTTAACGTCAACCATTCTACCAGCTATTGCTAATGGCAGTTGTAGATTAAGGGTTAAGAAACAATGAAACATTAATAAAACATTTTTTAAAGGTGGGGGGAGACAATTTTTACCTTATATGAATTAAAGGCCAATTTTCAATTTCTCGAAGGAAAAGTCGGGGCCGCACATTTTTTTTTTTTTAATACACAAAATCAGTAGAATTTACAAGATCGCATGGGCAAGACCGTGGCCTGGGTATGTGGCCCCCACGATGTTGAGAGGTTTAAAATAGTAAGCATCGACTCTGTCTACTATTATAATTGATGATTGACAAAATAATGTTTAAAAAACGAGAAAAAACAGTAGCAATAGTAGAAAGCAAAAAAAAGGCAAAACAAAAAAAACACTGCTGAAACTCGCCCAATTTGGGGACCCTCGCCCGGTCGGAGGTTCGTGATAGTGCGCGCCGGCCGTGCAAACACAATGTATACTATTAGTTAATGAATGACAATGTATTAAAATCAGTTTTTAAAAAATGGTCGGTCACAACAGACTCCCCCCCCACACACACACACCCAAAAAAAAAAAGAAGTGCTCCCGATCGGGGTTTCGGAGGTAAGCATCTTACGCCGGCTCTGATAATACGCACTTAAAAAAAATATTTTAAGGCCTAAAAGCTAGAAGTGCGTATTATACATAGGAACTAAATACGAACCCATATTCGGTACAGCATGACTGAAAGGAGGTAATATCTATGGTCCAGAGATGCTGAGAGGTACGCATCCCGCGTCACTGATGCAGAAAAATCTATACGGACGCAGAAAAATCGTATACATGCGTCCTAGTGTTCCCCCCCACACACACATTTCCAGCTAACGATTTACACTATGTTGGTAGGGGTTAGACGGCTCTAGTTGTTCATAGATAAAAACTCTGCAATTTATTAAGAAACTTTAATTGGGACCAATAAAATTTCCCGAGGACACATACAAATCAAATCCGTACGTCCCAGGACGCACCGAATTAAAAGCTATCAGCGTCACAGATGGTCCAAACTAATTATATGTGCAACAAATACTTGTTGTATACAAAGTAAAATTAAATCCGTGGTCGCAGGGGACCGTCCCGGCAGGCAGCACCTACCTCTTCGTCTAAAAGGGACAGGAACGAATTTATTGCCCGGTGCCTAAGGGGTCCCAAAAAGGAGAATGCTGAAGAGATCACGAAATTTTTGCACTGGCCGGCAAAACTTGCAAATCGTCGTCAAAATTAAAACGGAAAATTTTGACAACGATTTGCAACACATTAAACTAAAGTCAAGTAAGTCAGGTTAGTAATTGTTTTATTTTATTTATTTAACGAATCTTGAAATATTCTCTAAACTGCACATAAATATTTTAGTTTAGAAAATATTTCAAGATTCGTTATATAAATGAAATAAAACAATTATTAACCTGACTTGCAAAAAAAAAAAAAAAAAAGTCAAGTATTTTGAATCGGATTTTAAAAATTGATTTTAATTTCAAAATTTAGTTTGATGTGTTGCAAATCGTCATCAAAATTTTACGTTTTAATTTGGACGACGAGTTGCAAGTTTAGCCTACGAGGCCAGGAAAATACTAACCACAACACAGAATTTCGGTAAAACTGCCCCCACACCCTCCCTACTTTATTTGAACTTTTATCTTATTTTGATATTTTTCCTTAACTCTTTGCCTACTTTAATGCGCTCACAGTGGCTCTCCCAAGCAAAGTAAAAACTGATGGTTAGTTCATTATTATTGAGCAGAAGGACTCAGGTTACAATAGGATTTTATTCTAATAGACTAACTTCTGAGGTGAATCGATAGAGAACTTTCAGAATATCCCATCATACACGTAAAAAAAATACCTGGAAAATTTGGTAGGCAGAGAGTTAAGAACAGACTCTTAACTCAGATATAAAATATTGTGCTATAAATGTCTTAATTATAATTTAAATTTTATATCTAATATTATATCATCAGTGATGCTGATAGGTTTTTGATTTAGTGCGTCATGGGACGGACATATTTGCTTTGAATGAGGAAAATTTATGGGTACCAACTAAAGTAATTCCTACCTTGTAACCTATCCTGTGTAATTCGTTTCTAAGAAACTATTGAAATGTATTTACGGTTAGCTTGAAATAGCGAGGGAAGAAAAAAGAAAAACACTGGGATGGATAGATACGATTTTACTGCGTTCTTTTAGATGTTTTTGCGCCAGGGACGCAGGACGCGTATCTAACAGCATCTCTGTATCATTTATTATGAAATAAATCACGTTAAAAAGAGCAAAAATACGTTAAGTTTCATTAATTTTTTCCCCAGAGTTTTGTTGTATTTTAATTCATGTGGGATTTAAAAACATGTGAAATTTTTACCAATACCCACCGAATTGCGTGTATGCTTATAATCTGTTTCTTCTGTTGTGAATTTATTTTCGCCGAAAATTTGTTACATTTTCGTATGAACATGTCCTTACCTTTGTTCTAAATATTGTGTAAGTTTTGAGTTTCGAAACATTATATAAACTAGGTACCACCAAAATAGGTCACGTGATCAGTTCAAGCCATGTAAATATTTTTGAGCTTTTTTTAAAAAAAATCTCGCAAAAAAGAAATCACGAATATAAAAGAGTTGTTACAAAGAAAAACTGTTAATTCGAAGATCAAATTATCCGATTGGGAAAAAATAACTCATCGTTATCTTGAAAAATAAGTAAAACAGTCCGTTTATTTATAACACGGTCAGTTTTTTTTATTGATATTCTTTTTAGCTGAATTCTGTATTCATGGTTCTTTTACTAAAAAAAACAAAAAAACTCGCATTGAAACTTATAAAAATCTTTTGATATAATTATTCAGACTCTTATCTTTATGGAAAAAAAAGTAAAAATCGTTTTTTGTTAGTTCATCTTTTTTCATATTTCATAAAATAGGGGCGGGATAGACCTCCTAAAAATATTTCCCCACATATATTTTAGAAAAAAAAAACTATTTCAGACACCTTTTCATCAAAAGCTAAATAATTATGGAAATTTTTGTAAAAATCGGACCATTAATTGATTTTTCATAGAATTTTAAAAAAAACTTGTTTTTGGCTACGTTAAATTTCAATTGATTTAACAGTGCAAAAATGTAAACATTATTTTTCGTTTATAATTTTCATTATTTCCGTAAACTGAGAATTTTTTTACAAATCATCAGGAGTTTTTTTAATGCTTCTTCTTTCGAATGGACAAAAGATTTAAGATAATATTAACATTTATGTAAGTTTTATTTTGTTAAATATATGGGTGGGGGTAATTTTCACAGGGAAAATTGGTGGTAACTTATATAAAACATAAATTCTTATTTTTAATAAATACAAACCGGATAAAAAGTTAAATCTTAAATTTAGTATAAATTTAGCTGCTACAAATTCCAAAAAGTCAATGCGTATTATACATGGAAGATTTTTTCTAGAATTTCGTAGCCGAAAGTTAGGGATGCGTATTAAACACGCATCCCGTTATATATGACGAGAAGCGGATACCCGGGGAAGCCTGTGTAGTAGAGAAAAAAGTGGTCTCATGATTTGCTAGTCTTGCAGATCCATTACTATTGAATAGCGAGTTCGACGCTCGTTGGATGCTCCATAAAAATTCCCACGTAAAAATGACCATGTCTTGATACGGCTTCGTGGGAAGTCTTCGCGAATATAAATTAAATCTTCATAATTTTTGTACAAAAAGTAAGAACTGGTGATATTTTATATATATATATATATATATATATATACTTAGTTAATTGTTTTATTTTCGTAGTTTCTCTCGAACATAAATGCATACACACCAACTGCATTTATATATGTAATAAAAACGGCTACCCAGTGTCGCCAGGGTAGAGAGGGGGCAAAAAATCGGGTTTATTGATTTGTTTTACTTTTGAGATTTAAATACTGGACATTTTTAAGTAGAATTTCAATGCTATTTCTATGTATATTTTGATTTTTAATATCTTTGAATATAAATCAATCTTCATAGTTTTTGCGCTAAAAGCAAGAACTGGTGATATTTAATATATATATATATACTATGTCGTTAATCGTTATAATCTCATAGTTTCATCCGGACATACATACATGATGACAGCAAAGTCGTGTTCGAGTATTGTCATCGCTTGATAAAGGATACACCCCCCCCACAAAAAAACCAAACAAAAACAAAAAAAACAAAACCCAGAACAGTTCAACGGTGAGCTGCGCGAATGTGGCTTTTTAGCCCAGCTAAAGTCTTACATTCTATGGCACAGGTGTTGCAGATAAGGGACACCTCTAGCAACAGGCACTGAAAGTTCATTCCTATGTATTTTCCAAAATCGTTTTAAACCTAAACCTCCTGTGGTCTTGCATGTCTTCCCACACTCGCAACAAGTTATTTTAGGAAGCACATGGTAGTTTATTGGCCCGTTTCGCCATACATTGTTACATACACACAAACTGCACTTTATATATGTATAGATTTATATAGATATATCAATTACCAGGTCCGGTGCCAGATCTCATACACCTACCTGTCCAGTTTCATAAAGTAGTATTCATAGAAAATATACGAAAGCCGCCCGGTTAATTATGGAAATCTGTGAGAAGTAAATTTCACTAGAATTAAATCCTTCAGGATGTTCATTCGAATAAAAGAAAAAAGGGGACTTACCCTGAGTCGATTCCAGTAATCTTTGATCTTTTTCGGAACATAAATGAGAATTCTTTTCCTAACGTGTACTTCACTTGGCTCTGGAACTCAGTTGCCAGACAGAAACAGAGGCATTCTTTTAATCAAATGTCTTCTACCAAATTGTGCACAGAAGAATTCTATTAGGCAAGGGCAGGTAATCATGTATCATTTTTTGTATATTCTATTTTCTTCTGTTAGTTGGTTGATTGATTGATTGATTTTACGGCATGCCAAACTTTGTTGGGTTATTTAATGAAGTCAGTCTTTTTTCAAGCAATTATATAGTTTCAACAAACTAAAGATAATTACTTTTAAACAATTACAACTTCAAGTAACTATTCGTAATACTGATTTATACACGATTTTACAAGTAACTATTCCTATCTAATAATAATAATAATTCCCGCCCTGTCAGCTGGGTTGTAGAATACGCCGACTGCACATCTGCAGAGGGGCAAAATCCTTAATGGGCCCCCTGTTGGCCGTGGACAGCACCCATGATGCTTAATAAGGACGGAATCCTGGTGACTGAGTAGTCCATGCCATGCAACTCGACTCAGCTCCTTATTTGGGCTAAACAGGCAGTCGGAGAGCCCCTAACCCGATCAATTGGCTATATCATATGGCTTCAAATATTCTTATCTAATACTAATAATTTGTTCACAATTGCAAAGAGGTTAGACCCCCCCCAAAAAAAAAGAATTGTTTTGGGTATGGCACTAAACTGCATATAATTGTGAGGCTCCAGTTTTGGAGATCTGTGGAGTACCCACTCAGTACCATTACTCCCAAGTCCACTCTAAGCCAGAGTGGTAATACCTGTAGTAGTATCATGTGGCATGTTGTACTTTAAGCTGAGCCACTGAAAGTAATATACACTTGGAAAGAGTCAAAGAACATACTGCCTGAAATGTTGCAATCAGAATAACAATGATGAAGATGACAACTTAAATCTTATTATAATGGAGATTATGTAACTGTCTGTCTGCAACCGAAACTACGTCACCACTGATGTCATGAGTTCCTTAGTTATTTAAGTTATATTCTTAACGATTATGAAATAGTCATTATTTAATCTTAATTAGCATCTTATTTATTAACGATGTCTCTATTAAAGTCTAGCCGAGTTAGATTTGCCGCAAAATTGCCCATATTATTAATGCATTTAAAATCCTGAAATATGTGTTATATATCTCTAAGAAATAAAGATTTACATAATATATGGAGGGAAAATTTTCATAATGATTTTAACAAAACTGGGTTTAATGAATAATTATTTGCTGTTACTGATTTCTAATACTATCATATTATTCTCAAACGTATTAAAAGCAATCCTATATATAATTTTATAGAGAAATCAATTAAAATAACATTAGAATAATATCTTTATATTCGTTCTTATTTCAGTTTCGTTTGTCTTTCTAATTTAATATAATATCTAATCATATTAAAACTTAAATACTTGCACCCAGAGGGTACATACTTTTGGTAGTAATCTATAATATTGATAAAAACAAGACATAATTGAATGTATTTGAAAGTTATGTCCTGTCGATTCCTTCAGAGAAATACCGCTTTTGTAACTGATAGTGATAAATATGTAAAGGCAATTTACCTAATATTTATTTTTCACTGACGTTATTACTGTTATTTCTTTATTTTCTGCAAACAAAATGCACAAAAAAGCTACACGTTTGCATTATGTTATATATACAATAATAATAAAGGACGTTACCGTATACATTTTTACAAACCAAGGACGTTATATAGACCTCTTTGACTCAAGTTAGAGAAGGGGTGCGTATTATACACAAGGTTTAGGTTTTTCAGAGGTACAGCCCCCTAAAAATCCCCTGCGTATTATACTCAAGGCGGACTATACTCGAGGATTTGCGGTAATGTTCTTGTGTTAATGTGCTAGATGAACGAGAAGGTTCCTCCGCCCTTTCACAGGTTTTGTTTTTCGTCCTGCTGGGTGTTTAGCCACCCTCCTCACTAGGCAAGCTTGGTGGGGGTACCGGTTTAGCCGCCGATGATCCGACTATGAAACAGGTAGTACGGGGTTACATAATACCCATAGCGCTTTGTGCGACCTGACACAATACGGTAATGGACTATTCCATTTTAATTGCGTGGAAAGAAAGGGAAGGAAAAGATCATGTCATATGTCAGAGAGAAAGATAAGATAATTATGATAAGAAAGGTAAAAGAGTAATGAAGCAATGATGCTTATTTTCTGCTTCAATTAAATTCAAAGGAAGAGAAAATAGAGAAAGAAAGAAAAGATTATTAAAAGTATGAATTTGCACTACCTTCTCAAGGAAGGATGTGACACAAGGTCATGTTTACCGTATGCACTTTTGTGAGTGGTACCAAAAATAGTTGAGCTCAATCAGCATCCCCCAAAAAGGGCACCCCAAGCATCGGGGAATTTACTCTAAGAGTTAGTGCAATGGATGGAAGTACTACTTAGATTTTTTGTATCCACTTATAAAAGTTTGGAGGATTACCTGTGCCGACTATGTATATTACTGGAAGTAATATACACTTGAGGAGAGTCAAAGAACATATCAGTTAAAATTTTGTAATCAAAATAATAAAGATGAAGATACTAGCTCAAATAATTCTTAGAATAAGGATTATATTTGTCTAAATAATTTCAGACAAAAAAAAAAAAAAAAAAAAAAAAATCGAAACTATATTTCCATTTGTATTATCTAGATTTTTCAGACTATTGTCCTCATCTCAAAAATTTGGAGAAATTAAATAGAAATGTGTTGCGTCAGTTCGACAAGAAACACCTTAAGAAGACCGGAGGACACATCGGACAAACGTTGTGTATATAACAAGATGAAGACAACAGTCTGAAAGATCTCGTCGTGGGGGGCTAATGTCGGTATCAGCCAGACAGCGAGGGAATCTATCCCCTTTTCACTAGCGCTAGACCAAGGAGATTATTTTAGCGTCTGAGGTGGAGCGCCACACCTACCACCAGCTCCTCACTTCACCGCACTGATCCCTGTGCACTCATACGTTGAGTTGGCGAGGGCCGGTATCGAACCAGGAACCTTGTGATTCCTAGCTGAACGCTCTACCGACTGAGCTAAACCGGCCCTCTGAACGATCTAAATGATACAAATAATCAAGCTTCATCTAAAAATTCAGACAAATTGTATTCCGTGGTTCATTTCCGATTGTTTAGCCCATGGCCATAACAGCAATTAAAACGTGGGAGTGAACATGGTTTGGTTTGGTTTGTTTGGTTTTACGGCATATCAACCTCAGTGGGTCATTTAATGCCGATAAAGTTTTGAAATAAATAAATTCTTAATGGATACACAATTTTTTTTTATTAATACATTTTTCTATTTAACCCATAGATGGAACCCTAACACGTACTACCACCCCGGGTCAGAGTGGACCAGGGAGCAATTGTGATGAAGGGGTGCTCCACATTCCCCAAACCTCCAAAACTGGAACCTCATCATCAGATAGAGTTTAACGTCATTCTCAGGACATGTAGACCCTCAGCCATCGCATTCTAGCACCCATATATGATAAAAAGTGTTGGGGCTTGCCATAAGGGCAATAGTGTTGGGGCAATCATATAGGTTCTAGGGGGCCTCTCCGACCGCCCGTCTAGCCTAAGTAAGGGTCTAAGTGGAGTGTTGCATGTCATGGACTGCTCATCCACCAAGACTCCGTCCTTAACATCACGGGTCGCCACCCACGGCCAACAGGTGGCCCCATTTGGGAGAGTCTTACCCCTCTGTAGAGGAGTGTGACATCCTGATAAGCGAGTTTGAACTCCAGCCTTGCTATTACGTTCACTATCCGAACTAATACTATTGGGAAAGGTATGAACACCCACATCCCAACAGTTATGGGTCAAATAGTACCACTACTGTTCTTCTATACGGATGGCCTTGGCATTAAATAACCCTGACAAGTTTATATGCCATTGGTAATAAAGAAACCAAAGCAAACCATTGGCGGGGCAACTAGCTGGAGATAGTCACGGAACTAGATTAAGTCACCTCAACAAGGACCCTGACTAGCGCAGGACCACATTCGAACTCCGTTCTTGCTATTACAATTTACTTTCGGACTAATACCCTAAGAGAGGTATGAACCCCTAATTTCCTATCTATGGTTAAATAGTACCACAACTGTTCGATACCGGCCCTCGCCAACTCACCATATGAGTAGTACAGTCGGGATCTGTGCGGTAAAGTAAGAAGCTGATGGTAGGTGTGGCTCTCCACTTCAGACGCTAAAAAACAATCTCTTTAGTCTAGCATTAGTGAAAAGGGGATAGACTCCTTCGCTGATTGGCTTATACCGACTTTAGGCCGCCCCGACGACTTACTTTACTGATCTTCTACAAGGATGGTTTTGGCATTAGATAATCCTGGAAGGTTGATATGGCATTAAACAAAGAAACCAAACCAAACATATCTTAGTCTCATATCTATCTATTTATCTGTCTGCTTATCTATTTTCTCTCTCTCTCTCTCTCTCTCTGAGTAAGTCTTCACGGCATAGTGGCTAACGTGCCGGACTGTGACATCATAGTAAGCGAGTTCGAGTTACGCTATTACACTAACTTTCGGAATAATCCCCTTGGGAAGGGTATGAACCTCCCCATCACCCCAGTTATGGTGTGAATAGTACCACTACTGTTCTTCTACAATTGGCATTGAATAACCCACAAATGTTGATATGCCATTAAACAAAGAAACCTAACCAAACAATTATATTGACCTATAAACTATTTTAAGTTAATGAAAAGGATTTCTACCAGTTTATTGATACACATGAATTTAATGAAAAAGTTAACATAGAATAATTTCTACCAATATAGTTAATTTCATTGAGTTAATAAACATTATTTCTACTAGTTTATGAAATAAAACATAACAAGGATGGCTTTGGCAATAAATAACCCTGGAAGGTTGATATGCCATTAAACAAAGGAAACCAAACCAACCAACAATTAAAATAGATTATATATAGGCCAAGAATATTTGGCCTTGTGTCGCATCCTACTCGTGCGGAGGGGTTGGTGTATATATATATATATATATATATATATATTATATATATATATGCCAAGAAAATTTGGCCCGACTCGGTAGATAAATAATCATTAAAATGTCAGCAAGTGGACATTACCATAGCAATATCTCAGCCCGTCCGTGCGAATATTTTTACTTACTGGTCTATTTTCAATTCCTCATCCTTATCACACTATTGACATTGATAGCATCAAGGAATCACCAATGTCCATTTTTGCAAATATATAGATTGTCGCTCGAGTATTACTTCTCAATAGGATGTCAATTTTCCCTCCTATGCATAGTAATTTCTTAGCATTAACTCTAGATTGAGCCAAGTCTCTTCTATTTTCATTCAATACTATCATTATCCCACGTAGAAAAAAAAAAAAAAAGAACAGAAAAAAGAGAGAAAAAAAGAAAGAAAAAGGAGCGAAAATATCATACCTATCATTGTAAAATCAAAGTATTGCATTATCTTTAGTCAAGCCAATTTTTCTGTCTTGGTACCGAGGAGCTGCATTGTTTGTGGCCGGCCGACTGGTCGGTTGACTGATAGCATGTTTGGACAGTGTCAATACACGACTTCCCACATTGAAGAAGACCAATATTGGCTTTGGATATTAACAGGAAAGGCACGACAATACAAAAGTTATTAATTTTCAATGCTTCTCAATCTTGATTCTGGATCGAAGCTTTGCAGTTAGACTTCAACTGATTGATCTACATTCAACTTGCAAGACTACATCAGTGATTTTTTGTTCAAGCCATTATCCTGATCTTTCTTGTTTTTATCAGGTTTCAAATACATTCTTGATCTTGGTTTATAGGGGGCTTGAACTGGCTCAACTAGCTAGACTACATCAGTTATTTTTTATCAAACCATTATCCTGATCTTTCTTGTTTTTATCAGGTTTCAAATACATTCTTGATCTTGGTTTTATAGGAGGACTTGAACTAGCTGAACTAGGCTCAACTAGATAGACTGCATCAGTGAATTTTGTTCAGACCATTATCCTGGTCTTTCTTGTTTTCATCAGGTTTCAAATACATTCTGATCTAGGCTCAACTAGTTAGACTGCATCAGTGAATTTCGTTCAGACCATTATCCGGGTCTTTCTTGTTTGCATCAGGTTTCAAGTACATTCTGATCTAAGCTCAACTACATCAAGTAATTTGTGCCCAGACTATTATCCCGATCTTGTTTTCAGAAGGTTTCAAATACATTCTTAATCTAGGTTTTATAGAGAGAATTGAACTGACTGCTCTAGACAAAACTTGCCTGATGGCACAATGACTTTGGTTCAGACTATTATCCTGATTCTATAGGGGGACTTGGACTGTCTGATCAAGGTTCAAATAGCTAGCCACCAGTGGTTTTTGTTCGGACATGATCTTTCTTGTTTTCAGCAATATATTCTAGATTATGTTTATAGGAGAACTTAAACTGACTAAATCTAGGCTCAACTAGCTAGACTAGATCAGTGATTTTTGTTCAAACTATTATCATGATCTTTCTTGTTTACAGCATGTTTCAAATGCAATCTGGATCTCGTTTTTATAGTGGGACTTGGACTGATCTAAGACATTTTTGTGATATTCATTCTTGTTGGGTATTCAAATTTCAATTTTTTTAAACACATTTTTATAAAACTCATTTATTGATCTATTTAACCTACAGATGCGACTCCGGGTCAGAGTGGACCTGGGAGTAATGGTGATGAAGTGTACTTCGCACTCCTCAGAGCTCCAAAATTGGAACTTCACCCATAGATTCAGTTTGACATCATACCCAGGATACAAGGACCCTCAGACACTGCCTTCTAGCACATATATGATAAAAAGGATAAGTATCGCAGGTCACCACGTAGTCTCAGCTGACATAGTGGGTAGTCGGGAGGATAGAGAAGCCAAAACATTGGGAATATAAAAACCAAGATGAGGATAATAGATCCGAGACATGGAAATAATTCCTTCAGGGAAAACAAGAAGCAATACCTTGAACAAAGGAAGAATTAATAAAAATCGATTCTATAAAATATGTGGGTATTTTTATTCTCGAGAAAAGCACTGTTTAAACCCTAATGTTTTTAAAAGAATAAACCGTACTTAGAACGCAGTGAGGAGAAGGGCGCCGATTTTGAAGAAAAGGAGACAAACGACCTTTTGTACTACAAAATGTTTACTGTACATATAAGCAAAATATAAAACAGGGATATACAATACAAAACAAGCAAAAAATCATAAGTATTTGGTTGGTTAAGGATTGTTAAGGTTGCAGATTGCGGGAACTTAGCTGATAGTCTTGTTCCTCGTAACTTGCTGAACCCCGTTGAAAAGTTCGTAGTGGTGTGCGTTTGCCACTCTAAGCTTCTACGTGGTGAACTGCTACCGAATCGTCGCCTTCAGGGGCTTCTATCGATGCTGTCTTAGCATTGCTACCCAGGGTTAGTGACAAAAAGGCCGAATTCTTGGGTGGCCCTTCTTTTATAACCACCCTCACGTGACCACCTGAAGCGTCGTGGTTGGCTAATTTCTTTGGCTAATGCATTTCGCATAACTGTTCCCTGACGAATTCCAACAAATACTGAGTATTCTGCTTAATATATAAAACAATGAAATAGAAATAATAGAAACAGAACTCGAGACAATACCCCCCCCCCCCCATGAACAAAATCTGCATATGACTTTGTAATGGTTCATAAGCTGTAGATTCTTGTTAGACCAGGTTTGGAAGAACAAAGAAAAAAGAATCGTATTCTAAAAATAGACAAATGGTAATTCAAAACTCCCGCCAACAGACATTCTGAGAGTGGGGAAAGGGAAAATTTATAGTAGTAGAGAGCAGAAAAGCAGTGTTCAGCGAACAGGCAAGTCACGAATATTAACTCTCCTCGAACCGGGTGAACAAATACAAGTAAGCTTTAACACTATTTCTCTGAATGTTTGAGATGAAACTTGAAGATTAGTATTGTCTGCGTTATTCGGACTATTGTCCCCATCTTCATTGTTATTTGTACAACGTTTCGGCCGATATACCCTCCGGCCTTCTTCAGGTATTTCTTGTCGGACTCTGGAACCTTCTTTTCGAACTCGGGAACTTTCTTGTCGTAATCGGGAAGGTTCCTGAGTCCGACAAGAAATACCTGAAGAAGGCCGGAGGGTATATCGGCCGAAACGTTGTACAAATAACAATGAAGATGGGGACAATAGTCCGATAACGCAGATAATACTAAGCTTTAACACTATTAAGAATTTATAAAAAGGAAAATTCATTAACCAAACCACACCTTTGTAATTTGTTGTTCATTTGATATAATTTATAATACACATATAAAGGACAATTCTTATTATGACTCAAACTTCTTTGTGATTATTAATGTTACATTTCACATAAAATTTATCTCCAACCAACATGATATTTACTACCATGTACCCCACATGTACGGGTTAGACCCAATGCCCTATTAATGTGGGATCACCCACAAGCCGTGACTCATGGGTGGTGGTTGCAAAAAATGCGTTGATCCTATCGGCATTCCCCCTCAAGGAAGGCACCTCAGGTACTTGGCAATAAACCCAGCTCTGCCGTTTAATTCGAGGGGGCAGGTGTAATGTGGGGGGAGGGGTGGGGGGTGGCCCCCTGGGATCAACGCTGTTGATTGTATCAACGGCTAGGGTGGAAGCCTGTTAGTCGTATCAACATCCAACAACTTTATTAAAAAAAATCAAGGCGGCTGACTTTATCTCAAAGAAGAAAAATTAAAAGAAAATTCTATAAGAATTTAAAAAGACAACCCTAACCCAGATAACAAAAAAGTGTACTAAATAAATACAAAAATTGTAAAGCTGGTTGTAATTTATATCGTAAGTATTTGTTTTTTGATCCTTAAAAAAGTATTTTATATAATTTGCAAAACTTAATAACTTACTATTTCTCTGAATTTTTTTTAGATGAGGCTTGATAATTAGTATTATTTGGATTATTCAGACTATTGGACACATATCCTATTTGATAAAGGAGTTATATATTTTATTCATTAATATATCAACACTGAAAATTCATTAAATTCGGTTAATTCTCTGATTTTTGTATTTTTTTCTTCGGCAGAGTGACATACGCTGGTTGAATTTAGGTCCGTTAAGTACGATTTAACCGAAAAGCTGGTCATTTTGTAACCAAAGAGAATTTGACAATTAAAAAGTTTCTCTTAAACTGTCACCTTTTAGTCGTCTATTCATTTCACTATTTTCTAACCAAACAATTTGACTGATATTCATGAAATGAATTATTTTTGTTGTTTTAGGCGATTTTTTTCTCCTCATGTTTATTCCTTGTAATTTATACTAGTATAAAAACAACTGAAGACAACCAATCAAAAAAGATTTAAAATATGGCGGGAAAAACAGCGTCAGCAATAGAAATTTTGCACCTCTCTCTCTCTCTCTCTCTCTCTCTCTCTCTCTCTCTCTCTCTCTCTCAAATCAATCCTTTGAAAAATTTAACGAAAGGGAATTAGAAAATATTTGAAGTTTAAAACCAAAATGTTTTGTTTTTTGAAAAAATTTGGTTTGACACTGACGAAAGCACAGAAATTAATGGATTTAAAAAAATATCAAAATTTGAAATTTAATAAGGAAGGAAATAAAAACAAAAGCTTAAAAGAAAATTCAGAATAAAATGTAAAATATTGACTGATTTTTATTTTTTATTAAATTTAAAAAAAAAAAGGGTTAAAATTAAACTTTCATTTTATTTATTTATTTATTTTTTTTTCTTAAAAATTATTGATCTGAATTTAGACTTTTAAGAAAAAAATGTCAAAATATTTAAAATCAGAAACCCAAGATTATTTCTTTTAGGGATTTCCAAGAAACTCGTCAAAATCAGATTTCTTTAAACTAAAACATGTGGTACTAATGCAGAATAACGCGCAAGAGATTATCAATATATCAATACTCGTATTCCTTAATCTTCCGACCGTTATCATCTTGCAACATCCTCTGGTTAAAAATGAGACCGTCCAAATCGTTGGTTGTGAAGAGGACTTCCCAGGAGCGATGACCAATAGGGGGACGGTTGGTGAGAGAGAGAGGGAGTCATGGGAATCCATGCTGTCAGTACGACATGATGATGATGATAATGACATCAAATTATGCTGACTTAGAAATAAAGTTATTTTTAATTCTGTTTGCAACTTATTGATTACACTTTATGATACAAAATTTGTGGTTAAATCCTAGTTAACGGATATAAATTCCACCATCGTATGTCACCCCGCCGAAAGAAAAAGAAAATACTAAAAATCAAGGAATTAATCGTATTTAATGAAATACATTAATGATTAAAAGATATAATGCACCAGTTATTTTATTTAAAAACTTTTACATTTTTTCAGGTCAATTAACTTTGAACCACGTATATTTGTGAATCTGTGTTACAGCTCAAAGATACATGGTTCAAAGTTAACTGACCTGAAAAAATGGAGTTTTCAAATAAAATAACTGGTGCATTATATATTTTAACTGGTGAATTATATTGTTTATTCATTAATATATCAAGGCTGAAAATTTCATTAAATTTGGTTAATTCCTTGATTTTTAGTATTTTTTTTCTTTTGGCGGGGTGGCACACGATGGTGGAATTTATGTCCGTTAAGTAGGATTTAATCAAATTTGTCTCTGCTATTCTTTATTTGCATATGATGACACTTTCTTGTAGACACAGACACATGGACTCAACGGTGTTGGCCAACCAATGAAAACCAACATTTTGTGTAGGTACTGGATGCCATGCAGGAGACCTGACATGAAAATGACTGATATGAATGGGTGGCGAGAGAGAGAGAGAGAGAGAGAGAGAGAGAGAGAGAGAGAGAGAGAGAGACCATGCGAAACCATGCTGTTAGCACCACCTGATAATGATGATGATATACTTCATATCTAGTTGATATTTACCACGTACACCATGTTGTACAGGTTAGGCACAAGACCCTATTAATGGGGACCACTACAAACCAAAGCTCATGGTGGCGGGTACAAAAAATGCGTTGGTCCCGTCGGCATTCCTCATCAGGGGGGGGGGGGCTCAGGCACTGGGCAATAAACCCAGCCATGCCCCTTTAAATCAGGGTACAAGTGTTGCCTGGGGGATGGCCCCCTGGGATCAACGATATTAGCTTGTACGGTCCAGGGCCGAAGCCACTAGACCCCCCAGTTGAAACCGGGGTTAGATATCAAGTTAGAATATCAATATCTTGACTTTTTGCCAACCAAATTTCCCCAACAGAGGCACTCCTGACTTACAGAAAGAGAGTTCAGTTATTCAGATTTGAGGATTGGCAGTATATATAAGTTGTTGGAGTGGCCTATTGTCGGTAACAGTGGGACAGCAAAGAGCCTATCCCCTTTTCGCTAGCACTAGAAAAGGGAGTGGTTTTGCTGAGTGGAGTGCCACACCTACAGTCAGCGCCTCACTATTACCACACAGATCAGATTACCCAATCTGTGCTACTCATGTGCTGAGTTGGCGAAGACCGGTAATGAACCCGGAACCTACCTTCCTAAGCGTATACTTTACCGACCAATATATATATATATATATAATATATATATATATGGAGGTGTCTGTGGTGTAATGGTTACCATCATAGGAAATGGACACAGTGACACGAGTTCAAATCCTGGGCAAGCCTAGTTGCATTTCACGTAGCGCTAATACCCTTGGGAAAGGTATGAATCCAGATAGTCTCCCTGCAGTTATTGGTAAACACTAGGGCAGACTGGATTTTTAAAAACTTTGGTATGGTAACCAGTTTAGGAGAAGGAAAACTCTGAATTCAAACCTGTTAAACTCCGCTTAAAATTGACCTCGTTTCACATCCTGCTTGTGCAGACGGTTTGGGTAACACACACACACACACACACACACATATATATATATATATATATATATATATATATATATAATAGGAATAAATACAGGATACTCTTACATCTAAAAAGTGAGTTTGAGTTTTGTTTAACGGCATAGCAACCTCTGTGGGTCATTTTATGCCAGAAAGGTTATATAGAATTTTTTACATATGGATTTCAGTCTTTAGAGTAGCGGTTTTATGGTGGTATTCACTTTTTCTGTCCCCCCCTCTCTCTCTCTCTCTCTCTCTCTCACTCACCCTCACACACACACACACACACACACACACATATATATATATATATATTCTCTGCCTCACTCTCTTTTTATCTCTCACAGACACTCAATTTCTCTGTTTCACTGAATCTTTCTCTCTTACATTCTCTCACAGACACTCACTCACTCTTTCTCTCTCTCTTTTTCTGACAGACATTCACTCTCTCTCTCAAAGACACACACTCTTACTTTCTCTCACAGACTCTCACTCTCTCTCTCTCTCTCACTTACTTTCTCTTACAAACAATCTCACTTTCTCTCACAGACCCACATACTCTCTCTCTCTCGTTTTCTTTCTCCCTCTCTCTCTCATTTCTCTCTCTCTCTCTCTCTCTCTCTCTCTCTCTCTGTTTTCTCTCTCTCTCTCTCTGTTTTCTTTCTCTCTCTCTCTCATCGTTTTCTTTCTCTCCCTCTCTCATTTTCTTTCTCTCTCTCACTCTCTCTCTACATATATATATATATATATATATATATATATATATATATATATATATATGCACACACTTATACACTGAGAAGATCGAATTACTTTTTAAATGTCTTACATCTACAGTAATAAAGCTTTTTCCCCGTAATAGATTGTGCTTATAAAATCTGTGGTGTTAATAGTAAAAATATCAACACTTGCAGAGTTTCTTTCCTCAAGCGTTTTGCACCAAAGAAGTTTCTGCAATGCTTTAGGCTTTGTCTTTCTCAGATTGCTTCAATTAAGAATAAATAAGCAAATAAATTTAAAGATAAAATTAAATGGGAATATATTGTGTCAATATGAAACACACACTCACTCACATTATATATATAAATTATATATATATATATAATATATATATATATATATATATATATATATATATATATAAGATATATAGATATATGTGTGTATATATAATAAATGAAAAGCTTTTAAAAACAAGGGGGAAGAAAGAGAAACTTATGTCTGTGTTATTCCCTAAGAGAAAATCCTATCTGGAAAACTGATTCTGATTCGTTGTGCTTAAGAGAAAACCAAAATCTTTACCTGCTAATAAATAAATAAATAAATTAAAAATAAATAAAATAAAATGTGGCAAAAAAATGAACAAGTCTTGCCGTTTTTCAAAGTAAAAAAAAGAAAGAGAAAAAAAAGTCCCCAATAAAAAATAAAATAAAATAAATAAAATCAACAAAAAAGGAAACACAAAAAAAGAAGGAAATCTGATTATCATTGGTAGATTCAATAACCTACATCCATTAGGGAAGTTTACCCCTTCCTTCTCACAGCTTTCAAAATGAAGGTTCAACTTTACTGCCTGCTGGGCAGAGCAGGCTTGAATTGAGAAAAAAGAAAAATGAAAGAAAAAAAAAAAAAAGAATAAAAAGAAAGGAAGAATAAAGGAACAATTTCGTAAAGAAGTAAACGAGATGTGATTACAAAATCAGAAAAATTTCCCTCCTGAGTCGAGTCAAGTCTATTCAAGAAGATTCAGGGAATTCTTGACTCGATTCTTTTTTTTCTTTTCTTTTTCTTTTTCTTCTCTCCTTTAACCCCCTCCAGGTTAGTTTCATAAATGGTAATTCAACTAGATATCTTGTCAATTTGCTATCAAATCTTCCTAATAATATTTGGGTTTGATTCTCCCTCAAAGGGGAAATCTTCAGGGAGGCCAGCATCATGTTACGGTGTGTATTTTCTTGAAGAAGTAAAAAACAAAAAAAACAAAAAAAACAAGCCCCCCCCCAAAGAATAGACAGACAGGACAAAAAGAAAACAGTGAGTAAAATAAAGGAGTGAAAAACAGAGTAGAATAAATAAAGGAGTTGCCAGGATCAGGGAAATGTGAAGCTACCCTATTATGTTATGGGAACATTCTTAAAATGTTCCTGATGTGAATCTGCGCAAACTGTCTTTGGCATCAGAGCAAAGAGAGAAGAGAAGGTGGACAGAGTAACAGTACAAAAAATGGCTTTGTACCCCTGAAAATGCTCACTAGTTTGGGGTACTGATAGGGAACAAGTGACAACAAGCAACAGTCATGTCACACTAGATCACCATTAAGTAGCGATGAGCCTGTTCAATACTTAATTGGGTGACCACTTAAGCAACAGCAGGTACTGTAAGTCCTCTATCAAAATGACTTGATTCGGCATTAAATGATCCGAAAAGAGTTGATATGCTGTAAAAAAAAATAACCAACAAGTCTCTCTGAAAGCACCAATTCCTACTAGATCACAAAAGTTAAGCAATGAGCCTGTTCAATAGTTAATTGGGTGACCACTGAAGCAACAGCTGGTACTGTAAGCAACCTGAGTCCTTCATTTATTAAAATGATTTGATTCGGCATTAAATCATTCTCTTATTAGAATATCTTTCGTTTTAGTATTATTTGGATTATTCAGACTATTGTCCTCATCTTTATTCTTATCTGTACAACGTTTCGGCCAATGTGCACTCTGACCTTTGGCTCTTGATTATGTCAAGAAGATTCCTAAGTTTAAGAAGGCTCCCAAGTCTGACAAGAAATACCTGAAGAAAGCTGGAGGGCACATCGTCCAAAACGTTGTACAGATAACAATAAAGATGAGGACAATAGTCCGAATAATCCAAATGATTCTAATTATCAAACCTCATCTCAAAACTTCAGAGAAATCAGTATTATCTGCGTTATTTGGACTATTGTCCTCATCTTCATTGTTATCTGTACAACATTTTGGCCGATGTGCCCTCTGGCCTTCTTCAGGTATTTCTTGTCGGACTCGGGAACCATCATGGAACTTATTTAGTCCACGGGGGTATTCCTGTTCTCATTCCAATAACCATAACAATGGGGTAGAGGCGTTAAGCTGTGTTAATTATTATTCTATGTTAATGCTGCCCTTGACCAGGAAATCTTTCTTTCTTTCATACTTTTTCTCTATTTTTCATTTACAGTCAAGTCCCACTGAAGGTACTGATGCCCCATACATCTGATTACGGTCAAGTCATGCTAAAAGCTCCAGTTCCCACTAGATCACCAAGGCTCCCAAGAAATACCTGAAGAAGGCTGGAGGCATATCGGCCAAAACGTTGTACAGATAACAATAAAGATGAGGACAAGTCCGAATAATCCAAATAATACTAATTATCAAGCCTCATCTTAAAACTTCAGAGAAATCTTTTGGTTATTTCCTATAAGTCTAACATAAACAAAGGGGAACCACTCTTGACTGATAGATTATTTATGTATTTTCCCATTAAACTAACCCTAAACCCTAACCCCATGTTCTTTTTTCCTAGTAGATCAATAAATAAATGAATAATTTATCAGTCAAGAGTGGTTCCTCTTCGTTTATGTTAGACTTATAGGAAATAACCAATCTTTCTTTCTTTTATACTCTCTCTCTCTCTCTCTCTCTATTACAGTCAAATCACACTGAAGGTACTGATGCCCCATACATCTGATTACGGTCAAGTCATACTAAAAGCTCCAGTTCCCACTAGATCACCAAAGTTAAGCAACAATGAGCAGGTTTGGGTGACCATTTAAGCAACAACGGTACTATTGTTATATACCCATGTTGCGGGTACATAAACAATGAGTTCTTTGTGTCAGAGAGAGAGGGAGGTAGACAGAAAGATATATTGACAGATACATATCTTACTTGCCGTTCTTCATCTAATCGACATGCTGGATTCTACTTTGTCTAGTTTTCTCTCCTACTTCACCGTGATGTCTACGTCACGTCTGGCTGTTCCATCTTTCTCTTCTAAGGGATTCTTCTGGCTAACTAAGGCATGCTTAATTAATTAACAACGCTTGTTGTTTTTCAAAGCTTTATTTGCCTTTTATCTAACACATCGCGCGGAGCTGACAGCTGAGTTGAAACACGTCTGTTTCACCTGGTATCTGGCTGTCAACAGACTAAACTAACTAAATCACATGACGTGCGGGATTTCAACCGTCCAGTAGTTTTCCATCCCGTGATATGAAAAAACTGGACCCGCAGAATTACAGAGTGTTGTCAATAATCTGTGCTACTACATAGATTATGCAATACTATAAGCGACTTGAGTCCTTTATTTGTCAAAATGACTTGATTTGGCATTAAATGACCCAAAAGGGTTGATATGCCATAAAACAACCTACCAATCAACTAATCTTTCTCTAATGCGTTCTCTTATTTGAATATCTTTCTTTTATGCCCTCTCTCCTTCTCTCTCTCTCTCCTTCTCTCTATTACAGGCAAGTCACACTCAAAGTATTGGTTCCTGCTGGATCACGAAGTTAAGCAGTGATGAGCCTGTTCGATACTTAATTAGGTGACTACTTAAGCAACAGCAGTACTACAAACAATCTCCTTGGTCTAGTGCTAGTAAAAAGGGGATAGACTCCTTCACTGTGTGGCTGATACCGACTTTAGGCCACTCCGACAACTTTACTATTATATATATATATATATATATATATATATATATTATATATATATGAATTTAACATGAAAAAACAATTAGTAATTATTATCTCTGACAGAATCTGTTTGACACCTTAGTGAAGGGTCATCATCAACGAGCAAAATATATGAAAGGAAGGGAAAAAACCGTTGGAAGAGATAGGGGGTACAAACAAGCTGGAATGCTTGAATTTTTAAAAATGCGCACAGAAACAGAAGCATTTGCCCAAAAATAACTCAAAAAGAGTGTGGTGAAATATATAAAAAAAAAGTGTAAAGGATTATCAAAAAAAGCAAAATTTTGAAACAGTTGCGCATTTAAAAAAAATTCAAGCACCCAGCAAGGACCTACATTGACCAGCTATGCAAAGATGCTGGCTGCTCTGCAGAGGAACTCCCAGGTGCAATGAATGATAGGGCAGGTTGGTGAGAGATTGTCATGGATATCCGTGCTGCATGCGCGACATGATGATGATGATATTATATATATATATATACATACACACACACATATGTATCAAGTGATAGTATATGTATATATGTATATGTGTGTGTGTGTGTACATATACATACGCACATATAAATACAAATTTACACTTAACACCAAATGAACATCAGTACACATTCACAAGTTACAAACAATCTGTTTAGATTTCCCCATTTCCTTGTCTCACCTAAGTTAAGCAATGTTGAGACTGTTCAATACTTAAATAGGTGACCACTTAAGCAAAAGCAGGTACTGTAAGCCACCTGCATACTTTGTTAATAAAAAATGACTTGATTTGACATTATATGGGCTGACATTAACAACCCGTCCTCTGGGGCGGGGGTCTGGTGGCTTCAGCCACTGGATCTGAGTTATTAATTAACAGCGTTGATCCCAGGGGGCTATCCCCCAGGAAACACCTGCCCCCTTGATTTAAAGGGGTAGATCTGGGTTTATTGCCCAGTGCTTGAGCCCCCCCCCCCTGAAGGAGAATGCCGATGGGATCAACGTAATTTTTCACCCACCACCCAGTTTGCGGGTGGTCCCACATTAATAGGGCCTTGTGCCTGACCCATACACAAAGAAAATACCAACATTGAATGGGCTGAAGAGGGTTAATATGCAGTAAAACAAATCAACCAACCAACCAACAATCTAGTGTTAATAGCCATAAAATTATAGGGAAAGCCAAGTGAACTGGTGCACCAGAGGTTAGAGATATAAAGAGTACCTTTATGTTAATTGAACACTAGTTCTCGTTTGTATGCGTATTACAGCTGGAATATGATTGGTAATTCAGACCAGGTCCAAAATTTAATCTATATTGAAATCTCAAAGACGACTCAACTGTCACCCGCAATTCCTGACTGACATTAGAAAGTAAATTTCATCTTTTGTACCATTGTGGATTTATTTCTTTGGGAAAATAAAATGAATAAATAAAGATTTTATCACAACAACTGACCAAAGCATCAAGAATTCTGATTTTTATCTCTTATTGTGAATACTAATTATTATTTGATAATTTTGATCAAAGTTAGAAACATTTTTAAATAGAATTTTAAAAAGATAAAAGGTTTCTTACAATTTGCACAAAAGTTAACGGTTTTAAATTCAACAGAAGATTCCAATTGTTGTATACAGCGGCTGGAGTTATAGAAAATTGCATTCATGGAAATAGAAAAAGTTGTTTAAACATTAAAAATAGAATTTTGAGTGGTTTCTACACATGCTGTTAAAATTTGAGATTATTTGAGATGTACAGGGTGTTTTCAGAAAATTTGATATCATTTGAGACATATAGGATATTTTGGTAAACATTTTGTAATATAATAACTTGACAAATTCTTGTTCAAATGATATGAAATTTTTAACTGCATGTTTAAAAACACAAAAGGGTATGTTTTATGCTTTACATTTTTTTTTCTATTCGGGAGTAGAAATGCCATTCACTGGAAAAAGAAAAGGCATTTAAACATTAACTCTTAACTGTTAACTGTTAGAATTTTCTAAGTCCAGAGCATTACTATAAGGATATATTTAAAAAATGGCTAAAAATGACCTTTGCATCTAAAATTACCTGTTATTTCCCTTAAATCAAAAACTTCTAAATATGTTTAATATTACATTTAAACAAATATTATCATTTTGGGTGGATTAGGAAAACAAAGGAGACTTCAAGCCAGGTAGAATGAGGTGGTGTAGGACTTTAAGAGTTAAACATAGTATTTTGAGTGGTTTCTACACATGCTGTTAAAATTTGAGATTATTTAAGATTCCAAGGTGTTTTGGAAAAAATTCCTAATCTAATAATATTGCTATGTCTATATTAAAATGATTTGTACCTATTTTTATTTCTTAATATCAGCTTTCAACTTACTTCTGACCCTCAATCCTTTATTGATCCCTTTGGATAATCCCATCAACCACCAAGAGATTGATATTGGCCCCTAAACAGAGAATTATGAGTTGTTTCTATTCATGCTGTTAAAATTTGAGATCATTTGAGATGTGTTTCAGAAAAATTGATATTAGTTCATAATGTAATAACATGACCAAGTCTGGTTCAAATGATCTAAAAATGTTAACAGTATGTATAGAAACAGCTCAAAATTCTATGATTAATATGTTATGTCTTTTTTCTTTCTTTTGAGTTATAGAAAGTTCCATTCACTGGAAGAGAAAAGTTTTTTTTGCTGTTAAAATTTGAGATCATTTGTGTAGATTATGAGTTATCTACCTTGGAGTGTTTCAGTTGAAGGAACTCTTAAGCAAAAAAGGAAGAAAGTTAGTTGGCAACAGACTACATATATGACGATCATCCACCATTAGAGTGACTGCCATCCAACTGCCTTCTGACAATTTGAACGAGAATTGGTCAAGTTATTAGATTATGAACAAATATCAATTTTTCTGAAATACCCTGTACATCTCAAATGATAACATTTTTATTTTCAAACAAACACCCTTTATATAAATGGTCCAGAATGATAAGTTAAAAAAAAAAAATGTTATAAAGATACTATTCTTAAATTATGTCAACAGTTGTAAATTAAGACATCAAATGCATTGCCTGTTGACATTACTGACAATTACCTTAAAGTTGTGAACAATCATACTGTTGAAGTGAGTTAGTGTACTGTTGGTTTGAACAACAGCAATTAGCTAAGCACAACATGGCGCTGTGGGCAGGATTCAACCTAGCTGGATGGGAAAACATTTTTATTGAGGCTGGCATATCTGTTGCCTCTGCCAAGACTTATGCCCAGACATTTTCTAGTGAGAGATTGCAAGGTCCAGCTTGCATATGCTGGACTGTGCAATGCTTAAGGAACTGGGCATCAAGACTATGGGTGACATGCTCACTATACTAAAGCAAGACAAGGCAACAAGTAGTCGTAACTGAATGTGAATCTATCTTGCCTTGTCTTACCAATTTGACGGTAATTGGAACTAATACAATTATTCTACACATACCAATAATTTCTGTGTGGTTTGCATGGACGGCATCCATAAGTGGGGTGTTGCCACATGAATCTTCAGCATCGACGGGATGTTGGTTTGTTTTGTTTTATGGCATATCAACCTCAGTAGGTCATTTAATGCTGATACAGTTTTGAAAGAAATTAATTCTTAATGGATACATAATTTTTTTTATAAATAAATTTTTATAGTTAACCCATAGATGGGACCCTAACAGGTACTACCACTCCGGGTCAGAGTGGACCAGGGAGAAATGTTGATGAAGGGGTGCTCCACATTCCCTAAACCTCCAAAACTGAAACCTCACCATCAGATAGAGTTTAACGTCATTCCCAGGACATGTAGACCCTCAGCCACCGCCTTCTAGCACCCATATGATAAAAAGGGTTGGGGCTTGCCATAAGGGCAATAGGGTTGGGGCAATCATATAGGTGCTAGGGTTTGATGTGACCAGCCAATTGATCGGAGGGGGCCTCTCCGACCGCTGGTCTAGCCTAGGTAAGGGTCTAAGTGGAGTGTTGTAGGTCATGGACTGCTCATCCACCAAGACTCCTTCCTTAAACATCACGGGTTGCCACCCACGGCTAACACGTGGCCCCATTTGGGGGAGTCTTACCCCTCTGCAGAGGTGCAGTCTGTGTATTCTAACACCCCAGCTGACAGGGTGGCCATAAGTGTGGTGTTGCCACATGAATCTTCAGCATCGACGGGATATTGACAACTTTTAAAGAGCCAATGAACAACATCTTTGCCGTTAGAATTTGAAATCATTTAGATGAGAATTGGTCAAGATATTAAATTTCAAACTGATATCAATTTTTCTGAACGACCCTGTACTTTATGATTATCAGAATTGTTGGTCTCTCTACGTAAAAGACAAATATTGCTATGTCTATATTAAAATGATCTGTGCCTATTTTTATCTCTTAATATCAGCTTTGACCTACTTCTGACCCTCAATCCTTTATTGACCCCCACCAAGGGATTGATATTGGCCCCTAAACAGAGAACTGTGAGTTGTTTCTACACATGCTATTGAAATTTGATATTGTTTGAGATGTACAGGGTGTTTCAGAAAAATTGATATTTGTTCATAATCTAATAACTTGACCAATTCTGGTTCAAATTGTCGGAAGGCAGTTGGATGGCAGTCACTCTAATGGTGGATGATCGTCGCATATGTAGTCTGTTGCCAACTAACTTTCTTCTCTTTTGCTTAAGAGTTCTTCAACTGAAACAGTTCAAGGTAGATAACTCATAATCTACACAAATGATCTCAAATTTTAACAGCATGTGTAGAAACAAGTCAAAATTCTATTTTTATTGTTTAAACCACTTTTCTTTCCCAGTGAATGGAACTTTCTATAACTCAAAAGAAAAAAAATACACAATATATTAAACAGAATTTTGAGCTGTTTCTATGTATGCTGTTAACATTTTTAGATTATTTGAACCAGACTTGGTCAAGTTATTAAATTATAAACTAATAACAATTTTTCTGAAACACATCTCAAATGATCTCAAATTTTAACAGTGTAGAAACAACTCAAAATTCTATATTTAATGTTTTTTTTTTAAAGGTACACGATAATAACCTACTCGAGTTTTACCATAAGGATCTTCAGGGTTAAATCCACTGGATTAATCAAGATATTAATTAATTGCAGTTGATTGCACATGTGTATTTATATATATATATATATATATATATATATATATACACATACACACACCCCCACTCAGAGTTTCAGAAGCTTTGATATAATTTTGTAGTCTAATAATTTGACTAATTCTCATTCAAATAATCTCAAATTTTAACAGCATGTGTAGAAACAACTCAAAATTCTATTTTTAATGCTTTTTCTTTTCAGGTATAGAAAAGTCATTTACTGGAAAAGAAAAGGTGTTTGAACCAATTTATATTTTATAATGCTTCAATGGCCTTCAATAGTAAGTTCATTTTATTTTTCAACACTTTCTTTCATTTACATTAGTTAAATTTATATGTCATACGATTGTCATATCTCTTTAAATATGCAATACTTTCATCTGGCAAGAGATAGATTGGTTGCCACCAGCTTTGATTTAAGGATGTCTCTAAGTATTGATATCAAGTCCTTTGGTATTATTGCATAAATGCGTCTGGCCTCCTGTCCTAAAAAACACTAAGCAGTGCCTGCTGAAAACCCAACCCTCACTATTCAACTCCCTAGCTGTTTGAAGGTGTATATATTTAAAAATTTGTGAGAGTTGTTTTGAATTAAAATAAAATGAGAATACGGAAAAAAAAAAATTTTTAAAGGGGGGTAAAATATTTACATTGACTTATCGAAAAAAATACACACTATAAAATTATTATAACAAATGCATTGGAATTGTTTTCTCATTTTGCTTTGGTTTGGTTTGGTTTATGGCATATCAACTTCAGTGGGTCATTTAATGCCAGCAAAGTTTTGAAGGGATTTAGTGCTATATGAAATGCAAATGGTTCACTGATTTTATTTACTTTGACAATAAACATTACACCATGGGCCTCCACTTGTTTTAAAATTATTTTTTTTTATAAACACATTATTTTATTTAACCCATAGATTCTCATTTTGGTACCAATAATATTGCAAAATTATGGAGGCATGTGGTCTAATGTTTAGAATCATAGGAAATGGACTCGTCGACCCGAGTTCAATTCCTGGATGAAGCTGTTTGCATTTTACATGGCACTAATACCCTTGGGAAAGGTATGAATCCAATTCTCCCTCCAGCTATGGGCAAATAGCAGGGCAGTCTGGGCTCTTTAACCATGGCTAGGTAACCAGTCTATGAAAAGGAAAACTCTGAATTCAAAACCTGTTAAACTCTGCTTAAAAAACTGACCTTGTGTCACATCCTGTTCATGCAGAGGAGTTGGTAAATATATAATATTGCACAAATTAAAATTTCAATAAGTTCATCACTTTGATATATTTTATTTCAATTGGCAGTATAAGGCCTAAAGTGTGCAATATCAATAATTATATAGCTTATCACTGTATTGCACACCTTTATATTCAAGCCATTGTTTTCTCGGTTTGCTTTGTTTTACGGCATATCAACTTCAGTGGGTCATTTAATGACAACAAAGTTTTGAAGGGATTTAGTGCTATATGAAATGCAAACGGTTGGCCGGTTTTATTTACTTTGACAATAAACATTACATCATGGGCCTCCACTTTTAAAAAAATTATTTTTAACCCATAGATTCTCATTTTGGTACCAATAATACTGCACAATTAAAATTTCAATGTTTATCACGTTGATATATTTTATTTCAATTGGCAGTATAAGGCCTAAAGTGTGCAATATCAATAATTATATAGCTTATCACTGTATTGCACACCTTTATATTCAAGCCATTGTTTTCTCGGTTTGCTTTGTTTTACGGCATATCAACTTCAGTGGGTCATTTAATGACAACAAAGTTTTGAAGGGATTTAGTGCTATATGAAATGCAAACGGTTGGCCGGTTTTATTTACTTTGACAATAAACATTACATCATGAGCCTCCACTTTTAAAAAAATTATTTTTAACCCATAGATTCTCATTTTGGTACCAATAATACTGCACAATTAAAATTTCAATGTTTATCACGTTGATATATTTTATTTCAATTGGCAGTATAAGGCCTAAAGTGTGCAATATCAATAATTATATAGCTTATCACTGTATTGCACACCTTTATATTCAAGCCATTATAGCCACCATAGGTGATGCTATAATGAATGAATAGACTGACCAGCCTGATGAGTAATAAATTTGTCTGCCTGTCTGACAAGCACATTTATCTTGCAATGGGTCAAACTGACCAGCAAGTTTAATCTTGCTCGTTTGATAAGGTCGAACTGACCACTTCCTTTTCTTTTGTCTCACACCATGGCAGCCATATTGGCAACAGTTAGGCTCCCTTGGAATTCTGGGAATAACAATGATTCAAATGTTTTTTTTTTTTATAAGGAGGTTTTCTTCCTTTTATTTCGAGTGGTCAAAGATGATTATACTGTAGAGTATTGGATGAAAACACGAGAAAGATGAAATTCACAATAAGCTCCATGATATACAAGATACCATTGGCGAGTGGCCGGCAGGCTATAGAAAAAAAACAGAAAAGAAGAAGTGATACTCTCCAGAATGCGTATTGGGCTCACCCACATCACACATTCTCACCTTTTAAAAAGAGAGGATGCCCCAGTTTGCTCAACGTGCAAAGTATCACTCACTGTTAAACACATCCTCCTAAACTGCAATCAATGGCCTCAGACAAATCCACACCAAATATTACTGGACAAACAACTTAAGAGACCTCTTCAAAAATATCAAACCAGAAGATGTCTTAAATTTTCTAAAAAAGCAAAAAAAAAAAAAGAAAAAAAAATGCAACGATTTCAACAAGATCTAACCCTTTCTCTGAATTTTTGAAAGGAGGCTTGATAATTAGTATTATTTGTATTATTTGCACTATTGTCCTCATCCTCATTGTTATCTGTACGTTTCGGCCGGAAGAAGTAAGCCGGAGGGTACATTGGCCAAAACTTAAGAAATTGACCTTGTGTCACGTCCTGGTCGTGCGGAGGGATATGTATGTATATATATATATATATATATATATATATATATATATATGGGCCGGTTTAGCTAAGTTGGTAGAGTGTTCGACTAGGAACCACAAGGTTCCTGGTTTAATACCAGCCCTTGCCTACTCGGCGTATGACTAGCACAGAGATCTGTGTGGTAAAGTGAGGAGCTGATGGTAGGTGTGGTATTCCACATCCGACGCCGAAACAATTTCCTTGGTCTAGTGCTAGTGAAAAGGAGATAGACTCTCTCGCTGTCTGGCTGATACCGACTTTAGGCCACCCCAATGACTTTATATATATATATATACATAAATAAGTCATTCACAGACACGTGTTTCGGCGTTTCACGCCTCTTCAGTGTGACTAGACACAATTATCTTTGGCTAGGGTCGAACTCAAACTGAGCGTTTGGCAGCCTAATATCTTATACCCTCGTCCACTGACAGCTGTAGTGGGGACTGGTGTTTTTAAACTATTAAGTACATAGGTTTGTTTATGTATTTTATGGTCACAGAGAGATCAAATTTCCAGGGAAATGATCATTGCTTATATGCTTAGTAGTGAGAGTTAATTTAAATTACCAATTAGAGAGCTCATACCAAATTTATGGGAGCATATATTAATAAGTCATCCACAGACATGTGTTTGGCGTTTATATATATATATGGTAAAAGTAGATAACTTGGGTTAGCTCCTGGAAGACTGATAATGTTTATATTTATTTTTACACTATCTTCATTTATTCTAAAATTATAACTAAGAATCAAAAAGGCTTTTGTCAAGTTTAAGACAACACCCTTCTCCTTGAATTCTTTAAGGAATCTGTACTGAAAAAAGAATGAAAGAGAAAAGAAAGAAAAAGAAAAAACTCATTCACACAAACTGTCATTCAAATTGAATGCCATCAAATAACCAAGATTTGAAAAAACAAAAAGAAAAAAATGAAAAAAAAAAAAGAAGAATTAGATAATTTTTCCAGGGGAGAGGTTACAAAAAATTTGAGGAATATGATATTAAAAATTATAACAAAAAAAAAAAAAAAATGAATAAAGAAAGAAACCAAAAACCCCAAACCTTTTTGTCCTTCTTTCTTCAAGTCACTTGAAGAAGATATTTTTTTTTTAACGTTTAAACGAATCCATATCAAAAACTTATAATTATAAGAACATCAGAATAAAAATTGTGTCCAGATGCCTACAGCGGACGACATTCATGCCTCTAAATAAAATAAAAAAAATGCCACGCGTATTAGATAATGTCATAAAAATCACTTCTTTTTTTTAAAAGCACAGTCTTAAATTTCATAAACTGTTTCGTGGTTGACTAGATTTGTCAGCCATATTGGATCTAAGATATTCTATGGCTTTTCACCACTATTATCATTAATGTCAGGGGGCTTACTGCAGTTTGGCCCTTGTTAGTGCCAATTGCAAGAACTTTGAAACGTTCAGGAATCTTTTTTTTTTATACTTAAACTATACACTTATGTCTCTCTTAAATTTAAAAAAAAATATATGTCCCCACTCGTAATTTTCTTTACTGTTTTATGATAAAGACCTACTAAGAAGTAAAAGTAATACTGTCTGCTTTTTTAATTTCTATTTTGGTCTTTTCAGTATTATAACTAAATTATTGACTAACCAAGATTGAAGTTGATTGAAAAATTCAAGAGTCAATCACTAGTATAATTTCAATATTATAACTAAAAATATTGACTAACCAAAACTGAACTTGATGAGTTACTATAAAAATATATCAGAGTGAGTCAAAAGTTTTGCAGTATTTTCATAAAGTGAAAAGCAGATTCAGATGTTTTTACCAAGGTCGTGAAGGTGACAAAACACACAGAGAGATGCTAAGCTTTCCTGATACTCTCTGAGTGCTACTTGCTGAATTGGCCTCGTATTTAAAAAAAAAAAATTGATAAATTTGGTACTTGAAAAATGATCAGTAACTCTCAGAATATACTAAAATGATTCAAAAGTTTTGCAATATCTTGGTAAAATGAAGCACAATTCAGCAGTTCCAGATGAACCACACTGAACCATGAGATTCTGAACTCACCTGATACTCTCTGAGTGCTACTTGCCAGATTTACCGCTATGGCTTTGAGCACGATCTCAGTCCTACCTGACTTTGTCTGATTGTCAAACTAGTATTTTTAAAAAATATTTAATAATATTTCCGTCCACTTAGGACAATGGGTCCAATATTATTAAATATTTTAGAGTATTTAAAATTAAAAAGTACTTATTTAGTATTTTTTTAAATATTTAATAATAAAGGATTGTTATATAATAAATAATGTCATCTAAAACAAAAATCCAAATTTGTAGAACTTAATCCAATCACGTTTTGTGATGTAAACAGTTGTTTTAAAGTTTAGAAAACTTGTACAGAGTAAATAAATTAAAGACTTTGGTGATTTCAGTTCAACTCTTCACCACAGAGCTATGTCCAATAGAATAAATATTATTATTATTATTATTATTATTTATTGTTATCATTATTATTATTGTTGTTATTGTTATTGTCAAATGTAAAAGAAAAGTTTGTCATTAAAACTATTTCCTTGTTGAATGTTTCTTGTTGATTAAGTTTCTGTAAAACAAAGACATTTTTTTTTTTTTAATTTTTTTTTGTCATTTCATTTTTGGAAAGTTGATCTTCAAAAAAAAGAAACACACAAAACAAACAAAAAAAAGAATTAAGATTTTTGTGATTTGACTGATATCTGTTTTGTCAACAAGAATTTTAAAAAATAAACTTTGGCCTGATAATTGATCCTGAATGATGTGTAATCATGTGGGGATTTAAATCGAAATAAATACGAAGAGAAAATAAAAAGAAAAAAAAGAAAACAAGATTTTAGGCTGGAAAAATCTGTTTGTTCCTGCTTCCACCAAACTGGGTTTAACAAGAACAAAAAAAAAAAAAAAAAAAAAAAAAACTTAAAAAAAAGAAAAAAATCTTACCCCCCCCCCCCGATTTAAGCATATGACAATCTCCCAGATGATAGTCCTCCATGTTTGTTGGTTTGTCATTTACCGTATCATTTTCATCAATCTTTGCTTTTCCTTTGAAATGTACTTTTTCATAGAATTCTTTTTTTCTTTCTTTTTTTTTTTTAATATTTATTTTAATTTTTTTAATAATCAAAACTAAAGAAAAAACTTTAGACTTTTGTCTGTTCAAAAAACAGTTAATTGTATATTTTTCAAAGTCAGTAGAACATCTGCTCAAGAAACTACCAAGTTCCGGGTTCAATACAGGCCAACAATCAACTTAGCGCACGAGTTGAACAGCTTGGATCTGTGCAGTAAAGTGGTGAGCTGATGATAGGTGTGGCGCCCCACTTCAGATGCAAAAACAATCTCCTTGGTCTAAGACTAGTGAAAATGCAAAACTTAAAAAAAAAAAAAAATACAAGATGCAGTACTACATTAGTCAATAAATTAGGTATACCCAAAATTGATGTAAATTCCTTTTTTTTAACAAAATGAATTTAGCCCCCCCCCCTACAGAAAATAATTTACCAAAAAATCAGGAAATTATCAGATTTTAATGAAATTTTCAGTGTTGATTTATCAATAAATGAACTTTATAATGCATTATTTATTTTATTTCAAAACTTTCTCATTTTTTTCAGGTCACTTAATATTGACCCCTCCTTATTTGGGGTGGCATAACATTTTGGTGATTTGGTCAGTTTTCTGTACTAATTACAGTATAAATAAAGAGATAAAAGACCAAAGTTATGAATAGAAAAAAGAAAAAAAATTTTACAGGGGATTTTCTATGTGAAAATAAGTACCGATTTTCTATGTGAAAATAAGTACCGAAAATCGGAAAATATATAATTATTTAATTGGCTATTATCTTATAAAAGAAAAATTATACATCAATATTTTTTCTGCTTAAAAAGGGGAGGGGGGTAAATTTTCAATAGAATTTTTCTTCAAAACTTATTATTTTTTGCACCTAAAATAAGGTTTGCATTAAGTAGATATTTATTTCTAGAATCTAAAAATATAACATTTTAAACTTAACGTCAGGATTTTCATATTTTAAATGAATTTTATATATTATTTTTTCATAGCAAAAATACTTAAAGTTTTGAAATAAAATAAATGATGCATTATAAAATTCATTAATTAATAAACACATACTGAAAATTTCATTAAAATCGGATTTTCCCTGATTTTTGGTAATTTTTAAAAAATCGCTAATGTTACATGAATTTTGTAAATACGCCATTTATAAAGAGTGTTTATGGCTGAACACAATCGAAATTGACCAAAAAGATCGTTTTAAACGTATTAAAAATAAATTAAATGTGTAATATTATTTTGCTTTTTTATTGATGGTCATTATGTTACTACTTATCAATTTAGACAAAAAGTTTGACCTTAAATAACAGATTTAATTAATTTTAATTCGTTTTTAAAAAAACATTAGCTGACTTTAGCAGACGAATTTTGGGTATACCTACAGTAAATTATCTATCTTTTATTTTTTTTCCCAGGTGAATTTTGGTAGTATATTTTTACAATCAAACTATTTGCAGGGTTTTTTCTTACCGCAAGGGTTTACCAACAAGTTTGGTGTATATATATATATATATATATATATATATATATATATATACATATTGTTGATGGTTGATGTGACAGGTTCCAAAGCATTGGCTTTGTCAGCCCCAAATGTGGCTGCTGTCATGTAGACCCTCCCCCCACCAGGTGAAACCTGTGACACTTAGCATCTCAATAACAACCATGTGGTCTCCTTATTTGAAAACACATGTAGGGCCACTCTCAAGAACAAAATGAGCAGGAAAAAGAACCACTCCACTGCACCATCAAACCATGACCAGACCTTCAGCTGTAGCCCTTGCGACCATGCCTCCCCACACTGCATTGGCCTTGTTAGTCATTAATATGACTGCAATCTTCCTTCACAAAGCCAAAACATAATGATTAGAATACTCAGAAGAGTCCTGGAGACCTGAGGAAACTTGTTGTCACTTAGCCTTCAGTGAAATACCATCAGCTAACACTGATATGAAAAACTGATAATGATCAAGGTGAGGATACTAGTTTTGTAGATCAGTAAATAATAACAATCAAGATGAGGATACTAGTTTTGTAGATCAGTAAATAATAACAATCAAGATGAGGATACTAGTTTTGTAGATCAGTAAATAATAACAATCAAGATGAGGATACTAGTTTTGTAGATCAGTAAATAATAACAATCAAGAAGAGGATACTAGTTTTGTAGATCAGTAAATAATAACAATCAAGATGAGGATACTAGTTTTGTAGATCAGTAAATAATAACAATCAAGATGAGGATACTAGTTTTGTATATCAGTGAATAATAACAATCAAGATGAGGATACTAGTTTTGTATATCAGTGAATAATAAAAATCAAGATGAGGATACTAGTTTTGTATATCAGTGAAATAATAACAATCAAGATGAGGATACTAGTTTTGTAGATCAGTAAATAATAACAATCAAGATGAGGATACTAGTTTTGTAGATCAGTAAATAATACAATCAAGATGAGGATACTAGTTTTGTAGATCAGTAAATAATAACAATCAAGATAGGATACTAGTTTTGAGATCAGTAAATAATAACAATCAAGAAGGGATACTAGTTTGTAGATCAGTAAATAATAACAATCAAGATGAGGATACTAGTTTTGTAGATCAGTAAATAATAACACTCAAGATGAGGATACTAGTTTTGTATATCAGTGAATAATAACAATCAAGATGAGGATACTAGTTTTGTATATCAGTGAATAATAACAATCAAGATGAGGATACTAGTTTTGTAGATCAGTGAATAATAACAATCAAGATGAGGATACTAATTTAGTAGATCAGTGAATAATAATAACAATCAAAATGAGGATACTAATTTAGTAGATCAGTGAATAATAACAATCAAGATGAGGATACTAGTTTAGTAGATCAGTAAATAATAATCAAGATGAGGATACTAGTTTTGTAGATCAGTAAATAATAACAATCAAGATGGGGATACTAGTTTTGTAGATCAGTGAATAATAACAATCAAGATGGGGATACTAGTTTTGTAGATCAGTAAATAATAACTCAAGATGAGGATACTAGTTTTGTAGATCAGTAAATAATAACATCAAGATGAGGATACTAGTTTAATAGATCAGTGAATAATTATGATTCCTCACTCATAAATTCAGCAATTCAAATATTAAATATTCCAAAAATAATTATCGGGTAAATGGATCAACATAAAAAAAACAATAGATTAATCAACAAAAAGTTTTAGAGTGGCAAAACAATTTTATTATTCAAGAAAAAAAAAGAAAAAAAATACAATTTGTAAGTGAAAAACTATTTTATTAATAAAATTGGTTATTATAAAAATTCATCAATGAATGTTAGTGCAGTGAGCCAGAAAAAGAAATAAATGTTTTAAAGTGTGCCGTTTAATTGTACAGAGTAATCCCTGAAAACACTGTGAATACAACTTCTGGTTTATTATGAACTGTGCAAAAACCCAACATACTATAAGTGTACCAGAGTAAATCTGAAAACACTGTAACTACAACCTTCTGGCTGATTATGAAATGTGCAGTTTGTTTCTTACATAATTTTATGAAAAACACAGCAACATATTTCAGAATTTATTCAAGTTCAAAAATCATTGTTGGTCATTCTGTGTGTTGAATGATATTATGATGACTAATAAATTATGGTTGATGAAATGATAATATACATTATTCTATAAAAAATCGACTAATATTTCCTCTGGATAACTGATCTATGTAAGGTGAAACAACACTGATTTGTCTCTATTGAAAAAGCTGTTCACTAGCATAATTGGTTGCTATATAAATTTTATAAAAAAGAACATCTGTTGGTTGTTTTAGCGGCATATCAACCCTAATTTGGTCATTTAAATGCAGGGGATGAATGCAAACCATTTGACCGCGCCTCTTGGGGAGCCTGGGATTCCCAGTGCTTCAGGCCCTGGACATGGCTACAATTAAAATTGTTAATACCAAGGGGGCCTTCCCCCAGGCAAACACCTGCCCCCTTTTGATTTTAAAGGGGCAGAGCTGGGTATTGCCCAGTGCCTGAAGGCACCCCTCTTGAGGGGGAATGACCGACAGGATGCAAGGCATTTTTTGCACCCACCAACCCAATGAGTCTTGGGCTTGTTGGTGGTTCTACATTAATAGGTACCTTGGTGTCTAACCCGTTACACAATGGGGTACAATGGTAAATATCCAGTTTCTTACTGCAGCTGGATGCTTAATGGTCACCCATCTAGTATTGAACAGGTTCATTACTGCCTTAACTTCAGTTCGATCTAGCAGGAAACCAATTGCCTTCTAACGTGACTTGACAGTGAGCCCTTATCATCTGGATTGTGGATGTAGATATTAGACTTGTATTTTACTTTTAGAAAAATTAAAAACAATCTGGACAACTGGTGTTGTGTAAGTACTATGCTCTGGGCCACGGTACCGAAATGTGATACTGTGCTTCTTGGTTGTTTTGCATTAGTTACTTTCTCTAGGCGCCAAATGTAGTCATATAAGTGCCTGTTATGCTATGGTAACTCATGGTTGTATCCTGGGTCGTAAAGGCACACAAAATTATGGTTTACTATGCTATGCTCAGTACCAAAATGGTAGTCCTATCCTGGTCAGGCACCAAAATTTATGGTACTATGCTAATGCTTCAGTACCAAATGTAGTCCTATCCTGGTCCGGCACCAATTATGGTACTATGCTATGCTCAGTACAAATGTGTCCTATCCTGGGTCACGCGGAACCATTATGGTTACTATGCTATGCCTCATACCAATGTAGTCCTAATCCTGGTCACGGAACCAATTATGGTACTAATGGCTATGCTCAGTACAAATGTAGTCGCTATCCTGGTCACAGGCACAATTATGGTACTATTCTCTGAGCAACAGTATCAACATTGGTACCGTGCCTGGAGAATAGTACATAGTTTGAAAAACCGACCTACAAAAACTTATACATCCATTAGCTCTTGAGTAAACACTGGATGCCGTCTAGGAGGATTAACCAACGAATACAAGTTTGAGCATTAAGGACACGATGGTGAGAGAGAGTCAACGGAAATCTGTACTATCAGTATGGCCATGGGGTCATAGACTTTTATTCTTAGGTTAAAATAACAGATTTTAATGAAAAGGATTTTTATTTAAAAAAAAATAAAATCCACATCTAATTAGAAATAATGTCCAACATATCTAACTCCGGTTTTCGACGGGGCATCTAGTGGCTCCGGCCCTGGACCCTTGCAAACTAATATCAATTGATCCGCAGGGGGCCATCCTCGCCAAGGCAACACCTGCCTCTTGATTTAAAGGGGCAGGACTGGGTTTATTATCGCTCAGTGCCTGAGGTGCCACCATTGAGGGGAATGCCGACTAGGATCAACACATTTTTTGTGCCTCTACCACCTGACTTTGGATTGTGGGTGGGTCACATAAAAATGTCCTTGTGTCATAATACCTCAATACTAGTGGGAATGAGTGGAAATATCTCTCGTAGAAATAACATAATCAATGGGGGGGTCAAAGTTTACGTCCAGACATTTATGTGAAAACAGGGGGGGCGGTGGTTCTTTTAATGAAAATTATGTATATTTTGTAAAGTACCCTGAGTTACCCGATTACTTACGAATAATATTTAATTAGTTAGATTTAGATATAATATACACACTCAATTCATTATATAATCTCATAATATTAAATAATTTATCAATAAAGAATAAAAAAGAAGTAAAAGTCATGGGTGGCCTAAAGTCGGTATCCAGGCAATCAGCGAGGGAGTCTTATCCCCTTTTCACTAGCACTAGACCAGGGAGATTATTTTAGCATCTATGAAGGTTGGTTGTGCCACACACTACTATCAGCTCCTTGCTTACCGCACAGATCCCTGTGCTACTCCATACGGCTAGTTTGCTAAGGCCTGTATTGGACTTAGGAACTAGCCAAACGCTCTAAACCGACTGAGCTAACCCGGCCCTTTAATTTATATAACAAAAAAAAAAACTTGAAATAATAACTATTATAATAAAATTTATAAATAAACTATTCATTTTTTTAAATGCATATCATGATGTCATTGTTTCTGTTAACTTTTAAACTTAGTTAATCAAGTCAATTTTATAATTTAATAAAGATAACTTCTTCCAAACTATGGCAATCTAATAGATTGCAGTGGAAGTTATCAGAATAATAATTATTAAGAATAAATCTATTTATTTTGTTATTGTCTAAAAGAACTACAATTAGTTACATTACAAAATAATGATTAGTACCGTGTAACTCACTTTGGTTACCTCATTGTCAGGAATTAACCTTTCCCCTTAGAGGTATCAGGTAAGCTTTTTGGTAATATCCAATTTTTTTCTGGTAATCTAACATTAGCTACTAAAATGACAGTAACCTCACCTTGTTTCTTTTCCTTTGAGGAAGCTGTGTGTTTTTGTTTTGTAAAAACACGGTTTTTCAACAAATTGGGTATCACCTGTGGAGATTCTAAGCATATGTTGACAGGGATGGAGAAACATGTGTAGACTGTTTGAAATATATTAAAGGTATTCCATAATGGTGTTAACATTTTTAAATCAATTTAAAAAAAAAAAAGATTTAATATTTCTATGAGAAGTACCTATATATTGAAAAGTATAGGTATAACCCAACTTGTTGAAAAATCCGTGTTGTTTACAAACAAACACACAGCCTTTCTCAAAGTGAAAGAAACAAAGGGAGGTTACTGTCATTTTAGTAAGCTAATGTTCAGATTACCAGAAAATTGGATATGTTACAAAAAGTACTGATACCTCTAAGGAGGTTAATTCTGAATGAAGGTAACAAGTGAGTACACGGTACTAATCATGATTTTTGTAAATGTAACTATTTGTAGTTCTTTTTAGACAATAACAAAATAAATAATTTATTCTTAATAATTATTATTCTGAAAAACTCCACTGCAATCTATTAGATGTGCCTAGTTTGAATGAGTTATCTTTATTAAATTATAAAAATGACTTGGATTAGCTAAGTTAAAGTTAACAGAAACAATGACATCATGATATGCATTTAAAAAAATTGAAAATAGTTTATTAATAAATTTTAATTATAAATTAGTGTATTATAAGTTTTTTTAATTATAAATTAAAAGGGCCGGGTTAGCTCAGTCGGTAGAGCGTTTGGCTTAGGTCCCTATTCATACAGGCCCTAGCAAAACTCAGCGTATGATAGCACAGGGATCTGTGCGGTACAGAAGGAGCTGATAGTAGGTGTGCAGCACCACCTCATAAATGCTAAAATAATCTCCCTGTGTCTAAGTGCTAGTGAAAAGGGGATAGACTCCCTCGCTGATTGGCTGATACCGACTTTAAGGCCACAATTGACTTTTTACTTTTTTATTTTTATTTATAATTATTTTAATTTATTATGAGATATATCAATGAATTATTTATATTATATCTAAATCTAACTATAATATTATTCGTAAGTACTCGGTACCAGGTACTTTTATTACAATATCATAATTTTTCATTAAAAGACGTCCCCCCTTTTCAGCAATAAATGTCTGGTACGTAAACTTTGACCCCCCTGGATTATGTTATTTCTACGAGAGATATTTGCCACTACATCCACTTATGAGGGTATGACACAAGGACAATTTTTTATGTGGAACCCACCACAATCCAAAGCTCATGGGTGGTAGGCACAAAAAAAATGTGTTGATCCTGTTCGGCTTCCCCCTCAAGGGGGGCACCTCAGGCACTGAGCTAAACCCAGTCCTGCCCCTTTAAATCAAGAAGGGCAAGGTGTTGCCTGGGAGGATGGCCCCTGGGAATCAAATGAATATTAGTTTGCAGGTCGCAGGGCCGTAAGCCACTAGATTGCCGCCGGTCCGAAACCGGAGTTAGATAATGTTGGACATTATTTTCTATTAGATGCTGGATTTTATTTTTTTTTAAACTAAAATCCTTTTCAATTAAATCTGTTATTTTACCTAAAGAATCAGTCTATGACCACATGGCATACTGATAGTAACAGATTCCGTTGCTCTCTCTCACCATCTGTCCTTATTTGCTCACTGTTCTTGGTAAGTCCTCTAGACGGCATCCGTTGTTTACTCAGAGCTAATGTATGTAAGATTTTTGTAGGTCGGTTCAACTATGGTACTATTCTCCAGGCACGTAGCCAACATGTGATACTGTGCTCAGAGAATAGTACCATAATTGGTGCCGTGACAGGATAGGACTACATTTGGTACTGAGCATAGATAGTACCATAAATTTTTTTTTTTTTTTTTTTTTTTTTTTTTTTTTTTTTTTTTTTTTTTTTTTTTTTTTTTTTTTGTTTTTTTTTTTTTTTTGGTTCCGTGACCAGGATAGGACTACATTTGGTCTGAGCATAGCAATAGTACCATAATTGGTTCCGTGACCAGGATAGGTACTACATTTGGTACTGAGCATAGAATAGTACCATAATTGGTGCCGTGACCAGGATATGGGACTACATTTGGTACTGACGCATAGCATAGTACCGATAATTGGTGCCGTGACCAGGAATAGGACTACTTTTTGGTACTGAGCATAGCAATAGTACCATAATTGGTGCCTACGACCCAGGATACAAACCATGGTTACCTAATAGCATAACAGGCACTTATATGACTACATTTGGCGCCTTAGAGAAATAACTATGGCAAACAACCAAGAAGCACAGTATCACAATTTGGTACCGTGCCAAGAGCATAGTCTACACAACACCAGTTTGTCAGTTGTTTTTTAATTTTTCTAAAAAGTAAATACAAGTCTAATATCTACTCCCAATCCAGATGATAAGGGCTCACTGTCAAGTCACCGTTAGAAGCATTGGTTCCCTGCTAGATCACTGAAGTTAGGAGTAATGAACCTGTTCAATACTTAATGGGTTGACCATTTAAGCTATGGCAGCTGGCGTAAGAAACTGGATATTTTACCATGTACCCCATGTGGTACGGGTTTAGGCACAAGGTCCTATTAATGTAGAACCTACCAACAAGCCAAGACTCATGGGTGGGTGGGTGCAAAAAAATGCCTTTTGATCCTGTCGGCATTTCCCCCCCTCCAAAAGGGCAGGGGGTGCCTCAGGCACTGGGCAATAAACCCAGCTTGCCCCTTTAAATCAAAGGGGGCAGGTGTTTGCCTGGGGGGAAGGCCCCCTGGGTATTTAACAATTTTTAATTGTAGCCTGGTTCCCAGGGCTGAAGCCACTGGATCCCAAGCCCAAGAGGGCGGTCAAAATGGTTTTGATTAGCATTAAATGACCCAAATAGGGTTGATATGGCGTAAGAACTACCACACGCAAGGATGTTCTTTTTTAGTTAATTTAGTATATGCAACCAATATGGCTAGTGATAGCTTTTTCAATAAGACAAATCAGTGTTTCACCTTTACATGAGAGTCATTTATCCAGAGGTAAATATAGTCTATTTTTTTTATAGATAATTATATTATCCATTTATCACATTTTATTATCATCATTAATATCATCAACACACAGAAATAACATGATTTTTGAATTTGAATAAATCTGAAATCTGTTGCTGTGTTTTTCATCAAATTATATATGTAAGAAACAAACTGCAACACTTTCAATAATCAGCCAGAAGGTGTTTAGTTACAGTGTTTTCAGGGATTACTGCTGGTACACTTATAGTATGTTGGGTTTTTTGCAGCAGTTCATAGATAACCAGAAAGTTGTATTTCACAGTGTTTTTATGGGATTACTCTGGACAATTAAACCGCACACTTTTAAAAACATTTATTTCTTTTTCTGCTCACTGCTAACTTCATTGAATAACTTTTATAATAACCAATTTTATTAATAAAATAGTTTTTCACTTACAAATTGTAATTTCTTTTTTCTTTTTTTTTTCTTGAATATAAAAAATTGTTTTTGGCACTCTAAAACTGTTTTTTGTTGATTAATCATTGTTTATTTTTTTATAGTTGATCCATTATACCCGATATTATTTTGGGAATATTAATATTTGAATTGTCTGAATTTATTGAGATGAGGAATCACTAAATTATTCACTGGAATCATATTAAACTAGTAATCCTCCATCTTTGAGTGTTATTATTTTACTGGATCTACAAAACTAGTTCCTCATCTTGAGTGTTATTATTTACTGAGTCTAACAAAACTAAGTATCCCCATCTTGATTGTTATTATTCACTGATCTACAAAATGAGTAATCCCCATCTTGATTGTTTATTATTTAACTGATCTACAAAACTAGTATCCCTCATCTTGAATTATTAATTACTGATCTACTACACTAGTATCCTCATCTTGATTGTTATTATTCACTGATCTACTAAATTAGTATCCTCATTTTGATTGTTATTTATTATTCATCTGATCTACTAGAATTAGTATCCTCATCTCCTGATTGTCTTTATATTCACTGATCTACAAAACTAGTATCCTCATCTTGATTGTTATTATTCCATTGGATATACAAAACTAGTATCCTCATCTTGAATTGTTATTAAAAATTCACTGATATACAAACTAGTATCCTCATCTTGAGTGTATTATTTACTGTTCTACAAAACTGTATCCTCAATTTGATTGTTATTATTTACTGAACTACAAAACTAGTATCCTCTTGCTTGATTTGTTATTATTTAACTGATCTACAAAACTAGTAATCCCTCATCCTTGAATTGTTATTATTTACTGAATCTACAAAACTAGTATCCTCATCTGATTGTTATTTATTTACTGATCTACAAAAGCTAGTATCCTCATCTTGATTGTTATTATTTACTGATCTACAAAAACTAGTATCCTCATTTGATTGTTATTATTTCACTTGATATACAAAACTAGTTATCCTCATCTTGAATTGTTTATTATTCACTGATATACAAAACTAGTATCGCTCATCTTGATTGTTATTATTCACTGATATACAAACTAGTTCTATCTTGATTGGTTATTATTTACGATCTACAAACCTAGTATCCTCATCTTGATTGTTTTATTTAGCTGATCTACAAAACTAGTATCCTCTCTTGATTGTTATTATTTACTGATCTACAAAAACTAGTTCCTCATCTTGATTGTTTATTATTTACTGATCTAACAAACTAGTATACTCATCTTGATTGTTATTATTTACTGATCTACAAAACTGTATCCTCATCTTGATTGTTATTAATTTACTGATCTACAACTTAGTATCCTCACCTTGATCATTATCAGTTTTTCCATTCAGTGTTAGCATGATGGTATTCACTGAAGGCTAAAGTGACAACAAGTTCCTCAGGTTCTCCAGGACCTACTCTGAGTATTTCTAATCATTATGTTTTGGCTTTGTGAAAGGAAGATTGCAGTCAATATTAAGACTAACAAGGCATGCAGGTGGGTGGGGAGGCATGGTCGCAAGGGCTACAGCTGAAGGTCTGGTCAATGGTCTTGATGGTGCAGTGGAGTGGTTCTTTTTCCTGCTCATTTTGTTCTTGAAGAGTGCCCTACTGTGTTTTCCAAAAATAAGGAGACCACATGGTTGTTTATTGAGATGCTAAGTGTCACAGGTTTCACCTGGTGGGGGGAGGGTCTACATGACACAGCCACATTTGGGGCCTGACAAGCCATGCTTTTGGAACCTGTCACATCAACCCATCAACAATAATGTATAATATATATATAATTATATAATATATATATATATATAGGAGGCCATACTAGTTTGGTAAACCCTTGGCGGTAGAAAAACCGCTGCAAATAGTTTGATTGTCAAAATATACTACAAAATTCACGCTGGGAAAAAAAATTTAAAGATAGATAATTTAGCTGTAGGTATACCCAAATTCGTCTGCTAAAGTCAGCTAATGTTTTTTAAAAACGAATTAAATTAATAAATCTGTTATTTAAGGTCAAACTTTTTTGTCTAAATTGATTAAGTTAGTAAATAAGACGCATCAATAAAAAAGCAAAATAATATTACACATTTAATTTATTTTTAATACGTTTAAAACGAATCTTTTTGGTCAATTCGAATTGTGTTCAGCCATAAACACTCTTTATAAACCGGGGTGGCGGGGGGATGGCGTAATTTAACAAATCCCTGTAACATTAGCGATTTTTTAAAAATTACCAAAATCGGGTAAAATCCGATTTTAATGAAATTTTCAGTAATGTGTTTATTTAATTAATGAATTTTATAATGCATCATTTATTTTATTTCAAAAACTTTAAGTATTTTTGGCTATGAAAAAATAATATATAAAATTCATTTAAAAATATAAAATCCTGACGTTAAGTTTAATGTTATATTTTTAGATTCCTAGAAAATAAAAATATAAAAAAAAAAAAAAAAATATAATATCTACTTAATGCAAACCTTATTTTAGTGCAAAAAATAATAAGTTTTGAAGAAAAATTCTATGAAAATTTACCCCCCTCCGCTTTTTTAAGCAGAAAATATTGATGTATATTTTTCTTTTATTAAAATAATAGCCAATTAAATAATTATATATTTTCCGATTTTCGGTACTTATTATTCAACATAGAAAATCGTACTTATTTTTCACATAGAAATCCTGTAAAATTTTTTTTTCTTTTTCATATTCATAACTTTTGGTCTTTTAATCTGCTTATATTTATACTGTAATTAGTACAGAAAACTGACGCAAATCCACCAAAATGTTATGCCACCCCAAATAAGGAGGGGTCAATATTAAGTGACCTGAAAAAATAGAAAGTTTTGAATAAAATAAAATAATGCATTATAAAGTTCATTTATTGATAAATCACACCTCGAAAAATTTCAATTAAAATCTGATAATTATCCTGATTTTTGGTAAATTATTTTTCTGTAGGGGGGGGGGCTAAATTAGTTTTGTTAAAAAAAGGAAATTTACATCAATTTTGGGTATACCTATTTATTGACTAAATGTAGTACTGCATCTTGTAATTTTTTTTGTTTTTTTTAAGTTTTTGCATTTTCACTAGTCTTAGACCAAGGAGATTTGTTTTTGCATTCTGAAGTGGGGGCACACCTATCATCAGCTCACCACTTTAACTGCACAAGATCCAAGCTGTTCAACTTCGTGCGCTAGAGTTGATTGTTGGCCTGTATTGAACCGGAACTGGTAGTTTCTTGACCAGATGTTCTACTGACTTTGAAAAATATCAAATTAACTGTTTTTTTGAAACAGACAAGTCTAAAGTTTTTTTCTTTAGTTTTGATTATTAAAAAAATTAAATAAATATTAAAAAAAAAAAAAAAGAAAGAAAAAAAGAAAAAATTTTCTAAAAATTTGAAAAAGTACATTTCAAAGGAAAAGCAAAGATTGATGAAAATGATACGGTAATGACAAACGCAACAAACATGGAGGATATCATCTGGGAGATTGTCATATGCTTAAATCGGGGGGGGAGTTAAGATTTTTTTTCTTTTTTTTTAAGTTTTTTTTTTTTTTTTTTTTTTTGTTCTTTGTTAAACCCAGTTTGGTGGAAGCAGGAAACAAACAGATTTTTCCAGCCTAAAATCTTGTTTTCTTATCTTTTTTCTTTTTTATTTTCTCCTCGTATTTAGTATTCGATTTAAATCCCCACATGAATTACACATCATTCAGGATCAATTATCAGGCCAAAGTTGTATTTTTTAAAATTCTTGTTGACAAAACAAGATTATCAGTCCCCCCAAAAAAATTCCCCAACCAAAAAAATCTTAATTCTTTTTTTTGTTTGTTTGTGTGTTTCTTTTTTTTGAAGATCAACTTTCGGCAAAATGGAATGACAAAAAAATTAAAAAAAAAAAAATGTCTTTTGTTTTTACAGAACTTATCAACAAGCAAACATTCAACAAGGAAATAGGTTTTAATGACAAACTTTTTTTTACATTTGACAAATAACAAATAACAACAATAATAATGAATGATAAATAAATAATAATAATAATATAATAATATTTAATTCTTTGGACATAGCTCTGTGGTGAAGAGTTGAAACTGAAATCACCAAAAAGTCTTTTTAATTTATTTACTCTGTACAAGTTTTTCTAAACTTTAAAACACTGTTTCATCACAAAACGTGAATTGGATTAAGTTCTAACAAATTGGATTTTTGTTTTAGATGACATTATTTATTATATAACAATCCTTTATTATTAAATATTTTAAAAAAATACTAAATAATACTTTTTAATTTTTTAAATACTCTAAAATATTTAATATATTGGACCATTGTCCTAAAAGTGGACGGAAATATTATTAAATAATTTTTTAAAAAATACTAGTTTGACAATCAGACAAAAGTCAGGTAGGAACTGAGATGTGCTCAAAGCCATGCGTAAATCTGGCAAGTAGCACTCAGAGAGTATCAGGTGAGTTCAGAATCTCCATGTTCAGTGTGGTTCCATCTGGAACGCTGAATTGTGTCTTCATTTTTACAAGATATTGCAAAACTTTTGAATCATTATTAGTATATTCTGAGAGTTACTGTCATTTTTAAGTCAATTTATCAATTTTTTTTTTTTTAAATACGAGGCCAATTCAGCAAAGTAGGCAACTCAGAGAAGTAATCAGGAAGTTAGCATCTCTCTGTGTGTTTTGTCCACCTTCACGACCTTGGTAAAAACATCTGAATCTGCTTTTCCTTTAATGAAAATACTGCAAACTTATTGACTCACGTCTGCATATTTTTTTATAGTAACTCATCAGTTCAGTTTTGGATTAGTCAATATTTTTAGTTATAATCTTGAAATTATATAGTGATTGACTCTTGAATTTTTCAATCACTTCAATCCTTGGTGAGTCAATATTTAGTTTAAATACTGAAAGACCAAAATAGAAATTAAAAAAAGCAGACAGTATTACTTTTACTTCTTAGTAGGCTCTTTATCATAAAACAGTAAAGAAAAATTACGAGTGTGGGACATATATTTTTTTTTAAATTTAAGAGAGACATAAGTGTATGTTTAAGTATAAAAAAAAAAGATTCCTGAACGTTCAAAGTTCTTCAATTGGCACTAACAAGGGCCAATACTGCAGTAAGCCCCCTGACATTAATGATAATAGTGGTGAAAAGCCCATAGGAATATCTTAGATCCAAGTATGGCTGACAAATCCTAGTCAACCACGAACAGTTTATGAAAGATTTAAGACTGTGCTTTTTAAAAAAAAGAAGTGATTTTTATGACCATTATCTAATACGCGTGGCATTTTTTTTATTTTATTTAGAGGCAATGAATGTCGTCCGCTGTAGGCATCTGGACACAATTTTATTCTGCTGTTCTTATATTATAGTTTTTGATATGGATTCGTTTAAACGTTAAAAAAATATCTTCTTCAAGTGACTTGAAGAAGAAGGACAAAAAGGCTTTGGGGTTTTTGGTTTCTTTCTTTATTCATTTTATTTTTTTTTTTTTTGTTATAATTTTTAATATTCATATTCCTCAAATTTTTTGTACCTCTCCCCTGGAAATTATCTATCTTCTTTTTTTTTCATTTTTTTCTTTTTGTTTTTTCAATCTTGGTTATTTGATGGCATTCAATTTTGAATGACAGTTTGTGTGAATGAGTTTTTTCTTTTTGCTTCTTTCTCTTTCATTCCTTTTTTCAGTACAGATTCCTTAAAGAAATTAAAGGAGAAGGGTGTTTGTCTTTAAAAACTTGACAAAAGCCTTTTTGATTCTTAAGTTATATTGTTAGAATAAATGAAGATGTGGTAAAATAAATATAATTATCAGTCCTTCGCAGGAGCTAACCCAAGTTATCTACTTTTACCAATATATATAAATAAACGCCAAAACAACATGGTCTGTGGATGACTTATTAATAATATGCTCC